>OY740781.1:159526698-160229198 GCA_963514005.1 Raja brachyura | reverse complement strand
GTTCGGACCCTTCCTGATTCACAAAATCCACAGCATTCTTGATTAGTACAGGTGTCAAAGAGTTTGTGGTTAGAAGGCAGGAGAATGGGGTTAGGATGAAGGGATAAATCAGCCATGATTGAATGGCGGACTAGACTTGAAGGGCCGAACGGCCTAATTCTACTCCTATCGCTGATGACCCCCTCCCCACCCCCTTCCCAGCGGGTCCCCTTCCCCCACCTCTCAATCTTTCCTTGTCCTACTATTTTTGCCACCTTTCCCCCCTTTTACCCCCAGCCCACCACTCATTTTTACCTCTGGTTCGATATTCTTATGCACACACAGGCTCACTAAACTGTATCCTTCCCAGCCCCTCAAAACCTCCCTCATCTGCTTCTGGTGTCATCTCCATTCACCGATTAATGGATTCCATTATCACCTCTTTACATCAGATTCCAACATTGATAACCTTTGTGCTCCGCTTTATCATCTATGAGCACATTTTTAGTTTAAGGTAGACAAAAAAGCTGGAGTAACTCAGCGGGTGAGGCAGCATCTATGGAGCGAAGGACATAGGCGGCGTTTTGGGTCAGGACCCTTCTTCAGACTGATGTGAGTGTTGGGGGGTGGGCAGGAAGAAGAAAGGAAGAGGAGGAGACAGTGGGCTGTGAGAGAGCTGGGAAGGGGAGGGGAAAGAAGGAGAAAGCAGGGACTACCTGAAATTGGAGAAGTCAATGTTCATACCACTGGAATGTAAACTACCCAAGCGAAAATTGACTTTGAATGTTGAAAATTGAACATTGACCTCCAATTTCAGGTAGATTACATAGAAACATAGAAATTAGGTGCAGGAGTAGGCCATTCAGCCCTACGAGCCTGCACCGCCATTCAATATGATCATGGCTGATCATTCAACTCAATATCCTGTACCTGCCTTCTCTCCATACCCTCTGATCCCCTTAGCCACAAGGACCACATCTAACTCCCTCTTAAATATAGCCGCCAATGAACTGGCCTCAACTACCCTCTGTGGCAGAGAGTTCCAGAGACCCACCACTCACTGTGAAAAAAGTATTTTTCATCTCGGTCTTCAAGGATTTCCCCCTTATCCTTAAGCTGTGACCCCTTGTCCTGTACTTCCCCAACATCGGGAACAATCTTCCTGCATCTAGCCTGTCCAACCCCTTAAGTATTTTGTAAGTTTGTATAAGATCCCCTCGCAACCTACTAAATTTCTAGAGAGTACAAACCGAGTCTATCCAGTCTTTCTTCATAAGACAGTCCTGACATCCCAGGAATCAGTCTGGTGAACCTTCTCTGCACTCCCTCTATGGTAACAATGTCCTTCCAGTGCTATTATGCACTGTAGGATTGGTGCTTATTGCCACACTCTAGCACAATTAAATAACACTGCAACGAGCACACTCATCAATAAAGTCCTCCACAGATTTCTCCAGCATATTGATCTTGCTACCTGACTATCAAATTTGCTTCCTGCGAGAGAAAATAAAATATTTTGGGCCATATAACGACACAGTTCGTACAACCACTGCAACACAGCACCAGAGACCCATGTTCAATTCTTACCTCTGGTGCTGTCTTAGTAGAAGTTGTATACGTTCCTTGTAACCCCAGGGGTCTCCTCCACAAACGCTCCAGTTTTCTCCCACATCCCACAGGTGTGCAGACTGACAGATTAACTGGCCACCATAAATTGCCCTGAGTGTGCAAGCGAGTGATAGAATTGGAGGGTGTTGATGAGAATGTGGGGAGAATTTTTTTTTTTTTTAATGGAATTAGTGATTGGTGATTGCTTGGTATGGATTAATCGGGACAAATGCCCCTTTCCTGTGCTGCATCTACAACCATCTGTAAGTAGCATTTGGCAAAAGTTTACGTCCGAATAATCAAAAATGCTGGAAAACCAGCATCAGTTACCAAATTCATGCTCATAACTTCCGCTGTGGTGCTGTGATGTGCAGATTGGGGCTGGAGTCGTGTTCGTGTTCATTCCATTTCGTTGTTCCCCATTACTGTTTCTCCAGCATCATTTTCCAGCGTTCCAATGTTCACTCTTGCCTCTCTTTTACTCCTTATCTATCAGGAAATACTTCTGGTATCCTCTTTTACGTTATTGGCGAGATTGCTTTCATATTTCATCTTTTATCCCCATCATTGCTTTTTTAGTTGCTTTCTGTTGGTTTTTTAAAAGCTTCCCAGTCCTCTAACATCCCGCTATTCTTTGCCATGTTATATGCCTTCTCCCATGCTGTCGTCGCCTTTCACTTCCTTTGTCACCTATGGTGCCCTCTTTCTCCCCTCACTATGTTTCTTCTTCTTTGGGATGAATAGATCCTGCATCTTCCGAATTACCAAAATGTCCTGATATTACTGCTCCACTGTTATTTCCGCTAGGGTCCCCATCCAATCAACTTTAGCCAGCTCCTCATGCCTCTGTAGATACCGTTAAAGCCCTGTCCCACTGTACGAGTTCATTCAAGAGTTCTCCCGAGTTTGCCCTGATTCGAACTAAGAGATTTACGGTAATGGCCGCTCGTAGGTACTCGGGGCTCACGTGGACATTTTTCAACATGTTGAAAGATCTTCACCAGTCTTCCGGAGCTTACCGCTTTTCCCGAGTACCTGCCGTTAACGTTACGAGCCGCTAAGAGACGTCCCCGACCTCCGACATACCCGCTATGTACATTCTACGTGCTTCCACGAGTTTGATTTTTTTTAACTCGGGAGAGCTCTTGAATGAATTCATACAGTGGGACAGGGCTTTTAGTTTAGTTTAGAGATACAGTGTGGAAACTGTAGTCCTTTCAGCCCACTGAGTCCACACTGACCAGTGATCCACGTACATTAGCACATTATACACAAGTTACAACGTTACCAAGCCAATTAACCTACAATCCTGTACGTCTTTGGAGTGTGGGAGGAAACCGAAGACCTCGGAGAAAACCCACGCGGTCACGGGGAGAACGTACAAACTGGGTACTGACAGCACCTGTATTCGGGATCAAACCCGGTTCTCCAATTCTACCCCTGCGCCACCCGTTCCGCCCACAAGTGTAATACTGACATGTCCGATTTCAGCTTTTTCCTGTGAAACTGCAGGTTGAACTCGAGGTTCCTCCTCAGGATTCCTTCACCTGAAGATCCTTAATCAAATCCAGTTCATAATGCAGCACTAAACACTAACTGCTCTAAAAGGGCACCTCGCAGGCATTCTGACAATCATTTCTCTTGGAATCTAGAACCATTGTTGATTCCGGATCTAATACTCTCTCCCTAGCCTGGTTCAGTAAACCGCAGAGTCGAACACTGGAGTCCAAACCCTTCTTTATTTGTATACAACACCGCGGGGCCGGCCTCTGATCCATTCACTTGAGCCCTCGGCAGTCTTGCGTAAACAGCCCCAACGAAACGATCGCCCTTATATACCCCTGTACAGTGGCGGGAAAACTAACGGCATGAAAATACAAGGGGAGGGAACCCTTACAAACCAATCACGGCACATATTTAGTACACAGAAACAAAGTAAAACATATTTAGTGAAGTAGACAAAAGTGCTGGAGAAACTCAGCGGGTGCAGCAGTATCTATGGAGCGAAGGAAATTGGCAACCTTTCGGGTTGAAACCCTTCTTCAGACATATAGGGTGCGGGGGGGGGGGGGGGGGGGGGGGGGAAGAGGTTACCCCTCTAGACTAATCACCAACATGGAACAAGCGTCAGTGTATTGAAACATAACAGAAACTTCTTTTGGAACCCAGACTTGGTGGCGACAGGTGGGTCACATGGGCAGAAGCTTCCTGGAGCTTCTTCAGAGGTCCAGACTTACTGGCGACAGCTTGGTCACATGGGTCTAGAAAGCCTTGCAATGTATTGTCACTATCAGTGAAGCCCAGTCTTTCACCGACACCTGCCATTTCCCAAAGTACCCAAATCCCTGCATATTCACACCATCCCGACTGTCCCATTCTACCTGCATATTCAAATCCCCCATGACCACTGTAACATCGTCCTTCTTGCATGTCTTTTCTACTTCCTGATGTCATTTGCACCCTATATCTAGGTCCTGCTGTAATTAGCAAACAGCAAAGGATTGCAATTCCGGTTGACCACCAACAATTTAACTTGTGGAAATACAGAAATTCTTTGAAGCCGCGCATTTTTTTTGAGGAGCATCAAACATTTAGATTCAAAAAGGAGCCATTAGGCCCATTGTGTCTGCACCAATTTGAAAAAAAACTACCCAACCTAATCCCAAATTGGACCACACCAGGCCAATAGCCCAATAAGACATTTTCTTTCCAAGTAAACGCCTAAGGGTTTCTGTTTACAGATCCCTAACCTTCGCAGAATGCAAACAATTTTCTGAATTTCCCTTCTCCTACTTCCAGCAATAAGTTTAAATCTATTGACTTCAGCTTTTGATCCCTAAACTGGGAGAAACTCAGGCAGCATCCCTCAACTAAGGAAATACAAGCCGGTGACAGATAGTTTTCCATACCTCCTTTCAGCCGCCTCTGCTCCAAAGAGGAAAATTGGAGTTAAGACCACCAGGAGCGCCAGGGCGATGACTGCCCTGCCAGCAGTCTGTTCGTTTTTTCATTCTTTTTGTTATTTTTAGTGTGTTAAAAGTTTGTTTTAATGTTCTTTGGTTTGTCTTATGTGGGGGGGGGGGGGGGGGGGGGGGGAGGGGATGGAGGGAAACTTTTATTTCAGATTCTTACCTTGCCAGAGATGTGATTAATTTTCGGATCACAGTCTCCGGCGCGCTCCACAGCCTTCCATCAATGAGCTGGAAGCATCCTCGGGCTGACTTTGAGCCCTATCGCGGGGCCCGGACTTAACATCGGAGCTGATCCCTTGCCTGGGACTTACCATCAAGTTTGCAGTCGGGAGAGGCAGAGTCAGGGAGCTCCAACATCGCGGGAGGTTCGACTAGCCCCGACGTGAGGTTCGATCGCCCGGCGCGGGGGAACTGACAACCCCGACGCGGGAGTTGATCGCCTCGACGCGGAGGGCCCGAACGCTGCCGGTTACGGGAGTCAAGACCGTCCCGCCAACGGGGGCTCGAGGCCCACGACCGAGGAAGAACAACGAGGGAAGAGGCTTGAACTTTATTTCGCCTTCCATCACAGTGAGGAATGTGTATGAGTCACTGTGGTGGATGTTCATGTTAAAATGTGTTTTTGAGTGTTCTGTTGCTTTTCTATGACTGACCTGGCCAATGAAATTCCTCGTATGTTGTAAAACATACTTGGCGAATAAAGTGTGATTCTGATTCTGAAGTCAATTTTCCAGTTCTACATGCACGTCTTTTGAAAACCCCAATAGCACCAAGCCCGTAAGACCCTTCTGCCTCTATTCTCCAGCCTGATGGCAACCACCAAAGTTCCTGCAGTGAAAACCCAGAGCTCCAAGTTCCCCCAGCCGAACTGGCTGCATGCCTTTTACGGTCCAGAATTCACTCAATCCAACTGGTTAGATTCAGTTTCCAATCCCTCCAAATGGCAACATACTTGCCCCTCCATTGCTATGGAGAGAGGAAATTAAAAATTCAAAGAACAACACGTATATTCCACATGGCACCTTACAACCCAAATGGTGTGAACGTTGGATTTTTCTATTTTCTGGTAACCCACAACCAGAGTATTGTCCCACAGATACTCACCCATCCAACTCAATCTGAAGTTGAGCTCCTGACCGGAAATGTTGTCTGCCCGTTTCCTTCCATAGATGTTGCCTGGCCTCTGGAGTTCCACCAGCTGTTTGCATCTTGCTCCATCTCTGCAGTGACTTATTCACCTTCGGACCTTCCAGCTTCCCAAGTACCTTCCCCTTGGGACCTTCGCCGTCTCTGCAGTGACTGCTCCATCCCGTGTCTGCACCTAGTTTTCTTCTCCTTTTGCTCACCTCTCCTATTCCCCCGTTCTCCCCCCGCCCCACCTGGTTCCATCTGCCAGAATCCCCAACCCATCAGGTTCCACATGCAAGCCACCGGCCCACCCACCTCCCCAGATACTTCATACTAATATCTACCGCCAATTTCTCTTTTTCCCTCTCAATCCTGAGACAGAGTATCAACAATGGCACATATCCATGTCCTCCGCCAATGCTGTTTGATGCCAAGATTCTGTTCTTCTGATGGCGGTGAATCTGGGGAATTCTTTGCCACGAAAGGCTATGGAGGCCAAGTCAGTGGATATTTTTAAGGCAGAGATAGATAGATTCTTGATTGATACGGGTGTCAGGGGATATGGGGAGAAGGCAGGAGAATGGGGTTTGGAGGGAGAGATAGATCAGCCATGATTGAATGGCGAAGTAGACTTGATGGGCCGAATGGCCTAATTCTAATCCTATCACTTAAGACCTTCTCACATTCTGTTCTTCATTCCATATTCCATCACCTGATGTCTCTTTAGTCTTCATAATGGTCTCGACCTTTAATTACCCCTTCCCTCCATGAACAATGGTGGATTATTCCCCACTCCCATCAAACCAAGCCAGTCTATTTCTCCCTTCCTCATCTGGAGCAAAGGCCTAACCAGTACACTGACATTTCTGGGCAAATACGTTTAAAAATTCATTGAAAATTAACTTCAGCCAATCGTATCAAACCATAGATAGACGCTAAAATATCAATGATCTTATGAAGGGGTAGGAAGAATATTTTACTTAACTATACAGAGCACAAACTAATTCCTCTACTACTTCTTCTCAAAGGGACGATTTTGATGCTTCAGATGAAAGATGTCAGATGCACGTATGAATTTTTACCTCTCCAGGTCTTCTTCAGAATGATTACATGCAGAGCAAAGCTTTGTCTATATCGAAGTATAAAAGCTCTTCCAGCCACAAAAAGTCTGCAATACATCAGTGTGATCTTTTTTTTTTTTTTTTTGCCAACAGTCACATCAGCTGCTTGGAGACTTTCTGAAACTGCTAACTTTAGTTCCATCGCAGTCAAATTAATATTTGGATCACCAATTCCCTTATAACAGCAAATGGTAGTTAATTGAATGCATTTACATTTACTGAACAGGTCAATGTTCAGAGTACAAAAATATTGCGATAATATCAGATCAATTTCAAAAACTTCACTTAATCCCCTATAAACCAATGTTCTAAACCTAGAAGTGGTTTCTGCAGTGGCTTACTCAATATAATAACTTTGCCTAACTAGCAAAGGCCAATAAATAATTTTGGCACGACTTACTACCATTTCACAATAAAAAGGTTAAAGCATTTCATCAAAGCTTATTAGCACAAAAATAGATAAAGCGTAAAGCAGCACAAAAGTTATTTGTATGCCCTCATTTTGTCTTAATATTGGTTCTGCAGTCAAAAAAAATATTTTAATGAAGCATTGTTTTATTTAAAAAAAAAGGAACATCATGAATCAGTATCAATTTGGACAGAGAAATGCTTGCCTCATTAATTCCCTTTCCATCTGTATATTTTTAGATTATTTTTATTAGCTTTTCCACATGAATAAATTGAATTGGTCGAAATGGGAAGACCATGTGAGAAGGCAAAGATGTGCATCACTGAGATCAGCCAGACAATAACATGAATCTATAAACACCACTGGATGACAAGGCAACCCGCCATACCAAGACCATGGAGTTGTGGTGTGGGGGGTGGTAGCTCAGCACATAAACCGACTTTAAAAAAAACGGTGTCATTAATTTATTATGAACTAATTTGCACCCAGCTGACAAATGGAAAACCACGCAATAAGCCTTAGATATGCTTTTCCTGCAATATCTGCTGGTTTCCACGGTGATAGAGAGTGCAGGGAGGGGGAGGGGGAGGGGAGAGAGACGAGGAATTACATCAATATCCTGCTTAAAAAGACACTTCAATATCATCTTGTGATATTTATGAACAAAATACTGCAACACCACAGATTTTTAAAAATTCGTTTGCTAAATTTCTTAAACTATAAGCCATGGGCGGCACGGTGGCACAGCGGTAGAGCTTGCACACTGCCTTACAGCGCTTGCAGCGGCGGAGATCCGGGATCGATCCCGATCACGGTGCTGTTACGAGTTTATATGGTGTCGGTATGGGGTTTGTACGTTCTCCCCGTGACCGCGTGGGTCTCCTCCGAGATCTTCGGTTTCCTCCCACTGTCCAAAGACGCACTACTACTGGCTTGTGGGTTAATTGGCGTGGTATAAATGTAAAATTGTCCCTAGTGTGCGTAGGATGGTGTTAATGTGCAGGGATCGTTGGTCAGTGAGGACAACGTGGGCCGACGGGCCTGTTTCTGAGCTGTATCTCCAAAACAAACTAAATAAGGTCTTAAAACAGACATTCCACAAAAAGAACTCACCCTCATCTATAATCTTGAAACACTCATAGCAACACAACAATTGTAAGTTTCCATGCACTGCACACTCGTAACTGTACGCACATCTCTGAAAGATATGATCATTCAGTTGCTAGGCAATTTTCTTTAACATATTATCCATTGAAATCTCTCTTCCCAGCCACCAGTTTAGGACACAGTGACTTGTATTAAAGCAAGTACTTTGGTTAGTAAATATGTCAGGCAGAAATGACACCTTTAAAACCAAAATAAATGGACTGGAATTTTCGGTTTCTACTTTCAATTTATTCAGTTGACAGCTAAAGTTTGCTCTCCTTCATATTAATATAGATCTGGCATTACGAGATTTAAAATCTATTATGTAATATTATTATATAAACTCCCTAAAAGTTACCTGTTCCAAGTTAAATTACTTGTCAATTATTGGGGCTAAAAGAAGTCAAACTCTTTAGGTCAGCACTTGCCTGCATACGTGTTGGCTTGATTCAAGAGTTCAGTGCAGGCATGCATATCAGCAAAAGCTCGAATTCCTAAACAATTGGTTGGATGAAGCTGAGACTCCAGGAAATCACAACAGCTCTTTCTAACGTCTTGTAGCTGCAGGAGCCCTGCTGCTGGAAGCAACACCTGTCGAAGAATAGAAGCACATTGAAATCTGTTATTAGGCATTCGGGTTCCAAGACAGTTTCTTCCCAGCTATTATCAGGCAACTGAATCATCCAACCAAAACAAGAAAGCAGTGCTGAACTTCTACTGTATTGGTGATCCTCCGACTATCCCTGACCGGACTTTGCTGGCTTTACCTTGCACTAAACGTTATTCCCTTATCATGTATCTATACACTGTAAATGGATCGATTGTAACCATGTATTGTCCTTCTGCTGACTGGTTAGCACGCGACAAAAGCTTTTCACTGTACTTCAGTACATGTGACAATAAACTAAACTGATACTGAAATGCGGGTACACAAAAGGCTGGAGAAACTCAGCGGGTGCAGCAGCATCTAAGGAGCGAAGGAGATAGGCGACGTTTCGTGTCGAGACCCTTCTTCAGAGAAATGCTGTGTGCATTTTAAATAACCATAGATTTTGACTGGGAAATATCATATCGTAAGATGGCTAATACATGAAAAGCACAGTTAAGACCAATACTGTAGCAAGCTTCTTTTATGGCTTTATATATTAGGGGGAAATTGGAGGGGTTCTCTTGAAATTAGCTAACTGCTTTTCAAAGTCTCCCTAGAAATTGGCATTACAACAATGATATAAAGGACATTTATTATCACATACACCAATTGGAGTAGTGAAATTTGACTTGCCATTACAGCACATGAATAAAGATAGAAACATAGAAACATAGAAAATAGGTGCAGGAGTAGGCCATTTGGCCCTTCGAGCCTGCACCGCCATTCAATGTGATCATGGCTGATCATCCAACTCAGTATCCCGTACCTGCCTTCTCTCCATACCCCCTGATCCCTTTAGCCACAAGTGCCACATCTAACGCCCTCTTAAATATAGCAGTGCTGAACTTCTACGATAAGACACAACATTAAAGAATTTAACAATCAACCTAAAAACATAGGCAGCAGTCCAGTCGCATCCCCAGTTCACCCATAGTTGTGCCTGTTGAGGCCTCCACAGTCGTCGCTACAGCAACCCGATGCTTCAGGCCCTCTCGTCGGATGATGGAACTCTGGCGTCGGGAGAACACTCTCAGCGGCTCGGAGTGTCTGGAGCGGCCGCTTCCTCCCCCGAGACTGCGGCTCCCGAAGTCCACGGGCTTCGCCGGTCCGAGCTCCGACACTGGCGATCTCGGCAAAAGATCCCAGGCACCGTGGTGTTTAAAGCTCAGCGCTGCCTCCGGCTGGACGCGCGCAGCCACAGCTCCTCGGATGTTGGAGTTGGCGGTCTCAAAACTCTGGAGCCCCCCCGCACGGTGACCCGGGTAAGGCATCGCCCGCTCCATGATGGTGCCTCAGCGCTGAAGGCCACCGCTGAAGTGCTGGCCAGTCCCGGCAGGAAAACGCCCCTCCAGTCTGTTGGTAGGCCGCGAGGAAGGGGCGAAAACACGGCTTGGAGAAAAGCCGCATCTCCGACGAATTAACATGGGTTGAATAATAAATGCTATTCAACCTGTCATGTCAATTGTATGGCAATTGATGAGGAATAGTTTTTATACACATGGGTTAGTGGCACTCCAGAATTTTACCCAGTCCTAACCAAATTCATCCACCTCTTTGTAGTTGCACAAGCATTCTCCAAGTCATTTGTGACTCATCCACCCAAATATTTATGACCATAGACCTTGCACTTAACATCTGCAAGGCAAAATGCTCTTCCAGCAACTTGCCCTCATGGCATAGATCTGATTTCTAGCAGTGAACATTCATGACAATTTCCAGAAAAAAAAGACTGCCTCGTATCTCAGCCGCTCAGCTAAAGTAAACATTAATACACAGAGTGCCGTCTTTGTTCTCGGTTGAAGAGGTGTTCACAAGTCAAAGATCGACACAAAATGCTGGAGTAACTCAGTGGGACAGGCAGCATCTCTGGAGAGAAGCAATGGGTGATGTTTCGGGTTGAGACCCTTCTTCAGACTTAAAGGATCAAGATGTTGAACAGAACGCATGCTTTTGAGATCAGGATTACCTACAATAGCACTTGAATGATACTACAAAAATCATCAAGTTTAGCAAAGACAATAAGCAAACTAATAGGAAGGACAATATACCCATTACCAAGGCCCAAATTACATTCAGTCAATTCCATTTGGCAGCCAAATACCAAACTCATGAAACAGGAAAGCTATTCTATGCTTTGTAACTACAAGTGGTTACAAGGCAGAGAGAAAAAAATTCAGAAGATAACAAAAAGCTGGAGTAACTCAGTGGGTCAGACAGCATCTGTAGAGAAAGTGAATAGGTGACGTTTTGGGTTGGGACCCTTCTTCAGGCTTCAAAAAGGCAGTCTTAAAGATTCAACTGTGCTAAAAATCTCTATGAAAAACAATTTGCATCCCAACTAATTATTTGCTGCATGACTGTTTAAAGTGGAGGAAAAGCACTCGGAAAGTGAAGTATCCTTTATTGTCATTCAGACATTTCAGTCTGAATGAAATTGTATACCTTGCAGTCAAAACATAGAATAAAATAACAGAACACACAATGAACACAGATTTAACATCCACCACAGTGAGTCTACCAGGCACCTCCTCGTTGTGATGGAAGGCAAAAGTCTTAAGGTCCTTGTCTCTTCCCTCCTTGTTCTCCCTCTGCGTGGAGGCGATCCAGACCTCCTGGGGCTGCTGAATGTCCCGCGGTCTAGGCATAAGCTCAGGGGCGACCGCACCTTTGCGGTTGCAGCTCCTAGACTGTGGAACAGCATCCCCCTCCCCATTAGAACTGCCCCCTCCATCGACTCCTTTAAGTCTAGTCTAAAAAACGTATTTGTTCTCCCAAGCCTTTCCTGACGTCCTCTGAGTGAGGGCTATTTGTATATATGTATGCAGCCTGCTTGTGTATACTACTCTTATAACAAATGTAAAGCACTTTGGTCAACGAGAGTTGTTTTTTAAATGTGCTATATAAATAAATGTGACTTGACTTGTGACTTCCAATGTTGTGACACTGCCGGGTGATGGCGAATCCCGCGGCCGCATCCGAGGTCCGCGAACGTGCCGGTTCAAATTCCGCGGCCCAGGGCGGTCGAAGCTGCCACCTTCCAAGCGGACGAAGCTGTCATCGTGGGAGCTCCAGAAACCGGTCGCCAGGCTGGGACCTGTGAGCCCCCGACGTTGTCGTCCACTGGGCCCGCGGCCGAGCCTCCGAGGCTCCGGTCGGGTCGCTGCCGCCGCAACGCCACCACAGCCCCGAAGTCAGCCAGCCCCTCGTTGGTAAGTCCTGGCTTATCTCGGAGCCTCGAGGCCGGTCCCAGTTGGAGGCCGCCAGCTCCGCGATAGGCCTCAACGCAGACGGAGATACAACAAGAAAAGGTTGCATACCACCCGAAGGAGGGGAGTAAAAACATTTCCCACCCCCCCTCCCCACACACATACGCAACTAAAATAAATGAAATAAACCAAACAACAGGACAAAGAAAAACAAAAAAAAACCACAGATGGACTGCAGGTGAGTCGCAGCTGCTTGGGCAGCGCTGCCACTTCCGGACCCCCCACGTTCAGATTCACGGGTCTATGCATCACAAGCACACAGCAGTTCTGTATTAATGGTAGAAAGGACACCACCTCACCAAATGCCCCTACCGAGTCTACAGTCGTCATATCACCTTCATCAGTCACCTTAGCACTCTCAGAACCAGACAGGAGACCAGTCAGGCTCGATTCCAAGGGGCTGTCTAAAAGCAATTCAATAGCAAAGCAAGAAACATGGGACACTTCATCAAATGACATTTTATATTTGCATCACAACATTGTAGTACAATGGTGAAGCATTACAATTCATGTTCAGCAAGAGAAGATGAATGTATCCTGGCATCACAGACATTATGGGTGGAAGGGCCTGTTCCTGTGTTGCACTGTCTAATGTTCTATGTACTACGTACATAAATGCAATTCTAAGACGCTACTGGTAACAATTCCAGGTTCTTAAACCCATTGCAGAAGCCATCAGCATGGGAATCAGCAGCTGCAGATGAGCTCGGCCCACCACCCAGATGATCACCTTTGTGAAGGCTGGAGTGCAGCTGCCAAGAACCACAGCAGCCAGGAATCCGTCAGGAATCCTGCCGACTGCGCAGGACTGGCAGCTTTCCGTGGACCTGGTGAAACCGCTGAAGTTCCCACAGCACATTGCCACGACCACCCTGAGGCCAGACATCCTCCTGGTCTCAGAGGCGACCAAAAACATTGTCTTGTTGGAACTGACAGTGCCGTGGGAGGACCGTCTGGAGGAGGCCCACGAGAGGAAGATGACCAAGTATGAAGAGCTGGTCATAGACTGCCGTAAGCAGGACTGGAAGGCAAGGTGTATGCCCATCGAGGTTGACTGCAGAGGTTTTGCAGAGCAATCGCTCTACAAAGCCTTGAGTGCACTGGGCATCAATGGAATGGCGAGGATAAGAGCCATCAAGAACACCACAGAGGCAGCGGAGAAGGCCTCGAGATGGCTCTGGATCAGGAGAGAAGGTCCATGGGGAGGAGCGAATGCCACCTGAACACCAGTTGTGGTCTGATCAACCACGGCTGGGTCCCCTGGGCGAGGGTGTCTGATGTTGAAAGACCCGAAACACCCAATGACCCCAGGTTACATCACTGATGATGTATTCAGGAGCATCAAGAGATGTATTTTTTATCAATTAGTCCAGCTAGAACCTGTGACAATACAATAATTCCTGCAACTCCAATCGAGGGAGGAGAAACAAAGAACAAAGTCCCAAATGCAAGAACAGTCGTGTCATGTTGGCATGTTTCCAAGTCATAACAAGCCAATTTTTTAAAAACTAAATTCTGCAGGTGCTGTAACTTATGGGCCTGTCCCACTTAGGTGATTTTTCAGCGGATGGCCGTCGACTGTCAAGAGACGCACACACACACCGCTTCCGTCACCAGCCCGTTATGCAGGTGGGGGAAATGGCAAGCGGGGGAAGCGCTGTCTAAAATATTCACACGGTGCAAAGCCAAGGTGAAACAGACACACACCGCGATGAACAGGGGGGTTGGTGCTGTAAAGAGACAGTTAAAGCACAGTCCACAGTAAGTCCTTTAAAGGAGGGGGGGGGGGGGGAGAGAGAGAGAAGGAATGGAGACTACTTTTAAGAATCCAGAGATACACGAATGGGAAGCTCGGCAGACATTAACATTACCGGTCGGTTATCCTTGGTTCTGAAAACGACTGCTTACGTTTTTTTCCCCCCCAATGAAATTCACCGGTCAGCACCGGCTACAACCCACGAGAACCTCCGACCTCCTGGCGACACACCTACGGGCTTGAGAATTCTCGCTACTCTCCAGGGCGGCTTCATTCTAGTCTCCGCTAATTTTTCAACATGTTGAAAAAATTCTCGGCGACCATAATGAGGCCGCGACTAGTTCCCGGAATGCGGGAACTCCTCACGACTCCCCGGCAACCACCCGCAAACATGTGGCAATTGCATAGTCCCCTGCAGTCACCTAAGTGGGACAGGCCCATAAAAACCCCAAGAGGCAACTAAACAACAATTAAAGATTTGAAAAAATATGTTCAGGTGGTAAACCTTGGAATTTAAGCTCTCTTTTCCCTTTCCATAGATGGGATGCACAGTTCAAACAATACGTCAGCTGAATCTACTGACAATCATACAGCAAGCTCACACATTATACAAGAGGACACTTGCAATATCCTCCCTTTCAAGAGGTGGAGAAAAGGGGGAACATTTGCAGAATATGCTTCCCCGTAAAACAAACTTCTCACACACACCTCACTTGCATTCATTCTTCACCAGTGTAATGCTCTACTGCCCGCAAATGTCCTCACTTATAGAAACATAGAAAATAGGTGCAGGAGTAGACTATTCGGACCTTCGAGCCAGCACTGCCATTCAATATGATCATGGCTGATCATCTAAAATCAGTACCCTGTTCCCGCTTTCTCCCCATATCCCTTGATTCCGTTAGCCCCAAGAGCTAAATCTAACTCTCTCTTGAAAACATCCAATGAATTGGCCTCCACTGCCTTCTGTGGCAGTGAATTCCACAGATTCACAACTCACTGGGTGAAAATGTTTTTCCTCATCTCAGTCCTAAATTGCCTACCCCTCATTCTTAAACTGTGACCCCTGGTTCTGGACTTGAGGAAACCTTTTTTCCTGCAAGTTGTATGTTCATGAATTATTGGAGCACAATTAGGCCATTCTGCCCATCAAGACTACTCCACCATTCATCCATGACTGATCCATCTTTCCCTCTCAACCCCATTCCCCCTGCCTTATCCCCATAACCCCCGATGCCCGTACTAATCAAGACCATCAATCTCAGCCTTAAAATATCCATTGACTTGGCCTCCACAGCCTTCTGTGGCAATGAATTCCATAGATCACGACCCTCTGACTAAAGAAATTCCTCCTCATCTCCTTTCTAAAGGTACGTCCTTTTATTCTGAGGCGTTGGCCTCTGGCTCTAAACTCTCCCACCAATGGAAACATCCTCTCCACATCCACTCTATCCAGGCCTTTCACTGTTCGGTAAGTTTCAACGAGGTCCCTACTCATTATTCTAAACTCCAGCGAGTACAGGCCCAGTGCCAACAAACGCTTGTATGTGAAGCTAATAATTTGAGGGATTATTCTTGTAAACCTCCCCTGGACCCTTTCATGAAAATTAAGTTTACATTGGCACATAGTTCCAAAAGTGCGATAAGCAAATCGCTCAACTAGTGAGAGGAGTGAATTAAGACTGGCAACGCGAGAGATACTCAGCCAGTCCGTTTCCGTGGAGAGATGCAAATATTCATGTTTCAGGTTAATGATCTGTCACCAGAAATTCGAAGATCATCCTTTCACATATGCACCGCTCGGCCTGGTGAGTATTTCAAGCATTTTCTGTTTTTATTCCAGATGTCCAGCATCCACAGTTCCTTGTGTTTCAATCAAAAGGTGGCGGGTTACTGACAGTACAGATACGATATAGGACAAACTATGATTTCACACTTGCGTGCAGCTCAGGTATCGCAAGGATGAACAGAGTTTTTCCTCCCACTGCTCTGGGAGAGGTCAGCTCCAACCCATATTAAAAAAACGCCCGCATTTATTTCAAGGGGGCTAGAATACAAAAACAGGGATGTGACGCTGAGGCTCTATAAGGCGCTGGTCAGGCCACATTTGGAGTAGTGTGAGCAACTTTGGGCCGCATATCTGAGGAAGGATGTGCTGGCTCTGGAGAGGGTCCAGAGGAAGTTTACGAGAATGATCCCAGGAATCAGTCGGTTAACATAAGATGAGCGTTTAACGGCACTGGGTCTGTACTCGCTGGAGTTTAGAAGGATGAGGGGGCACCTCATTGAAACTTACCAAATAGTGAAAGGCCTGGATAGAGTGGATGTTGAGAAGATGTTTCCACCAGTGGGAGAGTCTGGGACCAGAGGTCATGGCCGCAGAAATAAAGGGCGTTCCTTTCGGAAGGAGATGTGGAGGAATTTCTTTAGTCCGAGGGTGGTGAATCTGTAAATTCTTTGCCATAGAAGGCTGTGGGGGCCAAGCCTGTGGATATTTTTAAGGCAGAGATAGATAGATTCTTGATTAGTATGGGCTTCAGACGTTATGGGGAGAAGGCAGGAAAATGGGGCTAGGAGGGAGAGATAGATCAGCCATGATTGAATGGAGTAGACTTGATGGGCCAAATGGCCTAACTCTGCTCCTATCATATGGCAGCGCCCAATGGCAGCGGCTCGATTACAGTCTGTGTGTCTTTTTTTTACATTTTTGTCTTGTTAAATGTATGTCTCGAGTTTTATTATTATTTTAGCTGTGTATATGTGGGGGTGGGGGGGGGGGGTGCTGTGGGGCAAACCGTTCATCTCTTCCCTGTACGGGGACCCGACCTTTTCCCTGTCGGGTTCCTGATGTCATTGGGCCTAACATCGTGGAGCCGGCTGCAGCCTCCGGCCGGGACTAACCCGGGGGCTCCAGTCGCAGAACCTGCGGACCTGCCATCGCGGAGCTGGTCGACTTCAGAGCGGGAAGAGCTGTGGTGGGGCGCGGCAGCGACCCGACTTCGGAGCTTCGGAGGCTCCGGCCGCAGGCCCGGTGGACAGGAACATCGGGAGCTCCAGGTCCCTGGTGGGAGACCGCTTTTCGGAGCTCCCGCAATGGCAACTTCCCCCACTGGAATCGCGGGGTTTAAAGGACACTGAGTGGGGCCTAACATCGCCCGGCGTGGCTTAAACGGTCACAGGACTTAACATCGCCCGCCGGGGGCTTTAACATCGGGAGCCCCAGTTCACCTCGACGCTGCAGTTGGACTGCTGGACCACGGGAGAAGAACAAAGGCAAGAGATAAGACTTTTGCCTTCCATCACAGTGAGGAGGTGTTGGAGATCCACTGTGATGGATGTTTATGTAAACTGGGTTAAGTGTGGGTCTTGGGTTTTTTTTGTAATGTAAGACTGTAGAAAATGCAATTTCGTTCAAACCAAGTTGTTCGAATGACAATAAAAGGCATTCTATTCTATAATGACCTCGTCCTTATCTGGGAACTAATCTACCTGGAAGTGTAACCACCAACTTCCACTCAGCAGGTGCACATGCAAAAACCAATTCAGTTTATAAAATGGTCAGAAATAGAAGTAGCATGAGTTGGCCAAATGAGTCCTTGAACCAGCTGTGCTATTCAACAAGATAATTGGTGACCTGATCATTGGCTTCATTTTTGTCTCTGATCCCTGTAGTTTTAATTTGCGCTGTCAACCAGAATCTATCACAGATTTGAATATTTTTAACGTCGCACTTGCCAAACTTGTCTGGGTTTGAGAATTCAATCTTCAAAACTACCCATCAACACCTTAATATTAAATAGTCAAACCCTTGGTCTGAAATTGACAAAAAACAAAAAATCCACCATCAAGTTCCCCAATATCTTTTGTTTCAATAAAAATCTATTCTAATTTTTCAAACATCCATAGAGGATGGGTTCCTTCGGCTTAACCTTTCCTCATAAGACAACTCCTGCATTTAAGGAATCAATCTAGTCGCTGTCGTAATGTCATCTCTAAAATAGGCATGTCCTTCCTTAAATAAGAAACAAAACTGTAAGCAGGCGGCACGGTGGTGCAGCGGTAGAGTTGCTGCCTTACAGCGCTTGCAGCACCGGACTCCCAGGTTCGATCCCGACTACGGGTGCTGTCTGTACAGAGATTGTACGTTCTCCCAGTGACCGCATGGGTTTCCTCTGAGATCTTCGGTTTCCTCCCACATTCCAAAGACGTACAGGTTTGTAGATTAATTGGTTTGGTATACGTGTAAATTGTCCCTAATGTGTGTAGGATAGTGTTAATATGCAGGGATTGCTCGTCGGTGTGGACTCGGTGGGCCGAAGGGCCCGTTTCCGCGCTGAATCTCTAAACTAAACATTACTGTAAAATGCTCTCTAGCCGTTGTCAATAACCTGGGATAAATCCCATCGGTATTTTTTTCATTCATAACATTAACCAAAAATGGCAGCAATACATGGAACATTAGCCCTGGTATTTCAACATGCATTGATCTGAAATTAAATACTCTTTATACGAAAGATCTGATTTGACCGACTAATGATTAGCAACCTCGATATACAGTGCTAGAATTGGATGTTTAGAATGACGAAGTACTGTACGAGTGGTGGGTCTCTGGAACTCTCTGCCACAGAGGGTAGTTGAGGCCAGTTCATTGGCTATATTTAAGAGGGAGTTAGATGTGGCCCTTGTGGCTAAGGGGATCAGAGGGTATGGAGAGAAGGCAGGTACGGGATACTGAGTTGGATGATCAGCCATGATCATATTGAATGGCGGTGCAGGCTCGAAGGGCCGAATGGCCTACTCCTGCACCTAATTTCTATGTTTCTATGTACCAGCTGCCAGAAGCTACACTACCAAGATACGTTGTGTGTAGGAATGAACTGCAGATGCTGGTTTAAATCGAAGGAAGACACAAAATGCTGGAGTAACTCAGCATCTTTGGAGAGAAGGAATGAGTGACATTTCGGGTCGAGACCCTTCTTCAGACCTGGTGTTGACCCGAAACGTCGCCCATTCCTTCTCTCCAGAGATGCTGCCTGTCCCGTTGAGTTACTCCAGCACCTTATATCTACCTACAAAGATACTTTGTTTGTATTAAATGTTTAAGAAGGAACTGCAAATGCTGAAAAAAATCTAAAGTCGACAAAAAAAAATGCTGGAGAAACTCTAGCGGATGAGGCAGCATCTATGGAGAAAAGGAGTAGGCGACGTTTCGGATCGAGACCCTTTATTAAAAGTCAGCCACTCTTTTTGGTTCATTAGGGAATCAACATTTAAAATTCTGATTTACAACATTTGCCGAGGAGAAAAATTGAAAATGCAGGTGACAAAACATTTGTGGAGAGAAAACAAAGTCACGTGATGGTTCTTCTGCATGGCCATTCACAACCTTTTGTGGTGATTTTCCAGTCAGCAGAAAGGCTCAATGCCTCTCTGGAAGGCCGTGCCTATCCGCAACTTGACAGAACACAGTGACACAGATCCTTGCGCCAAATGTCAAGGCAACAACCGCATTCAAACTCTTGTTTTGCTCTCAATACAGATCTGCAGAACGCTGGTCTCATTCCAATGCATCCTTTAATCTCAAATCCAAAAGGACAGGTGTTCTTTTCTTCATGTACTTTTTGCATTTCCTCCCCGTCCATTATACATAGCCTTACCCCCAACTGCGTTGCGGTTACACTCGCAGACTTACTAACGAACAAACCCACAGGGAAAGAATTAGATACCCCCCACGCACCAACCTTAAAAAAACGTGCAAACAATCAGAGCTTTCTTCTTTACCATTGATGACCCAGGCATGAAAAAAGTAACACGCTACAATGTTCTTTTCACTGCCAGCAACACAGACAAAAAGGTAAATCATACGCTTACAATAACTGCTTTGAAAATCAATAGAGAGAACAAAATTAACCGTTAGACATCAATGTGTTTTTCATATACACCATGCAACAATTGGATAAAAGTAACACTCGGAAATGCTGACCAACTAAGGGATTCCCATTACAATCTCAGTTCATGCTGAAGCAATTGACAATCACAGAGGGATTCTCAAGCACAGAAAATTCAACCATTTTGACTATGTCCCTAGGATGTACATGTACCTGGAATCCTCACAAGACTGATAGAGGAACTGAGATCAGCGTATGGTCATCTAACCTAGCTCACAAATCAAAAGCTCCTGAGCCCATTGGCACTAAACGAAAGGGAATATTAGGTCACAGGGTCATAAGGAGTAGAATTAGGCCATTCGGCCCATCAAGTCTATTCCACCATTCAATCATGGCTGCTCTATCTCTCCCTCATAACCCCATTCTCATGCCTTCTCCCCATAACCTCTGAAATCTATACTAGTCAAGAATCTTAAAAATATCCACTGACTTGGCCTCTACAGCCTTCTGTGGCAAAGATTCCACACATTCACCACCCTCTGACTAAATAAATTCTTCCTCATCTCCTTCCAAAAAGAATGTCCTTCAATTCTGAGGCTATGACCTCTAGTTCTAGACTCTCCAACTAGTGGAAACATCCTCCCCACACCCACTCCATCCTCCTTTCACTATTCTGTATGTTTCAATGAGGTCCCCCCCCTCATTCCTTCTAAACTCCAGCGAGTACAGGCCCAGTGCCGACAAACCTTCATCATAGGTTAACTCACTCGTTCCTGGAATCATTCTTGTAAACCTCCTCTGGACCCTCTCCAGAGCCAGCACACCCTTCCTCAGATATGGTGCCCAAAATTGCTCACAATATTCCAAATGTGGCCTTACCAGCGCCTTATAGATCCTCAACATTACATCCCTGTTTGTGTAAGCAAGCCCTCTTGAAATAAATGCTAGTATTGAGTTTGCTTTCCTTACTACCGATTCGACTTGCAGTTTAACTTTTTTGGGAATCTTGCATCAGCACTCCCAAGTCCCTAAATATTCATTTATATATTTATAAATATTCAATTATATAACATCATATTTCCCAAACGTCTAACACAATCAATTTGATTGGGATTCAGTGTTTGACCTTCCAAGGGAAGAAGTAAAATGTCACTAGGAGAGATTCAACAGTTCATAGACAGCCAATTCATTCCTAATTCTGTTACGTTTGCTATAAATAAATAGAAAATTATATTTAAACTAAAAATATAATGAAAACAAATAGGCTCAGGGGGTATCAGGGGTTATGGGGAGAAGGCAGGAGAATGGGGTGAGGGGGGGAGAAATAGATCAGCCATGATTGAATGGCGGAGTAGACTTGATGTGCCGAATGGCCTAATTCAGAAGAAGAAGTCTGAAGAAGGGTCTCGACCCGAAACGTCGCCTATCTCCTTCGCTCCTTAGATGCTGTTGCACCCACTGAGTTTCTCCAGCTATTTGTGTACCCTCGATTCTCCAGCATCTGCAGTTCCTTCTTTAACACTAATTCTACTCCTATCACTTATGAGCATGTCTCCAATCCCATACCAAATTTATAACAGCAGATGCTGGGAAAATCTAAGGTAGACAAAAATGCTGGAGAAACTCAGCAGGTGAAGCAGCATCAATGGAGCGAAGGAATAGGGAGAAAGCAAGGACTACCTCAAATTCCAGGTAGTCCTTGCTTTCTCCCTCCTTCCCCTCCTAGCTCTCCCACAGCCCACTGTCTCCGCCTCTTTATTTCTTCTTCCCGCCCCCCCACTCCAACAATCAGTCTGAAGAATGATCTCGACCCGAAACGCCACCTATTCCTTCGCTCCACAGATGCTGCCTCGTGCGCCGAGTTTCTCCAGCATATTTGTCGACTTCCAAATTTATAACATGCTTGTTAACAGAGAAGTGAATGCCCAGTGCAGATTGCTTTGGTTTGTTCCCCTAGCAAGACAGGGTGCCGCAGTTGGCGCCACATGGGGTGTCGCGACATTCACACAGGATCTTCATTTGGTCACCCCTTGAAATCTGGGTGTTGCTGGTTAGGCCAACATTCATTGGCCTTATCAAATTTAAGGGTACAGGAAGGAGATTGAGAACCTCGTGTCCTGGTGTCGAGACAACATTCTTTCTCTCGATGTCAGTATACAACGGAGATAGTGATCGCAGTGAAGCGAGCGGTTCACATACCCCAGTTTGCATTGATGGTGCCAAAAGTACAGATGGTTGAAAAGTTCAACTTCCTCGGAGTAAACTTCGCCAACAACAACTTTGCCTGGACCACCCATGTTGAAGCAACGACCAACAAAGCACACCAAAGCTTCTACTTCTTTAGAAGGCTCTGGAAGTTCGGCATGTCCCCGACAACAACTTCTACAGATGCGCCATAGCAAACATTTTATCGCACAAACCAGCCTCCATTTATACCTCACGCTGGCTCTGTAAGGCCAGCAGCATAATCAAGGGCCAGTCACACCCTGGCCACTTCCTTCAGGCAAAAGGTATAGAAGTGTGAAAATGCACACCTCCAGATTTAAGACGTTTCTTCCCAGCTGTTATCAGGCAACTAAAACCATCCTGCCACAACTAGAAAGCAGTGCTGAACCTGACTGAACCGGACTTTACTGGCTTTACCTTGCACTAAAGGTTTTTCCCTTATTATGTATCTGTACAGTGTGAATGGCTCGATGGTAATCATGTATTGTTTTCCCGCTGACTGGTTAGCACGCAACAAAAGCTTTTCACTGTACCCCGGTACACGTGACACTAAACTAAACCAATTTCCTTTGGAAAGATGGCGGTGAGCCACCATGTGTTTGACTCTTAATTGTCCTCAGAACCACTCATTTGTGGTCCTCAGAACCACTCAGAACCACAGCATTTTACGCACGCTTTGATAGGGAGAACACGATGTGCCTTCCCGAGCCCCCATTCGCTGTGATGGTATTTCAGTCTCAGTCACAGAGGGCGACGTTAGAGGGGTGAACCCTCGAAAAGCGTCTGGACCTGATGGCATACCTGGTCGTGTCCTAAAAACCTGTGCAGACCAACTGGCTGGAGTTTTTACGGACATTTTCAACCTGTCACTTCTGAGGTCTGAGGTTCCCACCTGCTTCAAAAGGGCATCAATAATACCGGTGCCCAAGAAGAGTAAGGTGACATGCCTCAATGACTATCGACCTGTGCCACTAACGCCTGTGGTGATGAAGTGCTTCGAGAGGTTGATCATGGCGCAAATCAACTCCTACCTCGACAAAAACCTGGACCCATTGCAGTTCGCTTACCGCCACAACAGATCAACGGTGGACGCGATCTCGCTGGCCCTCCACTCCGCTCTGGACCACTTGGACAACAAAAACTCATATGTCAGGCTGCTATTCATTGACTACAGCTCGGCATTTAACACAATCATCCCCTCCAAGCTGGTTACCAAACTCGCAGAACTGGGTCTTTGCGCATCCCTCTGCAATTGGATCCTCGACTTCCTCATCCACAGACCACAGTCTGTTCGTATTGGTGGAAATGTGTCAGACTCGATAACAATCAGCATGGGAGCACCTCAGGGCTGCGTGCTCAGCCCCCTGCTGTACTCACTCTATACTCATGACTGCGTAGCCGGTCATAGCGCGAACTCCATCATCAAGTTCGCTGACGACACCACTGTTGTGGGACGTATCACTGATGGGGATGAGTCCGAGTATAGAAGAGAGATCGAGCAACTGTCCATATGGTGCCAGCACAACAACCTGGCCCTCAACACCCGCAAAACCAAGGAACTGATTGTGGACTTTGGAAGGAGTAGGATGGGGACCCACAGTCCTGTTTATATCAACGGGTCGATGGTTGAAAGGGTCAAGAGCTTCAAATTTCTGGGCGTGCACATCTGTGAAGATCTTTCCTGGTCCGAGAACACAGATGCAATTATTAAGAAAGTTCATCAGCGCCTCTACTTCCTGAGAAGATTACGGAGAGTTGGTCTGTCAAGGAGGACTCTCTCTAACTTCTACAGGTGTACAGTAGAGAGCTTGCTGACTGGTTTCATCGTGGCTTGGTTCGGCAACTTGAGCGCCCTGGAGAGGAAAAGACTACAAAAAGTAGTAAACACTGCCCAGTCCATCATCGGCTCTGACCTTCCTTCCATCGAGGGGATTTATCACAGTCGCTGCCTCAAAAAGGCTGGCAGCATCATCAAGGACCCACACCGCCCTAGCCACACACTCATCTCCCTGCTACCTTCGGGTAGAAGGTACAGGAGCCTGAAGACTGCAACAACCCGGTTTAGGAATAGCTACTTCCCCACAGCCATCAGGCTATTAAACCTGGCTCAGAACTCTGAACATTAATATCCCTCCATCTGTTATTTGCACTTTATTAATTAGCTAATAAGTCATGGGTGTATTTATGTATAGAATTGTAGTCAATGCCTACTATGTTCTGTTGTGCTATGCAAAGAAAGATTTTCATTGTCCTGTCAGGGACACATGACAATAAACTCTTTTGACTTTGACTTTTGACTTTGTACTAACACCATAACATTCAAAATCTCAAAGCACCACTTGCAAATGACTTGGGCACCATGTTCGGACAAGGCAAAGCTAGCTCCTAGCCAAGTTGACCTTGTGAAGTCATCCTCAAAAATGTCTGGGACAGTGATACAAATTGATAGCTATCCCACAAATTAGCCCCAAAAATGGCTTTGCATCGGTATCTAAGATTGTACAAGCAAGGCAAATTCCCAGACATCTCCATTATAATCACTGGTGGTGAATCTGTGGAATTCATTGCCACAGGAGGCAAAGTCATTGTATATTTTTAAGGTAGAGATAGATAGATTTGTGATTAGTGCAGGTGTTATGGGAAGAAAGCAGGAGAATGGAGTTAGGAGGGAAAGATAGATCAGCCATGATTGAATGACAGAGAGGTATCGATGGGTCGAATGGCCTAATTCTGCTCCTAACACTTATGAGCACCCTTTCCCACCAGCAGAACAGACCCATTACATTTGGTGGCACATGGTTTAAAAGGCAGAAGAGAGCAATCCGTCTCCCCACCACCTATAAACATATAAGATTGTTTAGGGCTTGGACACGCTCGAGGCAGGAAACATGTTCCCAATGTTGGCGGAGTCCAGAACCAGCGGCTACAGTTTAAGAATAAGGAGTAAGCCATTTAGAACAGAGATGAGGAAACACTTTTTCACACAGAGAGTGGTGAGTCTGTGGAATTCTCTGCCTCAGAGGGTGGTGGAGGCAGGTTCTATGGATGCTTTCAAGGGAGAGCTAGATAGGGCTCTTAAAAATAGCGGAGTCAGGGGATATTGGGAGAAGGCAGGAATGGGGTACCGATTGAGGATGATCAGCCATGATCACATTGAATGGTGGTGCTGGCTCGAAGGGCCGAATGGCCTACTCCTGCACCTATTGTCTATTGACCACCTGAAAGTTTCATGGCATCAGGTCAAACATGGGCAAGGACCATCACCAAAGATAGACACAAAGTGCTGAAGTCACTTAGCGGGACTAGCATCATTGCTGGAGAAAAAGGGATAGGTGACGTTTTGGGTCGGGATCTTTCTTCACACTGCCTGTCAATTTTCCATAGCTGAAGACTCAGTGCTCTACCAAGCAGAACAATATTTGGAAGCATCGCTAAAAGCAACTGCACAGAATCTACATTGAATGGGGGATGGTGTCCTTCATCAATAATTCCTTTCTGGATTTGTAAATAGCTCGTTCTAAGCTTCCCCCTAGTCTAGTTTCAGTCAATAAGATACCAAGTCAAGCAGTTATGTATCTAAACTTTACTCCCACTACTATATCTAACCACCGCGGGGTCAATCCTTGTATCTGCCTGGCCAAGTCCTCCTACCCTCGTGCAAGCAGAGACACTCCAGAAGGTCACGCAGTCCTAAGCATTCTCCCAGAAGATGGACATAGGACCTCATGGGAGCGGCCTTTTATAGGTGCCCGAACCTTGAGGGGCCGAACCACATGGGGATGGTCTCTATACAGTCCAATAGCAAGATATCGATTAACACAATATATGTGATAGACATTTCCCTAACCCAATAATAGTGACTAATACAATGTATCTGACAAAGTTTCTAGATACAACTTAAAAGAGATGAATTATGCAACATGTGCCTGGATATTCAAGAAACCCAGACAAGGCTCAACACTTAACCCAATCAACATGTAGCAAAGTAACAATATTGACAATGTGAATTGCATTCACATCTGGTTTGCATTCACCCAATCCGTTCCATACAATTTACACCTAATTGTCAGAACCTGCAGATGCTCCATTCTCTTCCTGCAACTCTTACCTAGGCTCTAGACAAACTGGTCCATTCTGCAGCTTGTCCCATTTCTGCAGAAGGCACATTTAAATTGACCAAATGGCCTAGCAGCCCAGAAGCCTTTACTCAATTTTAGTGTCCAAGCATCTTCAATTTGGCCAGAATGAACAGATTCACAGGGGAGCTGGCCAGTCCTAAAGCACGGCACCAGAGAGCGAGTAAGCCAATATGATGGATAAATCCTCTTGACATTGTCTGACCCAACCGACCATTGGCAGATGCATCCCTCTATAGCAACATTGGTAGAAGAAACTATTGCCTAATCTTTGTGGAGAAACCCCATTTTCACTCTGGGAACATCCTCCACTGTGCAACGAGGCGTCACAATTGTACTATGTATAAGGTCGACACAAAGTGCTGGAGTAACTCAGCGGGACATCCAGCATCTCTGGAGAGAAGGAATGGGTGACGTTTCGGGTCGAGACCCTTCAAGGGTCACCCATTCCTTCTCTCCAGAGATGCTGCCTGTCCCGATGAGTTACTCCAGCATTTTGTGTCCACCTTCGATTTAAACCAGCATCTGCAGTTCTTTCCCAAACTGAGTATAAGAGGGTCAGAGAGATCTAGCAGCTCCAAATAGAGGCATTGGGGCTCATCAGAAGCAGAAAAGTATGGCTTCCGTACTCTGCAAACTTGCATCCCCTGTTCCACTATTTTTAGCAACCCTGCTTTAATGCGGAGTGCAGAAAGACATACCAGTACTTATAATTGATGAGGTGTCAGCCTCTCAAAGTTGCAGTACAAGACTACGCGCTGACTTAAAATCTTACAAACCTTTCTGCTGACTTAAAATCTCCACAAAGGGTTATGGACGCCAACAGGGAAAATTATCCAGGTGTTTTATGGAGTCATACAGCATTGAAACAGGCCCTTCAGCCCAACACGTTCATGCCGGCCCATCCAGGTTGGTCCCATTTGCTCATATCCCTCTAAACCTTTCCTATCTATGTACCTGACTAAATGACTTTCAAATTGTGTTATTGTACCTGTATGGCTACTTCCTCTGGCAGCTCGCTGTATTTGCCCACCACTCTCTGCTTGGAGAGAAAAAATATATATTTCTCTATAATTATACTGGATTTCTAATTAGATCTGGCCAAATGGAAGGGTACACCAATTCCCAATTTAAACAATGTCCCCTAGCTTTTCCCTACTCTGGGAAATAGACCGTGACCATACACCTTATGTACACCCCTCATGATTTTATACACTGTAATTTCATCATCCCTCAGCCTCCTGTACTGCATTGGAAAAAAAACTCAGTCCAAATGGTTTCACTATCACATAGAAAAGATAGAAATCACATAGGTGCAGGAGTGGGCCATTCGGCCCTTCGAGCCTGCACCGCCATTCAATATGATCATGGCTGATCATCCAACTCAGTATCCTGTACCTGCCTTCTCTCCATACCCCCTGATCCCTTTAGCCGCAAGGGCCACATCTAACTCCCTCTTAAATATAGCCAATGAACTGGTCTCAACTATACCTTCTGTGGCAGAGAATTCCGGAGACATCACTCTCTGTGTGAAAAATGTTTTCCTCATCTCGGTCCTAAAGGAATTCCCCCTTATCCTTAAACTGTGACCCCTTGTTCTGGACCTCCCCAACATCGGGAACAATCTTCCTGCATCGAGCCTGTCCAACCCCTTGAGAACCCCTAAAGAATCACTCAAGTCCTTCAGTCGCACAATACAAGGAAGGCCTAAAGCACTTGGGACATGTCACATGTTGGATGGACAACCCATCACAGCTCACTCAAAATCTGCATCATCACAAGCATCACCAAAAGACAGAATTTACTTCATGTGACAGAGAAATGGCCAAGAGCACTATATACAATGTACGCCTTGGGACCCCAAATCATATAACCAAGCATCATGTCAAGAAACTCTGATTAAGCCATGGAGCATCCAGGGGATCGAATCGTATTTCACACAAGGGAAGATGGTTATAATAATAATAATATATTTTATTGTCTTTACACATAAGTGCAACGAGATTTGGTTTGCAACTTCCATCCGATGTCCTAACTTAAACGACTAATAAAAGTTAGGTTTAGATACCCCGAGAACAAGGCTTGTAAAACGAACATTAGACATTTATGTGTAGGAAGGAACTTCAGATGCAGGGAGACACACAAAAAAAAAGGTGGAGTAACTCAGTGGGGCAGGCAGCATCTCTGGATAAAAGTAATGGGTAATATTTCGGGTCGATAGCCTTCTTCAGACTGAGAGTCAAGGGTGAGGGACCCAAAAAATATGAAAAGATGCATAGAAAAAAAACTAATGAAAGATATGCGGAAGGACAAATCAAAGCCAGCAATGATGATCAAGGAAAGGTGGAGCCCACAATGGTCCATTGTTGTTTGTGGGGAAGGTGATGACGAGTAATACAAGCAGTAATAATCAGCAGGACAATAGAGAAATTAGTACGGTGACTAGGGTAGGGGAGGGACGGAGAGAGCAGGGATGCAAGGGTTACTTGGAGTTAAAGAAATCAATATTCATGCCACTGGGTTGTAAGCTGCCCAAGCGAAATATGAGGTGCTGTTCCTCCATTTGCATTTGGCCTCACACTGAGTGGAGGAGGCCCAGGATAGAAACGTCTGTGTGCAAATGGCAAGTGGTCACGTAGACCACAGTGGACTGAGCGAAGGTGTTCAGCGAAACGATCGGCCAGTCTGCGCTTGGTCTCACTGATATACAGGAGTCCACACCTGAAACAGCGGCTACAGTCGATGAGGTTGGAGGAGGTGCAAGTGAACCTCTGCCTGAACTGAAAGGACAGCTGGGGTCCTTGGATGGAGGAGGTATAGCGACAGGTGTTGCATCTCCTGCGGTTGCAGGGGAAGGTACCTGGGGCTTGGGTGGGAAGGCACGAGTCAACCTGGGAGGGAACGTTCCCTGCGGAAAGTGGTGGAGATGGGAAGACGTGACTGTTGGCCCTGGCCAGATTGGACGGGCTAGGACTTTAAAATGGGGTAAAAGCTTCAGGGCTGCTGGGAGATTTGGTCAATGTTTGAAAGTGCTCTCTGGGGAAGCTGCAGAGTGGTGCCAGTTGGACTAGAGCCTAGATTCAAGCTGCAGGAAAAGAATAAGATTATCTGCAGACCCTGTCAATTAGGTGCAAAATGCAAAGAAAGGATTGGATGGCTGCAAACCAGACATACGCCATGTAAATAATTGTAAATAAAAGACAATAGACAATGGGGGCAGGAGTAGGGCATTTGGCCCTTCGAGCCAGCACTGCCATTCAATGTGATCATGGCTGATCATCCCCAATCAGTACCCCGTTCCTGCCTTCTCCCCATATCCCCTGACCCTGTTATTTTTAAGAGCCCTATCAAGCTCTCTCTTGAAAGCATCCAGAGAACCTGCCTCCAACGCCCTCTGACGCAGAGAATTCCACAGACTCACCACTCTCTGTGAGAAAAAGTGTTTCCTCGTCTCCGTTCTAAATGGCTTACTCCTTATTCTTAAACTGAGGCCCCTGGTTCTGGACTCCCCCAACATCAGGAACATGTTTCCTGCCTCTGGCGTGTCCAAGCCCTTAACAATCTTATGTGTTTCAATGAGATCCCCTCTCATCCTTCTAAACTCCAGAGTGTACAAGCCCAGCTGCTCCATTCTCTCAGCATATGACAGTCCCGCCATTTGTAACCCTACGCTGCACTCCCTCAATAACAAGAATGTCCTTCCTCAAATTAGGGGACCAAAACTGCGCACAATACTCTGGTGTGGTCTCACTAGGGCTCTGTACAATTGCAGAAGGACCTCTTTGCTCCTATATTCAATTCCTCTTCTTATAAAGGCCAACATGCCATTTGCTTTCTTCACTGCCTGCTGTACCTGCATGTTCAGTTTCATAGACTGATGTACAAGGACCCCCAGATCCCGTTGTACTTCCCCTTTTCCCAACTTGACGCCAAATAATGGTGCAGAGTTTCACTTTGCCGAATGTTGATTGGATGGGGTATTGAGCTTTGTCTGGTTTTCTTGCAGATCAGGGTAAATGTTGCGATGATAGCTTCCTACGGGAAACACTGTTTGAATACAATGTATTAGCTGCTGTATTATTGGGTTTGGGAAATGTCTGTTATATATGGGGTTAATCGATATCTGTAATTGGATTGCAAAGAGACCACCCCCATGTTGTTTGGCCCCTCAAAGAAGGGTCCTATAGAGGTCTGCTGCCACGAGGTCCTGCATCGATCTTCTGGGAGTGCGCTTAAGACCGCATGACCTTCTGGAGTGTCTCTGTTTGAACGAGGCCTCGAGGGCTTGAACAGGTAGGTATGTTACAATACCTACCTTTAGCAGCGCTGCAGGTCTGCCGCTCCCCGTGTGCGCGACTTTGGCGCCTTTCAGAGGGGGGTGGGTTTAAAATGCCGATTTTTTTTCTATACAGTCCAATCGATCCATGCTGGGCGATTTTGTCGCTAAAGAGAAATCGCTCCGACATTTCATTCATAAAGGTATTTTTAAACTACGCTAGATTATTTATTAACTAGAGTAGTTTAAAAATCATCTTCTAAAGCTCTGAATGGTGACAGCGGAACGGACCTAACGTATGCGATAAAAGAAGCTACACAGTTTATTTTTACATTAAAACTTGGTTTTTAGGAAGGTTTTAATCACATTTTCATGTTGCGAAAAGGGGACAAAAAAATGTATGAACCGGCTGTATTTTTCATACCGACTTCACCGCAAACCGCAACGTTCTAATCCACCTCATTCCACTAAAACCCACTCGCTAGTTGGTTTAAATGGCCATTAATTTACAGGCATTAAATACTAAATTCCTTCCATTTGGCCTATAAATTCATGAAAATGAGATTTAAAAATTATGTTATATCGTGGATTATTGTGTGAATGTTATTTGGACACTTGGGCAATTTTAAAAAAAGGTTATCTTTTCTTAAGAAATGGATAGATGTTTAGATCTACTCATTGAATTTTGTAATTAGCTACAATTAGATAACTAACTAATTATATGCTTTAATTTCAGGTCATCCAAGTAAGATTGTTTCATATTTGTTTCAGAATGCTTCAATCTACAATAACTGAAAATTTCATTGAGTTCTCTTATTTTTTAATAAAGTTATGGGCTTTTGACTTCTAGATCACAGCTTTTGAGTTGTCAATTAAAAGGCAATGGGGAACAAGATGCTAATTTCCGAGTATGAAAATGGTCATAACTTTCTTAATACTGAAGATATGAAAGTGAATTAGGTGTCAAATTAACCTTCTTTTTATGCTTTATCTGATGGGATAAATTGCAGACTTGATTTTTTAAATCCCAAAATTTTGTAACATTGCTAGAACAGGCAGATACGAGGATCAAACCCACGGTGGTTAGGTACAGTGGTGGGAACTGTAATTGTGTTTTGTCAAAATAAAGATTAGCTGCTTGGTTCAATGGTTTTTGACTGAAAATAGACTGGGGAGGGGAAGCTTAGATCGAGCTATTTACATGACTAGTGGAGAGATCCTGTTGGAGCTGGCGAAAATGTGGGAGGATTATGTGCTGTATGCGACGGCTGATGGGGTGAATGCCGAGGACTAGGGGCGCTCTGTCCCGGTTGCGACTGGGGAAAGGGGGGGCAAGAGCATGGACTTGGTGGCCTGAAGGGCCTGTTCCCGTGATGTATCTCCAAACTAGACAGAAATCTAAATGTTAAAGTTAGACTGGAATTTTGACCAAATGTCAAGATCCACCATTATCCTTCAGATATTAGAAATTGCCATATAATATTCAATATGTCTGTGGAATTCTCTGCCTCAGAGGGCGGTGGAAGCAAGTTCTCTGGATGCTTTCAAGAGAGAGCTAGATAGGGCTCTTAAAAATAGTGGTGTCAGGGGATATGGGGAGAAGGCAGGAACGGGGCACTGATTGGCGATGATCAGCCATGATCACATTGAATGGCGGTGCTGGCTCGAAGTGCCAAATGGCCTACTATTGCACCTATTGTCAAACTAAGGTCATATTAAAAGCTTATCTAAACCTTCCCACACTTCAGTCCTGCCCAATACACATCCCCCTTTGCAAGAATAACCATCTCACCAGAGTCAGAGCTGTCTCAATCGTAACAATGTTATCCAGATTCTTAAAAAATAATTTTACGGGTGTCAGAGGTTATGGGGAGAATGCAGGAAAATGGGGTTATGAGGGAGAGATAGATCAGCTATGATTGAATGGCGAAGTAGACTCGATGGGGCGAATGGCCTAATTCTACTTCTATCACTTATGATCTTGTGAGTCCTACATCCTTCCCCCATTTTGATCTCTACAACGGAGGGCGTATTTCTGACCATTATCTTAAATCTGCAACAGCTATGCACGCTAGAATTACAGAAGGTTGCACCCTGGAAAGTGATCACCCTGTGGTCTTGGCCAACCCACGGAAAGAGGATCATACTTTTGATAATCCCATACTAATCCCTTTTCAGTCAAGGGAGCGAAATTTGATTATTTGGTAACCAGATATGATTTTTTTCCTATTACAAATCTCAAATTGTGGAGTACAGAGGCAAATAAATAAATGATGGGTCTTTGTCCAAAACATTATCGAGGGCACTGTATTTGACCGCTTAAGTACCAGTTCCAAACTCTGGATGAGAAATCGCCAACGCATTAACCACAAGAGCTAATTAGGAATCTGAATCTGGCTGGTGACATTAGTACATGAAAAATAACAAAGAACCATTGTGCATGCAATCTCACTATCCATATTCACAAAAGGTGTACGGGGGTGTTTGCTATGATCCTGTTGCCTTTTTTGGTAAACTGGTCAAGAGAAAAAAAGCAATGAGAGTTGTTTCTCAATACATGTAACGGCTTCATTACCTGGGGGACTGAATCGGAATAGATTTTGTTATAAATATATATGAAGGTAGAAGGTACAGGAGCCTGAAATCTGCAACATCCAAGTTCAGGAATAGCTGCTTCCCCACAGCCATCAGGCTATTAAACTCAACTCAAACAAAACTCTGAACATTAATAGCCCATTAAACGTTATCTGTGCGTGTGTGCGTGTGTGTGCGTGTGTGCATATATTGGTATATGGACACACTGATCTGTTATGTATTTATTCATGCCTTCTATATTCTGTTGTGCTGAAGCAAAGCAAGAATTTCATTGTCCTATCTGGGACACATGACAATAAACTCTCTTGAATCTTGAATGAATGAATTAATTAATTAATGAGTTTATAGGCCCAGTATTCACATAAGAGGATGGATTATATGGACTAAGTAAAGGTGAAGTACATTACATATTATATGTTTGCAAAGTGATTCCTACTAAAAATTGCTATTAATCAAAACAACATCACCGGAGCATCACTGGAGGCTGGTCAGCAATTTCTATTCAACATCACACTGCTCTGGCAAAACGACTGCTTGACCAAACTGCTGAAGCAAATTGCCTCGCCCCACAATGGTATGTGTTTGATTACCAGGGGGAGAAAAAAATATCACAAACGAATAGTCCACAATCAACACTCAAACATCCTTGTGTGGGAAGGAACTGCAGATGCTGGTTTACACCGAAGATAGACACAAAAAGCTGGAGCAACTCAGCGGGACAGGCAGCATTTCTGGATAGAAGGAATGGGTGACGTTTCGGGTCGAGACCCTTCTTCAGACTGAAAGTCACGGGAAAGGGAAATGAGAGATATAGAACAATGAATGAAAGATATGCAAAAAAAGTAATGATGATAAAGGAAACACAATTTCTCCTGACTCTCAGTCCAAAGAAGTCCGAAATGGGTGACGTCTTGACCAGAAACGGCACTCATTCCTCCCATCCAGAGTTACTCCAGCATTTTGGGTCTACCTTCGATTCAAACATCCTTTGCAGTGGGATGTTTTATCATTCCTCTAACATGAAAGCAACTGAACCCTAACACACTGTTGGATTGTTGTTTAGTTCAGAGATGCAACGGAAACAGGCCCTTCGGCCCACCGGGTCCTCGCTGACCAGCGATCCCCACTATCGTGAATCAACACTATCCTACACCCACTAGGGACAACTTTTACATTTACCAAGCCAATTAACCTACAGACCGATGCGTCTTTGGAGAGTGGGGGGAAACCGAAGATCTCGGTGAAAACACACGCAGGTCATGGGAAGAACGTACAAACTCTGTACAGACAGCACATAGTCGGGATTGAACCCGGGTCTCCAGTGCTACATTCACTGTAAGGCAGCAACTCTACCGCTGTGCCACCGTCATCACCCTAGTGTCTCCAAATGGAATCAGCATAGGTCTGGGATTTAGGCACAATTTAGCACAAAGCCACAGGGGAAGCAACACATTTACACTTTAGCACAATTAATTTGATAACTGGGCACAGCACCACAGCATAATCTAGATTTCATAATTTGTTCAAATTTTGTCACATAGCTAGACAGACCTACCTAAAATTAACACACGTACTTATTTGCAAATGCACACACATGCATCAAATATTTATTTTAGATTAGCCATCAACCAACTAGGATTTCTGTAAACCTATTCAGCAATACTCCAAGGGCATAGATTTAAGATGGGAGGGAGGAAATCAAATTAAATTTACAAGGATAGTTTTTGTTTGTCGAAGGGGATTTGTTGCTACATCTATGACCAGGCTATTAAAGAAAATGGGGGTGAGGGGTCGCTCCCTCCAACAAGTTATCAAATTCGGCAGAAAAAAAGCAGCAATTGGATTTGGATCAAAAGGAGAGACAACAATTGGGCTGCAAGATGAAGACAGGAGGGTATGGAATTGAGGGGGGTGTAACTGGGATGCCAGGTATCACCGTTGAGCCCTCTTGAGATGTTGTGGGCTTATCAATGAAACGTCAAAGAAGGAGGGTGCCCACCTGATGACCCCGATGACGTACCTACCCTACCTTTCACCACTCCAATCCCACTGCAAATAGCAAGAGCGCCGACTTATTACAGGGATTGAAACATCAAGGCCTATTAGCTCTACCACACAGCGGATGGTAGGTGTATGAGAGGTATTGCAATGTTTAAGAAGCATTTAGATACCCATGCAAACAAGCAGGGAATAAAGGGAATTCATACCATATGCAGTTAGACAGGATGAGGTTAAATTAGTATCATGGTTTGCACTGACATCGTGGGCCGAGGGGCATGTTCGGCTTCTAGCATAGGTCCATCATGAAACAGCAATCATTCCAGATCCCTTTAAACATGCGTCCACAGACATCTTCTAATTACATCCATTTGCTATCAATTTGCTATCATTTGGCAGTACCTGAACATTCTCTTCTGTGACCTGAATTTCAGCTGTGTAAACATAGTCAATAAGGATGTTTAATGTCCACTTGTCCACTTCCTTAATGCGAACTCGCTTTGCTTTGCTCTCACTCATTTCACCTGGAAAACAAAAATGGTTCATCATAATTCATACTTTTTTCCCCCCCCATCGCAGCAACTTTGTCTATTTTGCACATGTGATAATGAAATCCTCAAGGTCTGTCTTTATTAAAAGACAGACATTTAAATTAGGAATAGGTGACGTTTTGGATCAGACTGCAGAAGGGGTCCCAACCCGAAACGTCACCCATTCCCTCTCTCCAGAGATGCTGCCTGTCCCGCTGAGTTGCGTTTTGTATCTCTCTGGAGTATTTTTCTAGTTGATCCGGTCTGTAATGCTCGAGCTCAGGAAGTAAGATGCTTTTAATAAAGACAGATCTTGAGGATTTCGTTATCGCATGTCCCAGCATTTTGTGTCTATCTTCGGTATAAACCAGCATCTACAGTTCCTTCCTACACAGAAAAATACTATGCACCTTTCCCCAATATCCTCCTCATTTGGCTCCAGATACATTTATCTTCTGTCTCCAACAAGAGGTTTGTAATTATAAAACTTGTCTATTCTGCTGCAAATAGTTTGTGTAGATGTCCTTCTTCTGTAACAATTGTACGTTGGGAGTGGTGTTGCGAGGGGGAGTAAGGTGGCAGGACAAAGGTGTGTGGGTGTATGATGGGTGCACTGGTGTTTCACAATATTTATTCAGCGAGATGTTCCAACAATGAGATAGCAAAATGTCTAGTTTACAGCAAGTTAATTTAATCCACTGACTCTGCAACTAAATTATTGAGGTTAAAAAAAGAATCCAGACTTCAGACTGCTGCACAGACATTCTGGTGCAAGTTGTTAAATCACATTGACTTTAATCTGCGGCCGAGAACGTCTCTTCGCTGCATTCTTCAAGGAGGATGAGAGAGACGCACATATTCTTCATAACATGTGTGTTGGATGATTGATCAACTTCAGTCAAACTCATTCAAAAAGTAATTTACACACTTTTTCCTGTCATCAATTAGGACGTGACACATTTATCTTATCGTCCATTTCTTCGGTAACAAGACCATTGGGTACGTAGCCAGGTTACACACTTCATGAGAAATTGACAAAGACTAGGCTGAAGCGATTTCTTGGTCTTTTTTTTAAATCTTATTTAAACTGGAAATACAATAACTGTCCAAAAGCACAAATATCACAGCACATTAAACCTCCGACCAAAGTGCAGGAGGAATATGACAGACATTTTTTTCCCTATACATTAACCCTTAAGACAAGCAATTTAATCTCTGAAAATAAAATTGTTTTGAAATTAAACATTTTCTTTTGCTATGACATGGTAGTTATATTTTTAAAATAGTAAGCAATACTTAAAATGCTCAGCTGATGGGCACAAACTCAGCCAGGATTTAGGTGCAGTCTGTTCTGACACAATAGACCCCACTGGTGCCAATGCTCCATGCATTGAAATCCATTTAGTTCCCTGATCTTACACACTACAGCTAGACTTGTTTGATTTATACCTGGACACAAGGGGCTCCCATTTGGTTCAAGCCCATTTGCCCTCACAACAAGACCACAGTTATCCTCTACCCCAATACTATTTTCTGCCTTCTTTTCATTTCCCTTGATTCCACAAAACCAGAAACATATTCATCACAGTTTTGAATGCAATCTTTGAATGGGTGGAGCATGACAAAAGATTTTTTCTCACTTCAGTCATAAATGGTCAAAGCCTTATTTTGAAAATGACTCCAAAATGTCAACTTGGGGGAACATCTTCTCTATATACATATTCAGAGTCTGAAGAAGGGTTTCGGCCCGAAACGTCGCCTATCTCCTTCGCTCCTTAGATGCTGCTGCACCCGCTGAGTTTCTCCAGCCTTCTGTATACCCCCCATCTTCTCTATATATACCCTTCTAAGCCATTTACATTGTATACACTTCAATGAATTCACCATTAATTATTTTAAACCCGAAACACCAAAGGCCTTGTCTACCCAATCCCTTCTGTTGTGATTAACCTACTATCCGAGGACCTACTCTATTCTTTCACTATATTCTTTCTATAAAGTATATTTTCATTTAGATAAGGAGAATTAAACTGCATACAACACCCCAGGTGTGGTCTCACCAAGACTCTATTTAATTGTATTTCGACATCTTGCACACAAATTCTCAAACAATAAATTCTCAACATCAATTCCTAATTGTTTCCTGCACCTGCTCATTAGTTTTCAATGACTTGTGCACATGAATACTCAAGTCTCTCTGGACATCAGCATTTCCAAAACTCTTACTGTATAAAAAATACTCAGCAATTCTATTTTTACTCGAGGCAAAAGTTACACATTTTTCTTATTGCATTCATTTTTCCTTGTCTTGCATACGTCCTCAAAGCCTTCTTGACCACTATTTGCACTCCCCATAGGCAATGCAACATTGAGTTTGAAAATGTAATACTTGGTCCCAACATCTAAACATCCAAGAAGGCCCACCAGCACCTCTACTTCCTTCCTGGGATATCCAGCTCCAATGACTCTTACAAACCTCTACAATGCACCATAGAAAGCACGCTGTGGGTTATATTGCAGCTTGGTTTGGCAACAGTTCTGCCCATGAACACATTAAATTGCAGAGTTATAGATGTAGCTTCGTCCATCACACAGACTAGACTGCCCACAATTGGCTCCATCCACACTTCACGCAGCCTCAGGAAAAGGCAGCGTGAAGCTTAAGAAAGAACTGCAGATGCTGGAAAAATCGAAGGTAGACAAAAAATGCTGGAGAAACTCAGTGGGTGAGGCAGCATCTAAGAAGAGAAGGAATTGGCAACATTTTGGGTCGAGACCATTCTTCAGACTGATGTCGGGGGGGGGGGGGGAGGCGGGAAATAAAGTTTTTAGCTATGGGAGTCAGCAGATTTGTAGTAGATGTCGGTCAGTAGTCTGTCACTTGCGATGGAGACGGTGAGATCTAGAAACAGTGGGGAGATGTCGGAAATTGTCCAGGTGAATTTGAGTGCCGGATGGAAATTAGTGGTGAAGTGGATGAAGTCAGTGAGTTCTACATGGGTGCAGGAGGTAGCACCAATGCAGTCGTCAATGTGGCGGAGGTAGAGTTCGGGGATAGGGCCAGTGTACGCCTGGAACAGGGATAGTTCGACGTACACTACAAAGAGGCCGGCATAGCTGGAGCCATACGCGTGCCCTTAGCTGCGCCTTGGATTTGGAGGAAATGGGAGGTCAAAGGGGATGTTGTAGAGGCTAAGGACCAGCTCCGCTAGGTGGAGGAGAGTATTGGTAGAACATAATCAAAGGCTTGTTCCACCCCAATCTTTCCCACGTTTCTTCATACCCATCAGGCAGAACATACAGAAGCTTGAAAGCACCCACCACTAGACTCAAGAACAGCTTCTTCCCCTATCAGGATATCAGGCTTCTAAACATCCTTCCATAAGCTAGGGTACTGTCCAATTCACCTCCACCCATAATCATAATTGGACTTTGTCTAAAGAACTTGTGTGCCACAATACTGAGAACTGTATGCTGCACTCTGTATCTCCCCCTTTGCTCTATCTATTGTACAAGTGCTGGGGGCAAGTACTGTGTGGGGGGGAGGGTGGGGGGGGGGGGGGGGGGGAGACACTGACCACCATAATATCCCCCAGGTTACCAATCTGGGAGATATTCCTATTCATTATTTTCTATCCATGGACAAATTTACAATCTACAGTGGTACATTGCCACCAATTTCATGCATCCTAACTTTTAATTTAGAGTGGAACCTTACTCAAAGTCTTCCAAAATTCAACATAATCGCAACCACATTGATTCTTCTTCACCAACTATAATCACCAACCATACACCCTCAAAGAATACCAATAGACCAGTCGATTGTGATTTCTCTTCGACAACGCAGTGTTGCCTCTATGGACTGATTCCTGGGATGGCAGGACTTTCATATGAAGAAAGACTGGATAGACTCGGCTTGTACTCGCTGGAATTTAGGAGATTGAGGGGGATCTTATAGAGGCTTACAAAATTCTTAAGGGGTTGGACAGACTAGATGCAGGAAGATTGTTCCCGATGTTGGGGAACTCCAGACCAAGGGGTCACAGTTTAAGGATAAGGGGGAAGTCTTTTAGGACCGAGATGAGAAGATCTTTTTTCACACAGAGAGTGGTGAGTCTGTGGAATTCTCTGCCACAGAAGGTAGTTGAGGCCAGTTCATTGGCTATATTTAAGAGGGAGTTAGATGTGGCCCTTGTAGCTAAAGGGATCAGGGGGTATGGAGAGAAGGCAGGTACAGGATACCGAGTTGGATGATCAGCCATGATCATATTGAATGGCGGTGCAGGCTCGAAGGGTCGAATGGCCTACTCTTGCACCTATTTTCTATGATTCTATGAGCCCTTGCTTTTTCTCTCCATCCCCTCCACCTTCCCAGTTCTCCCACCAGTCCTATTGTCTCCACCTACATTCTATCTTTGTCCCACGCCCCCCTCGACTTCAGTCTGAAGAAGGGTCCCGACCCGAAACGTCACCCATTCCTTCTCTCCAGAGATGCTGCTTCACCCGCTGAGTTACTCCAGCATTTTGTGTTTGCCGCTTCTCAATTGTTTTCCAAGTGAATTAATATTATAACCTTCGTTATTCTAGAAATATCCCCACCCCAAAAACTGGGCTGTGTGCGCTTGTGAGTTAAATCCCAGAGTGATCCCCTGCCCTGCATAGAGTTGACCATTGAACTTGTCACCAGAGAGGAGTGTCCGGGCTGCGGAGAGACGAGCAACCAAAGGGGATGCTGGGATAGCAGCTTCCATCGCTTCTGTCCTCTGCACATTTGACAGAGCTTCCACAGCCGTTACTTCACCGCGCCAGAGACCCGGGTTCGATCCTGACTTTAGGTGCTTAATTTAGTTTAGTTTGCGATACAGAGCAGAAACAGGCCCTTCAGCACAACGAGTCCACACCGACCAGCGATCTACACACATTAACACTATCCCACACTCACGAGGGACATTTTACACTTAAACCGAACCAATTAACCTACAAACCTCTACGTCTTTGGAGTGTGGGAGGAAACCGAAGATCTTGGAGAAAAAAAGCCACGCAGGTCACGGGAGGAACGTACAAACTCCATACAGACAGCACCTGTAGTCAGGATCGAACCCGGCTCTCCAAGGCAGCAACTCTACCGCTGCGCCATCGTGCTATCTGGTATGGAATTTATACATTCTCCCTGTGACAACATGGGTTTCCTCCGGGTGCTCCAGTCCAGTCCCGATTCCGCCCCCATCCCCATCACATCCTGAAGACACGTGATTTGGTAAAATAAATGGCTGTTGCAAATTACCCGCTTGTGTGTAGAATCTGAGGGAATTGAAAACAATACGGGGAGAATAAAGTTGGATTAGTGCAGATGGGTGGCTGATCGTCAGAGTGCATGCACAAAGTGGGCCAAAGGACCAAATGGCGATAAACACAAGGCTGACAACCTAAAATTCAAGTTGTGTAGGAAGGAATCTTCTCCTTGGATTGCCACCTAGTCGTGGTGGAGAAGCTTGTGTGGTCCTGAGAGCGATGCCACCTGGAGCTACGCTCCTGGTAGGGCCACAAATGGCGGTAAGGTCAAGGGGGAGGTCTCTGACAAAGAGCCAATCCAACCAGGACCTCAACGGTGGAACAGGCGGAGGACGATGGCTGACCTTAGTGGAGCGTCACAACGGCTGGGAAGGCGGATGAAGGCTGCAGCAGAAAAGGGTCTCCGGTCGTCTTGGACTCCATGCCACTGGATCCTGACCCAGATCTGTCAAGGACAGTGTGGTGGCTGTCTGTGCACCAGTCTCCCCACGTTAAACAAAGTCACGCACAGGCGTCCTCCATATAGGAAATAGCACCCTGGAGACACCCATGACCGAAGGGGGCCCAAGTGGGAAGGTAATGCAGATGCTGGTTTAAACCGAAGATAGATACAAAAAGCTGGAGTAACTTAGCGGGTCAGACAGCATCTCTGGAGAAAAAGAATAGGTGACGTTTCGGGTCGAGACCATTCTTCTCAGTGAGAGTCAGGGGAAAGAGAAACAAGAGATATATCTCTCATTTTCCTTTTCCTTATGACTCTCAGTCTGAAGAAGGGTCTCGACCTGAAACGTCGCCTCTAAAATTCAAGTTGTTTTTTGCTTTGTCAGCAATCTAAATTACAGAGACAAACCCCAAATATTTACTCATTAGCAGTAGCAAGAGCATCGTCTTCCCCGAATGTCATGAGTCTTTGTAATTGTCTGCCCAGGATTTGTGGAATGAAATATATTCAATGCTGGGAACGAGAGGTTCCGTACCTCTAAGGAACGCAAGTGTTATCTGCATCAGGCAGAAAAGTGGAGCCAAAGCCCAAACCAGCTGCAGCATAACCTTGATGGAGTCTAGTTCAGAGATACAGCGTAGAAACAGGCCCTTCGGCCCACCGGGTCCGCACCGACCAGCAAATCCCGCACATAAACACTATCCTACACCCACCAGGGACATTTTTTACACTTACCAAGCCAAATAACCGACAAACCTGTACGTCTTTGGAATGGGGGAGGAAGCCGAAGATCTCGGAGAAAACCCACGCGGGTCACGGGGAGAACGTACAAAACGGCACCCGTAGTCGGGATCAAACCCAGGTCTCCGGCGCAGCAAGCGCTATAAGACAGCAACTCTACCGCTGCGCCACCGTGACTTTACCTGCAGCTAAAGGTACCATGTAATAATGCTCCTCTTCCCTTCTCCCGACCCCATCCCTCCTCCAGCCCAACCAAAAGGATGTATACTAAACCATAAGAATATTATATTAGAAAAGAAACCCTTGAAATCCTTTAAACCACTTTATTTTATCAAATCACACAGGAATAACCACAAAACCGAATTTTAAAAAGTCACCCATTCTTCTTGATAGTTGCCCCCTCCACGCTTAACATGGTTGCTCAAGTAACCACCTGAAAACGTTATCCCAGAGATAGACACAGAAAGCTGGAGTAACTCAACGGGACAGGCAGCTTTTTCTGGAGAAAAGCAATGGGTGATGTTTTGGGTCGAGACCCATCCAATCAGTTAGAAGAATACAAGCCAAGATTTTAGGAGTATACGCCAAAAGGTATTGTCATCAAAACGACTTTCTGCATGCAACACCTTGACGACTCAACTCCATAGTTAGAATCTTCATCGCAATTGGCAGTACTTAAACTAACAAGTGGACATTGAGTTGTACAGTAGCAGTTGAGATAACAAAACTGCTGTAGTAAATGCTGAATAATGTAAAGTTAGCCAAATGGGAATATAGTTATTACATTGGAAATCAACAACATTGTGACCAAATTAATGCCACCACAGTTATTTAATGGGCTTCGGTATCCAAATCCCTAAATTACAAAACCAATTTCCATAAAATAAATTGGATATATTCAACTGCAATTATTCATTGAAGAACAATTGTGCCACACATGCATAATCCTAAACTATCATTCTCAGTCAAAAGGGTTACACAAAAAGCTGGAGAAACTCAGCGGGTGCAGCAGCATCTAAGGAGCGAAGGAGATAGGCGACGTTTCCGGTCGAGACCCTTCTTCAGACTGAGATTCTCAGTCAAAATACTGGTAAGACCTTCTTTAGTCAGAGGGTGGTGAATCTGTGGAATTCGTTGCCACAGAAGACTGTAGAGGCCGTCAATGGGTATTTTTAAGGCAGTGATTTTTGATAAGTACAGGTGTCATAGGTTATGGGGAGAAGGCAGGAGAATGGGGGGGGGGGGGGGGAGAGAATAGATTAGCCATGACTGTATGGCGGAGTAGACTTGATGGGCTAAATGGCCTAAATCTACTCCTATCACTTATGACATTTTCTCCTTGTTTTCTTCTGAGTCTTTTCACAAAACCTTATAAAAAAATCACCAAATATACAAGGATCATCCTGTTGCAGCTCACCTTTCTTTTTTTTCACCCCTAGTAAGCAAGCAGTTGTACTATGGAGCATTACATTCATATAAGAAATCAGTGCTCTCCAACTCTGGGCTTCTTGTTCCAATGTAGCTTCACTAGTACTATGTGTGCTTTGGCACAAGATGCCATCTCCAGATTTACAACAAAATAGTGAGCACATAAATGCCTCCAAGATAGCAAAGATTGAAGACAATTATGTTTCCATTTCCCAGGTGAAATCCGGCCCAAGGATACAACCAGGGCATACAGGAGTATTTATATTTTTGTCATTATTCAAGATAGATTCTCTAAATGCAGACTTAGCTTCCAGGATAAGTTTGAAGCTACGACTTCCGGTGGCGCCATGTTCTAGGAGAGAACAGTGCCAGACCAGCTCTTAAAAAATCTGGAAAAAAAACGGGGTTAGAGGAGGCTGCTAACACTACTTACCGTAGGAGATCGATTTTAAACGGCTCCGGGTGCGATTGTAAGCTGCGTGACGTCATCAGGCGCGCGACTTTAGCGACTCCGGTAAGAAATTTAAAATGAATCCCTCCTCCCCCACACAGCCGAAGAAAAGTTCCAGAAGGGAGGCAGGCCCTACCAAAGCTTCAGGCTCGGGACAGGCTGCCTCCCAAGAAGAGATTTCACAAAGAAAAGCTGAAATGGAAGATTTTAAAAAGTCTTTACTGGCAGATATGAAGAAAATGCTGAAGGAAACACAAACAGAAATGAAGAAAGATTATAAAGAAACTAAGGATGAAATGAAGGCCTTAAAAATGGATATTCGAAATATCAAAGATGAATTAACAAGAGAAGTTAAAGAAATGGTAAAAACCATGATGTCGGATTGGAAAACAGAAATTGAGGAGGACATACACAATCAACTGATCGAGGCAACTGATAAGATTGCTGGGATGGAGCGATTGATGGAAGAGATGATGGATGCGAAAATAGAGGCGAGGTTAAGCCCTATGTCAACTGTACTGGATCAACAAAATGATACGATTAAAGAATTAACTGATGCTGCTCTAACAACTGCGAGAGAGAATGAGAAGATAAACGAAGAGAACAAACGCCTCTCTGAATTATTACGTAAAATTAATGAGAAATGTATTGATTTGGAGGGGCGCCAAAGACGTAAGAATTTGCGCATAGTAGGTCTGTCTGAGGGACGCGAAGGAAACTATGACCCACGTAAATTCTTTGCAAAACTCCTAAAGGACATTTTGGATTTGGATGAAGAACCCCTGTTGGGCCGTGCCCACAGGGCTTTAAGACCGGTCCCTAGGAGGGGTGCGCCACCAAGACAAGTAATTGTAAAGGTGGTTTATGACAGTGTCTTTGAGGATATGATGAAGATAATCATAAGAAAAAGAAATCTGAAATACGAAGGAGATAACATCAGTATCTTCAGAGACTACCCGGCCGAAGTGGCTAAAAGAAGAGCTCTATTTACAGAAACAAGACGCATCTTGAGAGACATAAAAGGAATAAAGGAGATCAGATATGGTTTGGTGTACCCGGCAATACTTAGAGTTACCTACGAGAATAAGGATCTTCGTTTCACCAAACATACAGCGGCACTGGAATTTGCTCGGAAAATACTGAAGGAGGCAGAAGAAAGAGAAGAAGGAGAAGAAGGAGACGCTGTGGAAGAAGGAGTAGACCCAACTGGGTAGTGGATGAATGAACTTTATGGACCTGTGGCTGTGAATCATTTACTGAGAAAAAGGCGGAATAATGGACATCGATTTGTAGTTTTATAATGTTTACTAATTAATTAATAAATACTAATTTGTAATTTTTAATTATTAATTATTAATTACTAATTGGTTTGATTTCCCTTACTCCCCTTATATAGTATTACTAATTATGATAATAATTATAGCTGAGATTAACAACTAAAAATTAGTAATATGAATAATAGAAAAATTTATTAAGAAAATAAAGTTAGCACCCCCACCCCAATATACACAGTATTTCAAATAAGAGCTGGAATATTTAACATCTTTTTTTTTTAATACGGAAGTCGTTAGATTAGTAGCCATGTTAGTGTGGCTTTCACTTGCACTCACTACACATTATATAAGTGTAGTTTCTTTTTTTTCTGATCACCTTTTTTTCACCCTTTACTTTTTTTATATTCACATTTGTTATTATTTTTGTTATTTTTTGCATAACACATACTTGATATTATATTATATATTATATAATCATGACTTTTATCTATTTTATATAATCAGATTAAATGAATATGGTTTAACGGAATTGGAAATTCGCATCGGATTGAAGTTGGGGTGTAGTGTCGGGCTGGAGGAGCCAAGAAGGCTACTCCAAAAAAAGCCACCCTAACAATAAAATGCAGGATATGAATGTAAGGAATGGAGATGATGGAATCACCTTCTGTAGCTGGAATGTTAAAGGAATCAATGAACCAATTAAAAGGGGAAAGGTACTAGCTCAGTTGAATAGATTGAAATCTGGAGTTATGTTTCTTCAAGAGACACATCTTAAAAAAGATGCTCAATATAGATTAACCGCGAAATGGATTTCAAAAGTATATCACTCTTCGTTTATACACAAATCTAGAGGAGTTGCAATAATTATTCGTAAAGGTATACCTTTTAAACTTAATTCATTAATAGAGGATAAGGAGGGTAGATATTTAATAATTACAGGGGAACTACATTCAAAAAAAGTAATTCTTATGAATATATATGCACCTAATTTTGATAATCCACTATTTTTTAAGAAAATATTTAATAGTATTCCTATATCCACCCAATATAATTTAATAATTGGAGGTGATTTTAATTGTACTTTAGATAATTATCTGGATAGATCTTCTACAAAAATTAAGGCTCTCTCTAAATCAAGCAAGCTTATAAACTCCTTTAGTAAGACATTGAATGTTAAAGATATTTGGAGATTGGATAATCCTACCGGACGGGAATATTCATTTTTCTCGCCGGTATTTGGAACATATTCGAGGATTGATTATTTCTTAGTAGACTCAAAACTACTCCCCTTTACATATGATGCAAAGTATCATAATATTATTATCTCAGATCATGCCCCTTTAACATTTAAGATAAAATTAAAAGATATGGTTAATAAAACTAATATTTGGAGATTCAATACACAGATATTAAAGGATAAAGACTGCTGTAACTATGTGGAGAAACAGATTAAATTATTTTTTGAAACTAACGATAAACCTGAGACTTCCTCATTACTATTATGGGACACATTTAAAGCATTTATGCGTGGTGCAATAATATCAGCACAAGCTCATTTTAATAAAGAAAATCGAAAGATGGAGCAAAAGTTAGAAAAAGAGATAAACCAATTAGATAGTGAAAATATAATACACCCTTCAAAAGAGTTGAGTAATAAAATTGCAATATTAAAATATAGATTAAATAAAATTTATGCGGACCAAGTGATAAAATTATACCAACAAACTAAACAAGTTCATTTTGAATTCGGTGATAAACCTCAAAAATTATTAGCACGACAACTCAGAAGATTAGACGATGAAAAAACTATACATAGTATTAGATCGGCGCAGGGAAATACGTTGACTATACCAAAAGACATTAATGATACATTTTTACAATATTATCAAAATCTTTATTCATCTAAATTAACAGGGCAAACAGATGAAATGGAAACATTTCTAGAAAAATGTCATTTTAATAAGTTAAATTTTGAGAGTAGGCAATTATTAAATGCTGAAATATCTGTAATAGATATCGAAGAATCAATTGGATCGTTAAAAAATGGTAAAACAGCGGGCCCCGATGGCCTGAGTGCAGAATTTTATAAAAAATTTCACGATCTACTTTCACCTAGATTACAAACAGTGTACAGACACACCTATGAATTAGGAAAATTACCAGACTCTTTAAATGAATCTACAATTACATTAATTCCTAAATTAGATAAGGACCTGGAAGACCCTGGATCATACCGAGCGATTGCCCTTTTAAATACTGATCAAAAAATACTAACTAAAGTACTCTCTCGGAGGCTAAGTTTAGTGATTTCCAAAATAATACATTATGATCAAACAGGTTTTATTCCAAAACGTTACTCATCACATAATCTTAGACGCTTGTTTAATATTATTTACTCGAGAAGAAGGAGAGATATAGAATTAGCAGTTATATCGTTGGATGCTGAAAAAGCATTCGACCAGGTGGAATGGTCATATTTATTTAATATAATGGAAAAATATCAACTGGGGGATGGATTTTGTAAATGGGTAAGAATATTATATTCTAACCCTACTGCAAGAATTTTAACCAATCAAATATTATCACCTAAATTTAATCTCTTTAGGGGATGCAGACAGGGATGTCCGTTATCCCCTTTATTATTTGCCTTGGTGATAGAACCTCTGGCTGAAAGAATCAGATCAGAACCCGAAATATATGGGTACAACACTGACATAACAAATAATAAGATATCTTTATATGCAGATGATATTCTGATTTATATTACTAAGCCGGAACGTAGTATTCCAAAGCTATTCAATGTTATAAATGAATTTAGTGTATTTTCAGGATATAGGATTAATTGGAGTAAAAGTGACATAATGCCTATAACTGGTATAAATGTAAATATATTACAAAAATACCCATTAAAAATAGTTACAGATAAATTTAAATATTTAGGAATTAATGTGTCTAAATCCTATAAATTATTAATTAAAGCTAATTATTATCAATTATTAGAGAAACTTAAAAAAAACATTTTATATTGGAAAACACTTCCTATATCTATGATCGGTAGAATTAATGCTATAAAGATGATTTTTTTACCACAATTGTTATATTTATTTCAGGCAATTCCTTTTTTTCTTCCAAAAAGTTTTCTAAAAAAAATTGATACCATAGTTAATAATTTTGTCTGGGATTACAAAAACCATAGAATAGGTAAAAAACACTTATGTAAGTCGAAGATAAATGGAGGGCTGGCACTTCCAAATTTTTTATATTACTATTGGGCAGTCCAGATTAAGAATATGAATTTTTGGTGGGTAAATATGGATGTTGAACCAATGTGGCTAAAAATGGAAAAGGAAGACTGTTTACCCTTCAATATAGAGTCGATTATTTTCGCACCAAAGGAAGTACAAAAAAAGACTTATAGGGACAACATTATCATTCATAATATTAGGCGTATTTGGAAACAGATAGTTAAGACCTTACATCTGGATAATCTTTCTTTTAGGTTATCAATTAGGAATAATCCACTGTTTAAACCCTCAATCTTAGATGCGGGTTTTAGACTGTGGGAGGATTTAGGAATTAAAAGAATAGAACACCTTTATAGAAATGGAAAATTATTATTATTTGAAGAGTTACAAGATATTTTTGGATTACCTTCACAACATCATTTTAGGTATTTACAAATTAGAGATTTTATTAAATGTAACACATACGACTATAAAAATAAAGGACCAGGCTTATTAGATGAAGTGTTTAATTTACATCCAAATACGGATAAGCTTATAGCTTATATCTATAATATTATTTTAGATAAAGAGAACCCAACAACTGAAACATATCGTCAAGCATGGGAAAATGAAATTGGATTACCTATAACGAAAGAAACTTGGGAAGAAAGCTTACAAAGAATACATTGGTGTTCTTTGAATGCCAGACATACATTGATACAATTTAAAGTTATATATAGATTACACTACTCGAAAACCAAATTAAAAAGTATTTTTCCTAACCTTTCCTCTATTTGTGATAAATGTAAGAATTTTGAAGCAAATTTAATACATAGTTTTGTAACATGTCCACGGTTGAATTTTTATTGGATTGAAATTTTTAAAGTTATTTCGGAAGTCCTTAAGGTTAAACTTGACCCAGACCCAAAATTAATAATATTTGGAATCTCGGAGCCAAATTTGGTACTTACAATTAATCAAAGAAATTTTTTTGATTATTGTTTAATAATTGGGAAAAAAATGATACTTAAATTTTGGAAGGGAACATTATCCCCAACAATTAAAATGTGGAAAGCAGAGATGTTGGAGACGTTGAATTTGGAAAGAATTAGATTTGTCCTTTTGGACAAGTATAATTCTTTTGAATTGATATGGTCTCCATATATACAGTATTTAGAGAAGTAGCTATTCTTGGAATCACGGCTTCGACGGGCACCCTATGGATCCGATGCGAATAACTTACCTATAATTGATAATATTGTGTATTTATTAGAGATATTTCTGAATGAAATAGTATCTCGTACAATGTCTTTAGTTTTTGTTTATATATATATACATATATATGTAATATTATTGTTTTTCAAATTATCTTTTTAATTTTTAATTGATATATGTGCGAAAAATTTTTTTTTTATTTTATTCCCTTTTATTTTTCTTTTTTTCTTTATTCTTTTATATATCTTTTTCTTTATTTCCATAAAAATAGAAGATATTATGTATTGATATGCTATTTGTAGTAATACTGAATTAAGGTGTTAGTTTATAAAGTAAGCTATATATTGTAAACTATTTACTTCAAATAAAAAAAATATTATAAAAAAAAAAAAAAAAAAAAAAAAAAAAAAAAAAAAAAAAAAAATAAGTTTGAAGCTACAGTGATACCAATTTGGTTAACCCTTCAGGCAACTGGCCTGACCTTGTCTTTGAGAACTGAAGAACACAGCTCAAAATGTCTGAAGCCGTACTCGCAATGAAGGTAAAAAACACTTCTGTAATTCAGGAAGGACCTCTCAGTATTTAATCATAAAACCAAATATCCAAATTCACTTTAATGACTTTACCATCACTCGTTACTCATGAATATATAGTTTAGTTGAGTTTAGAGATATGGCACGGAAATAGGCCCTTCGGCCCGCCGAGGCCGTGCCGACCAGTGATCCCTGCACATTAACACTACCCTATACACACCAGGGACAATTTATATTCATAGAAAGCCAATTAACCTACAAACCTGAAAAGGCGAATTAACCTACAAACAGGAAAACCCATGCGGTCACGGGGAGAACGTACAAACTCCGTACAGACAGCACCCGTATTCGGGATCGAACCCGGGTCTCTGGTGTTGAAAGCGCTGTAAGGCAGCAACTCTACCGCTGCACCACTGTGCCACTGTTCCACAGAACGATTAAATCACGTGTTTGAGTTGGCTAATATCATTAGCTAATGATTCACATCCTGGACTGGGGAAATGGAGAGGACAAAACGCATACACAGGTTGATTTATTATAGAGGGCAACTCTATAATAATATCAAATATTGGTCCTTGTTACTTCTGAAGCAATGGCCAAGAAGATGCAGCAGAGCAGTTTTGCCTTGAAATATTTTATACTAATGGGGAAACATCTAAAGTCCACACCATCATCCAAAACATTTCACTAGAAAGAGAGGGGAAAAAAAAAGCCAAAGGAACAATTGTGTGAAAGTATGTGGAAGAGGACCGAATTCCCAAATCCATACTGCTGACCATATCAATCACACACAACACAACTGCCGCTACAATACCTGTAAACATGGCGTGGAAGTATGGACTGCAGGCTGCCAGAACGACCTTGTGTGCTGGGATCTCGGTGTCTTCAGCTACAAGTGTTACGTCACACAAAAGACTCTGACTGTAAGAGAGCAGAACGCAGATTATTTGAAGAAAACGCTCAACATCAAACCCAATGCCATAATCAACTCCACCCTGCAGCCCCACCAGCAAGTATGGAAAAACTCATCGTCAGAGGGTTTCAGAGGTTGGTCTGCAGAAGTTGGTGATTGCAATAAGTCTAAAGAGAATGTTATGTCAAAGACATAACAGGGTACAATGTGATTTTTTTCCGTCCCACATATTTTCAAGAGGTACACTAGAACACGGTGGCACGGTGGCATGGCGGTCGAGTTGCTGCCTTACAGCGCTTGCAGAGCCAGTGACCTGGGTTCGATCCTGACTACGGGTGCTGTCTGCACAGAGTTCATACGTTTTCCCCGTGTCTGCGTGAGTTTTCTTGAGGTCTTCGTTTTCCCCCCACACTCCAAAGACATACAAGTTTGTAGGTTAATTGGCTTGGGGTTGTATACTTGGTATAAGTGTAAATTGTCCCAAGTGTGTGTAAGCTTATGTTAATGTGCAGGGGACGCTGGTCGGCACAGACTCGGTGGGCCGAAGGGCCTGGTTTCACGCTGTATCTCTAAACTAAAACAAGACTACATGGAGCACATGTCAGTTTATTTCCATTCTCTGCATGTAAAAAAACATGGATTAATAACTACTATCGTGTTAGTATTTTACAAAGTGCCCAAAAAAACATCAATTCTATTGTGTAGGAAAGAACTGCAGATGCTAGTTTACAAAGATAGACACAAAAGGCTGGAGTAACTCAGGCAGCATCTCTGGAGAGAAGAAATAGGTGACGTTTCCGGTCGAGACCCTTTTCAGACTGAGAGTCAGGGAAAGGGAAACGAGAGATGCAAAAGATAAATAGAACAAATTAATGAAAGATATGCAACAAGCACCAATGACCACGGAAAGGTGGAGCCCACAATGGTCCATTGTTGGTTGTGGGCTAGGTCAGTGAAACTAGTACAGCGACCAGGATGGGGGAGGGACTAAGAGAAAGGGGATGCAAGTGTTACTTGAACTTGGAGAAATCAATCTTCATACCACTGGGTTGCAAGCCGTCCAAGTGAAATATGAGGTGCTGTTCCTCCAATTTGTATTTGGCCTTACTCTGACAATGGAGGAGGCCCAGGACAGAAAGGTCAGTGTGGGAATGGGAAGGGGAGTTAAAAGTGTTTGTAGGCCCAGACGGACTGAGCAAAGGTGATCATTGTTGCTTTTTGCATTATCTTTCATTTATTTGTTCTATTCCCTTTCTATATCCCTCGCTTCTCTTTCCGCCGACTCTCAGTCTGTAGAAGGGCCTCGACCCGAAACGTCTCCGATTCCTTTTCTCCAGAGATGCTGCCTGACCCGCTGAGTTAATCCAGCTTTTTCTGGCAACTTCCATCAACTCAATTAGTCTCTTCTCGAATGGTCAGCAGCCTGACCTGCTGAGTGTATCTCGCATTTTCTGATTTGACAAAGCAGTTTGCTTTTTGGGACATATTGCTTTTTGGGACATATTTTAAAAAAAAACTAGAATTCAAATCAAGTAGAATTCTCACTGCTATAACCCCAGATACATGCTTCTGTTTAATTAGATATGGAATATTAAGGGGACATCCACATGACATTCAGTTTAATACCACAAATTTGAGATATCGATTCTATTAAGAAACGGGGGTTCTTTTGACGTGTGAAGGACTGAGAGTGACACAGTGTGGAAACAGGCCCTTCGGCCCAACTTGCCCACTCCAGCCAACAGGTCCGAGCTACACTAGTCCCGCCTGCCTGCGTTTGGTCCATATCCCTCCAAACTTGTCCTCTATCCATGTGCCTGCCTAACTGTTTCTTAAACGTTGGGATAGTCCCAGCCTCAATTGCTGTACCTCCTCTGACAGCTTGTTCCATACACCCACCACCCTTTGTGTGGAAAAAGTTACCCCTCAGATTCCTATTAAATCTTGTCCCCTTCACCTTAAACCTACGTCCTCTGGTCCTCGATTCCCCTACTCTGGGCAAGAGACTGTGGGCATCTATCCAATCTATTCTTCTCATGATTTTATACACCTCTATAAGATCACCCCTCATCCTCCAGCACTCCAGAATATAGAGACCCAGCCGACTCAACCCCTCCCCATAGCTCAGACCCTCGAGTCCTGGCAACAACCTCGTAAATCTTCTCTGTACCCTTTCCAGCTCGACAACATCTTTCCTATAACATGGTGCCCAGAACTGAACACAATACTCTAAATGCGGTCTCACCAACACCTTATACAATTGCAACATGACCTTCCCAACTTCTATACTCAACACATTAAGAATACATTTTGTTACATTAAGAATTCAATTTTTCCCCAAGGAGTTGGGTTGTGGGGCAGAAATAGAAGGAATCTGAGCATTTAAAGCATCGGCCAGGAAAGCATATTTTGTCTATGAGTCACCAAGATTTTTTTTTAAAAAGTTTTTTTTTAATTTAATTTCTCCCACTCAAGACCCGGTTTAGCTTGGATTTGAATTTCATTATTGTCATTGAGATAGTTCCTTTATAATGCGCAGGTAGGAGCCTCTATGGAGGTACAGTTGCCGTTTATTTAACAATATGCAGCACAGGAAAAAGAACTGCAAAGGCTGAGAATAGCCAGTGAAAAGTCACTGCAGTCTGCAGCTCAGAAGAGTCGCCCATTCCATCCAGCCTCCTCTCCCATACATAAGCGGCAAAAAGTAATTGCAAACCTGCTTAAAATTGTTTTAAAAAATGCAGAACATGAGAATGATACGGAACCCGAGGTTTAACACCCAGCATGATAGAGCTCTGATCTATTTGAGGGTTTAGCTGGGGTGGAAGATTTCAACCTTCACGTGTTTCGACTAATGCAATCAACTCGACGTGCACAAACGTAAGATCAAATAGAACAAGTTGTCCAACAACTTTAGGCTGTGCACGCCACACGAAAGAAGAAGAAGAAGAAGAAGAGGGTTCAGTTAATAGAGATCTTTTGGAGATTACTAAAACGATTTAACTACTGCAAGCATCATGAAGAGGATTTCACATTGTCGAGGCCAGAATTAAGGGCCTGTCCCACTATACAAGTTTACCCAAGAGCTCTCCCAAGTTTAAAAAAAAATCAAACTCTTGGTAAGTACGTAGAATGTACGTAGTGGGTACGTCGGAGCTCGGGACGTCTCTTAGCGACTCGTAGCGCTAACGGCAGGCACTCGGGAAACGCGGTAAGCTCGTGAAGTTTTTCCAACAGTGAATTACCTCGTACAGTGGGACGGGGGCTTTAGGCGCCAATATTAGGTTTAGCTGTCGTGAGGTTTAGGTTTTTATCATTGTCACATTTACTGGGGTACAGTTAAAAGCTTTATTTTGTATGCTATCAAATAAGATAAAACTATATATACAACTATATATGACATACACACATATATAATATATATACACACATATATATATAATATATATATACACACACACATATATATATATATATATATATATATATATATATATATATATATATATATATATATATATATATGATCCATATATCAACACAATCAAGATAGACACAAATTGCTGGAGTAACTCAGCGGGTCAGGCAGCGTCTCTGCAGAGAAGGAATGGGTGACGTTTCGAGTCGAGACTCTTCTTCAGACTGAAAGTCACGGGAAAGGGAAACGAGAGATATCGACGTTAATGTGGAGAAACATGGAACAAATAGATGAAAGATGTGCAAAAATATAACGATGATAAAGGAAACAGGCCATTGTCAGCCATTTGCTGGGTGAGAACGAAAATCCTTCCTATTCCCACACTGACCTTTTCTGTCCTAGGCCTCCTCCATTGTCAGTGTGAGGCCAAATGCAAATTGGAGGAACGGCATCTCATATTTCGCTTGGACAGGTGACAACCCATTGATTTCTCTAACTTCAAGTAACCCCTGCATTCCCTCTCTCTCCATCCCACCTCCACCCAAGTCACACCAGCTATTCGTTCTCACCTAGCACTTCAACTTTATATCGACACAATCATCTATGAATACACTCGATAATATATGACATTAGATCACCACAACATAAATCCAACCGTAAATGGCAAAGAAGCTTGTATCCCCATCGAGTCGTGATATCATGAAACTCAGCACTATGTTTGCTTTCAAGATAAGATAAGAGGGGTAAGAAACAGGAATATAGCGATACGGTGATATGAAGAAGGTAGGAGATCATGGGTTTGAAGCAAACTGGTTAATTTTGTTGCTGTTAATGCTCTTTTACATGATAGAGATCTAGGCAATAATGATCTGTTGAAAACCACCACCACAAATTTCTCTTCTTATCTAATTTTAGATAGGCCGTCCTTTTCCCTCCTTCCCAGCTGTCCCACATGTTTACAAATACACAGTCTCTTCCTTCCTTTCTTTCCAACCCCCCCACTCCCCCCCCCCCCACATCAGTCTGAAGAAGGGTCTCGACCCGAAACGTCGCCTATTCCTTCTCTCCATAGATGCTGCCTCACCCGCTGAGTTTCTCCAGCATTTTTTGTCTACCTTCAATTTTTCCAGCATCTGCAGTTCTTTCTTAAACACCACAGAACTAGCTCATTTTGGATTACACAAACTACGTAAGATTTTTAATTCCTTGTAAGCAACAATCTTTGCAAGACAATTGCTCAGATGACAAATGTTACAACTAAGCAGCACAGAATGAGCTAATTCTCTCAATTCCCCACAAAGCACCACTGGATCAGAGTGGATGTTATCATAACAAGGAACAAGGACATGGCAGACCAATTGAATAACTACTTTGGTTCTGTCTTCACTAAGGAAGACATAAATAATCTGCCGGAAATAGCAGTGGAACGGGGGTCAAATAAGATGGAGGAACTGAGTGAAATCCAGGTTAGCCGGGAGGTGGTGTTGGGTAAATTGAACGGATTGAAGGCCGATAAATCCCCAGGGCCAGATAGTCTGCATCCCAGAGTACTCAAGGAGGTAGCCACAGAAATAGTGGATGCATTAGTGATAATTTTTCAAAATTCCTTAGATTCTGGAGTAGTTCCTGAGGATTGGAGGGTAGCTAATGTAACCCCACTTTTTAAAAAAGGAGGGAGAGAGAAAGCGGGGAATTACAGACCAGTTAGTCTAACATCGGTAGTGGGGAAACTGCTAGAGTCAGTTATTAAAGATGGGATAGCAGCGCATTTGGAAAGTGGTGAAATCATTGGACAAAGTCAGCATGGATTTACGAAAGGTAAATCATGTCTGACAAATCTGATAGAATTTTTCGAGGATGTAACTAGTAGAGTGGATAAGGGAGAACCAGTGGATGTGTTATATCTAGACTTTCAGAAGGCTTTCGACAAGGTCCCGCATAAGAGATTAGCATACAAACTTAAAGCACACGGTATTGGGGGTTCAGTATTGATGTGGATAGAGAACTGGCTAGCAGACAGGAGGCAAAGGGTAGGAGTAAACGGGTCCTTTTCAGAATGGCAGGCAGTGACTAGTGGGGTGCCGCAAGGCTCAGTGCTGGGACCCCAGCTATTTACAATATATATTAATGATTTGGACGAGGGAATTCAATGCAACATCTCCAAATTTGCAGATGATACCAAGCTGGGGGGTATAGTTAGGTGTGAGGAGGATGCTTGGAGGCTGCAGGGTGATTTGGATAGGCTGAGTGAATGGGCAGATGCATGGCAGATGCAGTACAATGTGGATAAATGTGAGGTTATCCACTTTGGTGGCAAAAACATGAGGGTAGACTATTATCTGAATGGTGGCAGATTAGGTAAGGGGGAGATGCAACGAGACCTGGGTGTCATGGTACACCAGTCATTGAAAGTAGGCATGCAGGTGCAGCAGGCAGTGAAGAAAGCAAATGGTATGTTAGCATTCATAGCGAAAGGATTTGAGTATAGGAGCAGGGAGGTTCTACTGCAGTTGTACAGGGTTTTGGTGAGGCCACACCTGGAGTACTGCGTACAGTTTTGGTCTCCAAATCTGAGGAAAGACATCCTTGCCATAGAGGGGGTACAGAGAAGATTCACCAGACTGATTCCTGGGATGTCAGGACTTTCATATGAGGAAAGATTGGATAGACTCGGTTTGTACTCGATGGAATTTAGAAGATTGAGGGGGGATCTTATAGAAACCTACAAAATTCTTAAGGGGTTGGACAAGCTAGATGCTGGAAGATTGTTCCCGATGTTGGGGGAGTCCAGAACAAGGGGTCACAGTCTAAGGATAAGGGGGAATTCCTTTAGGACCGAAATGAGGAAAACATTCTTTACACAGAGAGTGGTGAGTCTCTGGAATTCTCTGCCACAGAAGGTAGTTGAGGCCAGTTCATTGGCTATATTTAAGAGGGCATTAGATGTGGCACTTGTGGCTAAAGGGATCAGGGGGTATGGAGAGAAGGCAGGTACGGGATACTGAGTTGGATGATCAGCCATGATCACATTGAATGGCGGTGCAGGCTCGAAGGGCCGAATGGCCTACTCCTGCACCTAGTTTCTATGTTTCTATGTTTCTATAAGGAGGGAACAAACAGGTAAAAATAGACATCTCCGTGACTGCACGACAATACTAAGCCTGGATGTGTAGGAAGGAACTGCAGGTGCTGGTTTAAACCGAAGATAGACACAAAAAGCTGGAGTAATTCAGAGGGTCAGACAGCAACTCTGGAGAAAAGGAATAGGTGACGTTTCGGGTTGAGACCCTTCTTCAGACTACGGCAGCCTGTCTCTGTCTGGACCCGAAGCGTCTCCTATTCCTTTTCTCCAGAGATGCAGCCTGTCCCGCTGAGCTACTCCAGCATTTTGCATCTATCTTCAATACTAAACCGGGAAGCAGATTTCCTGAAGATAGGATTGTAATTTTTTTTTTTTTTTTTTTACAGTCATTACAATTTAATTCAGCCTCCAGCACCACAATAGATGTCCAGAGGCAGGCTGCCACGGAGAAGAATTAGTTCATACCTTCTCAGTTCATTCATGACTTTAAAAGCTTTTTTCATATGACGAGGATTCACAGTAACTGGACACTGTTTCTCAGAAACATCATCCTTCAGATCATGGCGTTTATGTTGGCATAATTTTGTGCACCTGTAAGCAAAACGCAAGATTAACTATCTGTGGGGAATAGACGTGTTCACAGATGATACATAACTATTCAGTCAGCCTCAGCTCCTAATAAGACTGGCCAACAACCAGGCTGGTTAAAATTGATTCATATATGCAGCCTTGACAACTGTGCCACAGCTATGTTTTCATATGGAGTTAAAAATAATCATTTTGTTAAAAATAAATCTCAAGAAATGTTTAAATGCATTTTTTTTTAAAAAGCATTAATGTGGTGATATACTCTGTCACCAACTCCAAATGTTTCCATCGCATCTGTGTTCAAGATGAGGTGCATCCGAGATGTCCTCATTCTTTTGGGAATGGAAGTTCTCCTCTTCCATCATAGATGAGGCCCTCACACCTCTCCCCGGTATCCCGTACCTCTGCTCTTGCTCCCCCTTTTCCCAGTTGCAACAGGGACAGAGTCCCCCTCGTCCTCGGCATGCACCCCATCAGCCGCCGCATACAGCACATAATCCTCTGACATTTTCGCCACCTCCAACGGCACCTCTCCACCAGTCACATCTTCCCAGCTCCACCACTATCTGCACAGAGCATTCCCTCACAGGTGGACTCGTCCCATCCCACCCAAGTCACCCTCTCCCCAGGTACCTACCCCTTGCAACCGCAGGAGATACAACCCCTGTTCTTATCGCTCCTCCCTTGACTCCATCCAAGTGGTAAGGTAGCCGTTCACTTGCACCTCCTCCAACCACATCTACTGTACCTGCAGTGGACTCCGAAGTGTCCAATCCAGGTGTGGACCCCTATATATCAGCGAGACCCCTATATATCAGCGCAGACTGGGCGATCGTTTCGATGAACACCTTCGCTCAGCCCACCTTGGCCTACATGTCCCAGTCGCCAAAACATTTAACTCGCCTTCCCATACTGACCTTTCTGTCCTGGGCCTCCTCCGCTGTCAAGAATAATGCCACTTGCAAATTGGAGGGACAGCCCCTCATATTTCGCTTGGGCAGCTTACAACCCATCGGTACTCGTTAAGGGCCTGTCCCACTTACGCGACTTTTTTGGCGACTTGCAAGCACCTGTCATAGTTCGTTGCAGATTGCCGAAAACTTTCAACATGTTGAAAATCCAGCGGCAACCAGAACAAGGTATGACTCTTTGGGTGACTACGCACGACCATACAGGCTTCACCCCGCGACATGTCGCCAGGGTGTCGCCTATATGGTCGTGAGTAGTCTCCGCAGTTGCCCAAAGAATCGTAGCATGTCTCTGGTCGCCGCTGGATTTTCAACATGTTGAAAATTTTCGGCAACTTGCAATGACCTATGACGGGTGCCGGCAGTCACAGAAAAAGTCGTGTAGGTGGGACAGGCCCATTATGATTTCTCTAATTTCAAGTAACCCTTGTAATCCTCTCTCACTGTCCCTCTCACACCCTAGACATCCTACTAGTTTCACTGTTTGTATCCCTTCATTATCACCTCTTCCGTAGCCAACAATGGACCATTGTGGGCTCCACCTTTCTTTCGTCATCGGTGTCAGCTGCGATGCATTCTGTACGTTTCCATACCTCTAGTTTCCCTCTCTCCCGTCTCTCAGACGGAAGAAGGGTCTTGATCCGAAACTATCACCTATTCCTTTTCTCCAAAGACGCTGCCTGACCCTCTGAGTTACTCCAGAATCTACGGAGCAAACCAGCATCTGCAGTTCCTTCTTACACATTAATGTGGTGCCTCTGAATCTCCCAAGCACTTCAAAGCTAGTGAAACACTCATACAGTACGGAAATAGGCCATTCGGTACAACTTATCCTTGCCAACCAAGATACCCCATTTAAGCTAGTCTCATTTGTCCACGTTTGGCCCATATTCCTCCAAATGTTTTTTTAAATGCTGTTACTGGACTTTCCACCAGTACTACCTGCAGCAGCTGGTTCCACACACCCACAACCTTCTGTGTTAAAAAGTGGTCGCTCAGGTTCCCATTAGACTTTTCCCCCTCTCATCATAAATCTATGCCCTCTAGTCCTTGATTCCTTTACCCTGGGAAGATAATTTGTGCATTCACCCTATCTCTGACCCCCATGATTTTACGTACCTGTGTAAGATCATGCCTCAGTCTCCTGCACTCAAACGAACAAGTCCTAGCCTGCCAACTTCACCCTCGGGCCCATGAGTCCACATGAGTCCAACATCCTTGCAAATTGTCTCTGCACGTTTTCCAATCATTGGGCGACTAAAACTGAACACAATAGGCCTGCAAGTGTAGCCTCAATGACACTTTGTACAACTGTAACATAACATCCCAACTACAATACTTAATTCCATGACTGATTTGCTGCACGGTGGCGCAGCGGTAGAGTTCCCGCCTTACAGCGAATGCAGCGCCAGAGACCCGGGTTCAATCCTGACTAAGGGCGCTGTCTGTACGGATTTTCTACCTTCTCCCCCGTGACTGGCGTGGGTTTTCTCCGAGATCTTCGGTTTCCTCCCACACGCCAAAGACGTACAGGTTTGTCGGTTAGTTGACTTGGTAAATGTAAAATAAACTGTTGCTAGTGGATATGGGATAGTGTTAATGTGCGGGGATCGCTAGTCAGCGCGGACCCGGTGGGCCGAAAGGGCCTGTTTCCGCTCAGTATCACTATATTAAGGTCAGCATGTCGAAAGTCTTCTTCACCACCCTATACACCTGCAACACCACTTTCAGGGTACTGTGCGCTAGTACTTTTAGATCCCTCTGTTCGACAATACTCCCCTGAGCCCACTGTTCCGTGTAGACGGCCTGTCCCAATACCTTGCAATTCAAACCAAAATTTAACCAAGACACCTAAAATAAATGCTTGGTGTCACCTTAGCAAAGCCCCTTAAACAACTCTTACATAGAAAACATAGAAAATAGGTGCAAGAGGAGGCCATTCGGCCCTTCAAGCCAGCACCGCCGTTCATTGTGATCATGGCTGATCGTTCCCAATCAATAACCCGTGCCTACCTTCTCCCCATATCCCTTGATTCCACTAGCCCCTAGAGTTCTATCTAACTCTCTCTTAAATCCATCCACTGATTTGACCTCCACTGCCCTCTGTGGCAGGGAATTCCACAAATTCACAACTCTCTGGATGAAAACATTTTTTTCTCACCTCAGTCTTAAATGGCCTCCCCTTTATTCTAAGACTGTGGCCCCTGGTTCTGGGCTCGCCCGGTCCTTTGATAATTTTATATGTTTCTATAAGATATCCCCTCATCCTTCTAAAATCCAGTGAATACAAGCCTAGTCTTTTCAATCTTTCCTCATATGACAGTCCCGCCATCCCAGGGATCAATCTCGTGAACCTACGCTGCACTGCCTCAATCACAAGGAAGTCCTTCATCAAATTAGGAGACCAAAACTGTACACAATACTCCAGATGTGGTCTTACCAGAGCCCTGTACAACTCCAGATGTTGTATCTTGGCAATGACAGACAAAACGTGGATGTACGACAGTGCAAAAAAAGTTCAAATGTAGGACCACTGCCTTTTTACATATTTCTAGATTCAGCTGAAAATATTAAAAATTGCCCTGGGACATCCCTACAATGTTAGTGACATTGTACGAACCCAAGTGTCATAGTAGCTTGCAAAAAGAAAACCAATGTTTATCTTCTAATCAAATTATTTGGATTTAATTGCATAGATGTTCTCATTGGATGTATTATTCCCAGTTCAGTGTTTAGTTTAGCTTCGATATACAGTAGGTATGTTACAAAACTTACCTTGAGCAGCGCTGCAGTTCTGCCGCTCCCCGTGTGCCCGACTTTCGGAGGGGGGCCGGTTTAAAGTGCCGTTTTTCAACAGACATGGAAAATGGATGAATGTCGGGCGATTTCATTGCGGAAGAAAAATCGCTCCGACATTTCATGAATGAAGGTATTTTTAAATTACTCTAAATTATTTATTAACTAGAGTAATTTAAAAATCACCTTCAAAAGCCGTGAGCACCGACAACCGGAAGGATTTAGCGTAGGGGAGAAAAAAAGGTAAATAGTTTATTTTTATATTAAAAGTTGTTTTTTCGGGAGGCTTTAATAATATTTTCATGTTGCGAAATGGGGTCCAAAAAAAATGTATGAACAAACAGTATTTTTCCTCCCGACTTCACCGCTAACTGCAACGTTCTAATCCACCGCATTCCACTAAAACCCACTCGCAAATTGATTTAAATGGCCATTAATTTACAGGCATAAAACACTAAATTCCTTCCATTTGGCCCAGAAATTCATGAAAATGAGATTTAAAAATTATGTTATATTGTGGATTATTGTGTGAATGTTATTTGGACACTAAGGCAATTTTAAAAAAGTTTATCTTTTCTTAAGAAATGGATAGATGTTTAGATCTACTCATTGAATTTTGTAAGTAGCTACAATTAGATAACTAACTAATTATGTTTTAATTTCAGGTCATCCAAGTAAGATTGTTTCATATTTGTTTCAGAATGCTTCAATCTATAATAACTGAAAATTTCATTGAGTTCTCTTAATTTTTAAGAAAGTTATTGGCTATTAACTGTTCCAGATCACAGCTTTTGAGTTAAGTCAATTGAAAGGCAATGGGGAACAAGATGCTAATTTCCGAGTATGAAAATGGCCATAACTTTCTTAATACTGAAGATATGAAAGTGAATTAGGTGTCAAATTAAACTTCTTTTTATGCGTTATCTAATGGGATAAATTGCAGGCTTGATTTTAAAAATCTCAAAATTTTGTAACATTGCTATATATAGCATGGAAACAGGCCCTTCAGCCCACCGAGTCCTCACCAACCAGCGATCCCTGCACACAAACACTATCCTGCACACACTAGGGACAATTTACACTTACACTAAGCCAATTAACCTGCAAACCTGTACACCTTTGGAGTGTGGGAGGAAACTCGGAGAAAACGCACATGCTCAAGGGGAGAAGTTACAAACTCCAAACAGCCAAGCACCCGTAGTCGGGATCGAGCCAGGGTCTCCGGCGCTGTAAGGCAGCAACTCTACTGTTGCGCTATCTGTAAGTATTGCTAAACACAGGAAAAATAAATTGCATTTGTTTCAATTTTCCATTTCTGTGCCAAGGACCAGAAGGAATGGAAGAGAATCTAAGGCTGTAAAACACATACACAAAGTGTATTTCTCTTCCATCCAAGACCATATAACCATATGAACCAACTATGGCCCAGAACTTTACTGCTACCATTGTGAAATGAATAGTCACAGAAATGACCACCCAGATAGAGGAAAGGAACAAAAATGCAAATAAGACACTCATCTTCTTCTTCCTACTACATTATTCCACAATGTCTGCCATCCCACTACCTCTTTCCTGCATTAACCTCTTATTCCTTGAAAAATTAAGATCTAAATATCCACCAATCTCATTCCTGAGGTATTTAATCACTAAAGAATCTATGGCCTTGTGTATAGAATCCCAAAGATTTACTCTGCTTTGGGTGAAGAAACCTCTTCTCAATCCTGTGCTGTTCTTATTTTGAGATAGTGGGTAGTGTGTGGGTAGTCCTGATTCTAGACACCTTAACCATGGGAAACCAATCCGACATCTACCTTATCAAGCCCTATAAATATTTTGTGCATTTCAATGAAATCATTTCTCATTCTTCTAAACACTAAGTATGTGTACATTCAAGTTCCTCTGAATCAGCACCAGGAGTCAATCCCACTGAACATCCATTGCACTTCTTCCAATGATGTTTGTTTATCTTTCTCCAGGTGGACAAAAGATCTCCACACAATATTCCATTTCTGGTTTCCCCAGTGTCTAATTCAATTGCAGCAAGACATCTTTGCTCTCATCCTCAAATCCTCTTGCAATTAAAGCGGACAGACTGAACTGCTTGCCACGTCTGCGAGTTAACTTGCAGCGATTCACATCAGGGATACTAAACTCTCTCTGGCCACATTTTGTTGCTCACTGTTAAAAATGTAACTCACCTTCCCAACTTTTCTACAAAGCGTGGATGAGTTCATTTTTCAACCTGTGCTGTCTGTGTTTCTTGCCCGTTCACTAACCCATCTATATCCCTCCAAAGGCTCTCTGTATTCTCTTCGGCATCCGCACTGCCACCTGGCTGTGCATATTCTGCAAATTAGTTTATATTACACCAAATCCCCACATCCAAATCATTGACGTACATTAGGAACATCTGGAGGCCCAGCCAATCCCTACGGCACATTATCAACCACAACACTCTAACAATTAAAATGCCCCATACATTCCCAATATCAAATATTGTGTCTGTCCGTTAACCAATCCTCAATCCACTAGTGTATTAGCCTGCATAAAGTGCACTAACCTTTGAGCAACAATATCTGTAATTTTAAATGCACTAGTTCACTGGTCTACTCTGTTCATTCTAACCTCACCGATCGCTTCGCCCAACACCTCCACTTGGTCTGCAATAACCAACCTGATCTCCCGGTGGCTCAGCACTTCAACTCCCCCTCCCATTCCGAATCCGACATTTCTGTCCTGGGCCTCCTCCATTGCCTCTATAATATTTCCTTTTATATAGTCTTGAAGTCCTTGATATAAATGGGATATCAAATTATTTTGTAACACTCCCTCTGTAGTCATCAAGAAAGTATTTTCCAAATTTGAAGGTAGTCTAAATATCTGCTCCCAATCTACATGTGTCTGTAAGTAGTGCCGTATTTGGAGGAACGTAAAGAAATACGACCCTGACAGTCCAAATTAATTCTGCAAGTGCTCATAAGATTTCAAGACTCCCCACAAAAACGTTGGTCCACAATAATAAGCCCTTTATATGCCCAGTTTCTAATTCACTTATCAATTTTGCTGGGTATAAAATTGGGACTAGCAGCTATCTTCATTGCTCTAGATATCGAATTAAACAGATTTAATTGCTTTCTGATGGCTAACCACGTTTTCATCGTGAATTTAACCCAATCGTTATCTACTTTTAATTTCTTCCAATTCACTCGAGTTAGAAATGGGAGCCCAGCCAGGGCAATACTAGGACATGCATTTTGTTCCATTTTCACCCATCCCATTTCCTCATTGTTCGTTAACCATGCTATCCTCATCTCCTTCCTAAAAAGAACGTCCTTTAATTCTGACGCTATGAACTCTGGTCCTAGATTCTCCCACAAATGTTGACTGCTGAAGAAACTGAAGCTCCAGTTCAATATTGTTCTACTTACCAGACATCCTTAGTTCTGGAATGTTTGACAACTGATCAATTTCGTTAAGAGGTATAACCCATGTGCTCCACACCAAACTAAATCTTACCGTTGCTGCCACCACCCTTCTGCACCACTGTCTCGGGTTTTAGCCAGAGTTTCATTAGTGCTGCTTCATTCTGAACTCGAGGCTGATCTACCAAATCCATTTCTTCACCAGAACCACTACTTTCACCTCAAGCAAGCCATTGCCATCTCTGCCCGAGCACAGACAAATCATGTGTAGGAAGGAACCGCAGATGCTCGTTTAAATCGAAGATGGACACAAAATGCTGGAGTAACTCAGCGGGACAGGCAGCATCTCGGGAGAGAAGGAATGGCCGAGGTATCGGGTCAAGACCCTTCTTCAGACTGACTGAAGCCATGATGAAAAGCCTCAGACACCTTTCACACTTAACCATTTACAAGCTATCCTGACAAAACTCCACTACATACAACTTTGTAATCAAATAAAGGAATCGTCATAGTGCATGCACACCCAGTAACACTTGTCTGTGTTGGCATCTGTTACACAAAACATTTTCAAACTGAAAATAATCACCCTTATTTTTACAATTACTACATAAACTTGAAAGGCAACATTCATTCCTGCGATTAAACTACCTTTGCAAATACTCCTCTTCCTGCCAGCTGTTGATTCCCTAAATGTCCGCTTTAGAATTCATTGTTTGTTGTCCAGGTAACTTAGAACATAGAACTTAGAAAACTACCGCACAGCATCTACCTCATGGAGGTACATGATCCATATACCTCCAATCCCAGCATTCCCATGTGCCTATCCAAAAGCCTCTAAGATGCTATGATCATATCTATTTCCACCACCCCCTTGTCAGCAGGCTCCCAGAACCCACCATCTCATGTAAAATACTTACAATTGACAATAGACAATAGGTGCAGGAGTAGGCCATTCGGCCCTTCGAACCAGCACCGCCATTCAATGTGATCATGGCTGACCATCCCTAATCAGTACCACATTCCTGCCTTCTCCCCATACCCCCCCGACTCCGCTATCTTCAAGAGCCCTATCTAGCTCTCTCTTGAAAGTATCCAGAGAACCGGCCTCCACCGCCCTCCGAGGCAGAGAATTCCACAGACTCACAACTCTGTGATAAAAAAAAATTGTTTCCTCATCGCCATTCTAAATGGATTACCCCTTATTCTTACCCTGCATACCTCCTGTCAACTTTACCCCTCTCACCTTAAAGCCACCCTCACCTGGGCTGGCATTTCAACCCTGGGAAAAAGGTTCTCACCGTCCACCTTATCTATGAGCCTGGGTTGACGGAGCCCAAGGGTCGACGGAGGCTGCGCTGCTGGGAGAACAAAGGAGAACCCAGCGTGGGGGGGACAGCCCTGAAGGCGGGGAGAGGGGGGGAGGGGAAGAACAAAGGTGGACCTGGAGGGAAGTGGGAACCGCTGTGAGTGGGGGGTGGGGGGGGGGGGGGGGGAGGGGGGTGGAGATCAAAGGATACTCTATAACTTTGTCAGTGCCCCTTAGATGGCGACTATTTGCATACCTTGGGTATGCAAGCAAAGAATTTCACTGTGACTAGTCATATGTGACAATAAAATATCCAATTCAAAATTCAATCCAATTCAATGTCTCTCATAATTTTATATACTTCAATCAGATGCCCCCACGACATGAAATGTTTTAGAGAAAGCAATCCAAGTCTGTACAACCACTCTTTATAGCTAAACCCTCTAATCCACGCATCATTCTGTAAATCTATTCTGCACCCACTCCACAGAACTCCACAGTCTTTCTGTAATGGGAGACCAGAGCTTCGTACAATACTCCAAATGCAGTCTAGTTAAAGTTAAGACCTGTAATGTTTCACAATTTCCTCTAGGATTCCGAACATATAAAATCAGAGAGGAGCAACCACTTGGTCCCTAAGGCTTTCTCCACCTCTTAATAAGATAGTGACTGATTTAATTGTAACCTCACATTCCAGGCTATCGGTGGTAACCTTATTGATCAAGCAGGTCAACATTCAAATTATATTCAAAGATGCTATTTTCCCTTTGAAGAAAAGTTCTGAAATGAATGCAGAGCAGTAGACGTTGTATATATCAATTTCAGCAAAGAATTCGACAAGGTTCTGCATGATAGGCTGCTCTGGAAGGTTAGGTAGCATGGGATCCAAGGAGAGATAGCTGAATGGATAGAAAATTGACCATGTAAGGACACATAGGGTGATGGTGGAAGGTTGCTTTTCGGACAGGAGGCCTGTGACTATTGGTGTTCCTCAGGGTTTGGTGTTGGGCTCATAACTGTTTGTCAATGATTTGGATGAGAATGTACATGGCATAGTTTGCCGATTACACAAAAGCGAGTGGTGCTGTAGATATTGAAGATGGTTGCCAAACATTACAGCAGGTTCTTGGTAGCCAGAGGAATGGTTGATGGAATTTAATACTGAGAAATGTGAGATGGTGCTTTTTGGGAGTGGAATTTAATAAACATTGATGTTGCATTTTGGGAGGACTAACATGGGCAGGACCTACCCAGTGAATGGTAGGGCTATAGAGCGGGCTCTAAGAATGCAGGTACATAATTCCTTGAAATGGCACCAGAGGGTAGTCAAAAAGGCTTTTGGCACATTGGCCTTCATCCGTTGGACATTCATGTTGCAGTTATATAAGACGTTGGTGAGGCTGTATTTAGAATATTGTGTTCAGTCTGGGCACCATGTTATAGGAAAGATGTTGTCAAGCTGGAAAGGGTGCAGAGACCACTTACGAGGATATTACCTGAGCTATAGGGAGAGGTTACGCAGACTAGGATTCCATTCCTTGAAGCGCAGGAGGACGAGGGGTGATCTTATAGAGGTGTACAAAATCATGAGATGTATAGATCGGATGGACACACAGTCTCTTGCCCAGAGTATGGGGAATCAAGAACCAAACGGATGTAGCTTTAAGGTGAGGGGGAAAGATTTAATCGGAATCTGAGAAGTAACTTTTTCACACAGGGGGCGATGGGTATATGGAAAGAGCTGCCGGAGGAGAGAGTATCACAACTCTTTAGAAAAGTTGAGACGGGTACATGGATGTGTTGTAGGCCAAACACAGGCAGAAGGGACTAATGTAGATGGCACATGTTGGTCGGTGTGACAAGTTGGGCCGAAGGGCCTGTTTCCACACTGTATGGTCAGCATTATCTTGGTAGAATTCTGATTGTTATCCAAGACACCTTTGTAGCAAAATGCTACGAGAAGCTTGAAGTAACCGATCTTGTTAGGGGACATGCTTTTTTCCACTTTAGTACTCACAATATGAGAAACAGCTTGCATCATGTAAGAGAATAACAAACCAAAATAGACAGTATCACCATGAAGACCTGCATTTACTGCCTCTGAGCTGCAGGTCATTTCAGTGGGAAAACAAGGATAAACTACATTGCTATGGGTTTGAAGAAACTTTATACCAATTAAAAAGGGTGCATCTCCGTATCCAAATAGTTTCAGTTCAGTTTAGTTTATTATCATGTGTATCGAGGTACAGTGCAAAGCTTTTTGTTGCGTGCTAACCAGTCACTGGAAAGACAATGTTTAAGAAAGAACTGCAGTTGCTGGAGAAATCAAAGGTAGACAAAAACGCTGGATGAGCTCAGACGGTGAGGTAGCATCGATGGAGCAAAGAAAATAGATAACGTTTTCGGGTCGAGACCCTTCCTCAGTCTGAAACGAGACCATTCTTCTCAACCCGAAACGTCACCTATTCCTTCGCTCCACAGATGCTGCCTCACCCGCTGAGTTTCTCCACTATTTTTGTCTACTGGTAAGACAATGCTTGATTACAATCGAGCCATTCACAGTGTATAGATACATGATAGGGAATAATGTTTAGTGAAAGGTAAAGCCAGCAAAGTCCGATCAAAGATAGTCCAAGGGTCGCCAAAGAGTAGTTCAGGACTGCTCTCTAATTATGCTAGGATGATTCAGTTGCCTGATTACGGCTGGGAAGAAACTGTCCCTGAATCTGGAGGTATGCATTTTAGATTAATAAACCCAGTGGTTTTTTACCTCAGTTGGGAATTTCACTGTCACCATTAATAATGCCAGTTTTTTTGTTCCAACCCCGTTAATTGACAGTATTTGAATTCCTCAGACATCACTGTGGGCCCAAATGAGGCCTCTGAATACCAGCCTCGTCACATCACCACCATAAAAGCCACAATTCAATTTCTTCAACATGAAATACATTTATCATCTCTCTGAAAAAGATTTCAACCCTTATGGCCCTGTCCCACAGTACGAGTTCATTCCAAGAGCTCTCCCGAGTTTGTCCTGATTCGAACTCGGAGATTTACGGTAATGGCCACTCGTCGGTACTCGGGGCTCTCGTGAACATTTTTCAACTTGTTGAAAAATCTTCACGAGTCTTCCCGAGCTTACCTGCTGTTAGCGAGTCTTCCCGAGTACCTGCCGTTAGCTTTACGAGCCGCTAAGAGACGTCCCCGAGCTCCGATGTACCCGCTACGTTCATTCTCCGTGCTCCCACAAGGATGATTTTTTTTTTTTAAACTCGGGAGAGCTCTAGCAATGAACTCATACCATGGCACAGGGCCATAAATCTGAGATGGAGAATGAGCTGCAAACATAAGCAAGTTAGGAGGCAAAGATATCTCCTGAAATGTGTGGAAAGGAACTGCAGATGCTGGTTTAAACTGTGGACACAAAATGCTGGAGTAACTCAACGGGACAGGCAGCATCTCTGGGGAGAAGGAATGGGCGACGTTTCGGGTCGAGACCCTTCTTCAGACAAACACAGATAGGACGATCACTCCGTGGAGCACTGCGCTCAAACTGCAGGGTGATCCTGCGCTTCCACCTGCACGCCACTCAAATGCACAATTCTACCCTCGTTCTCTCGGTGGCTCCTCCAGTGCGATATTCAGGCCCAACTCGAATTGCAACAACCTTATGTTCCATTGAGGAACTTTGCGACTTTTGGAATGAAGCACGAGCCAACTGCAGGTAAATTGCTCTTCCAATATATCCCATTATCATGCAGTTGTCCTTTTTCCAACCCTGTTTCTTTAAGGACCTGTCCTACCAGCATCCGACTCCATGCGATGAGCACGATCAAACTAGAAGCGGGGGCCGCGCGGAGGTCGGGTGATCCCCTGTACAGGGCCCGCTCCCCCCAACATGCGCCTGTATGCGGCAAGTGCAACCAAACCAGGCAGCGGGGGCCGCGCGGAGGTCGGGTGAGTGACGCAACGCGGCGCAAAGTGAGGCGAACTTGGAGCGAAGCCTTCAGGTAAGTTCGCCAGGACAGAGAGGGGCACACAGAGAGGGGCACAGAGGCACACACACAGAGGGCCACGGAGGCACCTACAGATAGGTTCATGGAGGCACGACGTCGAGACGGTGTGTAATGCGTCGAGGCGACTGCGAGCCGACAAGCCGTTGCCGCGCGGAATTTTCAAACATAGTCAGTTTTTCGGAGCCGATGTCGGGACGAACTCCGCACAATTTCGCACGGCTCCGGCGATCGAAGTGGGACCGGCCCCACGACGCCGGACGGCTCAAGCGACCACGTTAGGTCGCGCTCATCGCATGGAGTTGCATGCTGGTAGGACAGGCCCTTTACAATGCCTCACTGGCAATTGCCATGATCTTTATCACCTGATCAATGCTAACCAACCAACCAACATGTAGACTTTTGGCCCAACAACTCCCTCCTCTCCCCCAAGTCCATTTTGAACCTTGTAAACCTGCCATTCTTGCCCCAGTTGCAAGGAAGGTCAGTGATCCAAAGCATTCAAGGGCTTCTCTTTCCACAGATTCTGCTCGACAGGCCGAGTTTCTTCCAGTCTTACCCTTCCATACATCTCATCGCTATGTCTGTACTGCTGAAACTATTACAACCAACGATACTAGAGATAGTCCGCTCGACAAAAAAGCCGTAGTCGGGTCATGGGTAATCTTTAGCTACATTTCCGTAACCGGCTTCCATCTCCGCTCCAGTATCTTTACTTTGGTCATGGCGTCTTCATATTGCTGTTATTTTACCAAATACCACACAAATTATCTTTTTTTTTTTCTCAGCTGCAGGTGATCATTTTGATATTCCTGCCCAGTCTTCCTTCTTAACTTTGAACAAACAAAATATTGCCATTAGGAAGGAGCTCCAGAAAACCCTGCACCCACTCATGCCATCCTCCCCCCACCCCACCCCCGCTTCCCTCCGACACAGACGCAGAGCGATCGACGGGCCCCCTTTTTTTGTTAAACATCTATTTCCTTCGGGTGTTTTTAAAAAAAAATTATTTCCCCCTTACCATTTCCACACTTTTTCGATTGCTGCCATGACCCGTTTGATGTCATCCTTCGCCCTGCTCTTGGTCTCAGCCCGCACCGATCTGCCGGACATCACATGCTGTGTGTGTGTGTGTGTGTGTGTGTGTGTGTGTGTGTGTGTGTGTGTGTGTGTGTGTGTGTGTGTGTGTGTGTGTGTGTGTGTGTGTGTGTGTGTGTGTGTGTGTGTATGTGTATGTGTTTGGCGGAGTCTGAGGGGAGAAGCGCCGGCACCAAGAGCGAGCGAACACGCGGACTGACGGACGAAAGCAACGATCATGGAGCGGAATAGGGGACATTTCGGGTCGAGACCCTTCTTCAGACTGAGTCAGGGGGAAAGTGGAACAAGAGATATGGACGGTACTAAGGCCAAATGAATGGAAGATATGCCTATATCTCCCGTTTCCCTTTCCTTTGACTGTCAGTCTGAAGAAGGGTCTCGACCCAAAATGTCCACCTATGCCGCTCTATGATCTTTGCTTTCATCCGTCTGTCCGTGCGTTCGCTCGCGCTTGGTGCCGGCACTTCTCCCCTCAGACTCCGCCAAACAAATACACACACACGCACAGCATGTTCGGCAGATCAGTGCGGGCCAAGACCAGGAGCAGGGCGAAGGATGACATCAAACGGGTCATGGCAGCTATCGAAAAAGTCGACCCGAAATATCACCTATTCCTTTTCTCCAGAGATGCTGCCTGATCCGCTGATTTACTCCAGCCTTTTGCGCCTGTCTTCGGTTTAAACCAGCATCGGCAGTTCCTCCCTGCACAAGATAGGTATATGGACGGGAAGGGATAGGTATATGGACAGGAAGGGAATGGAGGGGTATGGTCTGAGTGCAGGTAGATGGGACTAGGGGAAAATAAATGGCCGACACGGACTGGAAGGGCCGAGAAGGCCTGTTTCCGTGCTGTAATTATTATATGATTATATGTGCTGTTTTAACTGAACGCATAACTGAAGTCGGGTCGGGTCAAAGATAGGGTCGGGTTTACTGAAATGGCGGACGTTACGCTCCGTTGCGTACTACACGTCAGTCCATTTAATTTGGCAGGAGGGGTCTATCTTGCTCCGCTCTGGTATCTTTGGTTACATCCACAAACTTGTTTCCTCTTCAGCTTGAATTGGCACTCAGTTGAAACAACTCAATCTCTGCCGATACCACTTGACCTGCAAAGTACATCCAAGCTTTTAAGATCAAAATATTACAATTGATGTAGTTGGCTTTAGTTTTAGAAAATGAAGAATATTTTGTAGCATATTCACACTTGCTTTGTAAATATTTGCTATTTACACTGCAAAAAAAAAAAATCAGGCAACCGAATCATCATCCTACCACAACCAGAGAGCAGTGCTGAACTACTATCTACCACTTCGGTGACCCTCGGACTGTCCTTGATCGGACTTTGCTGGCTTTACCTTGCACTAAACGTTATTCCCTTATCATGTATCTATACACTGTAAATGGATCGATTACGATCATGTATTGTCTTTCTGCTGACTGGTTAGCAAGCGACAAAAGGCTTTTACACGGTAGGGAGGAACTGCAGGTGCATATACTGAGCAGTCTGAAGAATGGCCTCGACCCGAAACGTCACCCGTTCCTTCTCTCCAGGGAGGCTGCCCGTCCCGTTGAGTTACTCCAGCATTTTGCGTTTAACTTCGCCGTTTCACTGAACCACGGACAATAAACTAAACTGAAATACTTTCAGTGTTTTTGTGGAACTTGAATAAGTCTTTAATGATTTGGCTCACTTCCACATAGTCATTTATCTATGTGAGAAATGAGGCAACAATGTGAAAATGTCAAACTCTCTCGTAACGCACATATTCGAAGTGGCCAATTCAAATATCCAGCTTGCAAATGGATGTACTCTCACATATGTCACTTTACAATCATCCCACACTGTCCAAACTGCCCACACTAGGGTATATCGAGTAGAACATCCAGAATTACAGACGAGCAAGAAATGATTGCCAATGCAAAACCATTTGTACTTGCCATAATAAAAAAAATACAGTAAATCGTTTTTATGAAATAAAGAACTAGTCAGAGTTCTAATGAACATCAAGTCAGACATATCTCCTCCCACATATTCTGCAGAATGCACTTTATTTTATCAAAGTAAATATCAGTGAAGAAAAACTAAGACATACGCTGCAGGCATTGAATTACATCTCTCAGATAGATTACACCATCCTTATGTAATGATGTGGAATTTGACCAAGGAAAAACAAAACTTTAGAAGCTGCAAATCAAAATAAAAAGTGGCGAATGCTTGAAACAATCAGGAAGCATTGGTGGAGAAATAGCTCCCGCAATCGTTTTTTTTTCTCCCATCAACTGACTTGCATGTCATGCATTCATTAGGTACATGATCCATATTCATCCCCCTTTCAGGCAATCTGCGGCATCCGAGTTAAAGGAAGTCCATTTAAATCTCATATGAAAATGATTTAGTTGAAAAAGGAATGAAAAAGTTACAGTCCATTTTTTTACATTTCAAACTGACAATTTAAAGCTGCTGCAAAGATTTTTTGCTGCCAAGTGACAGGGTCAGTTTTTAATTAGTATTTACGTTTCACCTTTATCTGAATATATCTTGCCCAGTCCATCATCGGCTCTGACCTTCCTTCCATCGAAGGGATCTATCACAGTCGTGCCTCAAAAAGGCTGGCAGCATCATCAAGGACCCACACCATCCTGGCCACACACTCACCTCCCGAATACCTTCAGGTAGAAGGTGCAGGAGCCTGAAGACTGCAACGACCAGGTTCAGGAATAGCTACTTCCCCACAGCCATCAGGGTATTAAACTCAGCTCGGCCAAAACTCTGAACATTAATAGCCCATAATCTGTTTATTTGCACTTTATCAGTTTATTTATTCATGTGTGTATATATATATATATAAAATGGTATATGGACACACTGATCTGTTCTGTAGTCATGCCTACTATGTTCAGGTGTGCTAAAGCAAAGCAAGAATTTCATTGTCCTATCAGGGACACATGACAATAAACTCTCTTGAAGTCTTGAACTTGAACTCTTACACCAGCCTCAACTATTTCCGTCATGATTAACGGGTGACAAACAATTCATTCTTGCTAATTCTGTTTTCAAGGTATGTGGAGGGGTGTGTGTCTGTGCGTGTGGAGGAGTGGGGGGGGGGGGGGGCAAGTTTTACTTGGCAATTCCATCCGAATATTAAATTATGTTCCCATCTCCACCCTTTTCTGCTTTCCGCAGAGACAGTTCCCTCTGCAACTCCCTATTCAACTCGTCCCTTCCCACCCAAACCACCCCCTCCCCAGGTACTTTCCCCTGCAACCGCAGGAGATCCAACACCTGTCCCTTGACCTCTCCCCTTGACTCAGTCCAGGTGATGCAGTGGGTCACTTGCACCTCCTCCAACCTCATCGTTTCACTGAACACCTCCGCTCAGTCCGCCTAAACCTAGATCTCCCGGTTGCTCAGCACTTCAACTCCCCCTCCCATTCCCACACTGACCTTTCTGTCCTGGGCCTCCTCCATTGTCAGAGTAAGACCCAGCGCAAATTGGAGGAACAGCACCTTATATTTTGCTTGGGCAGCTTACACCCCAGCGGTATGAACATTGACTTCTCTAACTTCAAGTAACCCTTGCTTTCCCCATCTCTCCCTCCCACCCCCTTCCCAGTTCTCCAACCAGTCTTACTGTCTCCAACTACATTTTATCTGTTTGCTTTGCTGTAGTTACCGTCTCCTAGCTAATAGCCCTGTCCCACGGTACGAGTTCATTCCAAGAGCTCTCCCGAGTTAAAAAAAAAAAATCAAACTCCTGGTAAGCACGGAGAATTAACAAAGAGGGTACGTCGGAGCTCGGGGACGTCTCTTAGCGGCTCGTAGCGCTAACGGCAGGTACTCGGGAAGACTCGCTAACGGCAAGTAAGCACGGGAAGACTCGTGAAGATTTCTCAACATTGAAAAATGTCCACCAGAGCCCCGCGTTCCGTGGGACAGGGCTCTAACAATGATCTATTCTAAATGTTCCTTGATCTGCATTACCTTTCTCCTATTTTCACATCTTACACTTCCTTATCTACGTATCTCCCTCTTCCCTGACATCAGTCTGAAGAAGGGTCTCGACCCGAAACGTCACCCATTCCTTCTCTCCAGAGATGCTGCCTGTCCCGCTGAGTTACTCCAGCATTTTGTGTCTACCTTCAGTTTCAACCAGCATCTGCAGTTCCTTCCAACATAATTAAATTATTTCTACACAAACATCGATTCAAACCAAGCCTCGGTGTAACACCCCAAACCAAAAAAGGTTGGCAACCAGTGAAGGACTCACATTACAGTGAAAATCCAAGTCATGGAGTGGGTTGCAGCATACAACGTCCTGAAACAGATCTGTTAAAAAAATTACTCATATCTGAATGCAAATACATCAACTCAAGTATAAATGTGGGAAGCTACATGATAAATCCCCAAGCCGCTTTAAAGGTGAAAAAAATATTTAAAGCAAAACATTGAATCATGGTGCAAATATCCTCACTTCCCAAGTGATTGAGTGTTACTGGGAGTTGAAAAAACATGGGTGTCATTAAAACATGACCACTGGTCCACGGAGAATGGAGGGGGGGGGGTTGGGGGAGGTGGAGAGGGGGGGGGAGAGGGGTGGTGGGGTGGGAGGATTGCGAGGGGGGGGAGATAGGGATGGAGGGGAGAGGAGAGGATGGCGGGTGGGGGGGGGGGCTCAAACTCCATAGTCATGAAGAAATATAGCATGGCCCTTGGAGCCCACAGAGTTCCTGCACTGACTAACTAGCCATGTTTACCTTAATCCCATTTGTTATCTCGCTACATTTGGCAAGGAAGCCAGAAACCCCTGGAAATAAACACACAGGGAGAATGCGAACTCCACACAGACAGCACCCAAGGTCAAGTTTGAATATTTTCCACCCCTTGCCGTCACCGTTGGACACCTCTCCCACGTGTCCCAGAGTTCTGCCCTCACTCCTCCTCCTCCTCCCATACCAGATGGAACTAGAGTTCCCCTGGACCTCACCATTCACCCCATCCAACGCATCACCCCGCGACATTCCCGTCGCATCCAACGTGGTCCCACCACCAGCGACATCTTCTATCTCCTCCTTCAACAGACCATTCCCTCCGCCACTCCTTGGTTGGTCAACTCATCGCTTCCCACCCAAACCACCCCCTCCGAAGTACTTTCCCCAGCAACTAGAGCAAGGTGCAACACCCGCCCCTATACCTCCTCCCTCACCTCTATCCAGGGGTCGCAGTAGTCCTTCCAGGCGAAACAGAGGTTAACATGCATCTTATCTAACCTCATCTACTACATCCGGTGTTCCCAATGTGGGCTCTTGTACATCGGAGAGACGGAGCGCAGACTCGGCAACCAGTTCGCCAAAGGCCAGCTGGATCTCACGGCTGCTAACCATTTAAACTCCTCTTCCCATTCCCATACCGACCTTGCTGTCTTAGGCAAGAGTGAGGTCACACTTAAAACGGAGGAGCAGCATCTCACATTCCACAAAACCCAATGGTCTGAGCACCAAATTCCCCAAAACCCTCCCCCTCTTCCTTTTTCCTTTCCCATATTGGATCGCACATATTTCCTCGCGTCCCCTTCCATTCCTTCCTCTAGCGACTCTTCAATATTTTTTGTCTTACCCATCTTTTTAGCTCTGGCCTTCATCCACCATCTGCCTATCACTCCCCCCCCACCCCCACCCCACCACCTCACCTGTATCAACCTATTACCTGCCAAGCTTTGGCGTTCCCCTGCAATATTCCTGCCTTCTTCCCCCCCCCCCCCCCCCCCTTACAATCAGGCTGAAGAAGAATCCGGTCCAGAAACATCACCTATCCATGTTCTGCACAGATGCTACCTGACTTTACACCTTAGAGATACAGCACAGAAACAGGCCCTTCGGCCCACCGAGTCCGTGCCAACCAGCGATCCCCACACATTACCACTATCCTACACACATTAGGGACAATTTGCACATACACCGAGCCAATTATCCAACATAACTGTATGTATTTTGGGGGTGTGGGAGGACACCGAGAAAACCTACATGGGCACGGGAAGAATGTGCAAACTCCGTGCAGACAGCACCCGTAGTCAGGATCGAACCCGGGTCTCCGGCGCTGTAAGGCAGCAACTCTACCGCTGCGCCACCCATGGCACGCTGAGTTACTCCAGCACTGTGTCTTTTTATATAAACCAGATTGTGCAGTTCCTTGTTTCTACTCAGGATTAAACCTATCTGTTTATAATGCTGAGGCCACAGCTCTACTAATTGTGTCACTACCAAACAAATAATACAGCCAATAATTTGTTTTAATATTTTCTCAGAATTACATTAATATAGGAAAACGTTCAAATTTGACGGCTGGATTGTATTTAAGTTTTCAAACTCTCTTTTAGGGAACAAAATCTAATGATCCCTCCTTCAATCCTTACCTAAGTCTTATTTATCTGAAGCTGCTGTTCATCTATGGGAGTGACATACAATGCTGGGGTAACTTAGCGGGACAGGCGCTAAGTCGAGGGGGGAGGTAAAGGGACAGGTGTTGCATCTCCTGTGGTTGCAGGGGAAAGTCTCTGGAGAGAAGGAATGGGTGACGTTTCGGGTCATGACCATTCTTCAGATAGAGGGTCAGGGGAGTGGGAGAAACAGAGATAAGGAAATGTAAGGTGTGAAAATGAAACATCAAAAGGGACGAAACTCAAGGAAAATGTAGGGTAGATCATCGTCAGCTGGGAGAAGGTGACAGCGAAGCCTACAGAGATTAAATTTAACCAGGGGAACATTCGGACTGGTTGGAGAACTAAGCAGGGGGAGGGACTGAGAGAGAGGGAAAGCAAGGGTTACCTGAAGTTCAACCGCTGGGGTGTAAACTGCCCAAGTGAAATATGAGGTGTTGTTACTTCAATTTGCTCTGGGTTCAGGACAGAAAGGTGAGTGTGGGAATGGGAGGGGGAGTTAAAGTGTTTAGCAACCGGGAGATCAGGTACATTTAGGCGGACTGAGCGGAGGTGTTCAGGGAAACGATGGGCGAGCCTGCGCTTGGTCTCATCGATAAACAGGAGTCCACACCTGGAACCGTGTGTGCAGTAGATGAGGTTGGAGGAGGTGTAAGTGAACCTCTGCCTCATCTGAAAGGACTGTCGGGGTCCTTGGACGGAGTCGAGGGGGGAGGTAAAGGGACAGGTGTTGCACCTCCTGCGGTTGCAGGGGAAAGTACCTGGGGAGGGGGTGGTCAGACGGGACGAGTTAACCGGGGAGTTGTGGAGGGAACGGCCTCTGCGGAAAGCAGAAAGGGGAGGAGATGGGAAGATGTGGCCAGTGGTGGGATCCCATTGGAGGTGGCGAAAATGTCAGAGGATTATATGTTGTATGTGATGGCTGATGGGGTGGAAGTTGAGGACAAGGGGGACTCTGTCCCTGTTGCGACTGGGGGGGAGGGGGGGGGGGGAGGGGGGGGGGAGGGAGGGGGGAGGGGAGCAAGAGTGGAGCTGCGGGATATCGAGGAGACCCTTGTAAGGGCCTCATCTATGATGGGAGGGGGGAACCCCCATTCCCTAAAGAATGAGGACCTCTCCGATGATCTAGTACAGAACACCTCATCCTGGGCACAGATGCGGCGTAGACGGAGGAATTGGGAGTAGAGGATAGAGTCTTTGCAGGAAGCAGGGTGGGAAGAAGTGTAGTCTAAATGGCTGTGGCAGTCAGTAGGTTTAGAATAGATGTCAGTTGATAGTCTGTCTCCTGTGATGGAGATGGTGAGATCAAGAAAAGGTAGGGAGATGTCGGAGATGGTCCAAGTGACTTTGAGCACAGGATGGAAATTAGTCGCGCAGTTAATGAAGTCTGTGCATTCTGCATGGGTGCAGGAGGTAGCACCGATGCAGTCATCAATATAGCGGAGGCAGAATTTGGTGATAAGGCCAGTGTATGCCTGGAATTGTTCGAAGTACCCTTCAAAGACGCCGGCATAATTGGGGCCCATACAAGTGCCTGGGATTTTGAGGAGTCGAGGGAGAAGTTGTTAAGAGTAAGGACCAGCTCTGCTAGGCGGAGGAGAGTGGCAGAGGGATTTTTCCTCTGCATACAAATGGATCCATTGATATTTCTCACTAACATTGAATGAATGCTTGACTACCAGCACCGATATTAGCCTCAAAACCTATGCCTAGCCAAGATACCAAAGTTTTCTTGCCACCTGAGTCTTGCAATTATGAGGCACTGTATTTACTCCAGTTCTACGCTACGCACTAAACAGTTTGAAATAGCAAGTGGGAAAATTGCAGAAAGAATTAAATTAGTATACAATAACCCCAATGGTTTTATGAATTGCAATGTAGCACAAATGTAGCATCAAAAAATCCCAGAATATTATAAAGGACATTGCCCACCCCGGACACTCCCTGTTTGAACTGTTGCCGTCAGGCAGACGGTACAGATCTACAAGGACAAGCAGACTTAAAAACTGTTTTTACCCCACTGCTATAAAGGCACTAAATGTAGCCGCCAAGGAACGCGGGGACTAAGTGACTGTGGTTGGTACACTGTGAAATCGACAGAAGGATGTAGGGTTGGGTGTTTATGCGTGCTATTTTCATATTTCATATTTATTTTTGTTGTTTATCTTTTTTAATATTTTACCTTGTATGTATCGTTAGCTTTTATGGTTTGAATGTTGCACTGACTGGTTGACATTTTTAAATTTCGTTGTACATGGTTCATGTTACAATGACAATAAAGAAACTATTCTAAATCACCTTCAGCAGCCAACCCTATAACGTAAAAACGGTTCCCAACGAGATTAGCTCCTGGCCAAGCAGAAAGAATGATGACATGTGTAGGAAGGAACTGCAGATGCTGGCTTACACCGAAGATAGGCACAAAATGCTGGAGCAACTCAGCGGGACAGGCAGCATCTCTGGACAGAAGGAATGGGTGATGTTTCGGGTCGAGGCCCTTCGTCAGAATGATTACATGTTTGATACGCAACCCGTACTTTTCAATTATTTGATCTTAAAGAGATGGCATGGAAAATAGTGTGGAGCTAAGGCACTAACGAGCAACCAAGGTGTGAGGGAAGAATGAAAACAGTCAGATATTCAGTGTTTAAACTCCTCCTGCAATAAAGCCAACATTGTTGGCAAGCTCATGGAGACCCATGCAGACGCACAGATCCACATCCTAAATCCCCTTATGGGAGGTGCAATCATTTCACAGTCAGCTGTTTATATAAAATGAACACAAAAAAATGTGCAGGAAGGAACTGCAGATGCTGGTTTAAACCGAAGATGCTGACTCAAAATGCTGGAGTAACTCAGCAGGACAGGCAGCATCTCTGGAGAGAAGGATTGGGACACACAAAATGTGACTGATTTTGGTATGCACAAATTGCAGCCAATAAAACTGAAAATGCTAAACCAAAATTCATCCCCTTAAAATCTGAACTGACATCCAAGTAAGAATTAGAGAACTATTTTAAAGTGCAAGATAGCTCTAAAATGCGGAAGAATTAAAAAAATTCTATTTATTGCTTTCCTCCAATTTAATCAAGATATAACATTTGGGGGGTGGGGGGCCTGACAGATGAGCGTTGGCAGATCATTGGACTTCAGGAGGAGGGTGTGGATGCTGACAAAGAGTGCAGCTATCAATTGATATCCACGCAAGTACCTCTATCCAAGGTTAAAAGGGCCAGTGTTCGGAATAGAAACTCTATAGTTTTGCCCTTAAGTGAAGATCGCACTCAAACATTGAAACATATAAGATTGCTAAAGGCTTGGACATACTAGAGGCGGGAAACTTGTTCCCGATGTTGGGGGAGTCCAGAACCAGGGGGCACAGTTTAAGAATAAGGGGTAAGCCATTTAGAACGGAGATGAGGAAAAACATTTTCTCACAGAGAGTTGCGACTGTGGAATTCTCTGTCTCGGCGGTGGACGCACATTCTCTGGATGCTTTCAAGAGAGAGGTAGATAGGGCTCTTAAAAACAGCAGAGTCAGGGGATATGGGGAGAAGGCAGGAACGGGGTACTGATTGGGGATGATCAGCCATGATTACATTGAATGGCGGTGCTGGCTCGAAGGGCCGAATGGCCTACTCCTGCTCCTATTGTCTATTGTCTAAATAAATCATCCACATTTTCCCCGCTCCCTTCAACAATGGTGGGCAGGATCAGGTGACCCAATTCAGAGATCAAAGCCAAATCATCACCCAACTGTGTCTGAATGCATGCAATATTTTAACCACAATCCTACGTTTTATTTCCCCCACAAGACAGCCAGATATTCAGATGGTAAAGCAATTTGCTATCATATAAAGTGTACAACACGATACAGGGAAACACAAATCATCCAATTGAGATAATTATGTCAATAATCTGCCAGGTTTATCACAATTACGCAAACTGCTTGCTTCCATCAATTCCTCAAAGTTCATGGTGTACACGTGTTTCATTCGCTCGTGGCTCAAAAAGACGATATCATCAAATAACATACAGAAATTTATGGCGAAGGTTCAGATTTGCATCAGATTTTTAAACATTACCAAGCATTGTTCGAAGCGCAATTGTAAAAGCACACTGGGGGTTACACAAAAAGCTGGAGAAACTCAGCGGGTGCAGCAGCATCTAAGGAGCGAAGGAGATAGGCGACGTTTCGGGTCGAGACCCTTCTTCAGACCCGTAAAAGCACACTGTCTGACTGCCAAAAAAGGTGTGCCTTTGTACAAATGTCAATGTTTTCTCCCTGGTGAATCGTGTTACAGGTTTTATTTTAAAACAAATACCTCCCACACTTGACCAAGGTTTCACTTCTTAATCCACAAATACCGTATGAAAGACACAGAGGTGTGCGTGTGCATGTGCAACAGAATTGCTCACCATAGCAACAGCGGCTATACATATACATATACATCAACGGAGGTGTCTCCAACCGGACCAAATGCACAAATCACTAATTTCCAGTGGAATTAACAAGCCCTGGTTTTACTTTTCTTGCACACGTTTAACACGGCATTTTCTTAATCCTGGCTTTGACGATCCCATTGTGTGATGTCCAACCAGCCTGCACTTCCCCAATCTCCCCTCCCCTCCCCTCCCCTCTCCTCCCCTCTCCGGGTCTTCGCTTTTAATAAAAGGCTTCTTTATTCGCAGCCAAGAGCCCACACACCCCCCTCTCCCTTCTCCCCTCTCGGCTGGAGAAGCCACCTGTTGCAAGCCGAGGTCCTCCTACCCAGGCTGCAGCGACAGACACACACAGAGACAGACAGACAGACACACACACACACTCACATCTGCTGTATCTCCATTGTCTCCGCTTGTTGCCGAGTGCGCAAAGCGAACACGGCGCCCTGCACCATTCCAGTGTCAGTGTGTGTGTGTGTGAGAGAGATTGTGGAGGAGCTGGACGCGGTTGCTGCCCGTTCCGCTCAGGAACCAGCGCGTTTCTTCTCCCTTCTGCTGGGGGGCGACCTCGATTGTTCGTCCATTGTGCTGGATTGTTGTCCGTTCCTCTCGGTGGTGGGGGAGGAGGAGGAGGAGGGACGAGCCTGTCTATCTGTCTATCGGTGGTGGTTGTTGTTGTTGTCCATTGTCAGCGCCGTCCCGTTGTCCCCATACACACTCACACACTGTGTCGCCGCTGCTGCTGCTGCCACTGTGGCCGCCTGCCTGCCTGCCACCACTCTCACCGCCACCCTCCCAGCAAGGAGCAGGCAAAGAGGGGCGGTGCATCCTGCGAGCAACCTCCTCCTTTTGCAAACACCCCACAATCATCATCATCATCACCCTGCTCCTCCTCCACCACCCGCCGCCCAGACAGTTCCCCGGTCACAACTTTTAGTTCCCATTTATCTGCTCCTGAAATAGAAAGTGATTTCTTCACACACACAGACACACACACAGGTAATGAGATAAATATCCAGTCAACTCCTTCTGCGTTGGCGGCTGAGGAAAGAATCGTGATCTGTAAAAGTAAATCTTTGCCTCTCGGGCATTTTATTGGCACTTGAGAATATTTTGAAGAAGGGTCTCGACCCGAAACGTCGCCTATCTCCTTCGCTCCTTAGATGCTGCTGCACCCGCTGAGTTTCTCCAGCTTTTTGTGTGACCCCCTAATATTTTGAATCTGTGTGGCTTACAAGAAAAAAAAATGCAAACCCTAAAATCCATGGACCGCGGTGATAGAGTGGGATCTGTGAGGATTTGCCTGTCCCTGTGTTCGTTCAACATCTTTTCTCGCGACGTGTGCAATTTCATCAACTCAGTTGTTACTCCCAATGCTATTGACCCTGTTTCCGTAGCAACTATATATTTTTTTATTGATGCTATTGATAGCAATGACTGCTTACTCTGATTTTGCGCGTTTAAACGAATAAATCCTTTAGTGCTTTACCGTACCGTCAACATCCAACCCCAGCCATATAAAGAGATATTAGAGCAGGTAGCCAATATCTTGCTGGCCACGTAGGTTTTATGATGTAGACTTATAACCATATAACATATAACAATTACAGCATGGAAAGAGGCCATCTCGGCCCTTCAAGTCCGTGCCGAACAACTTTTTTCCCTTAGTCCCACCTGCCTGCACTCATACCATAACCCTCCATACCCTTCTCATCCATATGCCTATCCAATTTATTTTTAAATGATACCAACAAACCTGCCGCCACCACTTCTACTGGAAGCTCATTCCACACCGCCACCACTCTCTGAGTAAAGAAGTTCCCTCTCATGTTACCCCTAAACTTCTGTCCCTTAATTATAAAGTCATGTCCTCTTGTTTGAATCTTCCCTATTCTTAAAGGGAAAAGCTTGTCCACATCAACTCTGTCTATCCCTCTCATCATTTTAAAGACCTCTATCAAGTCCCCCCTTAACCTTCTGCGCTCCAGAGAATAAAGACCTAACTTATTCAACCTATCTCTGTAACTTAGCTGTTGAAACCCAGGCAACATTCTAGTAAATCTCTTTTGTACCCTCTCTATTTTGTTGACATCCTTCCTATAATTGGGCGACCAAAATTGTACACCATACTCCAGATTTGGTCTCACCAATGCCTTGTACAATTTTAACATTACATCCCAGCTTCTATACTCAATGCTCTGATTTATAAAGGCTAGCATACCAAAAGCTTTCTTTACCACCCTATCTATATGAGATTCCACCTTCAAGGAACTATGCACGGTTATTCCCAGATCCCTCTGTTCAACTGTATTCTTCAATTCCCTACCGTTTACCATGTACGTCCTATTTTGATTTGTCCTGCCAAGGTGTAGCACCTCACATTTATCAGCATTAAACTCCATCTGCCATCTTTCAGCCCATTTCTCCAACTGGCCTAAATCTCTCTGTAGACTTTGGAAATCCTCTTCATTATCCACAACACCCCCTATCTTGGTATAATCTGCATACTTACTAATCCAATTTACCACCCCTTCATCCAGATCATTGATGTACATGACAAAGAACGACTTGAGGAACGACTTAGAGGAAGAAAGATAAGGAGATGACAAGAGGGAATTCCAGAGCTAGGCGCCCAGACACAACATGCTGAGTTATGCCCCTGTTCCACTTAGGAAACCTGAACGGGAACCTCTGGAGATTTTGGGCCCCACCTAAGGTTTCCGTGCGGTTCCCGGAGGCTTTTTACCAGTCTCCCTAATGGTCGACACTGACAAAAAATCTTCAGGAACCGCGCGGAAACCTTGGGTGGGGCACAAAATCTCCAGAAGTTTCCGTTCAGGTTTCCGAAGTAGGACAGGGGCATAACTCAGCGGGCCAGGCAGCATCGCTGGAGAGAAGGAATGGGTGATGTTTCGGGTTGAGACCCTTCTTCAGATATTATCAACATTATCACATGCCGCCTAAGGCATGTGGAGTGAAATTAATTGTGATGCACATGGATTTGGAGTTGGAGGAGCTTCACCAGGTTCCTAGGTTTGGAATTAGGGGGCGGCACAATGTTGCAACGGAGTTCAATCCTGACCTCGGGTGCAGTCTGTGTGGAGTTTTGCAACAGGTTGGAGTTTTTGCGGACATCTTCAACCCCTTAATACTGCAGTCCCACCTGCTTTAAAAGGGCATCAATAATACTGATGCCAGAGAGGAGTAGGGTGACGTACCTCAAAGACCCCCAACCAGTGACACTAACATCTGCGGTGATGATGTTCTTTGAGAGGTTGGTTAAGTAAGTAAGTTTATTGGCCAAGTATTCACATACAAGGAATTTGCCTTGGTGCTCCGCCCACAAGTAACAACATGACATACAGTGACAGTTACGAATGACTGAGAAAACACTAAACATTAATAATAATAAAACATTAATGATAAAACACCATTATGGCAAGTGCTAAGGGCCTGTCCGACTTGGCTGTGATTTGCGCGTCACGCAGATGGCTCGCGGAGATTTTGTACAACACAAAATCCTGGGGCGCTGCGCGTGACCGCGGGTCACTGCTTATGTCACCACGCACCGTGCCTGCATCACGTGCGTGTCACAACGCATAAATGATGTTGCGTAAATTAAGTGCAAATGACGGCCAAGCAGGAAAGGCCCTTTACAGTGCTCATCTTTTAGGTGCAGGGGCATCATTTCACGTTTTACTTTGGGGTGGGTGGGTGGCAAGCTAGTCTCCCAGGAGAGTCAAACAAGATTCTAGCCTATCACTACATCGCAGTGTATAAGAAAGAACTGCAGATGCTGGAACAATCGAAGGTAGACAAAAATGCTGGAGAAACTCAGCGGGTGAGGAAGCATCTAGGGAGCAAAGGGAATAGGTGACGTTTCGGGTTGAAACCCTTCTTTAGACTGATGTGGCGGTGGGGAGGGTGGGAAGAGGAAAAGGAAGAGGCGGAGACAGTGGGCTGTGGGAGAGCAGGAAAGGGGAGGGGAAGGAAGGAGAAAGCAGGGACTACCTGAAATTGGTGAAGTCAATGTTCATACCACTGGGGTGTAAACTACCCAAGCGAAATATGAGGTGCTGTTCCTCCAATTTACAGTGGGACTCACTCTAGCCGTGGAGCAGGCCCAGGACAGAAAGGTCGGATTCGGAATGGGAGGGGGAGTTGAAGTGCTGAGCCACCGGGAGATCAGGTTGGTTATTGCGGACCGAGTGGAGGTGTTCGGCGAAGCGATCGCCAAGCCTGTGCTTGGTCTCACCGATGTAGAGAGTTGACACCTACAGCAGCGGATGCAATAGATGAGGTTGCTTCTATTAATCTGAACCATTTTATTGCTTTAACAACAATGAGGTCCTTACCTTTGCTTATATATCCCACAGTGATCGAGCAAAATGAATGGAACAATTGTTGTGTTTTTAGAATCTTTATATAATTTATGTACCCCAACCATCGCTTCTGAAAAATCTCCTTCATTTAATATGCGGCCGCAGTTAAATTCCCCGCTAGTAAATATTCCCCCCCTGTTTATTTTGGCTTTTTTTTACAGGGGTGCTGGAGCAGCACTGCAGCACTGCAGCACTGCACCCCTGGTTATGGCACAGATCAACTCCAATTTCAGCAAGAACCTGGACCAGTGCAATTTGCCTACCGTCACAATAGATCACCAGAGAATGCAATCTCACTGGCTCTCCACTCTGCACTAGAACACACGGCCAATAAAAACACACAACATAGACATGCTGCTGTTCATAGACCACAGGTTCATCACCATCATCCCCTGCCCCCTCCATCGACTCCTTTAAGTCGAGACTAAAAACTCATCTTTACTCCCAAGCCTTTCTTGACATCCTCTGAGCGAGGGCTATATGTATGTAGTGATGTTTGTATTTAATCTATGAACCACTGTTGTTTGTTATACTATTCTTATACCAATGTAAAGCACTTTGGCCAACGAGAGTTGTTTTTCATATGTGCTATAGAAATAAAAGTGACTTGACTTGATCCCTGGGTCTCTGCACATCCCTTTGCAACTGGATCCTGGACTCCCTCATTAATACATGACGTAACCAGAGCAAATCCTCAATAACTATCGGTATAAGGGGCACCTCAATGCTGTGTGCTCATGTTCTTGTTGGGTTGCTCCTGGGCTTGGCCAAGCTGGCCATATGCGAGTCACGGTGCCAGGCGGAAGAGGGCTCTGCCCGAGCCGGCTGCCTGCCCCTTTTCCGGGGTTACGTCCACGCCCAGCTGGTGTTAGAGAGGGACTACGCGCTGTCCACGGGCAACCTGGGGGATTCCCGGGACCGCTGGGCACCGCGGGGGGTGGAATGCATCCTTGACAAGTTGATTAAGAGTGTAACATTTACAGAATATTTGTTTCAATAATTGGGTGATTTTGTATAATGGTGGTGGGTTTGTTTGGTATTGTATTTCATTGTAGATACTATTGCAATAATTGATTACATTTACTTTTGTTAATTAAAAAAACAGGCTGTGTGCTCAGCGCCCTGCTCTACTAACTAGCTCCAACTACAACTTTAAGTTTGCTAACGATACCCCCATTGTGGGATGTATTACGCATAATGATAAGTCAGAGTGTAGTAGGAAGATCGATCATCTGACGCTGGTACTTGAACGGCTAGTCACGGCGACGGTGGCACAGCGGTAGAGTTGCTGCCTTACAGCAAATGCAGCGACGGAGACCCAGGTTCGATCCCAACTACGGGTGCTGTCTGTACAGAGTTTGTACGTTCTCCCCGTGGCCTGCGTGGGTTTTCTCAGAGATCTTCAGTTTCCCAAACACACTCCAAAGACGTACAGGTTTGTAGGTTAATTGGCTTGGTAAATGGAAAAATTGTCCCTAGTGGGTGCAGGGATCGCTGGTCGGTGCGGACCTGGTGGGCCGAAGGGCCTGTTTCCGCACTGTATCTCTAAACATATCTCCGAACTTCAGTCCTCGACCCAACATGTTGATGCAATCGTGAAGAAAGCCCATCAATAAATTGTCTTCCTTGGAAGATATTTGATATGTCAATGATACTCTCGTGAACTTGTACAGGTGTACAGTAGAGAGCATATTGACTCGTTGTATCGTGGCCTGGTTCAGCAACTCATCGGCTCAGGAACAAAGGAGATTACAGATAGCGGTGAACACTACCCAGTCCATCATAGGCACTAATCTGCGTGGGTTTTCTCCGAGATCTTCGGTTTCCTCCCACACTCCAAAGATGTACAGGTTTGTAGGTTAATTGCCTTGGTAAATGTAAAAATTGTCCCTAGTGGGTGAAGGATGCGGGGATCGCTGGTCGGCGCGGACACAGTGGGCCAAAGTGCCTGTTGCCGTGCCGCATCTCTAAACTAAACTAAACTAATTCCCTCCATCGAAGGGATCAAAAGGAGGCGTTGCTTCAAAAAGGCACCCTGGCCACACTCTCATTTCATTCCTGCTCTCTAGAGGAGGGTACAGGGGCCTGAAGACTGTGACCTTCAGGTTCAGGAAGGGGCTGATGTTGTCGGCCTCCCCATGGTGAGCCCTGTAAGGAGCCCTGTAAGGTATCATCACTGTCAAATTCTAAGCACATATAAGATCCTACGTTTTGCTAACTTTATTTCCTTACATTTAGTTAAATTGGTCTTCGGCTGCCTAAATGGTGCTGCTCCTCAGCTGCTGTGCAAAACAATAACTAGACTGCAAAGTGGTGCCAGATCCACCACCCGAGCAGCAAAAGGCAATTGTAGCATCCCCTTCTGCAGAACATCTTTTGCTCAAACTGCCTTTTCAGTAAAAGGGACAAAATTATGGAACTCACTGCCAGACCACTTGAAATGTATCCCTACATATGTCACATTCAAAAGAAACACAAAATTGTGGCTAATTCAACAACAATCTTGTTCTCATATTTAGTTTTTACACTGTGCTCTCTCTGTATGTGTTTTTCTCTTTTCCATTTTTGATCTCATTTCCATTTCCATTTTCCTATTTTTAATAATGTTAACTTGTATTATCATTTTTAACCAAAAGCCCTACTAGGGACAAGTGTTGCAAATTAGCTTTGGCTAAAGACACTATGATGCATACATCAGATGACCGTTTCAAGTGTATCTATGTTTTTGTATCTGTCCCTATTTAAATAAACCTTTTAAAAAAACAAAAAAAACCAAAAAACAAACAGAGACAGCAGCAGCGCCACAGCTTGGCGCCAACCCGAAGCATGCGTCCTTCTTAAGGGCGGGCACCTACGGATGTCGAACCGGATGGCATCACCCTGCCGCGGACGTCTGCTACCTCAAACGCGAGAAGAAGAACGTTCAGGAACAGCTACTTCCCAACGACCAGTTTATTCAACACTACGAACTCCAACTAAACTCCAAACTACAAAGTGTCTTGATTGTGCTAGGGACGTGGGGCTTTGCTTTTTGGTTTTGCACTACATATCGTCCCGGGGTGCCACATGCGCAGCAGGAGTATCCCGGGAGGCTGTGGCCTGAGGCCCCGCACGGTAGCCCCCACCACCGATCGAGGACCCACAACGCGGACAGTGATCCCACCTGCAGGCCCGGCCTGCCCGCCCAGTGTAGGAGTCGGGCGGAGGCCCGGTAGCCAGGGCGGGAGGGAGTGTACTGCCTCGATGGGGGATCAGGCCCTGCAATAGCCTGGGGGTCGGCTGGACCAGGTGCCGGTCCAAGAGGCCGATCATGTGGACCAGACGTGGACCAGGTTCAATCCTGACGACAGGTGCTGTCAGTACGGAGTTTGTACGTTCTCCCCGTGACCTGCATGCGTTTTCTCTGAGATATTCGGTTTCCTCTCACACTCCAAAGACGGACAGGTTTGTAGGTTAATTGGCGTGGTGCATGTGTAAATTGTCCCTAGTGTGTGTAGGATAGTGTTAATGTGCTGGGATCGCTGGTTGGCACAGACTCGGTGGGCCGAAGGGCCTGTTTCTGCGCTGTATCTCTAAACAAAACAAAACTAAATGGTGCCAAACGTGGCGGTCTAATATGCTAAATTAGTTTCACTATGTAATGTTCAATTGCATGTGACAATAAATATCCATTGAACCAAATTGTATTATTTTATTTATTGATTTTTATGTTATCTACTGAGTGCAATTCATGTCGCACTGCTGCAAGTATGAATTTAATTGTTCCGTTTTGGTACATTTGGCAATAAAACGCTCTCGACCTTTGCTCCATAATCAGGCAAGATCCTGCATCTTTGTCTTGTAGGTTGCAAGAATAATGAGAAATGTTCCTGCTAGTAGATTCTCTTAAACGATAAATGATTGACATAGGCAGTGATGTTTACATTAGAGTCATCGAGTGACACAGCCTGGAAACATGCCCTTTAGCCCAACTTGCCCACACTGGCCAACACTAGTCCCACTTGCCCGCATTTGGTCCATATCCTTCCAAACCTGTCCTATCCATCTACCTGTCTAACTGCTTCTTAAATGTTGGGATAGTCCTTGCCTCAACTACCTCCTCTGGCAGCTTGTTCCATACACCCACCACCCTCTGAGTGAAAATGTTACCCCTCAGATTCCCATTAAATCTTTGCCCCTTCACCTTGAACCTATGTCCTCTGGTCGTCGATTCCCCTACGCTGGGCTAGGGACTGTGCATCTGCCCGATCTATTAGTGCAGATGTTGCAGAGTTCCAAAGTAGGAGTTATCAGCAGAGACAAGATACAGTTGCAGAAAATGCAGGCTTCATTAGATGCAACAATAAATGTACATTAACATTTCATCTCTTAATCACAATTTTATTACTGGATTCACAAAATGTTCCAGCACATTGCAGGATAGCAAGGGGATTATTCTACCATCTGATTCTCTGTGGGTAAAATCGGTCTAATGCAGCAGTCTTCTTCTTCGAGTCCGTTGCAATCTCAGATGTCGTTCTGCCAGTATCTGGCGCAGGTCACAGCTGGTCGGGTCGGGTCGGTTCAGCCAGGTCCTGGGGGCTGCACTGGGGGGCATCGTCACACTCCAGTAGGTGGGACATTGTCTGTTCTGCTCCACAGCTGCATGTGTCTTCTGCCTGGTAGTTCCATGCTCTCATAAGTGCTTTGCACCTCACCTGCTCCACTCGTAATCTGTTGAGGGTCTTGCAGGTTGGCCATGGGAGGTCGTGCCCGCTGGCGAGGCATTCAGTCCGAGTGATTCCTCTCTCCATCCAGTCGTGGGCTCGTGTGTTGAGCTGGTTCCATTCATCTTTCCAGATGTTGGTCCTTGCTGTTTCTTTGGTTGTCTGGAGAGGTGGGACTGTCTGCAAGAAACTGGCTCTGGATTTCAGTCGGGGTGGAGGTGCTGTGTGTCCGTGCAGAGGGTGCCTGGTATCGATCTCCTGTGCTCTACGCTCGTCTTGGGTGACGATGGATCGTCTGATATGGGGGGGGGGGGGGGCAATACCAGCTAGGGCATAGAGGCACGGGACTAGCGTTGTCTTTATGCATCCCGTGATAATGCGGCAGGTGTCGTTGAGGGCTGTGTCAACCAGTTTGGTGTGGTGGGAGTGGCTCCAGCTTGAGCACGCGTGCGTATTCGGCTGTGGAGAAGCACAGGGCTAGGGCCGTTGCACGGATGGTTGGTGGATCAGTGCCCCACTTTGAGTTTACCAGTTTGCGCAGGATGTTGTTGCGAGTGTTGACCTTGGCTTTGGTGTTCTGAAGGTGGGTTTTGAACGAGAGTGTCCTGTCGAGTGTGACTCCGAGGTACACGGGGTGGGAGTGGTTGGAGAGTTTATGGCCATCCCATAAGACGCTGAGTTGTTTTCCTGCAACTCGCAGCAGTGAAGACAGCTGACACTGAATCACCAGCCTGTTTTACACCTTGCCTCATTTTCTCACAATTATGAATGAGCAGGTTTAGCGGTGTTCGCTGTAGTGAATTTGGGTGTTTATGTTGTACCATGAAGTGTTATATAACTCACCGACTAGGAATGTCATGGAAATATATCTGTTTATTGTGACGGAGGCCTCTCAACTGAATCTCAAACATGATACATGTGTTCTGTCAAAACCCTGCATAAGGACTGTATTATAAAGTGGACATTGATAGGTCCCTGATCAGTAAGAGCGTCAAAAGATTCGGGCAGAAGGCAGGAGTTTATGGCAGAGTAAACTCAGTGGGCCGAATGGCCAAACTCTGCTCCTATGTCAATGGTCTGATGGTTTCCAAGAATAGTCTGCCATGATTCAACAGCTTGTCTTCACTGATCAGTGCATGAAATTACAATATTGGATCAGCACATGGAATTATGACGGTAAGATCAGCACTTGTAATAGTGATATTTGTAAAGAATTGGCACTTACACGGAGAATCTTTACTACTACTTTATTAATTAAACACACACATCACTGCCCTAGCTGTACATGGCCTGTCACGGATACCAGAGAGAGAGCTATGGGTGGGAAGGTCACAATTATACTGGATGATGAGGGGAGTGGTTAGAAGTGGTTACCTCACTATATTTAAAGGTGTACACACATTTCATCTACATCCTTCCTCTACAAAAGAAAAAAAACAATAAGTTGTGACAGGGCGACCACGTCTCATACGCTAAGGGAAAATAGACAGCAGTTATACAGGAAGCAAAGTTCACACAAAATCACCATAACGGTCGGGCGGCTTGACAAGGCGACCAGACCGGGTCCGCACCTCGCCACCACTTCCCCCCACCCCCCAACGGGAACAAAAGAGGCCGGGGCCCGGGCAGGAGGGACACCCCCACGGGGGGACGGAGAGGACGGTTGAGGATGGAGAGGGAGGAGAAACGGGGGGCGCAACGGGCGGACGCACAGGAGGGGGCGGATGAGACTGTGGCGAACAAGGCAGGGAGGAACGAGCCGGCACGGGTCGAGGCGGCATAGACGGAATGGGGGGGGGGGGGCATACGGGGCAGCAGGAGGGGGACGAGGCTCGTTCACAAGCCGGAGGTGTTGACGTGACCTCCGATAGATTGTTCCATCGTGGTCAACCAGGTACGAACGTGGGGAGCCAGCAGAGAATAGTTTCTTTATTGTCATTGTAACATGAACCATGTACAACAAAATTTAAACGACAGTGAGCCTATGACAGTGGCGAGCCTGGAGTGGCCGGAGGGCGATCGCATGCGGACGATCTGGCCAGGGAAGAGAGGTGGGAGGGCACGGCAGGACCTGTCATGGGAGCGCTTCTGAATACCATGTTTGTGGGCAATGCGCATCCGGACCGCGGCAGGTTTTAAGACGGAGGGTTCGAGCAACTGCTGGGTCACCGGGATTGGAGGCCTCGTGACGCGGGACATAAGGCGCTGCGCTGGGGAACCCATGGCATGGTCGTGGGAGATGTTGCGGAGGTTCAGGAGGTCAAGGTAAATGTCAGAGCGAGATAAACGACAACGTTCCAGCAATCCTTTCGCACAGCGAACCGCGCGCTGAGCCAGGCCATTGCTTTGCGGGTATTCCGGGCTGCTCATGTAGTGACGGAAATTCCAGCTATCGCCGAAATCACGGAACTCAGCACTGGTGAACTGACTGCCATTGTCCGACTGTAGGCTGGCTGGGGATCCGAAGGTCGCAAAGTGGTGGCGCAGCTTCTCGATGACAGCAGACGACAAGAGCGAGTGAAGCTGGTCAACCTCAAACCAGCTGGAGTAGGAGTCAACAAGCACCAGGAAGTGTTTACCACGCCACTCGAAAATGTCAGTCGCTACCGCAGACCAGGGAAGCTCAGTAGCAGGCTGCTGCATTAGAGGCTGCCGCTGCTGGTGCTGAGTGAGGCTTTTGCAGGTCGGACAGGAGGAAACCCTCTTTCGGATGTATTGAGCCATGTCAGGCCAGTAGAACTGGCTTTGAGCGTTGGACAGAGTGGCCAAGGCCCCGGGATGGCCACGATGTGCAGTTTGGAAGTATTGGTCGTGCAGCGCAGCGGGCACCACCACCTTGTGGCCCTTCGCAATCACGCCATCATGTAGCACCAGCTCGTCACGAACCAGGAAGTAAGGCACCGCTGCGGCCGGCAGGGAAGAACGGCGGTGAGGCCAGCCCCGCTTGATCACCGCGGCCAGCTGTTGTAGTGAAGCGTCAGCAGCCGTGTGTTGGACCAGGGACTTCATCTGTTTAGAAGGCATGAAATTAACGTTGAGAACCATCAGGTTGGACGCCTCGTAGGGGTGACGTTTAGTGGATGCGAGTGGCGCCCGTGACAACGTGTCGGCAACAAACATGTCCTTGCCTTTGCGATAGACCACTGTAAATGTGACCCGTTGGAGCTGAAGCATCATGCGCTGTAGTCTGGAGGAGGCAACGTGTATAGGCTTGTTAAGGATGGTAACCAGAGGCTGGTGATCCGTCTCAATGGAAGAGCAGGTGCCCACAATGTAGTCCTTGAACTTCGAGCAGGCAAAGACGACCGCCAGCAGTTCCTTTTCGATCTGGGCATAACGCTGTTCGGCGGGGGTCATTGTCCGGGACGTGTAAGACATGGGCATTTGTAGTCCGTTGTGTAGCTGCAGACAGGCGGCCCCTAGACCGAACTTGGAAGCATCGCAAGTGAGAACAATGTGGCGCTTAAGGTCGAAATACTTCAACGCCGGGGTGCTGACTAACCTGGATTTCAGAATGTCAAAAGCCTTTTGGTGTTGTGGGAACCAGGCCCAGGCAGTGTCTTTTTTGACCAGGTCTCTTAAGGGTGCGCTCAGCTCGCTTAGATCTGGGATGAATTTCCCCAGGTAGTTGACCATGCCCAGGAAACGTTGGAGGCCAGGTACGTCAGTCGGTGATGGCATCTCGGAGATAGCGGACGTTTTCTGCGGGTCGGGCTTCAGCCCCGATGCTGTGAAGACGTGCCCCACATAGGTGACCTCTGGGACAGGGAAACGGCATTTTTTCAGGTTCAGCTTCAGGTTGACTTCCCGTGCCCGTTCCAGAACTCGGCGGAGGTTGTAATCGTGCCCGGCGACATCCTTCCCGTAGACTAGGATGTCGTCGACTATGATGGCACACGGGACACCGGCAAACAGTTGTTCCATTGTCCTTTGGAATACCTCGCTGGCAGAGATGATCCCGAATGGCATGCGGAGAAAGCGGAACCTGCCAAAGGGTGTGCTGAAAGTTGTCAGGTATGAAGACTGCTCGTCGAGTGGTATCTGCCAGAACGAGCTCTAGGCATCGAGAACCGAAAACACAGTGGCCGGACCGACTTGTGCAGCAACATCTTTGACGGTTCACATGGGGTAATGCGGGCGCTTAATGCCAAGTTCAGGTCCTTTGTGTTGATGCAGATTCGTAATTCGCTCTTTTCCTTCTTTGCTGCAACAACCATTGTGGAGACCCACCGGGTGGGCTCGCTCACCTCCTTCAGGATGCCCATGGTCACCATCTCGCGGAGGGTAGACTCGACTTTCCCCTACATCGAGAAGGAAACCCGGTGCGGTGGGCGGTTAACGGGTTTGATGTTCGAATCGAGGGCGATTTTGTAACTGCAGGGGAGCCTGCCTAGCTCATCGTTAAAACGGTCCGGGTATTCGGCCAGCGGGTCCAGGGGCGATGGCACCAAGCGAATGTCACGGTGGAAGTTAACCAACCCGAGGTCTCGGCAGGCCCGGATGCCCAGCAGGGGAGCACATTTGCTGTCTAGCAGAAAGAAAGAGAGGGGCCGAGAGGCCTTCAGTACCTTGCAGTGGAGAGTGGCCATCCCCACTAGGCTGCAGCGCCGAGCCAGGTGCCGAAGCGCGGCGACGAAGTTGTCCACCGACTCACCCGGGTTCTAGCGGCGACCGAAAAGTTTGAACCGCTCCAATATACAGTTGGTAGGGATGTCACACAACGCAAGTAGACATACCGGGTCCTGAGCGTTCTCGTTGTCCCCGTAGACGAACGACTCCGAGCGTTCCAGGGCTTCGGGACTGGCCAAGTTGAGCAGGAGAGATGCTTTGACCGCAGGGGCGACTGCAGGGTGCGCGATCGTAACGTAATGTTCAAAGTCGCGTCTGAACACGTTCCACAGGTGAGCGATGTCGGAATCAAAAATCAGAATGTCAGGTTTGCGGCAAGCAGAAGCCATCGTGGCACAGGGAGGGGGGTACTCGGACTAAAGAAACAAAAACCGGTAAACAGGAGGCGCAAGGCTAGAAACTTCTGACGCCATGTAAAGAATTGGCACTTACACGGAGAATCTTTACTACTACTTCATTAATTAAACACACACATCACTGCCCTAGCTGTACATGGTCTGTCACGGATACTGGAGAGAGAGCTAAGGGTGGGAAGGTCACAATTATACTGAATGATGAGGGGAGTGGTTAGAAGTGGTTACGTCACTATATTTAAAGGTGTACACACATTTCATCTACAATATTTAGATCTGCACATGGGATATAATATTATTGTAATTGTGGAAATGTGGTTAAGTGAAGGGAAAGGTCGGCAGCTTTAATGTTCCAAGATATAGAGGTTTCAGGTGTGACTGAGACAAGTGCACAAGAGGAGCGAGAGTCATACTGTAGATGAGGCAGAGTACCAAAGAGAGATGTGGAGACCATATCCTGGAGGATACAATGGAGGAATAAGAGAGGAGTAATCTCTTTGCTATAGTTATACAATTGGCCTCCTAATAGTCAGAAAGATTGTAATGGGGGATTCTTAATATTAACTGGTAGCGCCTTAATTTGATGGGCTTAAATGGCATGGACTTTTAGCGTGTATACAATAATTTCTGAGACAATACGGAAAGGGATCAGATTAGTTCACAATACAGTTGTCAACCATACTCCCCTTGTGTCGTATCATATCATAAGTTAAGCTCCTGAATTAGAGGGGAGCGGCTGATTTCAATAGCGCAAGAGAGAATCTTGCAAACGATGACCGGGGATTATGGCTTTGGGTAAAGCAACATCTGACAAGCGCAGACGCACGAGACTCTGGAGCAAAACACAAAGAGCTGAAGGAACTCAGCGGGTCAGGCAGCACCTGTGGACAATAGACAATAGACAATGGGTGCAGGAGTAGGTCATTCGGCCCTTCGAGCCAGCACCGCCATTCAATGTGATCATGGCTGATCATCCATTAGGGAATTAATCCATTCCGAAAGAGAATTAGCAAGAGTTCATGAAAAATCCAGTAAAAGTGAAAGGAGAAGATGGCAAGATTAGAAAAGCTGAGATGACAAAGGTTATTGAAGGTACACAGAAAGCTGGAGAAACTCAGCGGGTGCAGCAGCATCTAAGGAGCGAAGGAGATAGGCAACGTTTCGGGTCGAGACCCTTCTTCAGGTTATTCAGGTTCAGGTTCAACCTTCTTTTAAAGGTTATTGAAGGTTTGATCAGCAGTAAGTCGGGACCAAGGGTGTAGACAGGAAAGAGTGGGACCCTTCATAGGGGTAATCTATATGTGGGGCCAGGGGATGTGGGTCAGGTCCTAAATGAATATTTCTCATCTGTATTCACCAAAGAGAGGGATGTGGGGGATAGTGAGTTTAAATAGGGACATATTGATTATGTGGAGCATAGTAGTATTGAGGTATTAGATGTCTTGGAACAAATAAAGACAAATGAATCTCCAGGACAATCCCAGCATGTTGTAAGAAACAAGGAAGGAGATTGCTGGAGTTCCAACTGAGATTTTTAAATCTTTGTTAGCCCACGTGAGGTAATAAAAGACTGTAGAATAGCTAATGTTGCTACTTCATTATCAGAAGGACAGCAGGAATAATACAGGCTGGTAAGCATTACTTCAGGTGCAGGGATGCATAGTGACGTTTCAGGTCGAGACCCTTCGTCAGACTTAAGAACGGCGTCAACCCAAAATGCCCCCTATTCTTTTTCTCCAGTGATGCTGTCTCACCCGCTGAGTTACTCCAGCTTTTTGTGTCTATCTTCGGTTTAAACCAGCATCTGCAGTTCCTTCCTATGCACAACTTGACAATGTCATCACTGCCCCATATTGCTCTCATATACGTACCTTGAGCAAAATGTGTCATTTCCATTGCACTGGCAACCCTGCTCATATTTGTAAAAGGGCTTGAGTATTTAAAGATATGGCCTACATATGCTCATCAGCTGACCTGCACACTAATCTATCTCTTGGTATCAGGAACATTTGAAAATTACAGTTCCTTCACTCCGTCTCCCTAATTCAATGTATTTGCTGATTGCTTTCTCTTTGTGGCATTGAAATATTTCACTTGATCATGAGTTGAAGTGCACCTTTGGGTTTTTTTAACCACTTAATTAAAACTGTACTATGTGGTGCCTAGTTTGGGGGACAAAGAGAGGGTAGATTTAGATGTGGGTTTATTATTATCATTTGTATCAGAGTAGCGTGAAAAGCTTTGTTTTGCATGCTAACCAAACAGGTCAAATATACCACACAGTTCAAACTCGTACAATCAGTTCAAACTCCAGTACCAATAAAGCTATGGGAAAGATACAGAATGCAGGATATAGTTCTCAGCTTTGTAATGAATCAGTTCCTTAGACAATATCCAATGTCCTCAATGGGATAGAGGTAAATCGAACAGTACTCTGGCTTATTAAAAGTAAAGTGGATGGGTATATGGACGGGAAGGGAATGGAGGGGTCTGGTCTGAGTGCCGGTAGATGGGACTAGGGGAAAATAAATGGTCGGCACGGACTGGAAGGGCCGAGAAGGCCTGTTTCCGTGCTGTAATTGTTATATGGTTATATGGTTATTGAAGGACTGTTCTGAAGCTTAATAACGGACGAGCAGCATGGTGGCACTGCAGTAGAGTTGCTGCCTTATAACACTTGGAGAGACCGTTTGTACTTTTTCCTCGTGACTGCCTGTTTCTCCTCGAGATCTTCGGTTGTCCTCCCACACTCCAAAGATGTACAGGTATGTAGGTAAATTGGGTTGGCATAAGTGTACAAATTGCACCTAATGTGTGTTAACGTGCAGGGATGGCTGGTCGGTGGGGAATCGGTGGACCGAAGGCCCTGTTCCAACGCTGTATCTGTAAACTAAACTAAACTAAAGGGAAGAAGCTGTTCCTGTGTCTGGTACTTGTAGATCAAACAGTATTGCCAGTCTGAAGAAGGGTCTTGACCCGAAACGTCGCCTATCTCCTTCACTCCTTAGATGCTGCTGCACCCGCTGAGTTTCTCCAGCTTTTTGTGTAATCCCCAGTATTGCTGATTTGATCGGTGTCAGGTTTTGCTACTGATGTCCGGATCCATAATCCATGTAAGGTTTTCCACACCACCACCACCTTGTGGCTTGCGGGCAGCCAAGTTGTTTTTTAGATTTAACTTACGATTCGGAGCCTACAGTACGCATCTCGACGGTCTCTGTATGTATACAGATTAAAGTACTTGTTGCGAGATAGAATGACTCTGCATCATAAGTACTTTTCACAGTACTCACTTTCTGTGCCTTCTGCCGGAGAGGAGCATGGAGAAGAAGGAATGACCGGGCTAGGCCAAGTCTTTGATTATGTTTACTGCTTTTCCAAGGCAGCGTGAAATGTAGATGGAGTCAATGGTGGGAAGTCTGGTCTGGTCTGTGTCTGGTCTGTGTAATGGACTGGGCTACATCTAGAACTCCCTGCAATAATTTACGGTCTCGAGACTGAGCTATTCCCAAACCAAGCTGTGACACAACCTGGCAGTATGCTTTCTATGGTGCAGCTATAAAAGCTTGTAAGCGTCACTGGAGACATGCCGAATTTCCTCAGTCAACTCAGGAAGCAGAGGCGTTGGTGTGCCTTCTTGGCAATCACATCAATGTGGTCAATAGACAATAGACAATAGGTGCAGGAGTAGGCCATTTGGCCCTTCGAGCCAGCGCCGCCATTCAATGTGGTCAATCCACAAAAAATCATTGGTAATCTTAACACCAAGGAGCTTGACGATCTTTACCAATACCACATCCACACCGTTGATGCTGATTAGAACATGTGCTCTCCCATGCTCCCTGAAGTCAGTAACTAACTCCTTCATCTTGCTGGCATTAAGGGAGAGACCACGTCACTAAGTCACTAAGACCCCGACTTGGAGTCAGATCGCTCGGTGCGGGGGAGCTGACATCCCCCGATGCGGGAGCTTGATTGCCCCGACGCGAAGGGCCGGCTACGGGAGTCAAGATCGTCCCGGCAATGGAGGGCTCGAGGCCCCCGACCGCGTGAGAATAAAGAAAGGAAATGATTTAACTTTTTTTTTCGCCTTCCATCACAGTGATGAATGTGGAGGAGTCACTGTGGTGGATGTTTATGTTAAAATGTATTTTGTGTGTTCTGTTGCTTTTTATTTGTATGACTGACTTGACAAATGAAATTCCTTACATGTTGCAAAACGTACTTGGCTCATAAAGTATAGTTGTAGTGTATTGTATTGTATTCCTGTACTCTATCTCATTATTGATCGTGATTCGATCCACCACCTTTCTTCAAGTGTGGAAATGTCAAATATATAGATTTAAGACAAAAGGACAAAGTTTAGAGGCAATATTAATATTTTTTCACAGACGGATAGCGGTGGGAAGCTGGAACGCACTAGTCAAAGTCAAAGTCAAAAGAGTTTATTGTCATGTGTCCCTGACAGGACAATGAAAATCTTTCTTTGCATAGCACAACAAAACATAGTAGGCATTGACTACAATTATATACGTAAATACACACATTAATTAATAAATTAATAAAGTGCAAATAACAGATGGAGGAATATTAATGTTCAGAGTTCCGAGCCAAGTTTAATAGCCTGATGGCTGTGGGGAAGTAGCTATTCCTAAACCGGGTTGTTGCAGTCTTCAGGCTCCTGTACCTTCTACCCGAAGGTAGCAGGGAGATGAGTGTGTGGCCAGGGTGGTGTGGGTCCTTGATGATGCTGCCAGCCTTTTTGAGGCAGCGACTGCGATAAATCCCCTCGATGGAAGGAAGGTCAGAGCCGATGGTGGACTGAGCAGTGTTTACTACTTTTTGTAGTCTTTTCCTCTCCAGGGCACTCAAATTGCCGAACCAAGCCACGATGCAACCGGTCAGCAAGCTCTCTACTGTGCACCTGTAGAAGTTAGAGAGAATCCTCCTTGACAGACCAACTCTCCGTAATCTTCTCAGGAAGTAGAGGCGCTGATGAGCTTTCTTAATAATTGCATCTGTGTTCTCGGACCAGAAAAGATCTTCACAGATGTGCACGCCCAGGAATTTGAAGCTCTTGACCCTTTCAACCATCGACCCGTTGATATAAACAGGACTGTGGGTCCCCATCCTACTCCTTCCAAAGTCAACAATCAGTTCCTTGGTTTCGCTGGTGTTGAGGGCCAGGTTGTTGTGCTGGCACCATATGGACAGTCGCTCGATCTCTCTTCTATACTCTGATGCTACACTATAAGCAGATGCAATAGTGGCGTTTGAGGCTTTTAGATAGGCAGTGGATATGCAGGAAATGGAGGAATATGAACCATGTTCAGGCAGATGAAGAAGGGTCTCGACCCAAAACGTCACCCATTGCTTCCATCCAGAAATACTGCCTATCCTGCTGAGTTACTCCATCATTTTGTGTCTATCTTCAGGCAGATGATGTTAGTTTATCATGGCATCATGTTCAGCATGGATATTGTGTGTCAAAGGTGTTGTACTGTTCTATGTTCTATGTTAGTTCGAATACAAACTCACTTCCACTCATAGTATGACTTGTTTCTTTTTTTAAAAAAAGCTCAGGAGAACAGACTCACAGAGTTTAAGGCAAAGTGTGACTTTGAGCAGAGAACTGGAAGTCGGGGAGAGACGTTGGCTGTCGATATCTGGTAACAGGTGATGAGTCAACTCTGTTCTGAAGGAATAAAATAGCACAGAACAGGTGCGTTTTTTTTTTAAACGAATTGAATGAATTAATGAAGTGTTTAATGAATGCACACTGAGCATGACAGGGCAAGTGGTGGGTCTCAGCTGCGGTGTATGGGAACAGCTGGATACCTGGGCGAACCAGAGCAAACATCAGGAAAAGGGAAAGTTACTGGATGCCTTGTGCCAGGAGGTTCTCACAGATTTTTAACGAGGGGGTCTTCTGATGCAGGAGTGTGACGTCACTGGGAATTAACTTTTCCAGCCGTCAAATGAATTTGAGGTTCTTTCATCTTGTTGGGATGAGATTGGGAACAATAGGATAGATTGTCTGAAGAAGAGTCTCGACCCAAAACGCCGCCCATTCCTTCTATCCAGACATGCTGCCTGTCCCGCTGAGTTACTCCAGCGTTGTTTGTCCATCTTCTTGTCTATGGGAACTGATGTACTACAATGCTGAAATTTATATTCTGTACTCCGAATCTTCCCATTAGCTCTACCCATTGCACGAGTTGGACTTGATTGTATTTATGTATGGTATTATCCAATCTGAATATAGAGCATGCAAAACAAAGCTTTTCACTGTACCTCACTGCACATGACAATAGTAAACCTAAACCTATTGAGAGACAGCATGGTCTTAATAAAGAATCCTTTCCTTTCTAAGGAAGCATGAGAATATTGAATGGTACATGAGGTCAGGTTGGGGGGGAGTTCCCCCCGCCACGGGTACCATGTAATCCCCGTGCTACCTGCTCCATGGTCGGATAGTCGCCGACTAAACCGTCTCCCCCACCTGGTTTGCCAGGTGAGGAGGGGGCTGTGGACCCCCAGCGGGAGCAAAAACAAGACCTGTCAAAGGGCGGATGAGCTCCTAGCGAGCCAATGGCCGTCCACACTTCAGTAGAAGTCACGATCACTGTCGTACGTAGCGTTGTAAGGAACGATGATAAAGCACACACACACCAAAATCCTATACTTCCAGCGGCGGAAGTCCGCAGGAACTGGAGGACAGAGATGCGTGGTGCGTCCGTCACCGTTCCCGTCGGATACCAGCACCACTGCGTCGCTAATGTTTTCAACGATGATGAATGAAATGACACTTAGGAAGGAAAGGGAAGGTCAGGGAGGCTGGAGAAGTGGCTCTGTTAGTGAAAAAGATGGGAGGCATAAGTTTAGGAAACCAGGAGGTAGAAACAGTTTATAGGGAAATGAGATGTAGTAAAGGGGTGAAGTCCCTGTGGGAGTGGTGTACTGGCCTCTAAAAAGAAAACACATGGTAGAACAGAGTGAGAAGGAAAGCAAATAATGGGAGTTTGACCAAAGGGAATAGAAAGGGACTGGACTGCATACACACTGTACAAATGAGATGGGCAAAGAACTTGCAGAAAAGGAGTTCATGAAGCCTTTTTGTGAACAGCCAGAGAGTCACCCAGAGAGTAGACACAAATTGCTGGAGTAACTCAGCGGGACATGCAGATTCAGATTCCCATTTATTGCCACATGCACCAATTAAGGTACAGTGATATTTGCGTTACCATGCAGCCATTAAAAGAACACAACACAATTAAAAAGAACGATAGAACTTAACATAAACATCCACTGTGATGGAAGGCAATAAAGTTCAGTCAGTCTTCCTCCTTTTGTTCACCCGTGTTTGGGGCCTTGACCCTCCGTAGTCGCCGCTACGGACAGCCTGATGTACAGGTCCTCTCGTCGGGATGATCGAAGCTCCGATGTCGGGACGGATGGAACACACTCCGCGGCTTGGAGTGCCCGAATCAGCCACTTTCATACCGGGGACCGCAGCTTCTGGATGTTATAGGCCGCGGGCAGGCCAGCGGTCAGAGCTGTTCCCCGCCGATCCCCGACAAGGGATCCCTGGCTCCGGGATGGTAAAAGTCCGCACCGCGCCTGTTGCTGAAGCTCTGAGCCGGTCTCCGGGAAAGGCCGCACCAATCCAAGTTGTTAGTCCGCGGGGGAGGCGGAAATGTGACTAGGTGATAAGATGCATCTCCACCGAGGTAAGTGACTGGAAACGGTCTGCCCTCCACCCCCCCTTTTGTTCCGTGCTAACCAGCCAGCAGAAGGGCAACACATGATTGCAATCGAGCCAGTTACAGTGTATAGATACATGATAAGGGATTAACGCTTAGTGGAAGGTAAAGCCAGCAATGCCCGATCAAGGATAGTCCGAGGGTCATGAAAGAGGTAGATAGTAGTTCAGCACTGCTCTCTGGTTGTGGCAGGATGATTCAGTTGCCTGATAACAGTTTGGAAGAAACTGTCCCTGAATCTGGAGGTGTGCGTTTTCACACTGTTATACCTTTTGCCTGATGGGAGAGGGGAGAAGAGGGGGTGGCCAGGGTGCGACTCGTCCTTGATTGTGCTGCTGGCCTTGCCGAGGCAGCGTGAGGTATAAATGGAGTCAATAGAAGGGAGATTGGTTTGTGTGGTGATCTGGGCTGCGTCCACAATTCGTTGCGATTTCCTGCCGTCTTGGATGGAGCTGTTCCCAAACCAGGCTGTGATGCATCCTGATAAAATGCTTTCCATGGTGCATCTGTAGAAGTTGGTGAGAGTTGTAGGGGACAGACCAAACTTCCTGCGCCATCTAAGGAAGGAGAGGCGTTGGATGTGGAAGAATAAGATTAATAAGGAAGAAAAGATTTGGGCACAAAATAAAATTACAAGAAACTATAAAAATAAATTGCAAGACTATATATATATATATAAGAAAATAATTAACAAGAACATTAATCCTATAGAATTATTGTTGGAAAATAATGAGACAACATCAGTCCTCACTTTAAAAAATATAAGATTAGATTAGATTAGATTCCTTTATTGTCATTCAGACCTTACGGTCTGAACGGAATTGTTACCATACAGTCATACATCTAATAAAAACAAAACACACAATAAACACATATCCAACATCCACCACAATTAGTTTACCAGGCACCTCCTCACTGGGGTGGAAGGCAAAAGTCTTAAGTCCCTGTCTTCCTCCCTCCTAGTTCTCCCTCTGCGCTGAGGCGATCCAGGCCGCCGCCACCGCCGCTGGAGCACCGCAGCTCCAAACCAGGCCGCCGCCGCCGCTGGAGCACCGCACCAGACAGGCAGCATCTCTGGAGAGAAGGAATGGGTGACGTTTCCGGTTGAGACCCTTCTTCAGACTGAAAGCCACGGGAAAAGGAAACGAGATATACACAATGACGTAGAGAGATAAAGAACAATGAATGAAAGATACGCAAAAAAAGTAACGATGATAAAGCAAACACAATTTCCCCCGACTCAGGAAACATGTTCCCGATGTTCGGGGAGTCCAAAACCAGGGGCCACAGTTTAAGAATAAGTAACATTCCAGCTGTAAATCAGAAAGCAAGGTAGTATGAGGTACTCAGGAAAATTACAATCCCAAGGAAGTGATATCCAGCAAATCATTGAGGTGCAGACTGACCATCTTAAAATCTTCAGCATAACTCCTATATTCAATAAACAATCAATGCAGAAAACAGAAAATGATGGATGATTTAACTTTACCACGTAAACTAGGGAATATGTTAGAAGCTAAGATTGGCAGGCCACGTAAAAATAATCAAGGTGATTAAGCAAGGTCAAAATATACTTTTGTTATGATGAAGTATCATGTACCATGGCTAAAGGTGAATCAGAGGATGCACAATATTTGCATTTCTAGATAAGGTGTAATACCAAGGGTTGGTATTGCTAAATAGAAGCTCATGCAGCAGAAGATAACATACTGGCATGGATTGGCTGATTAACGGGAAACAGGGTCGACTTGAGTCTTTGTGTAGGAAGGAACTGCAGATGCTGGTTTACACCAAATATGGGCACAAAAATGCTGGAGTAACTCAGCGGGACAGGCAGCATCTCGGGAGAGAAGGAATGGGTGACGTTTTCCGGTTGAGACCCTTCTTCAGACTGAAAGCCACGGGAAAAGGAAACGAGATATACACGATGATGTAGAGAGATAAAGAACAATGAATGAAAGATACGCAAAAAAAGTAATGATGATAAAGCAAACACAATTTCCCCCGACTCAGGAAACATGTTCCCGATGTTGGGGGAGTCCAGAACCAGGGGCCACAGTTTAAGAATAAGGAGTAAACCATTTAGAACGGAGACGAGGAAACACTTTTTTGTCACAGGGAGTGGTGAGTATGGAATTGTCTGCCTCAGAGGGCGGTGGAGGCAGGTTCTCTGGATGCTTTCAAGAGAGAGCTAAATAGGGCTCTTAAAAATAGTGGAGTCAGGGGATATGGGGAGAAGGCAGGAACGGGGTACTGATTGGGGATGATCAGCCATGATCACATTGAATGGCGGTGCTGGCTCGATGGGCCGAATGGCCTACTCCTGCACCTATTGTCTATTGTCTGGTGTCTCTCAGTCTGCAGAAGGGTTCCAAACTGAAACATCACCCGTTCCTTCGCTCCAGAGATGCTGCCTGTCCCTACTCCAGCATTTAAATGTGTCTTTGTTAGTTGGCAAGATGTAGGAAGTGCCACAGCAAAGAGTGCGAGGAGTCACAACTTTTTACAATTATATAAATGACGAATGAATGCACCAAAAAGATGGTTACTAAATTTACCGATGACACATACCTGTTGGTTGATAGGAAATTAGGTTGTGAAAGGAGTGGGCAGAGATGGAGTATGAAGTGGGAAAGTATGAAATTGTGCGTTTTGGCACGAAAAAAATATGGAAGCAGCATATTATCTGAGAGATGAGCGACACCAGAGGCCTGGAGATTTGGATTAGGTAACTTTGTACATGGTTCAAAACAGGCTCACATGCAGGTAGAGCGAATAAAATTAGAACAACTAACAGCATGTTAGTAGTAACAAGGAACCGCGGTTGCTAGTTTACATAAATAGAGGCAAAGTGCTTGAGTAACATTGCGTGTCAGGCAGCATCTCTGGAGAGAGTGGACAGGCGATGTTTCAGGTGGGAAGCCTTCTTCGGACTGGAGCAGGGAATTGCAAATGCAGATGCTAAGTCGTCATCAGCAAGTGTGTAGGGGTGATTCTTCAATAAGTGTCTACCTTGGTGTCCCGCTACTTTGATGCCGTATAGACGGAAAATCCCTAATTCTATACCATTTCTTCTTTTTCTATATTGTTAATAAACATAACCCTGATAAATAAAGATTAAACCCTAGATGAATAAAGTGTTATTTTTTTTTTTAATTCCCGGTTCGATGCCGACCCCTGGAAAACAGCATGTCCCGCTGGTTACAGGGGACTGCATACCAAAGAAGACAATACATGAGTTCCCCCAATCAGAAACCATGGATGATTATTAGAAATTGTTCCATTCATTGTTAAGATGTATACTTTTTTTCTATCTTTAAGTATAATAATTGTTTGTTAGTAATATGGTTTTTTTTAAATTCAATTTATTTATTTATTTATTTATTTATTTATTTTATTTCTCTTCTCACATATAATCAAAATTATAATCACACTTTTTAAATTAAACATCTATTCTTTCTTTACTCTTTTTTTCTCTTCACTACTAAAAAAATTGAGGCTTATATATATTGCTTTGTAATACTTGTAAATATGTAATATGCATATCTGAAAAAAACTATTATATTATTTGTAATACGTATTGCCTCTAATAAAAATATATTAAAAAAAAAAGAAACCATGGATGAACCAACCGTAAGATCCACACTCAGGTGAAATCCCAGTCTGCAGCATTCAGTGTAGGAAGGAACCGCAGATGCTGGTTTAAACCGAAGGGTCTCGACACGAATTGTCACCCATTCCTTCTCTCCAGGGATGCCGCCTGTCCTGCTGAGTGTACTCCAGCATTTTGTGTCTATCTTCGGTGTAAACCAGCATCGTGCAGTTCCTTCCTGCACATTTCGTCTGCTCCACTGTTAAATCTCCTCAAGGTATGAACAAGCTTTGAGGAAGTTCTCCGATGAGGAGAATTCTGCAACACCCTCTCTCGCTGGTCCCTCTCGGTGATTCCTCCTGATCTCCAGCTCTGCAGCATTCAGGTCAGGCAACCCCGAGCATGCAAACCTTGCCTCAACCTACGGGTGCCTTGGTACTTCACGGCCTTGTCCTGGATTCACGCATGGCATCCATAGTGGCTTTGCGAAGGTCATGGATATAGATGTTGTGAACCGCTCAGGATCGCCTGACCTGAATGCTGGTCCCCACCTGCTTCAAGAAAACCATTATCATCCCGGTGGCAAAGAAAAGTAAGATAATGTGCTTAATAACTACTGTCCTGTGGCTATGACGTACAGCATCATGAGGTCCTTCGAGAGATTGTTGAGAGTGTACATGAACTCCAGCCTTGATCTACAGCAGCTTGCTGACTTGACTGCCGTAATATCTGAGACACCATCTTCCGAGCCCTAAACTTATCTCTGGAAGACCTAGACACCAAGGACACTACCGACTCAGCAGCGGTGAAGCCTCGGTGGTGAATGGGGCCTCAGCGGTGGTGGAGCCTCGCGGCGGCGGTGGAGCCTCGGCAGCAGTGGTGCAGCCTCGGCAGCAGTGGTGGAGCCTCGGCAGCGGTGGTGAAGCCTCGTTGCGGCTCCGAAGCCTGGTGGGCCGAGCTGCAGTTGGATGTCGATGAAAGTGTGTGCGGACCACCATGGTGGGGGGGGGGGGGGGGAAGAACAATGGAGGACCAGGCATGGGGGAACCACTGGGGGGACAAAAGGAGGAGCTGGCGTACTTTGTAACGTTGTCAGCGCCGTAGGTGCCCGCTATTTGTATTCATTGGGTATGTATGCAAGCACAGAATCTCACTGTGCCTTGTCACATGGGACAATAAAGTATTCCATTCCATTCCAGACTCCCTATGTATTGAATATAGCTCCGTCTTCAATGCCAGTATCCCATCCAAACTCATCTGAAAAACCCTGGACCGAGGAGGCAGCATCCATCTCTGCCACTGGATCCTCGACTTTCTGACACATGGACCACAATCAGTGAGGAGGTGAGAATACCTCCTCCACAACAACTCTCAAAAACAGTGCCCTGGCATGGATATGTTCTCATTCCATTACAACACTCACACATGTGTAGCCAAGTTCAGCTACAACGCCATTGAGAAGCTGGCAGGTGACACCACTGTGGTGGGCCAGATTATGATGATACAGAGCACAGGAAGGAGATATAGAATTTAATAACATGATTTCAGGACAACAACCTCTCTCTCAACGTCAGCAAGACAAAGGAGCTAGTTATCAACATTAGGGATTGTCGTGGATTACATGCCCTAATCAGCATCAATGGAAATGGTTGAGAGCTTCAAGCTCCTTGATGTAAATAATACTAATGATCTAACATTGTCCAACCACGTTAAAGTGACATCCAAGGAAGGGCACCAATGCTGAGGAACTTTGGCAGGTCTCCAATGATTCTTACAAACTTCGACATATGCACCATGGAAAGCATACGGTCGTGTACACCACGGTTTGGTTTGGGAACAACTTTGCCCAAGACAACAAGAATTTGAAGATTTAGTTGAGTTTAGGTTAGAGATACAGCGCGGAAACAGGCCCATCGGCCCGAAGATCTCGGAGAAATCTCACGCAGGTCACGGGGAGAACGTCCTAACTCCGTACATAGTCGGGGTCTCCCGCGCTGCAAGCGCTGTGAGGCTGCAAATCTACCGCTGCTCCACCGTGCCAATTGTAGATGTAGCCCACTCAATCTCACTCTCCACTATTGACTCCCCCCCCCCTACAATGTCCAGAAGCATGATCATTAAGTTCGTTCAGGACTTGAGATGGAGGATTAGACTACAGGGCATTCAGGGCTGAAGAAATATGGCAGGGAAGCGGATTTCCGGCAATGTTCAGTTATGTCCTGTTTGGCTGGCACACCAGGTTCAAAGGGCAGTACGGGGGACTGTGGCTTAAGTTACTTGTTTCATGCTACATTTACTTTGCTACAACTGTGAACATTTATTGAATTATATTGATTAGATTTCAAAGAAATGAAATCATTTTCATTTAATAAAAGAAAAAAAAAATCTTAACAAGTACCGTCATCTTATTTACCTCTGTGGTTTAATGCTAAAATATCACATCCTTGACAATTCAAATGCTGAAAATGAATTACTATGGTAACCACTGGGAATTAAGCAGTTGCCTTGTTTTATCTTCATTGGCATTCTGTTCAAATGTTATTTGCATTTTTATTGGTTGGCATTTCAAACTGATTGTTTCTTTCATCGGAAAAGAATAACGGATGAGCAAATGTTGTAAAGAAACAGTTACGAATGAAGCACAAAGAGATCCAAAAGCTGTAGCAGCTTCAACGGTAAATATGTCCATACTGTGTGGAAAAAGAGTTAAAGCCATGAATAGGATGTTCTCCTGATTAAATGAATGTAAGTCAGGGGAAATGTGGCAGGTAAGTGGATTTCCAGCAATGTTAGAAACATAGAAACATAGAAAATAGGTGCAGGAGGAGGCCATTCGGCCCTTCGAGCCAGCACCGCTATTCATTGTGATCATGGCTGATCATCCCCGATCAGTACCCCGTTCCTGCCTTCTCCCCATATCCCTTGATTCCACCAGCCCCTAGAGCTCTATCTAACTCTCTTTTCAATCCATCCAGTGATTTGGCCTCCACTGCCCTCTGTGTCAGGGAATTCCACAAATTCACAACTCTCTGGGTGAAATTTTTTTTTCTCACTTCAGTCTTAAATGGCCTCCCCTTTATTCTAAGACTGTGGCCCCTGGTTCTGGACTCGCCCCAACATTGGGAACATTTTTCCTGCATCTGACAGAATGGCGCACAAGGGTCAAATTGTACTTTGTTCAAACCCTGTCTTCAAGTCTTCATTCACTTCTGATCAATCAGAAACCAAACATTCAAAAACGAGAAGTGTGTCGGAAGGAACTGGTTTAAACCGAAGATAGACCCAAAAAGCAGGAGTAGCTCAGCGGGTCAGAAAGCACCTCTGGAGAGAAGGAATGGGTGACATTTCGGGTCCAGACCCTTCTTCAGATTGAGAGTCAGGTGAAAGGTCGCTGAGAGAATGGAGCGGCTGGGCTTGTACACTCTGGAAGTTAGAAGGATGAGAGGGAATTTTATTGAAACATATAAGTGTATTAAGGGTTTTGACACTCTAGAGGCAGGAAAACGATGTTGGGGGAATCCATAACCAGAGGCCACAGTTTAAGAATAAGGGATAAGCCATTTAGAACGGAGATGAGGAAACACTTTTTCACACAGAGAGTTGTGAGTCTGTGGAATTCTCTGCCTCAGAGGGCGGTGGAGGTCGGTTCTCTGGATACTTTCATGAAGGAGCTAGATAGGGCTCTTAAAGATAGCGGAGTCAGGGGTTATGTGGAGAAGGCAAGAACGGGGCACTGATTGTGGATGATCAACCATGATCACATTGAATGGCGGTGCTGGCTCGAAGGGCCGAATGGCCTACTCCTGCACCTATTGTCTATTGAAAGGGAAACGAGAGATGCAGGCGGTGATGTGGATAGATATAGAACAAATGAATGAAAGATATGCAAAAAAGTAACGATGATAAAGGAAACCGGCCAGTGTTGGCGAGAATGAGTATAGACAATGAGACTAAACAAAACTACTATGAAGCTGGTACGCCTTGGGCTGGGTAGGGATGGAGATAGAGGGAATGCAGGGGTTACTTGAAGTTAGAGAAGTCCACTGGGTTGTAAGCTGCCCATGCGAAAATAAGATTTTGTGAAATGAGCCTCTGTTTATTAATAAAGACTTGCAGCATGGAAACGGCCCCCCAGTGGCCCAATGAGTCCACGCAGATCATTGATCACCCATTCACACTAGCTCTATGATATCCCACTTTCGTATCCACTCCCGATGCACTAGGGGCAATTTACATAGAAACATAGAAATTAGGTGCAGGAGTACGCCATTCGGCCCTTCGAGCCTGCACTGCCATTCAATGTGATCATGGCTGATCATCCATCTCAGTATCCTGTACCTGCCTTCTCTCCATACCCCCTGATCCCTTTAGTCACAAGGGCCACATCTAACTCCCTCTTAAATATAACCAATGAACTGGCCTCAACTACCTTCTGTGGCAGAGAATTCTACAGATTCACCACTCTCTGTGTGAAAAATGATTTTCTCATCTCGGTCCTAAAAGACTTCCCCCTTATCCTTAAACTGTGACCCCTTCTTCTGGACTTCCCCAACATCGGGAACAATCTTCCTACATCTAGCCTGTCCAACCCCTTAAGAATTTTGTAAGTCTCTATAAGATCCCCCCTCAATCTTTTAAATTCCAGCGAGTACAAGCCGAATCTATCCAGTCTTTCTTCATATGGAAGTCCTGCCACCCCAGGAATCAGTCTGGTGAACCTTCTCTGTACTCCCTCTATGGCAAGAATGTCTTTCCTCAGATTAGGAGACCAAAACTGTACGCAATGCTCCAGGTGTGGCCTCAGGGGGCAAATTAACCTACAAACCAGCATGATTTTCTGATGTGGGGGGAAACCAGAGAACCCAGAGGAAATCCGCATGTGGTCACAGAGAGAATGTACAAACTCCACATAGACATCACCTGGGATCAGGATCAAACTCTTGCTTCTGGCGTTGTGAGATAGTGGCTCTACCAGCTGTGCTACTGCAAGAAAAAAAGCTCGCTCCATCCTCAATCATCTGTCTTTTTTAATCTCCAGATAAATCAGCTGAAGTTAACACACCTTGAAAAGTTCTTCAGTCGTAGGAGCAGAATTAGACCATTCGGCCCATTGAGCCTATTCCGCTGATCCCTGGCCCTAGCTCCCATTAGTGGTAACATCCTCTCTATCCAGGCCTTTCAGAATTCAGCAATTATCAATGAAATCCCCCCTCATCCTTCTAAACTCCAGTGAGTACAGGGCCAGAGCCCTAAAACTCTCACCATATCATTAACCCAATCATCCCTGGGATTATTCTCGTAATGCTACTCAGGACCCTCTGAAAAGCCAGCACACCCTCCTCAGATATGGGGCCCAAAACTGCTCACAATATCCCAAATGCTGTCTGACCAGTGCCTTATAAAGCCTCAGAATTACACCCCAGTCTGAAGAAGAGTCTCGACCCGAAAAGTCACTCATTTCTTCTCTCCAGAGATGCTGCCCGTCCCACTGAGGCTCTTCGGCCCACCGAGGCCGCACCTATCAGCGATCCGCGCACACTAACACTATCCTACACACACTAAGGACAACTTACACTTATACCAAGCCAAATAATCTACAAACCTGTACGTCTTTGGAGTGCGGGAGGAAACCGAAGATCTCGGAGAAAACCCACGTGGTCATGAGGAAAACGTGCAAACTCCGTACAGTCAGCACCCGTGGTCGGGATCGATCCCGGGTCTCTGGCGCTGCAAGCGCTGTAAGGCAGCATCTGTACCACTGCGCCACCGCGCCGCATGTTCTAAATGCAAACTCTCTCAGCGCATTCAAAAATAGTCACCCAGAGAAAAAAAATGTTTACTGCGCTAAAGCATGGCTTTGCTCCTCAGAAATGAAAATAATACCAAATTGTGAATATATTCAAGTAATCAAAAATACTTCCCATCCAGATGTTATAAAATCAGAGAGGCATAGAGTTGTACCACACAGAAATGAGCCCTTTGGCCCATCAAATTCATGCTAACTTTTTTGCCCATTTACACTAATCCCATAAGTTGAATATATACAAAAACAAAGGAAGATATGAAACAAAAAGGAATCGGCTAAACATTTATTCCGACGGCCACAAAGAAAAGGACTTTGGTGTTGAAAATTGGCATAACTTGTAGGGGAGCAATTTTGTGCACACATCTGTGTGGTTCAATGCCTTTGAGGAATTTGTCCTTTCATTTATCCACCTGCACGCACCTTTCTCTGGTGCAACACTTGCAAACTCAATCTGCAGTGACTTTTTCAATCTTACTGGTACAAAATAACATGACAATAAGGTTTGACTAAGCCTGTTTCTCCTGAAATTATGTTCAGACTATGTCCAGGGACTCTGACAGTAGGTATGTTATAAAACTTACCTTGAGCAGCGCTGCAGTTCTGCTGCTCCCCGTGTGTGTGACTTTGGCGCCTTTCAGAGGGGGGCGGGCTTAAAGTGCCGTTTTTCCACAGGCAGGGAAAATCGATCCATGTCACGCGATTTCGTTGCGGAAGAAAAATCGCTCCGACATTTCATGAATGAAGGTATTTTTAAATTACTCTAAATTATTTATTAACTAGAGTAATTTAAAAACCACCTTCAAAAGCCGCGAGTGCCGACAACCGGAAGGATTTTGCGTAGGGAAGAAAAAAAGGTAAATAGTTTATTTTTATATTAAAGGTTGGTTTTTCGGGAGGCTTTAATAATATTTTCATGTTGCGAAATGGGGTCCAAAAAAATGTATGAACAAACAGTATTTTTCCTCCTGACTTCACCGCAAACTGCAACGTTCCAATCCACCACATTCCACTAAAACCCACTCACTAGTTGATTTAAATGCCCATTAATTTACAGGAATCAAACACTAAATTCCTTCCATTTGGCCCAGAAATTCATGAAAATTAGATTTAAAAATTATGTTATATTGTGGATTATTGTGTGAATGTTATTTGGACACTTAGGCAATTAAAAAAAAGTTTATCTTTCCTTAAGAAATGGATAGATGTTTAGATCTACTCATTGAATTTTGTAATTAGCTACAATTAGATAACTAACTATATGCTTTAATTTCAGGTCATCCAAGTAAGATTGTTTCATATTTGTTTCGGAATGCTTCAGTCTATAATAACTGAAAATTTTATTGAGTTCTCTTAATTTTTAAGAAAGTTATGGGCTTTAAACTGTTCTAGATCACAGCTTTTGAGTTAAGTCAATTGAAAGGCAATGGGGAACAAGATACTAATTTCCGAGTATGAAAATGGCCATAACTTTCTTAATACTGAAGATATGAAAGTGAATTAGGTGTCAAATTAAACTTATTTCTATGCTTTATCTGATGGGATAAATTGCAGACTTGATTTTTAAAATCTCAAAATTTTGTAACATTGCTACTGACAGTCCTTTCAGGTGAGGCAGAGGTTCACTTCAACCTCATCTACTGTATCCGTTGTTCAAGATGTGGACTCTTACACGTTGGTGAGACTGGTCGATCGATTCGCTGATTACCTTTGCTCAGTCCGCCTGGACCTACCAGATTGCGGGGTTGCTAAACAGTTTAATCCCCCTTCCCATTCGCACAACGACCTTTCTGTCCTAGGCCTCCTCCATTGTCAGAGTGAGACTAATCGCAAATTGGTGGAACAGCATCTCATATTTCGCTTGGGCAGCTTACAGCCCAGAGGTATGAATTTTCATTTCTCTAACTTCAAGTAACCCCTGCATTCCCTCTCCCTCCATTCCTCCCCCACCCATGTCACACCAGCTTTTTGTTCACATCTAGCAAACAGCTAACAATGGCCTGTTTCCCTTACTTTTTTGCATATCTTTCATTCATTTGTTCTACATCTACATCACGGTCCATCACGGTCTCATTTCCCTTTCCCTTGACTCTCAGTCGGAAGAAGGGTCTCGACCCGAAGCGACACCCATTTCTTCTCTCCAGAGGTGCTGCCCGTCCCACTGAGCGACTCCAGCATTGTGTGCCTGTCTTCAGTCTCACGTGCCAGCCTCAACTGGTTTCATCATGGGTGCCATAACCATGGTTACTCACAACCTCATAGCTTCAATGGAACTGTGGAGCCCTGCGGATCCCTGCCCCATATCACAGCTTGCTACGCAGTTGCACATTCAGGGGGGTCCTGCAAACTCAACAATAACCAGGGCAGATTTCATCCATTTTTCCTTTGATATTTCTCTTCACTGATGTATTCAAGGAGAGTTAAATTTAGCTCTTAGGGCTAACTGAATCAAGGAATATGGGGAGAAAGCAGGAACGGGGTACGGATTTTGGATGACCCGCCATGATCATATCGAAGGGCCAAATGGCCTACTCCTGCAGCTACTTAATAAAGTTTTCATAAAGTTCATATGTTTATTTTCTATGTTTTTATGTTTCTATGACCCTTAGGCATTGCCAGAACACACACTCTCATACAACAGCATTCCCCATTCTGAAAATCATGTTTTCTCTGAGATTCTACTTAGCAGCTTCCTTGCACCTGATATGCTTTATAGGCACAGTCATTACACCGAATATAGACACAAAATGCTGGAGTAACTCCACAGGACAGGCAGCACCTCTAGAGAGAAGGAATCCGTGACGTTTTGGGTCGAGACCCTTCGTCAGACTGTCATCCAAACTTGTCCTATCCATGTACCATAGTTATTTGTTTACAAAGAAACCATGAAATCCCTCCTTGGCCTTTTCTGATTCTATCTCTGCTGGCTCAATTTAGTTTAGAGATACAGCGCATAAACAGGCCCTTTGGCCCACCGAGTCCACACCAACCAGCGACCCCCTCACATTATCCTACATACACTAGGGTCAATTTACACTTATACCAAGCCAATTTATCTACAAACCTGTGCGGCTTTGGAGTGTGGGAAGAAACCGATGATCTTGGAGAAAACCCACGCGGTCACGGGGAGAATGTACAAACTCTGTACAGACAGCAGCCGTAGTTGGGATTAAACCTGTGTCTCCGGCGCTGCAAGCGCTGTAAGGCAGCAACTCTACCGCTGCGCCACTGTGCCACATGTTTAGGATTTTTGTGTTTCATCTCTGCTTGGCCCCCACGCACCACCCAACACACCCCGTCCTCCCACCATTCTGTTCAATTTTCCTCTTACCCACCGCCACTCTGACATCGGTGGGTGGGGGGGGGGGGGGGGGGGGGGAGATACATAGATAAGGAAGTGTTAAGGTGTGAAAACAGGGCAAATGGAATAAAGCTCAAAGATAATGTGGAATAGATCATTGGAAATGGAGGTTTTAAGAATGGGAGGGGTCAAAAGAGAAGTTATTGAGGGTAAGGACCAACTCCGCTAGGCTTTTAAAAATGGGAGGAGTCAAAAGATTTTTTTAAATGGGAGGAGTCAAAAGATTTTAAAAATGGGAGGAGTCAAAAGATTTTAAAATTTGACAAGGGTCTTGACCCGAAACGTTGCCTATCTCCTTTGCTCCTTAGATGCTTCTGCACCCGCTGAGTTTCTCCAGCCTTTTGTGTACCCTAGAATAGATCATTGTCAGCTGGGAGAAGATAACAACAAAGCAAACAGAGACAGTGTGACTGGTCAGAGAACGGAGAAGGGGAGGGATGGAGAGAGAGGTAAAGCAAGGGTTACTTGAAGTCAGAGAAGTCAATGTTCATACCGCTGGGGTGTAAGCTGCCCAAGCGAAATATGAGGTGCTGTTGCTCCAATGTACGCTGGGCCTCACTCTGACCATGGAGGAGGCCCAGGACAGAAAGGTCAGTTTCACCAGTCTGTTCAGGTTCTCCTGAGCTCCTGGGAGCACGCTCCAATCTCCTTGCCCCCGTTAAATGTGACATCCATTTATCCATTAACAAGACAGACACAAAAAGCTGGAGCAACTCAGCGGGACAGGCAGCATCTCTGGAGAGGAAGAATGGGTGAAGTTTCGGGTCGAGACCCTTCTTTAACAAGACTGCCCTGGCGCTGGAGTAGTATTGCTTGCATTGGGTTATATATCCAGAGGTGAAAACTGCCTATATTATTTTCAGCACATTAGGTGCGGCATGGTGGCGTAGCGGTAGAGTTGCTGCCTTACAGCGCCGGAGACGCGGGTTTGATCCCGACTATGGGTGCTGTCAATAGACAATAGGCAATAGGTGCAGGAGTAGGCCATTCGGCCCTTCGAGCCAACACTGTCATTCCATGTGATCATGGCTGATCATCCACAATCAGTACCGAGTCTGTACGTAGTTTGTACGTTCTCCCTGTGAGCATGTGGGTTTTGTCCGAGATCTTCGGTTTCCTCCCACACTCCAAAGATGTACAGGTTTGTAGGCTAATTGGCTAGGTAAATGTAAAAATTGTGTGCAGGAGAGGGGATCGCTGGTCGGCGCCGACCCGGAGGGCCGAAGGGCCTGGTTCCCGAGCTGTATCTCTAAACTAAACTGAACAAAATACAATCTAATCGCCAACCTTAACGATGTAGCTCATTTGTAATGATTCCTTTGGCCACCCTCTGACCAGTGTATCTGCACAGACTGTGCTGGCATTGTCCCATCTCTTTCCAATAGAACCTTTTCAGAGATGATTGAGAGATTGAGCCGGTTGTGGTTCATGGTGCGAAATGTGAGGACTTACGACAAATGAACAGGGAACACTGCATTGAACGTGAGATGTAATTTTCAGCACAGTGTTACACGTAGAAGCCCAACAGCACTGTACTGCGAACCTATAAATTGAAGTTCTATTTTTAGAACTACTTTTGCAAATAGTACGAGGATGATGTCCAGTGTTCCTTTAACACCTTCTTCGTCTTGCGTTTGAGGCAGCAGAGGTTATGTAACAGCCTCCAGGCGCTGTAGCCAGTTCAATGTGCTGTTGTCGAGGGCCGTGAGGTCTACACCTCCACCAGCGGGGGTGGGGAGGAGGACAGCGCAGTCGAAAACGCCGTGCTGCGCTGTTTGCAGGTCCGCGCCACACACGCAGGCTGCCCAGCGATGCATGTCGGCGTTGAACCGGCCGACCCCTGCATGGAGCCGGTTCAGGGCGACCCACTATTTGCAGGGCAGGTCCGAGCTGGGTGGGGCTGTGGTGTTCGGTGCAACAGTGAATTGCGGAGGTCGTGAAGTCTGTCGCAGCTGGTTCTCCAAGCTCCTAGTGTGTTGAAACCGGAGCCATAGAGGGTCGCTGCGTGACGGGAGAAGGGGCGACGAGATGGCTGGCGGGGCAGTCCCAGTTACTGTGAGCCCTGGGCGAGGTGGTGCAGAGGATCTTTGGTGTCCGATGGGGCCTTGCACACCAGCCTGTGGGTGAAGTACTCTCTGCGAGGCTTGGCGGGTGCCCTTTAACACCAATTAAATAACATGAAACTATTTCTAAGTCAGCTTTAAAAAAAAAATGATTGAGGGATTGTGAAGAGGAAGCATTGAGATGAACATTGCAAATGCAGAGGGATATCCAGAATACATTGTTTAAGTAATATCAGAAAATGCTGAAGAGTATTACAGGTTGAACGCTGATTTTCCGGCACATGGTCCTCCTCCCCTCCCTAATCTGAACAATAATTACAAGAGGGTACACAAAAGGCTGGAGAAACTCAGCGGGTGCAGCAGTATCTAAGGAGCGAAGGAGATAGGCGACGTTTCGGGTCGAGACCCTTCTTCAGACAAGAGCTCAGTTGAAATTCTCCGAGCGGCCACAGGTGGCATTGCAAGTGGCGAGCACTGCTATGGGTACAGTGTGGAAACAGGCCATTTGGCCCAACATGTCCCAGCTACACTAGTCCCACATGCCCGCGTTTGGTCCATATCCCTCCAAACCTGTCCTATCCATGTACCATAATTATTTGTTTACATCTAAACATTGAAATCCCTCCTTGGCCTTTTCTAATTCTATCTCTGCTGGCTCTTTTTTTTTAGTTTAGAGATAAACAGCGCATAAACAGGCCATTCGGCCACCCAAGTCCGCACTGACCAGCGATCCATGCATAATAACACTATCCTAGACACACTAGGGACAATTTACACTTATACCAAGCCAATTAACCTACATACCTGCAGGTCTTTGGAGTGTGGGAGGAAACAGAATATCTTGGAGAACGCGGTCACGGGGTGAATGTACAAACTGCGTACAGACAGCACCCGTAGGCAGAATCAAACCCGGGTCTCCGGCGCTGCAAGGCAGCAACTCTACTGCTGCGCCACTGTGCCGCATGTTTAAGATTGTACAGGACCCTGGTGAGACCACACCTGGTTCTTCGGTTTGTTTTATGTGGGGGGAAGGGGGAGGGGGGAGGGGATCGGGGGACATGAGATTCCCCCCTATGCGGGAGTTGATCGCCTCGATGCGGAGGGCCCAAATGCCGCCGGCTACGGGAGTCAAGATCGTCCCGTCAACGGAGGGCTCGAGGCCCACGACCGAGGAAGAACAAAAGGAACGATTTGAACTATATTTCGCCTTCCATCACAGTGAGGAATGTGTAGGAGTCACTGTGGTGGATGTTCATGTTAAAATGTGTTTTTGAGTGATCTGTTGCTTTTAATTGTATGACTGACCTGGCCAAATGAAATTCCTTGTATGTTGCAAAACATACTTGGCGAATAAAGTGTGATTCTGATTCTGATTCTGAGTAATTGTGTGCAGTTTTGGTCTCCAAATTTGAGGAAGGACATTCTTGCTGTTGAGGAAGTGCAGCTTAGGTTCACGAGGTTAATTCCCAGGATGGCGGGACTGTCATATGTTGAACGAATGGAGTGACTGGGCTTGTATACTCTGGAATTTAAAAGGATAAGAGAAGATCTTATTGAAACAAAAATATTATTAAGGGATTGGACATACTAGGGGCAGGAAACATGTTCCTGATGTTGGGGGAGTCCAGAACCAGGGGCCACAGTTTAAGAATAAGGGGTAGGCCATTTAGAACCAAGATGAGAAAAAACTTTACACCCAGAGAGTGGTGAATCTGTGGAATTCTCTGCCTCAGAAGGCGGTGGAGGCCAATTCTCTGGATGCTTTCAAGAGAGAGTTAGATAGGGCTCTTAAAGATAGCGGATTCAAGGGATAAGGAGAGAAGGCAGGAACGGGGTACTGATTGTGGATGATCAGCCATGATCACATTGAATGACGGTGCTGGCTCGAAGGGCCGAATGGCCTACTCCTGCGTCTCTTGTCTATTTTTGTATTTCATCTCTGCCTGCCCCCCACACAACTGCCCACAACCCCTCCTCCCACCAACTTTCCTCTCACCCTCGGGAACTCTGAACCTCCTGTCAAGCCTGCTCTAATTTATCGGGCACCTTTCACAGTCTGCTTCCCGAAATCCCTTTTCAACTGTGCTGCCTAATATAACCATATAACATAACAATTACAGCACGGAAACAGGCCTTCTCGGCCCTTCCAGTCCGTGCCGACCATTTATTTTCCCCTAGTCCCATCTACCTGCACTCAGACCATACCCCTCCATTCCCTTCCCGTCCATATACCTATCCACTTTACTTTGAAATGTTAAAATCGATCCTGCCTCCACCACTTCTGCAGGAAGATCATTCCACACAGCCACCACTCTCTGAGTAAAGAAGTTCCCCTTCATGTTACCCCTAAACTTCTGTCCCTTAATTCTCATGTCATGCCTTCTTGTTTGAATCTTCCCTACCCTCAATGGGAAAAGCTTATCCACGTCAACTCTGTCTATCCCTTTCATCATTTTAAAGTCCTCAATCAAGTCCCCCCTTGACCTACTGCGCTCCAAAGAATAAAGACCTAACTTGTTCAACCTTTCTCTGTAACTTAGTTGCTGGAACCCAGGCAACATTCTAGTAAATCTCCTCTGTACTCTCTCTATTTTGTTGACATCCTTCCTATAATCTTCTCTCCTGACTGTTTCGCAACGAGGCGGAATGGACGGAGTGATGGGAGGATGTAGCAGCGGTGGTCATGCTGAGAGAGAATAAAGCCACCGCCAACAGCAAGAGACAGCAGCAGGTGAGAGAGGAGGGAGCCCCATGGTGACCGAGCGCATCCTGTCTTTTCCCGGGGGCTACAACTTGAGCCGTAACAACAACCGTGTCACCGGACTGTGTGGTGGGTGAAGAAGGGCTCGCTGGTGCATCTTGAGAGTGGGGAGTGGGCTGGGAAGCCGGGGCTCTAAACGGCCATGGAGGCGGTGGGACCCGGGGATGGGTCGGCAGCTCATTACATTCACATTCAGTTCACATTTTATATTTGTTTTATTTACGTTTCATCAATCCATGCTGCTTTGGAAACACGGGGGAGGAGTCATTAGCGGGCCAGGGGTGCATTGTGGTTTTATTATCCCATTATCACGTGTGCCGAAGCAAAGCAAGAATTTCATTGTCCTATCAGGGACACATGACAATAAACTCACTTAAACTTGAACCTCTATTGGTCCGGAAAAACGGATAATCCAAAAAAGCTCTGGAACTGAGAATGCCGGATAATCGTTGTTCAACTTGTACTGAACCAGAGGTTTGTGCATTGTTTAAGCTAAATAATTATGATTATAAGCGGCTGTGTGGAATAGAGCAAATTTGTATTATGTCTTCTGTTCTTGCTGGCTTCAGAAAAACGGAAGAATCCATGCATATCTGGACCATATCAATGATTAGATCTCTGGATTACACTGTCGCACAAGTAGATGTGGAACTATATAAATCAGCTCCCAAAATAATAACATCCAAGAACACCTGGAGTATTGCGTACAGTTCTGGTCTCCTAATCTGAGGAAAGACATTCTTGCCATAGAGGGAGTACAGAGAAGGTTCACCAGACTGATTCCTGGGATGGCAGGTCTTCCATATGAAGAAAGACTGGATAGACTCGGCTTGTACTCGCTGGAATTTAGAAGATTGAGGGGGGATCTTATAGAGACTTACAAAATTCTTAAGGGGTTGGACAGGCTAGATGCTGGAAGATTGTTCCCGATGTTGGGGGAGTCCAGAACAAGGAGTCACAGTCTAAGGATAAGGGGGAATTCCTTTAGGACCGAGATGAGGAAAACATTCTTTACACAGAGAGTGGTGAGTCTCTGGAATTCTCTGCCACAGAAGGTAGTTCAGGCCAGTTCATTGGCTATATTTAAGGGGGCGTTAGATGTGGCACTTGTGGCTAAAGGGATCAGGGGGTTATGGAGAGAAGGCAGGTACGGGATACTGAGTTGGATGATCAGCCATGATCACATTGAATGGCGGTGCAGGCTCAAAGGGCCGAATGGCCTACTCCTGCACCTATTTTTCTATGTTTCTATGTTTCTACCCGTTGCCCCAAAACAAGTGACGATAAAAGTGAATCGAGGATGGGAGGACATCGGTTTAAGGTGAAGGTGAAAATAATTAATAGGAATCTGAGGGGTAACTTTTTCACACAAAGGGTGGTGGGTGTATGGAACAAGCTGCCAGAGGAGGTCGTTGTGGCTGGGACTATCCCAACATTTAAGAAACACACAGGTACATGGATAGGACAGGTTTGAAGGGATACGGACCAAACGCGGGCCGGTGGGACTAGCGTTGAGGCATGAGCTGAGGCATGTTGGCCGGTGTGGGCAAGTTGGGCCGAAGGGCTTGTTTCCACACTGCATCACTCTGTGACTCTGTGACAATAGAAAATTTGCCATAAGAAAAGTGTTGATGACAATTGAACGAATCTCAGCCAACATGAGCCACAAAGTATCCATAAAAGTCAGATCTGTCCTGTAGTTTAATATAATTAGCACCTGTGAGAGCAATCGTGAATTCCTTCCCAGAAAGAACACAACTCGCTTGATGAAAATGAGAAGAAAATCCACAAGCGAATTAACTGCGATTGGACAGTCCACCAACCCTCAAGATAGCAGAAGCAACTTTTGTTACCTGACATCCAGGGACCATCAGAAACCAATGACCAAAAGAACAGATGGTGGGTGGAAATAGAGCAGGAGACTCTGCACTGGGGGCAACTCAAGGCCGCGTGCTCAGTCCCCTGCTCTACTCACTCTATACACATTTTGCACTCCATCGTTAAATTAGCTGACGATACCACTGTTGTTGGATGAATTACGCTTTATGATGAGTTAGAATATAGCGGGAGATCGATAACAACAACAACCTTGCTCACAATGTCAGTAAAACCAAGGAACTGGTTGTTCTTCTTCTTCCGTGTGGCGTGCACGGCCTAAAGTTGTTGGACAACTTGTTCTATTTGATCTTCCGTTTGTGCACGTCGAGTTGATTGCATTAGTCGAAACAGGACGGACCACGTGAAGGTTGCAATCTTCCACCCCAAACTGGTTGTTAATATGGAGGAAGGAACTGCAGATGCTGGTTTAAACCGAAGACAGACACAAAATACTGGAGGAACTCAGCGGGACAGGCAGCATCTCTGGAGTAGAAGGAATGGGTGACGTTTCGGGTTGAGACTAAGTTTAATTTAGTTTAGAGATACATCACAGAAACAGGCCCTTCGGCCCACTGACTTTGCACTGACCAGCAATCCTCGCGCATTAACACTATCCTACACACACTGGGGACAACTTACAACTTTAACAGGTCAATTAAACTACAGATCTGAGAAAGACACAAAAAGCTGGATTAACTGAGCGGGCCAGACAGCATCTCTGGAGAAAATGAATAGGTGACGTTTCGGGTCGAGACCCTTATTGTTAACTTTAGAAGAAGAAGACTAAGGATCCACAGCAGTTTTTTCATTGAGTCAGTGGTGGACAGTCAACAACTTCAAGTTCCTCTTCATGCACATCTCTGAAGATCTGTCCTGGACCCACTAAATTGTTGCAATCATGCAGAAAGCCCATCATTTCCTCTACTTCCTTAGAAGATTGAGAAGATTTGGGATGTCAACAAATTCTTTCTTGGACCTTCTTCTTGCGTATGGCGTGCACAGCCTAAAGTTGCATCCAGAAAGACTCCTCTCACCCTTGTAATGGACTGTTCGAACTACTCCCTTCCGGCAGACGTTACGAGGCCTTCTACGCCCGCACCTCCAGACTCAGGAACAGCTTCATTCCAAGAGCTATAGCGGCTCTGAACCCCCCACCCCCATGGACTGTCTCCCTCGGATGGTCACGTCGCACAGACACATCTGCACTTTAGTCTGTTTTGACTTTACTGGTCTAATGTTCGTTTTACAAACCTTGTTCTTGGGGTAGTTAAACCTACATTTTATTTGTTGATTAAGTTATGACATCGGATGGAAGTTGCAAATCAAATCTCGTTGCACTTATGTGTAATGACAATAAAAGATATTATTATTATTATTATCAAGGGCAGACATCCAGGCCAGGATGCATCAGTTACTGGGTGGATGGGCTTTGGTGCCACCAGGGAAAAGCCTCAGTGGGCAGTCATTCACGATGTGTGGGATGGTCTGGTCTGGATGTCCGCAGTCACAAGCAGGGCTGTCTGTCATCCCCCCACTTATGCAGGTGATGGGCTGTTCTTGCATGGAAGGTGCGGATTCTGTTCAGGGTTAGCCACTGCTTGTGATGGAGGTCAAATCCCGGTGGTTTCACTCTGGGGTCTGTGATGACCTCTCCGTTGTTGGTGTTGGCATCTTTCCAGGCTCTGCGCCACTCTGTCTTGGAGTCAAAGCCTTCCAGAGACTTTAGGGCCTGTCCCACTTGGGCGACCTAATCCGCGAGTTCTGGCGAGTTTGCCCTTGACTCATACTCGCAGCATGGTCGACACGAGGTTGTAGGAGGTCTTCGTAACTCTCCTTCATGCTTGAGAGTGGACTCCATGTACTCGAGGCCTCAGCTAGGTCGCGGTGTATTTTTCAATATGTTAAAAAATGCCAGCGAGTAAAAAAAGGTCTCCATGGAAAAAATCAATACTTTTTTGACTCGTAGGTTTAGTCGTAGTAGGTCGTAGTAGGTCGGCATGTTAGTCGTAGGTAATCGAGGGTAGTCGAAGGTAGTTGTAGATATTCATCATACTCGGAGGGAGGTCGAAGGAGGTCGTCTTCACTCTCCACTATTCGGTGTCCAATTTTCCCGAAGCTAGTCGTAGCTAGTCGTAGCCGGTCTTCAACATAGTCAAAGGAGGTCGAAGGAGGTCTTCTACATAGTCGAAGGACATCTTCAACATGACATTTTTTCAAACTCTTCTAAACTCGCCAATTAGGTCACCCAAGTGGGACAGCCCCTTTTGGACCTATACAGGTGGACAGTTGACAGCATCTTGACTGATTGCATCACATCCTGACATGGCAACATGAATGCCCTTGCCATTGGGAAGAAGGTATAGGAGTCGGAAAACTCTAATGACCAGGCTCAGGAACAGCTTATTCCCACAAGCATCAGGCTATTAAACGCTACGAACAGCAACTAAACTCTGAACTACTAACTGCCTTGGTAGCACTAAAGACTTTGTCTTGTGTAGGAAGGAACTGCGGATGCCAAGTCAAGTCAAGTCGAGTTTTATTCGTCACTTGCACATAAAGTGCAAGTGAAATGAATTTGGCAGCAGAGGTACAATGAAAAAAGAACACACAATACACAATGACAATTTAACACAAACATCCACCACAGCATTCATCAATGTGGTGGAAGGCACAAAGTTTGGTTGGTCCTCCCCCATTTTCCCCCGTGGTCGGGACCTTCAACCCTCCGCAGTCGCCGCTGCGGGCATCCAGATGTGCAGACAAGGTAAGTCCAGGTAGGTCCTGAATCGGTGCTTCCCCACCGGAGACCGCGGCTTCAAGATGGTGTAGGCCGCAGGCCGGCGGTCGAAGATTTAAAGTCCCTGCCGCGCCGCAGCAAGAAGCACCGCAGACCGCAGGGCCGTCGGTCAGAGCTCTTCTCCAGGGATCCCCGGCGAGGGACCCCGCCCAGGATGGTAAGTCCAGGCCGCGCCCGCGGTAGAAGTTGACCGCGGATCGGCGGTCGGAGCTCTTCTCCTCCGGGGTTCCACACGAGGTTCTGGACGCAGCGCCAGCTGGAGCTCCGAAGACCGCGGCTGCAGGCTGCCACGGGCCAGCGAATGGATCGCTCCCCTCCGGCGACCCCCGGCGAGGGCTCGCCCACTCCGCAGCGACAGTGTCCTCGCTGCACCCGCAGCTGAAGCCCCAGGCACGTCTCCGGGAAAGGCCGCACCGATCCTTGCTGTTAGGCCACGGGGGAGGCAACATGAAAAACGTCGCCTCTCCGTGGAGGAGGCGACTGAAATGGTTCCCCCCTTACCCCCCCCCCCCCCCCCCCCCACACAAGCCACACACAGAGACATTAAAAACACACATTAGGACACTAAAAAAACAAAAAAAGTAGATAAACTAACTTAAATGTTGGTTTAAACCAAAGTTAGACACAAAATGCTGGAGTAACTCAGCGGGACAGGCCGCATCTCTGGAGCAAAGGAATGGGTGACGTTTCGGGTTGAGGCCCTTCTTCAGACTTTGTCTTGTTTTGCACTATATTGTTTTGGGAAAAAAAATGATGGGATTTTTTTGTTTATTTATTATGTTAACTATTGTGTGACGTGTTTAAAAAACTGCTGTGCTGCTGCAAATAGGAATTTCATAGTTTCATTTTCGGTACATAATAAAACACGCTCGACTCTCTCTCTTGACTCTTGATCCTTAGAATAAAGGGGAGGCCATTTAAGACTGAGGTGAGAAAAAACGTTTTCACCCAGAGAGTTGTGAATTTGTGGAATTCCCTGCCACAGAGGGCAGTGGAGGCCAAGTCACTGGATGGATTTAAGAGAGAGTTAGATAGAGCTCTAGGGGCTAGTGGAATCAAGGGATATGGGGAGAAGGCAGGCACGGGTTATTGATTTGGGACGATCAGCCATGATCACAATGAATAGTGGAGCTGGCTCGAAGGGCCGAATGACGTCCTCCAGCACCTATTTTCCATGTTTCTATGTGCACAATCTTCTGCACTGTCTGGGCAATTTTTGGCCCTACCCCACTGAGAGTTGAAAAATTTATCAAAGGCAGAATTTATCACAGTCAGTACCTACTGGAAGGAACACTTAAAAGGTTCCAACAATGATTCTGATGACACAAGGTTCCTGGACCCATTCCTACAACACACTATCTGATCCACCTTCACTCTGCATCTCACCAACAAGAATGCAAAAAGATCATACTCCAACTAAAACAGGGCCACAAAGCGTCCCACCCAAGGTTCAGAATCAGAAACTAGCTTTTAAAAGTTCATAAACTCATGTGATAGGAGTAGGATTAGGACATTCGGCCCATCAAGTCTGCTCCGCCATTCAATTGTGGCTGATCTGTCTTCCCCATTCTCCTGCCTTTTCCCCATAACCCCTGACACCCATACTAATCAAGAATCTATCTCTACCTTAGAAATATCCATTGATGATCTCCACAGCCTCCTCTGGCAAAGAATTCCACAGATTCACCACCCTCTGACTAAAGAAATTCCTTCTCATCTTTTTCAGACATGAATGTCCTTTTATTCTGAGGCTATGGCCTCTGGTCCTAGACTCCCTCACTAGTGGAAACATCCTCTCCACATCAACTCAATCTAGGCTTTTTAATATTCGGTAAGTTTCGATGAGTTCCTCCCCTTATTCTTCGAAACTCCAGCGAATACAGGCCCAGCTCATCATATGTCAAGAGTCATGAGTCAAGTCAAGAGTCAAGAGAGTTTTATTGTCACGTGTCCCAGATAGGACAATGAAATGCTTACTTGCTGCAGCACAACAGAATATGTAAACATAATACAGAACGGGGGATAAAAGTCCAGTGTGTCTATAGACCATAGACCATAAATACACGATAAATATCTGATAAAGTGCAATAGTAATAATAGACTGTTATTGTTCAGAGCTTATTTGATGTCGTGTTTAATAGCCTGATGGCTGAGAGAATAACCCACTCATTCATGGGATCATTCCTGTAAACCTCCTCTGGACCTTCTCCAGCGCCAGCACATCCTTCCTCAGATATGGGGCCCAAAATTGCTCAAGATTCAGCTTAAGAGGAAAGAATATTTCATGATCAGGACCTCAAACGCAGCACAGACCTAACAATGTATTGGATATCCTTAATCTTTTATATATGTTTCTGGAACCTGGGCTACTTGCAGAAGACACTGCAAAGCACTGGAGGGATACTTCCAATGGTATTGTTACAAAATAATTCATAGAAACATAGAAAATAGGTGCAGGAGGAGGCCATTCGGCCCTTCGAGCCAGCACCGCCATTCATTGCGATCAGGGCTGATCGTCCCCAATCAATAACCCGTGCCTGCCTTCTCCCCATGTCCCTTGATTCCACTAACCCCTAGAGCTCAATCTAACTCAGTGAACTCTATCTAATTCAAATCTACTTGCAGGATAAGCAAAACAACTTCAGCTCTTCGCCCAAGCCAACATTGAAGATTTGATTACACAGTTTACTCTGTAGGGCATGCCAGGCACCAGACTCCTGAAATATTCACTAGCCTGAGCTCTGTCACAATAAAGATTGTGCCTTACTTACTCGAAACTTGCCGAATAGTGAAAGGCCTAATGGAGGGGATGTTTCCACTAGTGGGGGAGTCTAGGACCAGAGGTCATAACCTCAGAATAAAAGGACGTTCCTTTATGGGCCTGAACCACTTAAGGGTCTGTCCCACTTTCCCGAGTTATTCACAAATTCTCCTGAGTTTTCAAACTCGCAGAATGTTCGTAACGAGTCCGTAGGAGGCCGTGGATATATCGTAGCGGCTCGTTACGCCAGGCGTAGGTACTCGGGCTATTTTTTTACTCGTGGACATTTTTCATCAGGCTGGAAAAAACGTCCTGACTTACCTGATGCCCTGAGTACATACAGCTGGTGTAACGACCAGAATTTTGATGCCATGGAGAATAGCGAAAATTCTCGTGATGTAGGTGCAGTAGTAGTGACTTGCCAGGAGGTCGTAGGTTGTCATAGGTTGTCGTAGGTTGTCACCGGTGCTGACCGGTGAATTGCATTGGCTCATTGGGGAAAAAAACATAAACAGTAGTTTTCAGAACCAAGGATAACCGACCTAATGTTAATGTCCGCCGAGCTTCACAGCTGTGTATCGCTGGATTCTTAAAAGTTGTCTCCACTCCTTCTCCCCAGACAGTCGCAGTTCCAGTCGCCGGTTTTTCAGCGACCTGCTACGACTTGACAGTCGCCGGCAGTCACCTGAAAAATCACCTAAGTGGGACAGGCCCATTAGGAAGGAGAGGAGGGGGAATTTCTTTAGCCAGAGGGTGGTGAATCTGTGGAATTACCTGAGGAAAAGATTCACGGTTGTTCTCAAAACCACTCTGAAAAAATGCTACAACCCCCATCAACCTCTGGGAATCCCGAGCCCATGACTATTCAAAGTAGTAGAAGAGCATTCAAAATATTTTCAGAAACACAGGAGCAAGCATTGCGGGAAGGTAGATGATGTAAGGAGCACAAAACGACCCACTTGCCCTGCCCATTAATAACCACCTTATCCAACCTGTGGTAAAAATCAACATATCCCTCATTGGCCTTGTTAGACACTTCAGCAGCCCCAGAAGTTTACGAGGATGTTGACAGGGCCTGGGGGCCTGAGCTACAGGGAGAAGTTGACCAGGCTATGTCTGTACAGGGTACACAAAAGGCTGGAGAAACTCAGGGGGTGCAGCAGCATCTAAGGAGCGAAGGAGATAGGCGACGTTTCGGGACTGTACTGGCTAAGACTGTACACTTTTATAGAGGTGTACAAGATCATGAGAGGATTAGATATGTACCGAGTCCCCAGAGTAGGGGAATCGAGAACCAGAGATCATAGGGTTAAGGCGCGGAGGGGGGAAGGTTGAATAGAAACCAGAGGGTTTTTTTGAATACAAAGAGTGGTGGGTATATGGAACAAGCTGCCAGAGGAGGTGGATGAGGCAGGTACTATCACAACATGTAAAAAAACATTTGGACAGGTACATGGATAGGAAAAGTGTTGAAGCTATGGGCCAAATGCAGGCAGGTGGGATGAGTGTAGATGGGTCATGTTGGTTGGCATGGGCAATGTGGGCTGAAGGGCCTATTTGCACGCTGTACCACTCTATAACTGGAGTGGAAGTAAGCCATCTGAATGGACCATTTATACTTAAATACAAGATCAGTCTGAAGAAGGGTCTCGACCCGAAACGTCACTCATTCCTTCTCTCCAGAGATGCTGCGTGACCCGCTGAGTTACTCCAGCATTTTGTGTCGACCTTGTATTTAAACCAGCAGCTGCAATTTTTTCTGACACAAGAATACTCAATTATATTTCAGGTTTGTATGATTTAAAGACATATCCAGGATTGGATGTTAGACAAACAGTACAGAGGGAGTGATGGAGCGTAGGCTTTAACATAAAAGCAAAGAGATAGATCCAAAAATAGTCATTTGTAGCTGATGTCATCAATAGGTGGTGCTTAGGCAAAGAAAGAAAGTGACTCCATTTAACTTGCTTGGGTTTGTAAGAGTAAGGTTAATGAGATGCTAAGTAAAGCAAATGTGAATTAAAGAAAACTTTGAACATTTCTTGATCAAAATAGTTCTAGGAAAATGTATTACACACAGGGGAAATGGGCACTAATCCTTCCTCCCCATCAATGTGAACCTGAATAACATTGCAGTTTATTCATTTCTCAGGAAGGTCTCTCTCACTGGAGCAGAGGAGGGTGCTGCAATGGAAAATGCATGTTGTGAATATTCTATGTGTAAGAACGAACTGCAGATGTTTGGTTTAAAATCGAAGGTAAACACTACTGGAATAACTCAGCGGGTCAGGCAGCATCTCTGGAGATAAGAGATGGGCGACGTTTCGGGTCGAGACTCTTCTTCGGACTGAGTATGTGAATATTCTACCTTGATTCGTTTTTATCTGAACCAGGCTGCGTGGGGTAAAGCTAGCTGAGACTCCCAGAGCAGCACAACTCCGAATATTTGAAAGTTAATTGCAACAAATTAACATTACAGCTAAATAGTATGAGAAGAACTATTACTAGAAACTACCAAAAACTCATAAATGTAGTCATAGAGTGGTACGGTGTGGAACCAGGTCCTTCGGCCCAACTTGCCCACATCGGCCAACATGTCCCAGCTAGACTAGTCCCACCTGCCAGCATTTGGTCGATATCTCTCCAAACCTGCCCTATCCAAGTACTTGTCTAACTGTTTCTTAAATGTTAAGATAGTCCCAGCCTCAACTACCTCCTCCGGCAGCTTGTTCCATACACCCACCACCCTTTGTGTGAAAAAGTTACCCTTCAGATTCCTATTAAATATTTTCTCCTTCACCTTAAACTTATGTCCTCTGGTCATTGATTCATCTACTCTGGGCAAGAGACTGTGTGCATACGATGTTGGAATATATCATAATAAAACACTGCACATTACTATTAAGCATCATGCCTAGCTGGACATTCTTTTTGTCCTCCAACAATTTCACAAGGATTTTAACTCTTAGCCAACTATAATTATGACAACCAAGTAATGATGCCAAATTGATTCTGAATGAAACTCACCTCAGTGTTTTGTCTGAAGATAGATACAAAAAGCTGGAGTAACTCAGCGGGACAGACAGCATCTCTGGACAGAAGGAATGTGTGATGTTTCAGGTCGAGATCCTTCTTCAGGCACTGTTTTGTCTGCTGTTGCTCTGCAAAGGCCTGCCCAGGTTTGGTCCCAAATCCCTCATGTTTAATACAAAGGAATCAGACCCATGACATAAAATCGTAAACGCTGAAAACACTCATCTGACTCGGCAGCATCTGTAGATAAAGCAAACAAACTTGGCAGCATTTCCTGTTTTAGATTTCCAGTACCTGCTGTTTTGTTTTGATTTGATTTAATTTAATGCCCAGGTCAACAGATTAATACAAACTCCTCCCTTTATGATTGTCTTTCCCAGTTCATTTTATTTCTAATAAGGTCGCACACCCTTTCCCAATTAACCCAATGAGTCAATTGTCATCGATTTGCGGTGGGGTAGCATTCTGAATTTATTAGGACACAAAGAAGTTGTTCTGCTCTGAAGACGTTCCATAGAAAGTCAGACATCTGAAGCTACATGGGAAAAAATGATTTTATAAATTGTGTAGACACAATTTGGTTCGGCAATCTGAGCGTCCAGGAGCGGAAAAAGGCTGCAAAAAGTTGTAAACACTGCCCAGTCCATCATCGGCCCTGACCTCCCCACCATCGAGGGGATCTATCGCAGTCGCTGCTTCAAAAAGGCTGCCAGCATCATCAAGGACCCACACCATCCTGGCCACACACACATCTCTCCACTACCATCAGGTAGAAGGTACAGGAGCCTGAAATCTGCAACATCCAGGTTCAGGAACAGCTTCTTCAAGTCAAATTCAAAGTCAAAGTCAAAAGAGTTTATTGTCATGTGTCCCTGACAGGACAATGAAAATCTTTCTTTGTATAGCACAACAGAACATAGAAGGCATTGACTACAATTCTATACATAAATACACCCATGAATTAATAAATTAATAAAGTGCAAATAACAGATGGAGGGATATTAATGTTCAGAGTTCCGAGCCAGGTTTAATAGCCTGATGGCTGTGGGGAAGTAGCTATTCCTAAACTGGGTTTTTGCAGTCTTCAGGCTCCTGTACCTTCTACCCAAAGGTAGCAGGGAGATGAGTGTGTGGCCAGGGTGGTGTGGGTCCTTGATTATGCTGCCAGCCTTTTTGAGGCAGCGACTGTGATAAATCCCCTCGATGGAAGGAAGGTCAGAGCCGATGATGATCAACTTTTAATAGCCCCACAGCCATCAGACTATTAAACACAACTTCAAACAAACTCTGAACTATAACAGCCTATTACACTTTATTTGTGTATTTATGTGTGTGTATATATTTTGTATGGTATCTGGTCACACTGATCTGATCTGATTTGTATTTATGTCTAAAATATTATATTGTGCTGAAGCAAAGCAAGAATGTCATTGTCCTATCTGGGACACATGACAATAAACTCTCTTGACTTGACTTGACTTGACTCTTGACATAAGTAACTGCAGATGCCGGAATCTTGTGTAAAATCTTGTGAAGAACTCAGTGGGTCAGGGCGAGCATTTTGTCTCCTTTTCACCTCTAGCTTTTGTCACTAACTCCACCCATATGCCAAGCACCCAAGATAGACACAAAATGCTGGAGTAACTCAGCGGACAGGCAGCATCTCTGGAGAGAAGGAATGGGTGACGTTTTGGGTCGAGACCCTTCTTCGGACTGAGTCAAGTGAGAGGGAAACTAGAGAGATGGAAGGGTACAAAGAGAATGTAAGGTGTAAAAATGACAGATCAAAGCAAACGATGATCAAGAAAATGTAGAATGGTTCGTTGTTTGCTGAGGGGAAGGTGACAACGAGCCACACAAACAGTAAAATTAATCAGGACAGTAAAACTAGTCGGAGAACTAGGGTGGGGAAGGGATTGAGAGAGGGAAAATAAGGTTTACTTGAAGCTAGAGAGTTCAATATTCATACGGCTGTGTTGTAAGCTGCCCAAGTGAAATATAAGGTGCTGTTCCTCCAATTTGCGCTGGGCCTCACTCTGACAATGGAGAAGGCCCAGGACAGAAAGGTCAGTGTGGGAATGGGAGGGGGAGTTAAAGTGTTTAGCAACGAGGAGATCAAGTAGGTTTAGGCGGACTGAGCGGAGGTGTTCAACGAAACGATCGCCCAGCCTGCGCTTGGTGTCGCCAATATGTAGGTGTCCACACCTGGAACAGCGGATACAGTAGATGAGGTTGGAGGAGGTGCAAGTGAACCTCTGCCTCACCTGATAGGACTGTCAGGGCCCATGGACGGAGACGAGGGAGGAGGTATTGGAACAGGTGTTGCATCTCCTGCAGTTGTAGGGGAAAGTATCTGGGGAGGGGTGCCAAGCATTCCACCTCCCTTTTCCACCTTTCCCCGCCCTACTACAATCTGAAAAAGGATCCTAAAGGGCCTGTCCCACTTAGGCGACTTTTTAGGCGAGTGCAAGAGACTCTGCGCTCACCACATGGTCGCCACATGTTCGCTGGTGGTCTCTGGTGAGTCTCCTTCATGATCGCGAGGAGTTCCCGCATTCTGGGAACTAGTCGCCGCCTCAGTATGGTCGCCGCAAATTTTTCAACATGTTGAAAAACTTTCTGCGACCAAAAATGTCGGTGGAGAAAATCGATAATCGTGTAGTGGTAGGTGCAGTTGTAGTGGGGTCGCCATGTAGTTATAGGTAGTCAGGGTAGTTTTAGTTAATCGCCTTTGCTGACCGGTCATTTTCATTGGCTCATTGGGGGAAAAAAAACGTAAGCATGAGTTTTCAGAACCAAGGAGAACCGACCGGTAATGTTAAATGTCCGTCAAACTTCACAGCTGTGTATCTCTGGCTTATTAAAAGTTGCCTGGCTTCTTAAAAGTGTCTCCACTCCTACTCCCCACCCCCCCCCCCCCCCACCCTCCTTCTCCCCTCCGCCCCCCCACCACCTCTTTTAAAGGACTTACCGTACACTGTGCTAGCCGTCTTAACCTTCCTGTTCATCGCAGTGTGTGTCTGTATCACCTTGGCTTTGCACCGTGTGAATTTCAGACAGCGCTCCCCCCGCTTTCCCTGGCCCCTGCCTTTGCGATGTGTTTGTGTGTGTGTGTGTGTGTTCCACAGTCGCCGTTCCAGTTCCGGGTTTTTCAGGCGAGTGCCGCGAACTTGAGTCGCCGGCAGTCCGCTGAAAAATCGCCTAAGTGGGACAGGCCCTTAACCCAAAACGTCGCCTATCCATTTCCTCAACAGATGCTGCCTGAACCGCTGAGTTGCTCCGGCACTTTGTGTTTTGCTTGATATAAATTGCGTCTGTGGGTTAATTGCATATTTCAAAGGAAAGGACTTTACCTCATCATTTTCTTCAATTCACATTGTCTTTTTTTAAGTTTCTTTAAACAATGGTCCCATGGTTGCTGGTATCACGATGGGTAGAATCTAAGTAAAGTTCTTATCAACGTTGGTCAATCGGGAGTTAAATGCGCATTTTCCTGAAGATTCTACCTACACCTGAATTCGAATGGAGTGGGATACTTTATGGAATAGCATTGAATGCTTTACTGTCACATGTGACAAGGCACAGTGAAATTCTTGGCTTGTTTACCCAAGGTACACCCAATTACAACTTTGGTGATTTATGCATCTTCATAGTTTATGGTACGCACAAGTTCAAAAGCTACTGCAAACTAAACTGCTTGTTGCAATTCTGGAGATTACACTTCTGGGTGAAGCAGGTCTATTTAAGTTTCGGTTATCTCATCCCTGATGCTAACAAATAATAATTTGGCATGGCCTCCGTTATTTAGAGAAATTACACATTAGGTACCTGAACAATCTCATCATCAAAATAGGTGTTCTCATCTGAAGATGAGGTTTTGGCACACCCTACTTGATGCTGCATGAGTGGGTATTATAGCAGGGATACAGTGAAAATGACACTGCCTCCTGAACAGATATTCTGGGTAATATTTAATATTTGTATTTGTTTAGTGTCTCGATTTGTCTTTGATACTGCAGTAACGTACAATTTTATTTGATGATATAATGCCTAAATGTTTAAATATTTCATGTCACTCTTTTATACTTCCTGTCATGGTATTATTGCCTTCCATCACTGTGAGAAATCTTGATTCCACTGCGGTGGATGTTTGGGAGACCTAATTGAAACATACAGAATAGTAAAAGGCTTGGATAGAGCGGATGTGGAGAGGATGTTTCCACTCATAGGAGAGTCTAGGACCAGAGGTCATAGCATCAGAATTAAAGGACGTCCTTTCAGGAAGGAGATGAGGGGGAATTACGTTAGTCAGAGGGTGGTGAATCTGTGGAATTCTCTGCCACAGAAGGCTGTGGAGGCCAAGTCAGTGGATATTTTTAAGACAGAGATAGATAGATCTTTGATTAGTACGGGTGTCAGGGGTTATGGGGAGAAGGCAGGAGAATGGGGTTGGGAAGGAGAGAGAGAACAGCCATGTATTGAATGGCGGAGTAGATTTGATGGGCCAAATGTCCTAATTCCAGTCCTATCACTGATGACATTATGACAAATAAGCTCTGGAATTCTGCCACAGAAGGGGGTGGATTTGGGATCTGGAAATTAGATTTCTTCATATACTAACCCTTAATATATCGCTTCCCAGTTTCTCTCCCCTCTCACAACACTGTCCTCCAAATGCTCATTACGCTCCAAGCCCCATTCTCTTTATTTTTTTCCACCTTCTCTCTGAGGCAAGGCCTTAGGACCAAGGGTAACTTGTTTCCAATTTTTTGGGTTCAAGGATTGGCAAGGCCACTGTTGGAACCAGAGTCGCACCCTGGCCACTCCCTCTTCTCCCCTGTCCCATCGGGTAAAGGGTATAGAAGTGTGTAAACACACACCACCAGATACGGGAACAGCTGTTACCAGACAACTGAACCATCCTACCACAACTAGAGAGCAGCCCTGAACTACTATCTACCTTATTGGAGACCCTTGGACAATCTTTGATCAGGCTTTACTGGCTTTATCTTGCACTGAACGTTATTCCTTGTCAACGTGATTCCTTATCACTGTGGATTGTAATCATGTGTTGTCTTTTTGCTGACTGGTTAGCATGCAACAAAAGCTTTTCACTGTACCTCGGTACACGTGACAATAAACTGAACTGAACTGGCATGGGCCCCACTATGCCTGCCTTTTTGTTGGTATTGTTGAACACTCCTTGTTCCAAACTTACTCCGGCACCATTCACAAACTCTCTCCCCACTACACATGTGAAGAAGGGTCCCGTCCCAAATTGTCGTCTGTTCATTCCCTTCACAGATGCTGCCTGACCTGCTGAGTTCCTCTAGCACTATAATTTATACTACAAATTCTGCTGGGTAGTCTTCGACCAAATGCATTAAACATTTAAATATACTATTTCAGGTAACCCTTGTCTCCTGTGTACCCCTTTCTCTCTGCTTCCCATCCACCTCAGGCCCTATCATTTTTTATTGCCTTTCCCATATCCTAGGTATGTTGCAAAACTTACCTTGAGCAGCGCTGCGGTTCTGCCGCTCCCCGTGTGTGCGACTTTGGCACCTTTCAGAGGGGGGCGGGCTTAAAGTGCCATTTATCCACAGGCAAGAAAAATCGATCCATGTCGGGCGATTTCGTTGCGGAAGAAAAATCGCTCCGACATTTCATGAATGAAGGTATTTTTAAATTACTCTAAATTATTTATTAACTAGAGTAATTTAAAAATCACCTTCAAAAGCCGTGAGCACCGACAACCGGAAGGATTTTGCGTAGGGGAGAAGAAAAGGTAAATAGTTTATTTTTATATTAAAAGTTGGTTTTTCGGGAGGCTTTAATAATATTTTTATGTTGCGAAATGGGGTCCAAAAAATGTATGAACAAACAGTATTTTTCCTCCCGACTTCACCGCTAACCGCAACGTTCCAATCCACCGCATTCCACTAAAACCCACTCGCTAGTTGATTTAAATGGCCATTGATTTACAGGAATCAAACACTAAATTCCTTCCATTTGGCCCAGAAATTCATGAAAATGAGTTTTAAAAATAATGTTATATTGTGGATTATTGTGTGAATGTTATTTGGACACTTAGGTATTTAAAAAAAAAGTTTATCTTTTCTTATGAAATGGATAGATGTTTAGATCTATTCATTGAATTTTGTAATTAGCTACAATTAGATAACTAACTAATTATATGCTTTAATTTCAGGTCATCCAAGTAAGATTGTTTCATATTTGTTTCAGAATGCTTCAATCTATAATAACTGAAAATTTCATTGAGTTCTCTTAATTTTTAACAAAGTTATGGGCTTTTAACTGTTCCAGATCACAGCTTTTGAGTTAAGTCAACTGAAAGGCAATGGGGAACAAGATGCTAATTTCTGAGTATGAAAATGGCCATAACTTTCTTAATACTGAAGATATGAAAGTAAATTAGGTGCCAAATTAAACTTCTTTTTATGCTTTATCTGATGGGATAAATTGCAGACTTGATTTTTTAAATCTCAAAATGTTGTAACATTGCTACATATCCCCACCCCCCAGTGTTGCATCTCCCATTTTGGCCCCATCTTGCCTGGTTCCACCCACCACAACCTCCATATTACAGCCAACAGAACCCTTCTCCCATCTAATTTCCTTTGCCGTTCATCTCCCCCTTAATCATAATCATACTTGACTTTATTCGCCAAGTATATTTTGCAACATACAAAGAATTTGATTTGCCAGTCATACTAATAAAAAGCAACAATGTACAAAATACATTTTAACATGAACATCCACCACAGTGACTCCTCCACATTAAGAATGGAGAGACTGGGCATGTATACTGGAATTTAGAAGGATGAGAGGGTATTTTTATTGAAACATATAAGATTTTACGGATTTGGACACGCTAGAGGCAGGAAACATGTTTCCGATGTTGGGGGAGTCCAGAACCAAGGGCCACAGTTTAAGAATAGGGGTAGGCCATTTCGAACGGATATGAGGAAAAACATTTTCACTCAGAGTTGTGAATCTGTGGAATTCTCCGCCTCAGAAGGCAGTGGACAGCTATCCTCTGGATGCTTTCAAGAGAGAGTTAGATAGAGCTCTTAAAGATAGCAGAGTCAAGGGATATGGGGAGAAGGCAGGAACGGGGTACTGATTGGGGACGATCAGCCATAATCACAATGAATGGCCTACTCCTGCACCTATTGTCTATTGTCTGACTCGTCAGAAGAAGCGTCTCGACCGGAAACATCAGCCTTCTCTCCAGAGATGCTGCCTGTCCCGCTGAGTTACTCCAGCATTTCGTGTCTAGCCTAGAAACCTGTACGTGTTGGCTGTGTGGGAAGAAACCGGAGCACCTGGAGAAAACCCACGCAAGTCACAGGGAGAACGTGCAAACTCCGTACAGACAAATCGCTGGGCATTGTCCAGGAACTGAAATTGAATGACCACTATCACAGTGTGCAAGATGATCAGGAGTTTCATGTCAACACTTGAGATTTGGTGCTCTCGCCATTACAACATTCCCTTCTTCCCTAACTCAGGCTCAAATAACAGTCCCCCATCTCTGCAGCCACCCCATCCCCTCCACACCACTTCACCTCACCAACCCACTTCACCTCTCCAACCCTCTCCCTCCCTCTCTATCCCCTGCCCTTTGTATCACCAACCTTCTCGCTCTCCAACCCTATCTCCTGCCCTCACCCCCCCTTTCCAAACCTCTCCCTCTTCTGAACTCTCCTTCGCCAACTATCTCCCTCTCCCTCCCCCTCCATCTCCTTACCTCTACCCTCCCTCTCCAACAGTCTCAATCCCCTGCCCTCTTCCTCTCCCACCCCCTCACCATCTCCATCTCTCTCCATCTCCATCCCTCTCCCATCTCCCTATATCTCCCCTCCCTATACCTCTCCCTATATCTCTCCCTCTCCATATATCTCTCCATATATCTCTCCCTATACCTCTCCCTCTCCATATATCTCTCCCTATATCTCTCCCTATACCTCTCCTGCCCTCTCACCCATCTCCATCTCCCTATCCCTATCCCATCTCCCTATATTAGGTATGTTACAAAACTTACCTTTAGCTGTGCTGCAGTTCTGCCGCTGGCCGCGTGCGCGACTTTGGCGCCTTGAAGGGGGGGGGGGGGGCGGGGTTGAAATGCGGTTTTCCCCTTGCAATCCGGAGCTTTATTTTCTCGGAGTGCGATCTATTTTTGGAGATTCGTTCCGACTGCCGGTAAGTCCATTTTTTAAAATAAATCGTCCGACTATTTAATTGCTGCAGTAAAATAAAAATTAGCTCCCAATGCCGTGAACGCCGACAACGGGGACCGATTTTACGTAGGGGACAGGTAAGTGAAAGCTGTTTATTTTTTCATATAAACTTGCTTTTTTAGGGGACTTTAATCAATATTTCATGTTGCGAAACGGTGATTTAGCCCCCATACGAACCGGCAGAATTTTTCCTGCTGATATGGGGTTTAAATTCACCGCTACCGCAACGTTCCAATGCAGCGCGTTCCATAAAATCCCACTCGCAAGCTGTTTAAAATGCCCATTAATTTACAGGTGCTAAACACTGAATTCTTTCAATTTGGCCTATAAATTAATGACAATTAGATTTAAAAATCATGTTTTATTGTGAATTATTGTGTGACTGTTAATTGGACACTTAGGACAATTGGGTAACTAACTAATTAGTCAAGTCAAAGTCAAGTCAAAAGAGTCAAAAGAGTTTATTGTCATGTGTCCCTGACAGGACAATGAAAATCTTTCTTTGCATAGCACAACAGAACATAGAAGGCATTGACTACAATTCTATACATAAATACACCCATGAATTAATAAATTAATAAAGTGCAAATAACAGATGGAGGCATATTAATGTTCAGAGTTCCGAGCCAGGTTTAATAGCCTGATGGCTGTGGGTTAGTAGGTATTCCTAAACCGGGTTGTTGCAGTCTTCAGGCTCCTGTACCTTCTACCCGAAGGTAGCAGGGAGATTAGTGTGTGGCCAGGGTGGTGTGGGTCCTTGATGATGCTGCCAGCCTTTTTGAGGCAGCGACTGTGATAAATCCCCTCGATGGAAGGAAGGTCAGAGCTGATGATGGACTGGGCAGTGTTTACTACTTTTTGTAGTCTTTTATATGCTTTCATTTCAGGTCATTCAAGTAAGATTGTTTCATATTTGTTTCAGAATGCTTCAATCTATAATAACTGAAAGTTTCTTTCAGTTCTCTTAAATTTTAAGGAAGTTATGGGTTTTTGACTGTCCTTGATCACAACTTTTGTGACGAGTCAATGGAAAAGCAATAGGAAGCAAGTTGCTAATTTCCGAGTATGAAAATGGCCCTAACTTTTTGAATACTGAAGATATGAAAGTGAATTAGGTGTCAATTTTTTTTTAATGCTTTATCTGATGGGATAAATTGCAGACTTGATTTTTAAAATCTCAAAATTTTGTAACATTGCTACCTATACCTCTCCCTATACCTCTCCCTATACCTCTCCCTATACCTCTCCCTCTCCCTATACCTCTCCCTATACCTCTCCCTATACCTCTCCCTCTCCCTATACCTCTCCCTATACCTCTCCCTCTCCCTATACCTCTCCCTATACCTCTCCCTCTCCCTATACCTCTCCCTCTCCCTATACCTCTCCCTCTCCCTCTCCCTATACCTCTCCCTCTCCCTATACCTCTCCCTCTCCCTATACCTCTCCCTATACCTCTCCCTCTCCCTCTCCCTATACCTCTCCCTCTCCCTATACCTCTCCCTCTCCCTATACCTCTCCCTATACCTCTCCCTCTCCCTATACCTCTCCCTCTCCCATTCCCATCTCCCTATACTTCTCCATCTCCCTCTCCCTCCTCCTGCAGTCTCCAGTCTGAAGAAGGGTCTCGACCCGAAACGTCGCCTATCTCCTTCGCTCCTTAGATGCTGCTGCACCCGCTGAGTTTCTCCAGCTTTTTGTATAACAGCATAATCTTTGGTCTCCCTCCCCCTCCTCTCCATCTCTGACCCTCCCCCTCCAGACTCCATGCGGCCTAGTGGGCGGCGCCGTGAAGGCGGAACGGGCGGGCGGCCGGAGGGAGGGGGCCGGGGCAGTGAGGGGAGGGGGAGAGCGGCCTGTACTGTATTGTAGTGCAGTGTAGTGTAGCGCGGCGCGGCGGGGCCTGCAGCCTCGGGCCCGTCAAACCGTGCCAGTGTGGCGGCTGCGTTTGCCGCCTCTCCCGCTGAAGATGAGCTCGGAGGTCGGGCGGCAGCAGCAGCAGCAGCAGGAGGACGAGGTGAGTGAGTGAGTGAGTGAGTGAGTGAGCGGCGGGGATGGGGGGTGGGAGGGGAGAGGAGGGGGGATAGGGAGTGGAAGGGGTGTTGGGGAGGGAGAGGGTTGTTAAACGTTAAATTGTCTAAGCTGGCTATATGTAGAGTCCTGCCCTGCCGACTACAACATTCAGAAGGTGGGGAGGGGAGGGGAGGTGTGGTGTGGTGTGGAGTAGAGGGAGGGGGTGGGTGATTTAAAGAGGAGGGAGGTGGGCGAGTAGAGGGGATGGAGGGGGTAGTAGAGGAGGGAGGTGGTAATAGAGGAGGAAGGGGGTAGTAGAGGGGGGAGGGAGTAGTAGAGGGGGGAGGGGGTAGTAGAGGAGGGAGGGGGTAGTAGAGGAGGAAGGGGGGTAATAGAGGGTATTAGAGGAGGAAGAGGGGTAGCAGAGGAGGGAGGGGGGTAGTAGAGGGGGAAGGGGGGTAGGAGTGGCGGCAGTAGAGGAGGGAGGGGGGTAGTAGAGGAGGGAGGGGGGTAGTAGAGGGGGAAGGGGGGTAGTGGAGGAGGAAGGGGGGTATTAGAGCGGGGAGGGGGTAGTAGAGGAGGGAGGGGGTAGTAGAGGAGGGTAGTAGAGGAGGGAGGGGGTAGTAGAGGAGGAAGGGTGGGGGGGTTAGCAGAGGATGGAGAGTGAGGGGTTGGAAGGGTGGGGGGGTTACAGAGGAGGTGGGGATGTAGAAGGAGGGAGAGGGGTAGTAGAGGAGGTGGGGGGTTTAAAGGGGAGGGAGGGAGTGGAAGGCTGTTGGGGAGGGAGGGATGGATGGATGGATGGATGGGATGGGGCATGGAGGGAGGGAGGGAGGTAGACGTGGCCACTTTCCGGACTGATGATGGTCACCGCCTGCCGATCACCGCCGGTCGGGTGCACCCTCCAGACTATTGAACTCAGGAATGTTCTCAGCCTTGCTAATAATGCTCTGCATCCACCTGCAACCCCAATTTCTCTATAGGTTCAGTAGCCCGAGTTTTTGCTGATATGTTGACCATTCCTCTGGTTATTTAATGAGGTGGAAATATTTATACAAGTCCAAACTGTGAAATGTGTAGGAAGGAACTGTAGATGTTGGTTTACCCCGAAGATAGACACAAAATGCTGGAGTATCACCCTGCTTGTTCATGTCTCTAGTTTCCCCCTCCTCTGACTCAGTCTGAAGAATGGTCTCGACCTGAAATGTCACTCATTCCTTATCTCCAGATATGCTGCCTGTCCCGTGGAGTTACTCCAGCATTTTGCCTATATGCAAATGTGAAATGAGATGGATCTAGTTTGAAACACCATCTGTCTATTCTCTCCACAGATGCTGGCTGACCCGTTAAGTTCCTCCAACACTTTCTGTTTTGCTTAGCAGTAAACGTGGCTCGTATTTGTTAGAGATGATGGCTTACTAGCTCTGCAGGAATTTATCAATGAACTCCATTGAACACTGACACACAGTCACCTCCACTAATTATGCAAACATCTCATTTGTGCCTATTGCACTGTTCTTTTACTGTGGCAAGGACAGGAGCCAGACTGAACTACATTTTGGCAAATTGAGTAGAGGTTACAGTGAAGATGTGATTAGAGATGGATGGTAGATCCATGAAAATGGTTTCATTTTATTTTGAATACCTTGTACCTTCCGAAGGGTCCACCCGGGACTATACTGGAAGTTGGACAATTTTATACCGGACAATTGGTACATTTTTAATCAAGCCCATTAACCTGCAAACCTGTACGTCTTTGGAATGTGGGAGGAAACCGAAGATCTCGGAGAAACCCCACGCGGGTCACGGGGAGAACGTGCAAACACCATACAGCCAAGCACCTGTAGTCAGGATCGAACCCGGGTCTCTGGCGCTGTAAGGCAGTAGCTGTACTGCTGCTTTACTGTGTCGCATTAATGGGTTAGACGTTGCAAGGTTTACACTAAAGGAAGAGTCTTAAATGATAAGAGATACAAGATAAAAAGGGCAGTTATATGAAACTTGGGTGCATACGTAATTCTTCCATATAGGCGAATGTAATTGTGTGGTAACCAATATTGCGCACTATAGTCCAGTTACTGCTGTTTTTGTAACATCTTGGTTCCAATTTAGTTTATTGTCAGGTGTACCGATGTACAGTGAAAAGCTTTTGTTGCGTGCTATCCAGTCAGCCGAAAAACAATACATGATTAAGACAATACGATAAAACTATATTCATCCCCGGAGGGAAGTTGGTCTGCCGACGGTCACAACACACAACAAGGCACACGAAAACTTGAAATTATAAGTGAAAACAAACAAAAAATGACAAACGACTGTTGTCTGGCTGCCGTGTACACAGCGCCTTCACCAGAACGAATAAACAAACGTATACGTATCCCCCTGGGCAGAGGATTCTAAACTAGAGTGTGTCCCCTCCCCCACACCGGGTCCCCCTTCTCCCACCGTCCCTCACGGCGGTCCCCCACGTGATTAAACATGTATTAAGACATGAGTTGAAGTGTCATGTGCCATGCACTTGTTCTATGTGGGAGTCACTCCCACCTCACGTTTAAATTCCATTTGGAATATTTTGGAGGACCAAGAAACCAAGAATGGGATGCCAGAATAATTCACTCATAATGATGAAACCCGTCCCGCTTGCACTTTGTTCTTTGATATGCCGATCAGCTGTTATAATCTCACTCGGACAATGATGCCAATGACAAAGCATCAGAGATCCCAGGCTATGGTAGCAGAGCAGAGTTTGGTTCTGACGCTGTTTGTGCTGTTCACAAATGCCCTGACTCTCCAATTCTAAAAGTTGGAGTGGCGGTTGCCTTTGTGTGAGTTAAGTTTCAATGGCGCTGCTGCAAGGCACCGACCACCACGAAGGGTTGATGGAACGAGGTGTTGGGCCTGTGGCAAGTTGCGAGCAAGACAAATGAGTCTGCTGCATGGGTGTACAATCTGCATGTGCAGTTGTACAAGATATCACTGGGTTGTGAAAAAAAAGCATCAATTTCTACATTGCTAACTTCATCCTGTAACACCTGTATAAGTAATATCGCTCATTCTGTAGGAAGGAACTGCAGATGCTGGTTTGCACTAAAGATAGACACAAAATGCTGGAATAACTCAGCAGGGCAAGCAGCATCTCTGGAAAGAAGGAATGGGTGACGTTTTGGGTTGAGACCCTTATAAGGTCATAAGTGATAGGAGCAGAATTAGGCCATTCGGCCCATCAAGTCTTCTCTGCTATTCAATCATGGTTGATCTATCTTTCCCTCCTAATTCCATTCTCCTGCCTTCTCCCCATAACTCCTGACAGTAGTCTGAAGACTGGTCTTGACCTGAAATGTCTCCCACTACTTCTTTCCAGAGATGCTGCATGTGCTGCTGAGTTACTCCAGCGTTTTGTGTCGAATATCACTCATTATGTACGTGCAGTAAACCATAAAGGGCTCTTTTCCAATGCTGAGTCATGTTCAAAATTCTGTTTGCACATGTGTGATTGTTTGTACATTAAACACTAGTTCCACATCGATAAAAGCCCTTTTTTGACAATCTATACTTTGTCTTCAGTTCTGCATCAGCAGCATTAATTAATATTGCTCGATCACTCACATTGAATCTCCATAGTTTTCCATCAAACAGAACTGGCACTTGAGCCAATAATTTGACACAGTTATTATAACCTAATACATTCGATGTAGGGAGTTTAAAAAAATAACTTGTACACTGAGAGAAATTGAGAAAATGGTGGCAGTGAACTTTTGTCAAACTGAAAGATGTGACAGGTGGCAGATTTTAACTGTAAGTTGAGGTCAGAGTGTGCGGAGGTGAAACAGAGGAATGGTGGTTGAGTGGAAGGCAGGGGGCAGTAGAATCACTGACAATGATATGGTAACGTGACACTAGGGAAATCAAAGTTCCAATAAGTTTGCAAACATAAGGAAGTAGTGTCACGGTGGCACAGCGGTAGAGTTGCTGCCTTACAGCGCATGCAGCGCTGGAGACCCGGGTTCGATCCCGACTGCGGGTGCTGTCTGCACGGAGTTTGTACGTGCTCCCCGTGACCTGCGTGGGTTTTCTCTGAGAGCTTCGGTTTCCTCCCACACTCCAAAGACGGACAGGTTTGGTAAGTGTAAAAATTGTCCCTAGTGGGTGTAGGATAGTGTTAAATGTGCTGGATCGCTGGTCGGTGCCAACACGCACTGTACCTCTAAAATAAACTTTATAAAAAAAAAGCAATGATAGTAACTGGATTAAAGAACATGAGGAAATCGAATGGAAACCAAATTCTGCTTCTGAAGAAGGGTCTCGTGATATCATGATATCACCCCATGATATCAAAACGTCACCCATTCCTTCTCTCAGGAGATGCTGTCTGTCCCGCTGAGTTACTCCATTTCATGTCCATCTTCGGTTTAAAGCCAGCGTCTGCAGATCCTTCTTGCACATTTCGCCTGCTTCAAGTTTTCCTGTTAGAGAAGAGATAAGGAATCAAATAGAATTCATAGACAAAATAACCGCAGATGCTGGAGATCTGAAATGTGAAAGGAAAATACTTAAGCCGGGTAATGTACCACAATTAATTAAATAACTCATCTCTGCAATATCTTTGCAACTGTATGCAAAGGGCCACTTTGCAATGCATGCAATTCAAAAGGTCCTGAATTGCACTGGTAAAATGTGACCCACATCAGTTGCAAAATACTGCAGTCACTTTTCTTTTGATACCAAATGTTGACGCTCTGCTAAGTCGGCCAAAAATCAAATGCTGATGATTAAAAATAGACATAGTCACACAACGTGGAAACAGGCCCTTTAACCCAACTTGTTCATGCCAACCAACTACATTAGGCCCACCTGCCTGCATTTGACCCATATCCCTCTAAACGTTTCCATGTATTTGTCCAAATGTTTTTTAAATGTGGTGATAGCAGCTATCTCAACTAATTCTTCTGGCAGCTTGTTCCATACGCCTTCCACGCTTTATGTTTAAAAAAAAAGTTGCCCCTATAAAATCTTCGCCTCTCACCTTAAACTTATCACCTGTGGTTTTCGATTTCCCCTTCTCTGGGTAAAAGACTTTGCATTTACCTTATCTATTTCTCTCATGATCTTGTACACCTCCAAAAGATCACGCCTCAGCCTCCTGTACTCCACGGAATGATGTCCCAGTCTGCTCAACCTCTCCCTATAGCTCTGGCCGCCTACTCTTGGCAACATATTCGTAAATCTTCTCTGCACCCTTTCCAGCTTACTTATTACCTTTATCACTGATCCTCTTATCAATGACCTGTATTATCGCTAACCCATTCATTCATAGAATATGGAAATTTACTCCATAAAGCATATTTAATTCGGAAATATTGGAAGCACTTGGCAGATCAGCATCAAAGAAAGAAAGACAATTAGTAAAGAAAGAAAGACTATACATCGCAGGAACTGGCTCTTGGGCCCATGATTTCAAATTAAACTAATCTCAGTCTACTTTCACCACCCTTGGCAATGCTTTCCGCGCACTTAACACTCTGTAATTAAAAAATAAATCATTCCATACATCTCACTTAAACGTTCCCCCTCCGACCTGAAAGCTGTGCCCTCTCTTTGACCAAGTAGGTACGGAAGGAGGAGGAGAACTTCTTCAAAGTAGAAGTCTGAAGAAGGGTTCCGACCCGTAGCATTGCCTATTTCCTTCGCTCCATAGATGCTGCCTCACCCGCTGAGTTTCTCCAGCATTTTTCTCTCCCCTCTCTTTGACAATTCCTCCTTGGGAATTGGGTTGTGAATATCTACCCTATCTATTATCTCTCATAATTTTATATACTTATTTTAGATCTCCCCCTCATCCTCCGGGGCATCAAAGACAACATTCCAAGCTGGTCCCATCTTTCCTTGTAGCTAATACCCTCTAATCCAGGCAGCATCCTGGCAAACCTCCTCTTCTGCACATTTTCCAAAATCTCCTGTAATGGGGTGAGCAGAACTGTACACAATGTTTCAAATGCAGCCTAACTGGAGTTTTATAGAGCTGCAAAGTGATTTTGTGACCCTTATACTCAATGCCCCGACTGCAGAAGGCAGGCATACCATCCTGTCTCCATATGTGGTTATTTTCAGGGAATTACATAATTTGGACACCCAGATCTGGCTCCAACAATGCTGTTAAGGGTCTTGCATTAACCTTATGGGCCTGTCCCACTGTACGAGCTAATTCAAGAGTTCTCCTGAGTTTGGCCTGAGTCGAACGCGGAGATTTACGGTAATGGTCGCTTGTAGGTACTCGGGGCTCTCGTGAACATTTTTCAACATGTTGAAAAGTCTTCCCGAGCTTACCGCGTTTCCCGAGTGCCTGCCGTTAGCGTTACGAGTCACTAAGTGAAAGTCCCTGAGCTCCGATGTACCCGCTACGTACATTCTAGGTGCTTACCACCAGTTTAATTTTTTTTTTAAACTCGGGAGAGCTCTTGAATGAGCTCGTACAGTGGGACAGCCCCATCATATTTTCCTCTTTCTTTCAACCTCCCAAATTGCAACACCTCGTGCTTACTTGAATTAAACTCTATCTGCCATTTATTTTCGCCCATATTAATAACTGATCTTTATTCTGTTGTATCCTTTGACATTCTTCAGTGTCTGCAACTCCACCGATTTCTGTGTCATCTGCCAAAACTAGTAACCATACAATTTATGTTCTTGTATATGTAATCCCTGCTGGTGTTCAGATCCCTGCTGAACGCCACTGGTAATTGACTCCAACCAGAATGACACCTTCTCCATAATATGTCTGATATCCTAATACAAAATATTGTTTCATGAAAATTCTTATCGACACTCTGCAATGACGGTGCTCTGTAGTATAAAGGACTGCTTGGTTTTATTTAATGCTACATGAAGTTGAAACATGTACAATGATCCCAACCTTCCATCAGATCCCAACCTTCCAACCCAGCACAATTCCACGGTGGCGCAGCGGTAGAGTTGCTGCCTTACAGCGCCGGAGTCCCGGGTTCGATCCCGACTACGGGTGCTGTTTGTACGCTCTCCCCGAGATCCTCGGTTTCCTCCCACACTCCAAAGACATACAGGTATGTAGGTTAATTGGCTTTGTGTATGTGTAAATTGTCCCTAGTGTGTGTAGGATAGTGTTAACGTGCGGGGATCGCTGGTCGGTGTGGACTGGGTCGGCCGAAGGGCCTGTTTTCCGCGCTGTATCTTTAAACTAAACTAAACTCTGCAGCAGCTGGCAAATCCATCCTGCTGGTCTCCCGAGCACCCATTCATTTGTACAGGCTGCCCACAGGACCGGCATTCGCAACCTGGAGAAAACCCGCAGTTTCAGTTAAGGACTGTACATAGTAGTCATTAAGTCGTACAGCTCATTAACCAGCTCCTTGGTCCACCATAGATACACTCAAGAATGGTCTTGACCCGAAACGTCACCTATTTCTTTTCTCCAGAGATGCTGTCTGACCTGCTGAGTTACTCCAGCTTTTTGTGTCTACAGTTTAAACCAGCATCTGCAGTTCCTTCCTGCACCCCCTTAGTCCATCATCCTTACCGGCCATCTACATTGCTTGCATTAGGACTGTATCCTTGTAACCCAACCCATTTAAGTGCCTGTCTAAATACCCCATATTATATAAATATCATAATTGTATTTGATTTCACCACCTACCTGGACAATGTGTCTCAGATAGTTTAGTTTTGAGATACAGCGCGATAACAGGCCCTTCGGCCCACTGGGTCAGCCCCGACCAGCAATCCCCACACATTAACACGATCCCACATCCACTAGGCGCAATTTTTACCAAGCCAATTAACCCACAAACCTGTGCGGTTTTGGAGTGTGGGAGGAAACCGAAGATCTCGGAGAAAACCCACGCCGGTCAAGGGGAGAACGTACAAACTCCGTACAGACAGCACCCATAGTCGGGATGGAACCCGGGTCTCCGGCGCTGCATTCGCTGTAAGGCAGCAACTCTACCGCTGCACCACCGTGCCGCCCAAAGATATCAACTACTCTGTGAATTGAACTACACTGTGAATATCCCCTGTAGATCTTCTGCCTTTCACTGTTCCTGAATCTGCTGGTGTGATAGTGTGGGACTTGAGGCTTCTGTACCTCTTGTCCGATGGTAACGGTGAGAAGAGGACAAGGCCCAGATAGTGGGCCCAGCAATTATCCTTATTGATAACTGTCGCCATCTCAAAGCAGAGCCTCGTGCAGGTACCTTTGGTGGTGGGGAGAACTGAGCCTGTGATGAACAAAGCTGGGACCACTACTCTCCAGTTTCTTGCGTTCCTGTACAAGGGAGTTGCAGTACCAGGTGTTGGTGCAGCCAGTTGTTTGGGCGGCATGGTGCGGCAGCGGTAGAGTTGCTGCCCTATAGCGCCAGAGACCCGGGTTTGATCCTGACTATTGGTGCTCTGGACAGAGTTTGTACATTCTCCCCGTGACCTGCATGGGTTTTCCCCAGACGCTCCTGTTGCCTCCCACACTCCAAAGACATACAGTTTGTAGGCTAATTGGCTTGGTAAAATTGTAAATTGTCCCTAGTGTGTGTGTAGGATAGTGTTAGTGTGCGGGGATCACTGGTCGGTGGGCCGTGCTGTATCTCTAAACTAAAAACTAGACAGTAGAAGTTTGTTAGTCTATTTGGTGATGTGCCAAATCTCTTTAAACTGATTTATTGCCCCTATGTTCTCTAAAGGGGCCCTTTCATTTCTAGCTGCCCTCTCTCCTATTATTGATATATGTGTAGAATACCTTGGGGATCCCCTTAAGCCTTCCTGCCAAGGATGGTTTATGACCTTGTTTTGCCCTCTTATCCTCTATTGTTCCTCGAGGGTCTCACTTATAGTAGGTGGCTATACCTCTCACATGCTTCCATTTTCTTCCTGACCAGATCATCAATAACTTCTATCATACAAAGTTGTCAAAGCTGGCACCTTTTACTTTTGCTCTTTTACATGCTGTCCCTCAACTTTCATTTAAAAGACTCCCACTTGTGTAGGAAGGAACTGCGGATGCTGGTTTGAACCGAAGATAGACACAAAATGCTGGAGTAACTCAGCAGGACAGGCAGCATCTCTGGAGAGAAGGAATGGATGACGTTTCTGGTCTAGATCCTTGAGGAAGACTGATCAGTCTGAAGAAGAGTCTCCCTTCTCTCCAGAGATGCTACCTGTCCCGCTGAGTTACTCCAGCTATTTGTGTCTACCCACTTGTTAGATGTTGTTTTACCCACCACCATCTTCCCAGTCTACATTTTCCAGGACCTCTCATACTATCAAAATTGGCCATCCTCCTGTTTAAGACCTTGATTTGAGGACCACCGTTAGTTTGAAACTTGCAGAATTGTTTAGTTTAGAGATACAGCACGGAAACAGGCCCTTCGGCCCACCGTGTCTGCACCGACCAGTGATTCCCCCCCACATTAACATGACCCTACACACTAGGGACAATTTATATTTATATCAAGCCAATTAACCAACAAACCTGTACGTCTTTGGAGTGTGGGAGGAAACCGAAGGTTTTGGAGAATACGGGGAGAGTGTACAAACTTCGTACAGACAAGCACCCGTTGTCAGGATCGAACCCGGGTCTCTGGCGCTGTGAGGCAGCAACTCTAAGGCTGCACCACCGTGCCGCCCATCACTGTTACCAAAGTGTTCCCCAATCCACACTTCCACTACCTGTACGGTTTCATTTCGTCAGCTGAAGTAAAGCACAGGCCTTTCTCTCAAGACTGGTTACTCATTGTCTCAAAAAACCTGGACGCACTTAACAAACTCCACCTCATCTCAGCCCCTTACGCCGAGGCAATCGTAGTCAATGTTAGGAAAGTTAAAACCCCCTGCGACCATTACCCTATTGCTTTTACACCTTTAAGCAATGTGCTTGCTCATTTATTCCAGTAATTCCCACTTGCTATTGGCAGGCTTAGGATGTAACACTACCAAAATGATTTCCCCTATCTACGTTCAACCCATATGGCCTCGTTGGACGAACCCTCAGTTATTCTCTTAACGAACTGCAGTGAAGAACCAGACAACTGTCCTAGTGAGGTGTATTTGCCAAAAAATAAACTGATCATATATGCCAAATCATCTGATGCAATAACTCCTTTCTGTAGACTTATCTACACATTATACAACATCATACTAATTGTGACCAGTGATGTGCCCCAAGATTTGGTGCTGGGCCCATTGCTGTTTGTCATCTACATCAATGATTTGGAGGAGAATGTACATGGCATGATTACTAAGTTTGCAGATGACACAAAGGTGGTTGGTTTTGTAGATAGCAAAGAGGGTTGCCAATAATTGCAGCATGATCTTAATCGGTTGGGCAGGTTGGCTCAGGATTGTTTGATGAAGCTTAATACTGAGAAGTGCAGGGTGTTGCATTTTGAGACATCTAACCAGGGCAGGACCAATACTGAATGGTCGGGCTCTGGGATTGTTGTGGAGCAGAGGCATCTAGCAGTGTAGGTATTTAGATCCTTGAAAGTACCTACACTCACAGGTAGGTAGAGTGGCCAAGAAAGCTTTCGGCACATTGGCCCTCATCAGACAGTATTGAGTATGGAAGTTGGGAGGTTGTGTGACAGTTGTACAAGGCATTTGTGAAGCCACATTATGTGTTTTGTGTTCAGTTTTGGTCAACCTGTTGTAGGAAAGATGTTGGTAAGCTGGAAAGGGTGCAGAGACTTATGGGCATGTCCCACGTAGGCGACTCTCTCGATGACTGCCAGGGACTAATTTTAATGGAATTCACCTGCGACAACGTACAACAGCAAAAGATGCCGCCACTGTCGCTGAAAAATGTTCAATATGTTGAAAAAGTTGTGGCAGTCGCCTATGTGGGGCAAGCCCATTACGAGGATATTGCCAGGAGTCAAGTGCTTGAGCTAAAGGGAAAAGGTTGAGCAAGCAAGGACTTTATTCCTTGGAATGAATGAGTGAATGAATAAGTTTATTGGCCAAGTATTCACATACAAGGAATTTGCCTTGGTGCTCCGCCCGCAAGTGACAACATGACATACAATGACAGTTAGGAATGACACATAAAACATTAAACATTAATAATAAAACATTATCGATTAAACATGTGAATTAAATAAAATACTAGAGCAAAAAGAGGCAACAGATTTTTGGTTATTGAGTAGAGCTACTACTCGTGGAAAAAAGCTGTTTGTATGTCTGGGTGTGACAGCTTTGACAGTGCAGGAGGATGAGGGGTGATTTTTACATAGATGTACAAGATCATTTGAAGAACGGATAAGGTAAATGCACAGATTCTTTTACCCAGATTGGGGAAAATTGAGAACGAGAGGGCCTAAGTTTAAGGTGAGGGGGGAAAGATTTAATAGGAACTTGGGGGGCAATTTTTTTACGCAAAGAGTGGTGGGTATATGGAACGAGCTGCGGGAGGAGTTGGTTGAGGCAAGTACTATCACAACATTTTAAAAAGAACATTTGGACAAGTAGGTTTGGAGGGATATGGGCGAAATGCAGGCAGGTGGGACGAGTGTAGATGGGGCATGCTGGTCGTTGTGGGCCAGTTGGATCGATGGGCCTGGTTCCACTATGAAATACTGCTAATACTGCATTAATAATATTTGTAGTTCTACCATGTAGATGCACAAGGGTGAAGAATTTGGCTAAAGTGGGACTTTTGGGAGGGAGATATGAAAGCCACTGATTTTAAAATAACTAAAAACATAAGCGTTTTGAGGATCCAGTGTGAAAGCTCTTGGCAATCCTTCGGTTTTGAAACAAAGACTACTGGCTTTGATTCTGAAAATAATAGGTGATTTGAGCATGTTATGTTTTCAGCTGAAATTTATTTCTAAATAGTTTATATTAAAAAACGTAACAATTAAACTGCAGTTTTAAATGTTACCATCCAGATGTAAATCTGCTATTTTCCAACTACATTTTAAAACAAAGTTTGTGTTGAAATAGTTTTGCATGGATGTAACTAAATATTTATTTCACTGAGGAACATCATTCATTTTATTTTGGGTTAATTGAATTCTGAGCATATTATGTGCCTTGATTTTTGTTGGTGAGCTTTGCATGCTCGTCCTGCTTCAGCAATTTGTTAATCAAAATATATTATCATGTAACTTAGCCTTTTTTTTTTAACTTTGCAATGAAAGCGAAACCTTTTTGTTTTTTGAGATCTTAATTTGCAGTGTTATTATCAACCTACTTGTTGTATGTTTCTTAACATCACTTCAGAAGGAACCCATGCCCTGGTCAGATGTGACACAAGATGCACTTGTAATCCTTTGTGTCTGTGCGTCCCTTGTGACATGTGAGATTCATTGCGAGATGTGTGTGGCTGTGGAAAGGTTTAATGTGGAATGGCAGGATGTGAAGTTTTTTTTCTCACTGAAAGATTCCTTTGTGCCTTTGGATACGAAGCTGAAAATCGCAGACTAACAGTACGACACTAATTAGCGTGACTTGCACAGGTAAACAAACACGTTGCGGATGCTGCCAGATAAAATATATGCTTTGAGAGTCTTAGATCCTTCATGCATTGTTTCTATCCCCGCAGAATTCTTCCATTGATGTGACTCAAAGTGTTGAAGAGGATACACCACTAGACCATCCCCTTCTATATGCTGATGCTTTGGTTGGCGATGTGAGACCTTACTTTAAAGGTGTGCCAACAGTGTGGTGGGGAATTCTGTTAACATTTCTGCATGTGAGTCTTGGATTTCCTATATGGATATCTCTAAATAGAGATTATTTGAAGAAAACTATTAGAAAACTATTTTAAAAGTTATTTAGTATGAGCTTCCTGAATTTCTAACAAATTTAAATGGAATGGGTCAGTTTTTTGTACAATATTTGCTAATGGGCCACATGATAATTTTTTTAATTAAGTAATTTGTTAAATATTATTTTCCATTGAAAACGGTATTTATAGAATTGGAAAGAATGTTAGCAACAAAAATTATTTTTCGATCTGTCGAACTATTTTCAAATATTTTTTGATAAACTGGTACATGTTTTAACGCGAAGGAAGGAACTGCAGATGATGGTTTAAACCGAAGATAGACGCAAAATCCTGGAGTAACTTCACGGGTCAGATACATCTCTGGACAAAAGGAATAGGTGACGTTTCAGGTTGAGACCTTTTTCAGACTGAGAGTCAGGGGAAAGGGAAACGAGAGATAGACAGTGATATAGAGAAATATAGAACAAATATAGAATGAAAGATGTGCAAAAAGGTAACAATTATAATGGAAACGGGCCATTGTTAGCTGTGGGCTAGGTGAAAACATGTTACAAACAATGAAACTCACCAGGACGACAGTGAAACTATTACAACAATTAGGGTGGGGGAGGAACGGAGAGGGAGGGGATGCAAGAGTTACTTGAAGTTAGAGAAATCAATAATGGACTGTCAGCTGCCCAAGCAAAATATGAGGTGCTGTTCCTCTAATTTGCGTTTGCACTCACTCTGACAGTGGAGGAGGCCCAGGACAGAAAGGTCAGTGTGGGAATGGGAAGGGGAATTGAAGTGTAGATCAGGTAGGCAGGCCCAGGCGGACTGAGTCAAGGTGTTCAGCGAAACAATCGCCTGCCTACGTTTGGTCTCGAGGATGTTTATTTCTATGTTGCAACATATTTCTATGTTGCATTCAAAGAGTCAAAATGGTGGCTGAAACTGTCATTGTTAGCTGTGGCGAGGTGAGAACGAAAACCTGGTGTGATGGGTGGGGGATGGATGGAGAGAGAGAGAGGGAATGCAGGGGGTTTAAACAATTAAAGTGTTTAGCAACCGGGAGATCAGGTAGGTCCAGGCCGACTGAGCGAAGGTGTTCAGCAAAACGATCACCCAGTTACGTTAGGTCTCACTGATCTTGACAATTGATACAGTAGATGAGGTTGGAGGAGGCGCAAGTGAACCTCTGCCTAACTCTGAAAGGACTGTCTGGGTCCGTGGACAGAGTCAAGGGGGAGGAGGTATAGGGACGGGTGTTGCATCTCCTGCGGTTGCAGGGGAAGATACCTGGGGAGGGGGTGGATTGGGTGGGAAGGGATGTGATAACCAGGGAGTTGCGTTAGACGGAAAGGGGTGGAGATGGGAAAATGTGACAAGTGGTGCGATCCTGTTGGAGGTGGCAAAAATGTCGGAGAACTATGTTTTGTATGCGACGGCCGATGGGGTGAAAAGGTAAGGACTAGGAGGACTCTGCCCCTGTTGTGACTAGGAGGAGGGGGAGCAAGGGCGGAGGTGCGGAGAACCGGGCTATCTTCAGTTGAAACCAGCATCAGCAGTTCCTTCCTACACTTATGACCCTTCTTCAGTCTTGTTACTCCTGCAGTATATGTACCTTTGTACAAACAAGCATCTGTAGTTCCTTGTTTCTATCCAATGCATGAACACACTCTATGATGAGGATCCGATCCTAACGCAACATATGGATTCATTGATATGATAATTGGCACTGCTGATGAGTTCCTTTTCTAAAGAAAATAATCGATTTATCTTCTTTGTTCTAGGTTGCTTTTGTTGCTCTGGCATTCACTTTGGGCTTTGTATGTGTGACATCTGACAGTTGTAAAAATGTCCTCTGGTCTTTCAAACCTGTGACCATTATAATAATCGCAAAAGTCGTCCTTTGGATCCTGTATGCTGTCTTTGAATTTTACCTGCAAGCTCAGCACTCCAAAGTCAGAAACAGAGGCTATCTGGCACTGTACCGATCCGTGAGGCATTTGAAACACCTGCCTCTTTTCATTCATTCTATGGGTGAGCAGAATTGACTTTTTTTTTTTGTTTTGAATAATTTTTTTATTAGCAATAAACAATTCTCAATGTTTAAAACTGAGTTATAAACATCAACTTAAATCAATATTTGTACTCTAATGATTATTATCTTATTTTTTTTTTAAATAAAAGTGGGTAAAGAGAAATACCATTATTAATCAATAAAATTATAATTCCTTAATAATTATTTGGTATAAAAGAAAAAGAAAAAATGAAGAAAAAGAAAAAAGACATATTATGTATATATATCAATTAAAAGCCACACAATATATTATAAATGAAACAACTACAAATAATAATATCAGTAAAGACATGCATATATCCTGGTATACCAATACATTATTTTCATCAAATCCCGCAGGGTGTCAGTCGAGCCGTGATGCCAAGAACAGCTACTTCTCTAAATACTGTATATATGGAGACCATATCTGTTGAAAAGAATTATACTCGTCCAAAAGGACAAATCTGATTCTTTCCAACTGCAACGTCTCCAACATCTCTGATGCCCACATTTTAATTGTTGGGGATAATGTTCCCTTCCAAAATTTCAATATTATTTTTTTCCCTAATATCAAACAATAATCAAGGAAATTTCTTTGATCTAGTGTAAATATCAAATTAGCCTCTGGAATTCCCAGTATTATTAGCTTTGGGTCAGGTTCTAATTTAACCTTAAGAACTTCAGAAATTACTTTAAAAATTTCTGTCCAATAATAATTCAATTTAGGACATGTAACAAAACTGTGTGTTAAATTTGCTTCTAAATTCTTACATTTGTCACAAATAGAGGAGAGATTAGGAAATATACTATTTAATTTGGTTTTTGAATACTGTAATCTGTATAATACTTTAAATTGTATTAATATATGTCTAGCATTTAACGAGCACCGGTGTATTCGTTGTAGACTTTCTTCCCAATTTTCTTTGGTTATAGGTGATCCAATTTCATTTTCCCATGCTTGACGATATGTTTCAGTTATTGGATTCTCCTTATCCATAATGATGTTATATATATAAGCTATTAATTTTTCTGTGGTTGGATGCCAGTTAAACGATTCATCTAATAATCCTGGTTCCTTATTTTTAAAATCCTGTGTATTAGATTTAATATAATCTCTAATTTGGAAATACCTAAACAAATGCTGTGAAGACAATCCGTAGATATCTTGTAATTCCTGAAATGAAAGAAATTTTCCATTTCTATAGAGGTGCTCTACCCTTGTAATTCCTAAATTATCCCAATGTCTGAACCCTCCATCCAATGTGGAGGGCTTAAATAATGGGTTATTCATAATTGGTAATCTAAATGAAAGATTGTCTAATTGTAAAGTCTTGACTATTTGTTTCCAAATACGTCTATTATTATAAATGATTGGATTGTCCCTATAAATTTTTTTTTGAACTTCCTTTGGGGCAAAAATAATTGAATCTACGTTGAAAGGCAAACAATCTTCCTTTTCTATCTTTAGCCACGTTGGTTCCAGGTCCGTATTTACCCACCAAAAATTCATATTCTTAATCTGTACTGCCCAGAAGTAGTATAGAAAATTTGGAAGTGCTAATCCTCCGTTTATCTTTGACTTACATAAATGTTTTTTACTTATTCTATGATTTTTATAATCCCAGATAAAACTATTAACAATATTATCAATTTTTTTAAAAAAGGTTGAATTGACTTCTAATTGTACAAACAGATTTTAACCGACCGTTAGCGAAAGAATGAGAACATGGTAGCAATGAATAAGGGGCACCATCTTGTGCACTGGTTCACAGACCCAGAAAGAAAAATGTCAGGTTCTAGTCTGGAAATGCTGAATGCTGGAAAATTCTTGTTCATAATTGACTGCCAACCAAGCCAAAATGATCACTAATGTGACTGCCATATGTGTCAATGCCGAGAGATGGCTATCTGCATTCTATTCTTTTGCTAGTGCTCCGATCAAAATAAGCTATGCATCAAAAGTTATAAACGGTAGGATTTTGTTCTAAATTGCAGATGAGGGAAAACTGAAATAAAAACCAGAAAATGATGGAAAAGCCCAGCAGCGTTTGTGGCAAAAGAAACTCTGGGCTTAAGGTTCATATCAGAACTTGGAAAGAGGAAAAACTCAATTTAATCTTAAGTTTTAATTGGATTCAATACAGAGAAACGTGAGGTGTTGTATTTTGGGAGGTCTAACATGGGCAGGACTTTCACAGTGAATGGCATGGCTCTGGGGAGTGTTGTAGGGCAAAGGGATCTATGAATGCAGGTACATAGTTCCTTGAAGGTGGCATCACAGGTAGATGGGGTGGTCAAAAAGGCTTTTGGCACTTTGGCCATCAGTCAGGATATTGCATATAGAAGTTGGAAGGTCATGTTGTAGTTAATATGAGATGTTGGTGAGGCGGCATGTAGAGTATTGTGTTCGGTTCTGGGCAGCATGATTTAGGAAAGATATTGTCAAGCTGGAAAGAGTCCAGAGAAGATTTTCGAGGATCTTGCCTGGACTCGAGGGTCTGAGCTATCTGGTAAGGTTGGGTAGGCTGGGACTCTATTCCTTGGTGTGCAGGAGGATGACGGGTGGTCTTATGGAAAGTTCATGAGTCATAGGGACAGAATTAGGCCATTCGGCCCATTGAGTTTACTCAGCCATCTAATCATGGCTGATCTATCTTCCCTTTCAACCCGATTCTCCTGGTTATTTTCTCATAACCCTTGACACCCGTACTAATCAAGAATTTGTCAATCTCTGCCTTAGAATTGCCCAATTACGGCCCCCACAGCCGTCTGTAGCAATGAATTCCACAGATTCACGACCCTCTGACTAAAGAAATTCCTCCTCATCTGCTTTCTAAAAGTACTTCCTTTTATTCTGAGGCTGTGCCCTCTGGTCCTAGACTCTCCCATTAGTGGAACATTGAAAAATAATATTCTAAAGGATTTCCAAGCTTGTCTTGAAGTCAGGGTTATCCATGCACTGATTTTTTTGTTGAAATCGATTGGAGTTACTTGTCCACTTGCAGTTGTAATTAATAAGTTGTGTCTTTTTTTTAAAACTGTGCTCTGCCGACATTGACCATATAACCAATTTGGGCTTGTATGCCATTGATTCTAATCGCTTGGCTCCAAGCTCAAATGCACCATGTCACTCCTGATTTTTAAGCTTCTGCAAAATAATATGATTTAGCAATTTATTGTATCTAATCATCATCTAAGGCTACGGCCTCCTTGATTTACAAGGTTAATCCCCGGGATGGCGGGACTGTCATATGCTGAGAGAATGGAGAGACTGGGCTTGTATACTCTGGAGTTTAGAAGTATGAGAGGAGATCTTATTGAAACATATAAGGTTATTAAGGAATAGGACACACTAGAGGCAGGAAACATGTTCCCAATGTTGGGGGAGTCCAGAACCAGCGGCCACAGTTTAAGAATAAGGGCTAAGCCATTTAGAACGGAGATGAGGAAACACTTTTTCTCACAGAGAGTTGGGAGTCTGTGGAATTCTCTGCCTCAGAGGGTGGAGGAATGGGATACTGATTGTGGATGGTCAGCCATGATCACATTGAATGGCGGTGCTAGTTCGAAGGGCCAAATGGCCTGCTCCTGCAACTATTGTCAATATGCTTGCAACTGCTCAGCATAGTTGTGATCAAAGCAAAGCAACAATGAGATAAATGTGAGGTTATCCACTTTGGCGGCAAAAACAATGGGGTTAGGTTAGGTTAGCGAGACCAGGGCGTCCTTGTACACCGGTCACTGAAAGTTGGCGTGCAGGTACAGCAGGCAGTGAAGAAAGCTAATGGAATGTTGGCCTTCATAACAAGAGGATCTCAGTATACGAGTAAAGAGGTTCTGCAGTTGTATAGGGCTCTGGTGAAACCACATCTGGAGTATTGTGTGCAGTTTTGGTCTCCTAATTTGAGGAAGGACATCCTTGTGATTGAGGCAGTGCAGCGTAGGTTCACGAGATTGATCCCTGGGATGGCGGGTCTGTCATATGAGGAAAGGTTGAAAAGACTAGGCTTGTATTCACTGGAGTTTAGAAGGATGAGGGGGGATCTTATAGAAACATATAAAATTATAAAAGGACTGGACAACTATGGGCGGCACGGTGGTGCAGCGGTAGAGTTGCTGCCTTACAACGCTTGCAGCGCCGGAGACCCGGGTTCCATCCCGACTGTGGGTGCTGTCTGTACGGAGTTTGTACCCCCGTGATCTGCGAGGGTTTTCTCCGAGATATTCGGTTTCCTCCCACACTCCAAAGACGTATGTAGGTTAATTGGCTTGGATAAGTGTATATCATCCCTGGTGTGTGTAGAATGGTGTTAGTGTGCTGGTCGGCGCGGCCTCGGCGGGCCCAAGTGCCTGCTTCCGCATTGTATCTCTACAGTTGAGCTACAGAGCTTAATTTATTTTTCCAACTGTTTGGTGTGATAATATGTATAAGCTGATTAGACATTGTCATTTTTTCATATTAAATAGTTAATTGCCTAGCTACTGTTCTGCCAACAGTATGAATTTGCCACCACCTGGTGGTTATGAAGTATATCTGCGACTGGCAGAATATGAAACGCTGTGGAAAGCAGATACTAGAGCAGAAAGAGGGCCACAGCCATCATGGATTCATAGAAATCACAACTGTTGGTCTACTGTGCCTGTGTGTGGATCTGACTAATCTATTTAGTGCCTATCTTTTTAAAATTTCAAATATCTAACTACTTCATTGTAAATTGGGCATCTATTTCTATGTCTGCTTTGAGTCCATTTACTATCCATCATTCTTAAGCAAGAAAAAACCTCATCTATTCACATTTCCACCATGCAGTGATTAATCTGAAATTCCTTTTTGCTAATTCACCAGCAATCCATAAAAAAGATTCTTAAAACTTATTTTATCTATTTTTCATTTTTCATAGCTATGACATCTGATATTTAGCCCCAGTGAACGGTTCTAATAAACTGCACTCGAGTTATAATTTAGCTAAAATTTTAACATTAAAAAAAGAACCCCTTAGATGCACTATATTCTTTCTTGTGTTTTTTAACTTCATATTGTGCTCTGTACTTTTGTATTTCCATTTTCGCCTCCTCCATGTCTCCTGTGGTTTTTTTCTCTCTCCCAGTTTTGCCAATGGCAAGCTTCTATTTCCTCGCATCTGCCCCCAGATGAAAAGTCGTTCGACTTTAGAGATACAATGAGGAGACAGGCCCTTTGGCACACCGAGTCCATGCCGACCTCATACACTAGCACCGTACTACACACTAGGGACAATTTACAATTTTACCAAAGCCAATTAAGCTACAAACCTGTACGTCTTTGGAGCGTAAGAGAGACCAGAGCACCCAGAGGAAACTCACTCTGTCAAAGGGAGAAAGTGGAAACTCCGTACAGTCAGCATCTGTGGTCAGGATCTAATTCAGGTCTCTGGCGCTGTAAGTCAGCAACTCTACCACTGTGCCGCCCAAGTCATGGAGTACACAGAAACTGGTCTCTCAGCTCAACGCATCCGTGCCAGTCAAGATATCTAGGCATCTCATCTAGCCTGAAGAAAGGTCCTGACCCGAAACGTTCAATCTGAAGGTTTCGATCCGAGGTACCTTGTTCACACAGAGGGTGGTGGGTGTATGGAACAAGCTGCCAGTGGAGGTAGTTGAGGCTGGGACAGATCCCATTGTTTAAGAAACAGTTGGACAGGTACATGTATCGGACAGGTTTGGAGGGTTATGGACCAAGCGCAGACAAGTGGGACGAAGGTAGCTTGGACATTGTTGGCGGGTGTGGGCGAGTTGGGCCGAAGGGCCTGTTTCCACACTGTATTAATCTAAGTTCACCTCTCAGTCTCCTACATTCCAAGCAATAAAGTTATAGCCTGCCCAATCTCTCCCTCGATTCCTGGCAACATCCTTATAAATCTGCTTTGCACACTCCGGCTAAACATATATTTAATGTAAACCAAAACTATAAATAATTCTTCAAGTGCAGCTTCACCGTTTTATACTTGTCTTACAGTTCATAGAAAGAGCTAATCGGCATGAACATTTTGGATGCCTAACTACATCCCATTCTTCATTTGGTGCCTTCTTCATTGTATTTTTTGCGATAATCCATGCATAGGTGCAGGTCCACCAGTGATTTTTCCGCTGTCTTGGTTTCAGAGCCTTTCTGGGTTATCCGTTTTGCTGGACCAACAGAGGTCATGGCCTCCGAGAGGAGTCCAACGGTACTGCGACGGTCTGCCGGTGCAGCCATGGATCCGAGATGCCAGTCTGCAACGTTGTCCTCAGAAGTTGGCTTTGGGGTCAGATCTGTCGCCTCTGGTCCCAAAGCCACGGCCGCAGGGGGGCAAATTCAACCCGCTGATCTGCGAGAAAGTCCCAGTGAGGTTGCGATTGGGGGGGGGGGGGGATTTGAAATCTCCGTAAATTTACGGACCGCTCTCGTAAGTCTGTCCGAATTAAAGGAGTTGGAGGATGACCAGTTGCCGAAAAATATGTGTTGCTCCTGTATTTGAGAAGAAAGAAATGCTCCAATTTCACCAATCGCTTCTTCCCAGCCCTGCTGCACTTTGTAATCAGATCTGCTCTTGGAATCCTTTGTATGTGATTTTCCTCCCCCCTCCCCCTTGCAATCTGGCAAAAGACTATTCAATGGATCAATTTTAATTAAAAAGAACGAGCCCATTGCATTCTGGCCTGCCTTCCCACGTCAGAAGACTTTTGTTGACAACTTATAGCCCCACACCTTCCAAGGATTTTCTGACCACTCATTTTGGAAAACCAGAGATGTAACATCTGCAAAGGAAGCGGAAATCTTTTGGTTTTGCCATCAAACCATCTGATTTATTTATTACAGAAGGATCTGAGAAGGTCAACTTTCCTTCCGATATTCTGATCCCTTTCATTTATTTGTTGGAAGGAACTGCAGATGCTGATTAAAACCGAAGGTAGACACAAAATGCTGGAGTAACTCAGTGGGACAGGCAGCATCCCTGGGGAGAAGGAATGGGTGATGTTTCTGGATGAGACCCTTCTTAAGACCTTCTTAAGATGGGTTTTGACCCGGAACGTCACGCATTCCTTCTCTCCAGAGATGCTGCCTGTCCAACTGAGTTACTCCAGCATTTGTGTCTACCTTCCCTTCATTCATTTCCATGGGTGCGTATCTCACCACTTTGGCTGCCTCGGCTTATGTTATCAGTGCCTGCCACACTAAACCAGTCTATGTGTTTCTGTCCTGATTTCCCCTTTCACCTCATCTTTTCACATTTATCCTGTTTATCTCTTGGACTAATTTCTTTTTTTATTTCCTTTCTGAAAGGGATGATTTGCCTAGTACCTGTTCTCGCTTCTCTTGAGCCTGTCTTGTTTTCTAATAATTAAAACAAAATAAATTATTAATTCAACTTATTAAAGCCAATTTCCTTTTAACCAATCTACTTTCGAGAGGTCATTCTTATTTTGGTTTGCAAAGATAGACACAAATTGCTGGAGTAACTCGGTTGGTTAGACAGCATCTTGGAGAAAAGGTATAGGTGACATTTTGGGGGAAGACCCTTCATCTGACTCTATCTGCCTGTCCCGCTGAGTCACTCCAGCATTTTATGTCTATCTTCGGTGTAAACCAGCATCTGCGGTTCCTTCTTACTCATTTTATTTTGCAAAAACTGTCCGAATGTGTTCAGCGTTTTGCTTTTATTTTGTTTGATTTCTTGTACACCAGAGGATGTTTGCATACTCCTTACAATTAACTGGGTGACAAGGTCCAACTAGGTCTTCCTAGTACAACACTCATAGCCTTGGAAGGGATCAGGAATTAATTGGGACCGATGGGATCAACGGTCACTCAGTAAACTGGGCTGGCATAAATGCAACTGTAAATGATGCACACAAGTTTCCATAGTTACCCCCTTTCCCCTCCACTTCCCCCTCCCCCCTACTTCCCCCAACCACCGCCAGAGAGTGCAGCGGGACTATTGCTGCTCAGAAATTCATGCTCCATAATTAGAAGGGTGGCAAAGGAAAAAAGAGGTCTCTCCTTTGAGGTTGAAATGTTTCATTTTACTGGCTAGCTCAGTAAATTTTCATGGACAGAAATAAAATGCAAATGCAATGTTACGTTCACTCTGTAAGGTTTTTTTTTAATGCATTAGAATATTGTGATAGATAACTTCTCGGGAACATTCACTAATAAACTTGTATGGTTTTTTTTTACATATAGGAAATGTAGTTATCCTGCTTATATTTGCCACGCAGCTGTCCTTTGAACTGAAAGACCTGATGATGTACCTTATTCTTGGAGTGCTGACAGTGGAACTGTTCTTTTCTTCAGTGTGCCTCTTCATTTACACAGGTGAGGGGGAAAAAAACAGCCAGAACCTCCCTGCTGTGTACTTGCAAAGCAGCAGTTACAATAGGCATTGCAATGGATTTAACACGTCTGTTTACAATTGAATAGTCCTCATCCTTCCTAAACCTCACCCTTTCCTGCCTTTTTTAAATTAAAACCAAGAGCAGTTGCTTTTGAAAGAATAGGTGCCCCCCCCCCCTTTTCTCCTTCCAGAGCCATTCACCTGTATTCCATTCATAAACTAGTATAACAGCTGAGAGGAAAAATCTTAAATCCACTGACCTGCCCAGGATTAAAATTAGAGTCGGTCCAACAGTTGTAACTACGTGAAGAACAAAACTCATCCTCGGATTTTTTAAATTTCAAAATAACAAATTCAGAATTCAACCAAAAGTATACATTTTCAGTGTCTGTACATTCTTTAGTGTCATATTCAGTAGTGTTCACATCTGTCTTTAAATTCATTTTAGTGTGACAGGCAGTTAACTGAATATACGGAAAGTAATGACTTGGCATTTGAAAGTTCACCACAAACATGTGTGGATAAGATAGTTTGCATACCTGTTCCATTCACATGCATATCAGATGAGGGACATTGTCTCCTTGTTCAATCCCTCTCTCTCTCTCTCTCTCTCCCGGCTTTTGATAGGCATCTTATGTTAGTGTGGGTGGACACAAAATGCTGGAGTAACTCAGCACAACAGGCAGCATCTCTGGAGAGAAGGAATGGGTGACGTTTCGGGTTGAGACCCTTCTTATGTTAACATGGTTGGCTTGGCTGATACTGCAACTTAAAATACTTTCCATGTCTATGTACATGAATTTACACCCTAAATAATGTGGGTATTTCATGAACCTTGTTTAATGCCATACTTGTTTGAATGTTTTGTTTTAACATGATTCGAACTTGAAGAGAAGGTGGAACATTGTTTTTTCATTTGTCCGTATCTTCCAGCCAAACATTCTCCACTCACCCGAAAAATTAGCAATACTCTGCAGTTTTATTTGTTCTAATGGAAACCTGACACAAGGAAGTGCAGGTGCTGGTGTACAAAAAAAAATCACAAAGTGCTGGTGTAACTCAGCGGGTAAGGCAGTATCTCTGGAGACATGGATAGGGGATGTTTCATTTCTGACCTGTCCTGACCCGAAATGTCTCCTATTCATGTCCTCCCAATATGCTGCCTGATGCACTGTGTTGCACTGTGTTCCTATTTTTAATAATGTTAATCTGTATGATCATTTTTAACCAAAAGCCCTACTAGGGACAAGTGTTGCGAATTAGCTTTGGCTAAAAACTCTATGATGCATACATCAGATGACCGTTTCAAGTGTATCTATGTTTTTGTATCTATCCCTATTTAAATAAACCTTAATTAATTAATTCGGTCTGAAGAATGGTCCAGACCCAAAACGTCACATATCCATGTTCTTCAGAGATGCTGCTTGACCGACCAAGTTACTTCAGCACTTTGTGTCTTTTTTTTGGTTAAACAACTTACTACGTATTCCTTCTTGCCCCCACACTGTCCAGAGCAGGTGTTAAAATTAATTTTCTTGATGTCTCTGTTTTTATTTTCCATCTGGAATTTGCAGATGTTAGTGATATTGATAAAACCGCAAGTCCTTCTTTCCATTGTGTTGCAGTGATATTGTCAATTTGAATTCCATTGTCTTTGGGATGGTTCTTCTTTTGTAATCTGCAAGATCCTCTTGATGTGATTTAGGTTCTGATGTTTTGCATAATAATTTTGTCATTTTTAGAATTACTGGTGTGCAATTTAAAGGTAATTTGCAATCTCATCTTCAGAGGTGATAAGGTAGAACAGAGGCAACGTGTAAACATTTCTTAAAATACCAGGACCGGTCCACCTAGTAACTTAGTTTAATTCTATCCATGTTTAGATTTTAAGAATTTCACAGATTTTAAATACAAATCTTGACATATTTCTGTAAAATATAAATGTTGATCTTCGGGAATAACAGCTTCCTCCTGGAAGAGGCTGGGTTAAATCCATCCAGACAAAGACGTATGGTGTACTTTGCAGTCTGAAGAAGGATCTCGACCTGAAACGTCACCCATTCCTTCTCTCCAGAAATGCTGCCTGTCCTGCTGAGTTACTCCAGCATTTTGTGGTATACTGAATTGGTTTTATACATTTGCACTTAGTGAAGGCAACCTTCACTCTATAATGCCAAAAAAGCACTTTGATTGTTGAACTGAAGGTTTGATTTATTACGAACATGAAAAGACCCAATACCTTGGTAAGTCACCATTAAAACCTAACAAACTAGGATGAAGGGATGTACCAGACAGATTCCTGGGATGTCAGGACTTTCATACGAAGAAAGACTGGAGAGACTCAGCTCGCTAGAATTTAGAAGATTGAGGGGGGATTTATAGAAACGTACAAAATTCTTAAGGGGTTGGACAGGCTAGATGTAGGAAGATTGTTCCCGATGTTGGGGATGTCCAGAACAAGGGGTCACAGTTTAAGGATAAGGGGGAAGTCTTTTAGGACCGAGATGAGAAAAGCATTTTTCACGCAGAGTGGTGAATCTCTGGAATTCTCTGCCACAGAGGGTAGTTGAGGCCAGTTCATTGGCTATATTTAAGCGGGAAGTTAGATGTGGTCCTTGTGGCTAAAGGGATCAGGGGGTATGGAGAGAAGGCAGGTACAGGATACTGAGTTGGATGATCAGCCATGATCATATTGAATGGCGGTGCAGGCTCGAAGGGCCAAATGGCCTACTCCTGCACCTATTTTCTATGTTTCTACAAGAAAAATGTTGTACTAAAGACTCCTTGGCTACACATTCACCCTCTGGATTCTGTGGATCTCTCGTTCTTGTTTTCTTTGAAAGACAGACCCAAGTTTACTTCTTATGACCTTGCTTTTAGCAGCAAATTGATTCAATTTAAAAATCTACCTGGTATCCTCTACATTTTATTTAAAATTGATTTTTTTCTCATTTTAGGAGCATTTTAGTTAATGTCACCACATATTTTCTGATGCTCCATGTTTCAATTTGAACAATAAATTTGCTGTGTTGTTCCTTAGAATGTTTCTGAAACTTTATGATTTCTTTTTGATTTTTACTTTATTTTTCTCTCTGTTTTTCTCTCTTTATAAAAAAAAATTATTAGAGACAAAATGATTCATTTGATAATATTAATAATGTATGATTGTTGTACACAAAATATTGCTATCATAATGTGTTTGCTAATTCACTGCTTACCTACTCTAATAAAAAAAATATATATTTTAAAAAAAAAGAATGTTTCTGAAATTAAACCAGTAAAAAAAATGGCTTGCCTTATTATCAAGAGCTGTTAAATTCCAAATAGGTAAATTAATCTACAGATTAGTGATTTTACGTAAAATATCGAGTCTGTGGCCCCACATTGGTTGTTGTGTATCTAACATGGTCTGTCTGACTTAATTGGAATAAACAGACTGTCAAGAGGTGATTGATGATGGACTGAATTAGTTTATAACGTGCCATTTTCAATCTTGCACCTCACTGCAACAATTTCTTTTAAGTTTATTTATTGGCTGCACAATTTTCCTCCAACTCTGGTGGTCCCTGGCTATTTTTGTCCACAGCCTTCTCAATAGTGCTATTTTCACCAATAGTTACAACACTGGTGGGAAGACTAATCTACCAGAGGAACATGTTTGCCTGACCCTCTCTAACACCGTACCGCAGTCGTAAATTGAGCTGTCTGTATCTTGCATAAATCTGGGTCTGTGCGCTAAAATCAGCTCCCAGCTCTAGTCAGTTTACTTATCCAACTAATTACCAATTTTTGGTTCTGAGATAAACTTGTCTAACTTTTCACATTTATCATCTAATTTAAATTGACTTTTATCTTAAAATTATTGGGGGGTTTTTTGTATTTTGGGAGATCTAGGACCATGTGATAGAGTAAATACCCTTTCTGATGGATCCCTCCTTTCCACCCTCTGTACTACCTTTCCTCGTGTGTGGTTTATGGGCCATTTAAAAAGGAGGGATAGGGAGGCATTTAAAACAAAATAAAGATTTGCCAATGGACGGCACAGTGGCGCAGCTGGTAGACCTGCTGTCTCAGTGCCAGAGCCCCGGGTTCAATCCTGCCCTCGGGTACTGTCTGTGTGGAGTTTGCACGTGCTCGCTGTGACTGCGTGGGTTTTTTCCAGGTGCTTCGATTTCCTCCCACATTCCTATTGCGTCTCTCCCTTCTTCATTTCTCGTGTGACACCCATTTGTTTATTTTTCACCCCCAGCCTTTGTCACTTACTCCAACCGAGAAGAGAGAAACTTAAAGCCGGAGGAAGGGATGAAGGTGGAAGGGGGGGGGAGTGGAAAAAGGGGGAAACATAGGAAATTGGGACAGGAGATGAGCGTACAAAGGACGGGAAAGGATCGGGGTGACCAGGATCGAGAAAGATGGTGGGAGAAATGTGTGCACTGGGGTGGAGGCAAGGGAAAGAGAGGGGGAATATGGGCATTATCACCTGAAATTGGAGAGTGTAATGTACTCCCTGTTGGGTTGTAAGCTATCCATGCAAAATATAGGGTGCTGTTTTCCCAGTTCGCTTTGAAAGACACCAAAGACATTGAACACTCTCTTACATTGGTGAGAAGAAGTATGGACTAAGTGACCGTTTTGCCGAGCACTTGCATTGTGTTCCGTTTGGGTAGCTTACAACCCAACGGTATGTACTTTAAATTCCCCAATTTCAAGTAATATCCCCGACCCAGCGTGGGTTCATTTTTTCCACCAGCTCCGACTACCCCAGTCATACTGCTCCTTTCCCTTACTTCCTAAACTCATCTCCCATCCCGACTCCCACATTTCCCTTGTATCCCTCTCTTTCTCCTTCCTCTAGCTTTACATTTTGCTCCTCCCCTCCTCTCCTTTATCTGACGTCCTTTTCTCCATCTCGCCTCCAGCCTTTGTCACCTATTCCATCCATCTGCCAATCACTCCCTCCTCACCTGTATGCACCTGCCATTTATAGACACACGATGCTGGAGTAACTCAGTGGGACAGGCAGCATCGCTGTGAGCAGGATTAGGTGACGTTTTTGGTCGAGACCCTTCCTCAGACGGGTTGTTTTCTCAACCCGTAAAAGTCACCCATTCCTTCTCTCTGGAGATGCTGCCTGTCCCGCTGAGTTACTCCAACATTTTGTGTCTATCTTCAGCATCTGCAGTTCCTTCCTACACCTATCATTTACCAGGCTCCCACCGCCACCTCCCTTTTTCCCCTCTCACCCTGGCCGCAAACTCTTTGAGTCACTTCCCTCTGGAAGGCGACTCCGGATTGTCAAAGCTGCCACAGCCAGACATAAAAACAGTTTTTATCCAAGAGTAGTTGCTCTACTCAACAGCCAAAAATCTGTAGCCTCCCTTTGATCTGGTATTGTGTTGGTTCACATGCTTGATCAATGGTGTTTTATCATTAATGTTTTATTATTATTAATGTTTAGTGTTTTCAGATTCATTCTGACTGTCACTTGTGGGCAGAGCACCAAGGCAAATTCCTTGTATGTGAATACTTGGCCAATAAACTTACTTACTTACTTACGCTTTCTCCCATCCCAATCCAGAATAGTCTGGCGATTTTCCCTGCACAAATGCTGCCTGGAGTTATTCCAGCACTTTTTGTTTTTTGTCCAATGTCAAGTCTTATTGACAAATGATATGTCCTTTTTATGAAGCAAACTAAATTATAACTCGCTTTTCTCCCACAGTGAAGATCGCAAAGTTCAATGCGAAGAAACCATGTCCTGATATCCAAGAGGAAGAGAGAAGACATCGATATCCTGATCGCACTAACATTCTGTCAGAGACTGGGTTCAGGTGAATGTCTCGATCATTTTAACCACCGCCTGTGAATATTACCACTGAGAACAATGAGAACATTTTTTTTTTCCCCTGCTCAAATAACCTAGACTGTTATGGTTATTGCTTTAAAGAGGAAGAGCAACTATTTATTCAATTCAGGAATAAAACAGAAAATATTCAAACACACTTCTAGGTGACATGCACTATCATTGCTATCAGAGTCTGAAGAAGGGTCTCAACCTGAAACGGTACCCAATCCTTCTCTCCAGAGTTGCTATCCGTCCCACCGAGTTACTCCAGCATTCTGTGTCTTATCCTCATAGTAAACCCACTCTATATGTAGTTCAAAAAAACACAAAACCAATTCTGAACAGCGACCTCTAAGTTATAGGCTTCTAAAAATAGTTTTCCCATTCTCTGTTATCTTAAGTTTATCCAGAAGTTGTCGAACCATGAGAGATCCCAGGTTTTAAATTACCATTGTGCAGTGTTAAGCTATGCTGACTTCAGCAATGAAAAAATGCTGAGACCTGTCTTGGCTCCCCTTTGTCCAGGTTAAGTTCCCCTTGTGACCCAGTGGAAAAGAGATGATACGATATGGACGAATGCCAGCACGGAATGCAATGGTGTTGGCTGCTGATTGCAGTGACCTCTGTGCATTTGTCTGCATCGACAACTGTGGAACAAAGCGTGCAGGGTGGAACGCAGCTGGCCACTTGCACGCATGCGCACCTTGAGCACTGCCAACCAACACCCAATTACTCCTCCTGAGGTTTGACAGTGCAACAAATTGATTGGGGTTAGACGCAAAAAGCTGGAGTAACTCGGCGGGACAGGCAGCATCTCTGGAGAGAAGGAATGGGTGACGTTTTGGGTCGAGACCCTTCTTCAGACTGGGTAGTCTGAAACGCCACCCATTCCTTCTCTCCGGAGATGCTGCCTGTCCCGCTGAGTTACTCCAGCTTTTTGCGTCAATCTTCAGTTTAAACCAGTATCTGCAGTTCCTTCCCACACAAATTGATTGGGGTGTTGGAAGGCAAGACCAGTCACTGAAACTGTTTTCTGCTTGGGTAAAGGAAATTAGCCAGAGAGCAGTAGATCCAGGGAATATTTCAGATAGTTGTACAAAAATAAACTAAGATTGGGATGATCAAATCTAATGAGTAAATAAGTTGGGAGGTCACGTTACAATTGTATTAAGATGTTGGTAAGGCCACATTTAGAGTATTTTGTTCAGTTCTAGGCACCATGCTATAGGAAGATGGTGTCAAGCTGGAAAGGGTGCAGCAAAGATATCCCTAAAGAGGATATTGCCAGGACTAGTGGGCCTGATCTATAGGGAGAGGTTGAGTAGGCTGGGACTCTATTCCTTGGAGCGCAGGAGGATGAGGGGTGATCTTATTGAGCTGTATGAAATCATGACAGGAATAGATCGGGTAGATGCATAGAGTCTCTTGCCCAGAGTAGGTGACTCGAGGACCAGAGCACATACGTTTAACATGAAGGGGAAAAAGATTTAATAGGAATCTGATGGGTAACTTTTTCACACACAAAGTGGTGGGGGTATTAGAACAAGCTGCCAGAGGAGGTAATTGAGGCAGGAACTATCCCAACGTTTAAGAAACAGACAGGTGCATGGATAGGACAGGCTTGGAGAGATATGGGCCAAATGCGGGCAGGTGGGACTAGTGTAGCTGGGCCAAAGGGCATGTTTCCATGCTATATCACTCCATGACTCTTAAGAACTGGAAGCCCTCCTGGTTCTTGGATAATGATTTTCTGTTAATCAAAGTCCTGAAGATAGGCTGTTTGTATATATTCTGTTGTTATATGTGTGATTAACGGCATAAAATTCATGCTGTCTGTACATTTCATTTGATGCACTTGAAACGTATTTTATGAGATGGGAAACGAAGATTTGATAAAAATGGTGTGTGGTATACAACAAATATCGGATGAAAATACGACAAATGTATTTATTTTTCTCAAGGGATGGATCAAACTTGGAAAACCTGGTAGAAAAGCAAGCGGACCTCATTGATTACTTAAAAATGCACAATGTGCAGTTAAGTAGAAGACTGCTGGCCTTAATATCTCAACAAGTCCAGGACTGAGCTTTGGAAAGCTTATAAACTAGCCAAAGAGAGAAGGGAGGTTTGTGCTTTGAATGTTGCTACCAGTATGACAATTTCAAATGTGGAATTAAAATGGAAATTTGGTTAAAATAATCGCTTAAAGGTATGTTGTGAATCAAGGTTTGCTACAAGCACTCACGTTTTCCTTTTAAAACGTCTGTTGTACCATTCAATCATGTGACAAGATTAAGACAGCAAGATTAACTTGCCCAACCTGTGTAAAAGGTCTGTTGTGAACTGTAATCTAGAATAATTACATGTCTGAGCCAGTAAAGATTTGCCTCCCTGCTTTTGTAAATCTTGACATTCGCTACCTATAACAGATTTGAAGATGTATATTCTAAAAGTGACTTCCTTTAGAAATGTTGTTTAAGCTATGAAGATATTAAGGATGTTAAGCCACGCTTGTGAACTGTGCTAAGTATTCCTGGTTAAATTTGAACTGATATGTTAGTCACTTCAATACAAAGCTGTATGAACTTCTCGTTACCTGACTATACTGTAAGTCACTGTGCCAGGCTGTGATTTGCATTCTATGATTTGTACACACTAATGTTAATTATAATTATACAATTTATGCATAAAACTCACTGACTACTTTCTAATCCTTCTGTGCAATTTGACATTTTATTCGTCAACTTCCTGTAATTCAGTGGTGAAATGAGATTCTGTCTGATCCTTGGGCATTTTCGTTGACTTTCATCCTAAACACATGCAAAATAGACTGGTGCTGATTGAAGAACTTGAAGACCCCCTCGGTTTCTTTTTATATAAATAATTAAATGATATTAAAGGATGATAATAATATTAATTACAATTAATACTAGACAGACCAAGTGGGACCCGTTGGGCCCCGTCCCCCAATTCGGGGGGGGGGGGGGGGAGGTTGCGGCGTTGCCGCTCACCCCGGGGTGGAGGGGGGCCGGTAAGAGTTCCTCCCCCCTCCTCGATTGGCCCTCCCCACTCCCTGCCTTGTACCCAAACACCAGGATTGTGGGACCAACATACAACCAGAACTTGATGAGCAGCCCCTTCAGATATTGGTAGAGGGGCAGAAACCACGTTACCATTGGCGACGTGACATTGTGATGTCATTGTGGCAGTTTGCAGCCAGCTTGAGGGGTCAAGTCAAGTTTATTCATCACATACACATACGGGATGTGCAGTGAAATGAAAAGTGGCCGTGCCTGCGGACTTTGTGCAAAAAACCAAACAAACAAACAAACAACATACTACAAACAATTGTTATTGTTGGCAATGACCTATTGTGATGTCATTGTGGCAGCCAGCTTGGGAGCCCATTGTGATTGGTGCACTGTGAGAGGCATTGGGACATCATCACTGTGAAAAGGCTGGAAGCTGTCTCTGAGAAGGCCGTTTTCAATGATTAATAACTTTGGAAATATTGGTGGAAATGCCTGGGGCATAAAACATACAAACCTAGGCTTCTGATACTATTTCTCTATTCCTAAGATGTTACATACTGGTTGGAAAAGATGTGTATTTAAAAAAAAAAGTAAATCACAATGGTTGCGGTCTTTGGGGTGGGAGATTGCAACCTTCACGTGGTTCGCCCTGTTTTGACGAAAGCAATCAACCTGGCATGCACAATCAAATAAGATCAAATAGAACACGTTGTCCAACTTTAGGCTGTGCACGCCATATGCAAGAAGAAGAAGAAGTTGAGGTATTTGAAACAATTTAGCAGATTTATTGTGCCGTCAATAGGATAATGCAAGCTGAAATTACTCTTATTCATTAAAACTAATGCAGTTATAGTCCTTTCATTAATACAGGTTAATAACCTAAAAAGGGAAAGCTTTGTCCGTGTTCTTGTAAAATTGTTACTTACATAATTACAATCAAATTTCCATTTATTTAAGCTTTTTCTCAACAGCATGCAGACTATTGTCTCTTGAATTTGGACAACTCTAGAAGCAGAATTGACTACATATAGTTTCCATAGTGGTGTACAGTGATGATGTCGGACAGTTTCTTGGAGCAGGGAGACACAAGAGACGACACATGCTGGGATGTTGAGCGAAAAGAAAAGTGCTGGAGGAACTCCATGGGTCGGGAAACATCTGATGAGGGAATGGATAGGTGACATTTTGGTCAGCACCTTTCTTCAGTCTGAAGGTAGACACAAAATGTTGGGGTAACTCAGCGGGACAGACAGCATCTTTGGAGAGAAGGAATGGGTGAACAACCCTAAAAATGCTGTATGAAATGCTGTTCAATTCAATGGCAATTGGAGAAATGGGCATTTTGATGCTGCCTGGCCAATGATGCTTGGATACTGAAGTATTAATATATATTTAGAATGTTTTTTTGTATACATTTTTTTTTAATAGGGTTGGCAATCCACAAAATACAAGGAGAAAGCATTGTTGAAAAACATACTTTGGTAATTGTGCATTTGTACCACAGGCATTGTGTTCCGGAAGGAAGCGGCCATTACAGGCACCCTGAGCCGCTGAGAGGGTTCTCCCGTCGCCAGAGCACCATCACCCGGCGTGAAGGGCCTGGAACATCGGCCCTCATAGCGGCGACTGTTGGGGCCTCAATAGGCCCGACTATGGGTGAACTGGGGATGGGGTCTGGACTTTGTGCCTGCCCTCATAATGGGAACCATTGTGGGGGGATGTTTTTTATGTTTATGTTAAATTCTTTAATGTTATGTCCTATGTTTATCTATGTGCTGCATGGCAAGACACATTTCACCACACCAATTGGTGTATGTGACAATAAATGTCCTTTGTCCTTTGTGTTCCATAGCGATTGTTTCTAGGAACCTCTGCTGTTTGCAGTGTATGCTAGGTAATAAGTGATGGGAGCAGAATTATGCCATTCGGCCCATCGAGTCTACTCCACCATTCAATCATGGCTGATCTATCTCTCCCTCCTAACCCCATTTTCCTGCCCTCTCCCCATAACCCTTGAAACCCGTACTAATCAAGAATCTACCTCTGCCTTAAAAATATCCATTGACTTGGCTCCCACAGCCTTCTGTAGCAAATGATTCTACAGTTTCACCACCCTTAGCAACTTGGATGTGAATGAAGATGGAATGCGGAGTATGTTTGCTGATGAAGCAAACATTGGTGATATTGTGGTGTTCAGGGAAAGCTGTGTAAGGCTGCAGCAGGATATAGATCATTTAGAAAGTTAGGCGCAGCATTCACTGATGGAATTTAATACTAATAAGTGTCAGGTAATGTATTTTGGGATGTCCAATACCAGGAGGACAAATCAGTAAATGGTTGGGCAGTGAGGAATGGTGATGAACAGGGAGACCTTGGACTCCAAGTCCATGCTTCTCTGAAAGTAGCAACGCAGATTGAGATGGCGGTGATGAAGAACAGTGGTGCGCTTAGATGAAAAGAATTGGGATGTGATGTTTAAACATTGCAAGACACCAGTCGGGCTCCACTTGGAGTACTGTGTGCAGTTCTGGTCACCACTTTAGGGACGTTGTAATCCACTGGGGAGATTCACTCGGATAGACACAAATTGCTGGAGTAACTCAGCGGGACAGGCAGCATCTCTGGAGAGAAGGAATGGGTGACGTTTCGGGTCGAGGCTGAAGGCGGGTCACGATCCGAAACGCCACCCATGCCTTCTCTCCAGAGATGCTGCCTGTCCCGCTGAGTTACTCCAACAGTTTGTGTCTATCTCCGGTTTAAACCAGCATCTGCTGTTCCTTCCTACAGATTCACTGGGCTGTTGCTTAGATTGGAGAACTTCAGTTATGGGGGCGAGATAGGCTGGCCTTGTTTTCTGTGGAGCACGGTGCAGTTTGCAGGTTAATTAGCTTCAGTAAAATTGTAAATTATCCCTTGTGTGTAGGATAGTGCTATATCGTGTGGCGATTGCTGGTTGGCACAGATTTAGTAGTCCGATGGACCTGTTTCTCCGTGCCGTATCTCTAAACTTAGTTCAAGATACAGTTCAAAATTATGAGAATTTTTTTCATAATTTGGTTCAAAATCATGAGATTATTTTTCGCATGGTAAAGTTATCGAAACAAGAGGGCACAGGTTTAAAGTGAGATGGGAGTTTTAAGGTTTTTTTAAAAACACAGAGTAGTTTATATCTGGAACATGTTGCCAGAAGAGGTGGTGGGATTAGAAACAATCACTGGTCTTAAGAGGCATTTATACAGACACTTATTGGGCAAAGCATCAAAGATCCTGACATGGGCACACGAGATGTCTCGCTGGGCAAGGAAGTCAGCATTCAAGTGGTGGGTCCAAAGGGTTAGCGTCTATCCTGCATGATAATATATCAGACCATTGCATTTTCAAAGGTGTGGGAAGGAACAGCAAATGCTGGTTTGCACCAAAGTTTGACACAGAATGCTGGAGTAACAGGCAGCATCTCTGGAGAGAAGGAATGGGTGACGTTTCGGGTCGAGATCCTTCTTCAGACGTCACTTATTCCTTCTATCCAGAGATGCTACCTGTCCCGCCGAGTTACTCCAGCATTATGGGTCTATCCACCTTCACATTTTCAAAGGTTGTGGGGATGAAAAAGTGTCAAATTATCTGCTGTGCCAGAGTGGTTCGTAACATTAATCTGAATAATGTCACTGAGTGTGTTGAATTATTGGGGGAAACTGGCAGAAGGATACATGGAGAACAATGAGCATGAACAAAAAAACAGAAACCAAGGTAGCATGAGGTTCTTTGACTCATCATAAACTCCGTTACCCTAGATTTCAATGTCCCGTGTTGTTTTCTTGTGCAATGGTAGTTCACTTTCAAAAAGGAAATGTGCACTGACACAATGCGTTTAACTTGTTTCAGAACTGATCGGGGTCCAATTTTTACATCTTAAATAAGGTTAAATAAGTTTGAGTACTTACATCACATCAATTTCTACCAGATTGAAAAAAAATCCTCAATGGTGGAATGCTTAAGTTGAGACAAAGAGTTTTATTTTACAATAGCACGATTTAGTTTAAGTGGAATGTAGAGTGCGGACTTTGAATAAAAATCCTCAATGGTGGAATGTTTAAGTTGAGACAAAGAGTTAACTTTGTCTAAGTGGAATGTAGAGTGCTTAGCCGTGCAGTTTCAATATTACAGCTACCCACGTGTTAATTCTGCACTTGATTCATTGAGATTACAACAAAGTAAACAGTTGTCCTTTGCTTGTCCTTTGTCCTCGGGAAGTGGCGGTCAGCTGGGGAGAATTATTTTTACAATTTTCACCAACGTTTTCTTCAAAGTCATGCTTCTGATTTTCTGCCTTGTTTCCATTCGGAACATAAACTCTCAGTCCAAGTCTTGAGTTAGTAGGTGCTCGCCCATCAAGAACTCATGTTTTTCCAATCTGAATTCTTTGAAATAGATTTCTCCGTTTTCACTTCGACTTGCAAATCTGAGATAGTGAGGCAGTAGCGGGTGTTGTAAGTCCTTTGTGTTTTCACTCGTCCTGTAGGTTTAGGGAAAAAAACATAACTGAGACATCTATAATAACTCATGTTAGTTAAGACTGTGATATTTTTGATTTGGTTACTTATATAACATCAGGAATTCTTCATCAGATCCTGAGTATCCTCACCCACAGACCCCATTTTCAGCATCTTCTGCTGGAACCAACAATCGAGAGTGATGTGAACACTAGCCCAATACTTTGAGGGTGGTGAGGTATCCTTAAGGGCCTGTCCCACCTGGGCCGTTACTTCCGCGGCAGGCCGGTAGTGACGGTCGAGCGGGTCATCATGCGCCCGCACAGCCGTCTGGGAGCGCGTGACGTCATTTGAAGATGGACACAAAATGCTGGAGTAACTCAGCGGGACCGGCAGCATCTCTGGAGGGAAGCAATGGGTGATGTTTCGGGTCGAGACCCTTCTTCAGTCTGAAAGAAGGGTCTTGACACGAAACGGCATCCATTCCTTCTCTCCAGCGATGCTGCCGGTCCCGCTGAGTTACCCCAGCATTTTGTGACCATCTTCATTTTCTTGGCCCCGCTCTGGGAGTAGGAGTGGGGGCGGATCCGGATCAGCAACGGCCGCGAGCCCCAGGCTGAGCTTGGCGATCGTTTGTCTGCTTCTGCTGCTGTTGGAGGTGAGACGTTGCCAGTGTCTTGGGCCTGTCCCATTTTGGCCGTCAGTTACGCGACAGGCCGGTGACGCGCAAAGATTTAGTACAGAACGAAGTCCAAACTCCTCCACGCCACTCCACACCACTCCATGCACCCGTCCCCGCGCTACCCACACGCTAGCAGGTCGCACAAATGGCGCGCGAAAGACAGCCAAGTGGGACAGGCCCTGTACTCTTTCCCTAGTTGGGATTTGCAAATCCAGCATGGTTCAGCGATCAAATCCGCAAAGGCGATTTGACGTGTACAGGGTTTGATGCAGGTTCATTAAGGGCCTGTCCCACTTAGGCTATGTTTTAGGCGACCAGGCTGCCGCCACATGGTCGCCGGGGTTCGCCTGTATGGTCGTGAGTCGTCTCCTCAGTCACCCAAAGAGCCGTAGCGTCTTTCTGGTCCCCGCTGGTTTTCAACATGTTGAAACATTTTCGGGGACAGTCGGCGACCGTGGGTTTGACGCCAATGAGCGTAGCTTGACTTCTCCTGCCGTAGGTGCTATCGTAGGTTGTCGCCAGGTTGAAGTAGCTTGTCGCCGGTGCTGACTTCAGTTTTTTATTGTTGTTAAGTCATGATTCTATTTCAAATTTTATGTCCAAGGGGGGGTCCAGTCGCCGTTTTTTCGGCGACCTGCTACACTGACAGGCGCCAAAAAATAGCCGGAGTGGGACAGGCCCTTTACAGGTGTAGCCCTCCCCACATCAAAAGCAACTACATGAGGTGCTGACTGCTAAAAGTAGGCAACATTTATCACCAACAAACCCCGCCGTCCACCCTCTTCCCACTGCTACCATCGGGCAGGAAGTTTAGAAGACTCGTTCCGCACCACTAGGTTTAAGGTTCACATCTGGCAGGTTCTTGAACCAATCTACATATCTCTAATCCTATCGAAACAACAGATCACCTCCTGGACCACCTTGGACGTTTTTTTTCTAATTATGATTTTTCACTACCATTTTTGGTTTTTGCACTGTCTTTTAGAATTTTGTATAATTTATGTATATTGTGTGTGTTTGAGTCTATATGTCTGTGATGCTTGCTGCCAGCAAGATTGTTTGTTGTATCTGTACCTCTCCTTAGTCATACATGTGACAATAAACTTGAGTTGCTGCTTGAAATCGGCAGAACAGCGGCAGAAAAGTTATGGCCCTGTCCCACGCAAGAGCGGAACTCGCTATCAAAACATGGAGGGGACCGGGGGACAGGGGGGACGCAATTTTTTGGGGGCCGCGCGCGCATGCGCACACTCGCACACACATGCACGAGGCTTCGGAGGCTCAATCCAGCGCTAAATGCAGCTTAACTCTGCCTGTCTCGCCGGGTTAACTACAGCCCTGACTGGACTGACGGGACACCAGCGCTGCTTCTCCGCGCTGCCCATATTTCCCGCAAGCCCAGGCAGGTTAACCTGGCAGAGTTGAGCTGGGTTTAGCGCTGCTTCTCTGCGCTGCCTGGGGACGCCGCGCCCGTCTGACTGCCGACGTCTCTGGCCACTTATGGGAGGGGGGGGCACTGGGGACAGCATCGGAGACCCGGCCGGGATCGTTCCTGGCTGCGGATGAGGCGCAGGTCCGTGCCACGTCTCCCTCCTCCAATCACCGCACTCTATCCTCAGTCCCCCACCCCCCTACTACTCACTCCTCCAATCATTGCGTTGAATCATCATGACCCGCCCACATTACCTGCTGACCGACGTCTCTCTCGTCCAATCGGCGCCCTCGATCAGCAGACCCACCTCCACTGTCTCGCGGAAAGCGGAGGTTTTAAAATCTGGATTACAAAAACTTGGGAGGGATATCCCGCACCTCTCAAAACATGGGGGGGACATGTTCCCTCTCGCCCCCCCCGGGTTTTCCGCCCCTGGTCCCACGGTACGAGTTCATTCCAAGAGCTCTCACGAGTTTAAAAAAAATCAAACTCGTGGTAAGCACGGAGAATGAACGTAGCGGGTACGTCAGAGCTCGGGGACGTCTCTTAGCGGCTCGTAACGCTAACGGCAGGTACTGGGGAAGACTCGCTAACGGCAGGTAAGCTCGTGAAGATTTTTCAACATGTTGAAAAATGTCCACGAGAGCCCCGAGTACTGACGAGTGGCCATTACCGTAAATCTCCGAGTTCGAATCAGGGCAAACTCGGGAGAGCGCTTGGAATGAACTGGTACCGTGGGACAGGGCCATCATTAGGCAAGATCGTGGGATGTCTAACCAAGAGTACACCGCAAGCTACTAGGATGTGAACATGACCCTACACAGAGTCCATTAGTTTCATTTCCAATAGAGATAGCAGTGGACCATTCAATCTCTGGGCAGCACGGTGGCATAGCGGTTAGAGGTACTGCATTACAGCGCCACAGACCCAGGTTCGATCCTGATACGGGTGCTGTCTGTACGGAGTTTGTACGTTCCCCCTGTGAACTGCTTGGGTTTTCCCCGAGTACTGCAGTTTCCTCCCACACTCCAAAGACGTACAGGGTCTGTAGGCAAATTGGGTTGACATAAATGTAAGTTGTCCCCAGTGTGTGTGGGACAATGTTAATGTGCGGGGATCGCTGGTTGGTGCGAACAGGACAGACCCATCAGTGGCACAGTGAGAGAGAGACGGAGAGAATGGACTTTATAGTTCTCATCGCCAACTCCAGATGCCATGTAATCTCATGGCAAGGAGTAAAAAAAATAGACTAGGAAACCGCCTCCTGATTTCTGCCTCTCGGAAGGTGCACTGAAAACAGCAAGGGTGCAGAATGTACCCTTGGGTTGAGAGTGGTTGATAACACCACCAAAGGCCAAGCCGGCAGAGCTCTGAAGGGGATAGCTGTCTCACTGGATCTTACAATGTGCTGTTTTCAATTTTTGTTTTTAGCGTTCAGTTTGAGTTTATTGTCACGTGTACCGAGGTACAGTGAAAAGCTGTTGTTTGCGTGCTAAACAGTCAGCGGAAAGACAATACATGGTTACAATCGAGCCTTACACAGGGAATAATGTTTACTGCAAGGTAAAGCCAGTGACGTCCGATCGAAGATAGCCCGGGGGGTCAACAATGAGGAAGATAGTAGTTCAGGACTGCTCTCTAGTCGCAGGTGGATGGGATTAGTTTAAAATGATATAATTGTTGGTTTAGACACCTTGGGCCGAAGGGCCTGCTCACAATCCTCTGTTCCATACAGCAAGTAGTTCTTCATCAACAATTTATACATGATGGATGCGTTAGTCCATGATTGCAATGGCATCACTCCACAGTCCTTATGGAGACAATATTGGAGTTTATATAAGATGTTGGTGAGGCCTCATTGTGTTCAGTTTTGGGCACCATGTTGTAGGAATGATGTTGTCAAGTTGGAAAGGGTGCAGAGAAGATTTACCGGGATGGAGACAGGACTGGGGGGGCTGTGCGATGGGGAAGGATTAAACAGGCTGGAGCTCTATTCCCTGGAGCGCAGGAGGACGAGGGGTGATCTTAGAGGTGTAAAAAATCATGAGGGTATTAGATTGGGTAAACGCACAGAGTGTCTTGCCCAGAGTAGGGGAGTCGGAGTGGAAGATTCCAACCTTCACGTGGCCCACCCTGTTCCGATTAATGCAATCAACTCAACGTGCACAAACGGAAGATCAAATAGAACAAGTTGTCCAACAACTTTAGGCTGTGCACGCCACACGGAAGAAGCAGTAGGGGAGTTGAGAATCAGAGGACATAGGTTTAAAGTGAAGAGAGAAAGGTTTAATAGGAACCTGAGGGGTAACTTTCTTTACACAAACGGTGGTGAGTGTATGGTCTCCATCTCATAAAGCGATACTGCGTGCAATCAGACCCTTCGGCCCAACTTGTCCACACCGAACAAAGTGTGTTATCTAGACCAGTCCCACCTGCCACACTTGGTCCATATCCTCTAAACCTAACCTATCCATGTACCTGTCTAAATGTTTCTTAAATGTAGCGATAGTACCTGCCTCAACTTCCTCTTCCAGCAGCATCATTCCATACACTCATTGCCCTCTGTGTAAATTATCCCTCAGGTTCCTATTAAATCCTTCCCCCATCACCTTAAACCTATGTCCTCTGATTCTCGACTGCCCTACTGGGCAAGAGACTCTGGGCATTTACCCAATCTATTCCCCTCATGATTTTGTACACCTCAATAAGATCACCCCTCATCCTCCTGCGCTCCAAGGAATAGTGTACGGTAAATCACAACATTTCCGGCAGCTGAAATTTGGCGCCATCATTTTTGGACTATCAGCAGCCACAGGAAAGTACACCATCATTACCTGTAATTTTGTATCTCCCACTCTGTCACTACTGTTAAAGGGGCTGTCCTTTACCACTGCGGCGACCTAATCTGCGAGTTCTGGCGAGTTTGCCCTCGACTCATGGTCGACACGAGGTCCTAGGAGGTCTTTGTAACTCTCCTTCATGCTCGAGAGTGGTCCCCGCGTACTCGAGGACTAAGCTAGGTCGCGGCGCTTTTTTCAACATGTTGAAAACTGCCCGTGAGTAAAAAAAGGTCGCCATGGAAAAAATCGATACTTTTTTTTCTCGTAGGTTTAGTCGAAGTAGGTCGGCATGTTAGTCGTAGGTAATCGAGGGTAGTCGAGGGTACTCGAAGGTAGTTGAAGGTAGTCGTAGATAGTCTTCAACATAGTCGAAGGCGGTCTTCTACATAGCCGAAGGAGGTCTTCAACATGACATTTTTTTCAAACTCTCCTAAACTCGCCAATTAGGTCGCCGCAGTGAGACAGCCCCTTAAGTCAAAGGATCAAATCTTGTTCAATGCGGAGGCAAATTGAGAGAAGATGAGGTGCCATCCCAGTGCAATTGGGACTACATGCATGCTAGACAACAAAGACAGAATGCATCAGACAGTCCAAAGCAATCTCACAACCAACAAATGAAATCAAAGCTTGACGTTCCTGGGACATAGAACAGTACAGCACAAGATCAGACCCTTTGGTCCACAATGTCTGTGCCAAATATGATGCCAAGGCCATTGTTCATCTACTGCAAATAACCCATATCCACCCATCCCCTGCATATCCATGTGCCTATTCAAAAGTCCTTTAAATGCCACTAACTTACCTGCTTCAACCACCACCCCAGGCAACACGTTCTAAACGCTCAACACAAAAATATTTGCACCACACATTTCTTTTAAACTTTGCCCCTCTCATCTTTAAGCTATGCCCTTGAGTTTTTTATTTTTCCATCCTGGGAAAAAGATTCTGACTACCCTATATATGCTGCTAATATTTTTAACATACATCCATCACCCCCCCACCCCCCCTCCCTCCATACGCAACACACCAAATGCTGCCAAACCAATGTCCTATAAAACTGCATCATGACTTCCTGGCTCTTATACTCATTGCCCCGAGCAATGAAGGCAGGCATGCTATACGCCAAAGGTAGACACAAAGTGCTGGAGTAACTCAGCGGGTCAGGCAGCATCTCTGGTGAAAAAGGATGGGTGACGTTTCAGGAGAGGACCCAGCTTCAGAATCTGACCCGAAACGTCACCCATCCCTTTTCTCTACAAATGCTGCCTGTTCCGCTGAGTTAAGTGCCTGTCCTACCAGCATCTGACTCCATGCGATGAGCGCGATCAAACTAGAAGCGGGGGCCACGCAGAGGTCGGGTGATCCCTGTACAGGGCCGTTCCCACCAGCATGCGCCTGCATGCGGCAAGCGCGACCAAATCGGCAGCGAGGGCCGCGCGGAGGTCGGGTGAGAGGCGCAACGCGGCGCAAAGTGAGGCGAACTTGGAGCGAAGTCTTAAAGGTAAGTTCGCCAAGACAGAGAGGGGCACAGAGGCACACACAGAGAGGGCCACGGAGCCACACAGATAGAGGGTCACGGAGGCAACTACAGAGAGGGTCACGGAGGCACGATGTCGGGGCGGTGTGTAATGCGTCGAGGCGACTGCGAGCCGACAAGTCGTTGCCGCGCGGAATTTTTGAACATAGTCAGTTTTTCAGAGCCCCGCGCGATGTTGGGACGAACTCCGCACAATTCCGCACGGCTCTGGCAATCGAAGTGGGTCCGGCCCCGCAACCCTGGACGGCTCAAGCGACCACATTAGGTCGCATAGAGTTGCATGCTGGTGGGACAGGCCCTTTACTCCAGCACTTTGTGTCTATCTTTGGTATAGTCCCAAGCATCTCCAGTTCTTTGTTTCTACATGCCAGATGCCTTCTTTACCACTCTGATCTACTTGGGTGGCGACTTTCAGGGAATTATACACTTATTGATATTGATGGACAATGAAAGAGCTAACAGGAAGAGGAGGTTCTAAGACCCTCTCTGTCTTCAATGGTGGCAGACCTTACACGTGAGTGCTAAAGACCAGGCAAAAGTATTTGCAACCATGTACAACTCAATAGAATAGATGATCCATCTTGTCACCCCCCTCTGAGATCCCAACCATCACAGAAGTAAGTCATCAGCCTATTCAACTCACTCCATGTAATAAAAAGAAACAAACAGGACTACATCCCAAAGATACACACACAAAAAGCTGGAGTAACTCAGCGGGACAGGCAGCATCTCTGGAGAGAAGGAATGGATGACGTTTTGAGACCCTTCTTCAGACTAATGTGACATCAGTCTGAAAAAGAGTCTCAACCCGAAACGACTGACAATAGACAATAGGTGCAGGAGTAGGCCATTCGGCCCTTCAAACCAGCACCGCCATTCAATGTGATCATGGCTGATCATCCCCAATCAGTACCCCGTTCCTGCCTCCTCCCCATATCCCCTGACTCCACTATCTTCAAGAGCCCTATCTAGCTCTCTTGGGAAAGTTTCCAGAGAACCGGCCTCCACCGCTCTCTGAGTCAGAGAATTCCACAGACTCGCGACTCTGTGTGAAATAGTGTTTCCTCATCTCCGTTCTAAATGGCATCTTTGGGACTGAGATGAGAAACCTCTTCACCCAGAGAGTTGTGAATTTGTGGCATTCTCTGCCACAGAAGGCAGTGGAGGCCAATTCACTAGATGTTTTCAAGAGAGAGTTAGATATAGCTCTTAGAGCTAATGGAATCAAGGGATATGGGGTAAAAGCAGGAACGGGGTACTGATTTTGGATGATCAGCCATGATCATATTGAATGTTGGTGCGGGCTCGAAGGGCGGAATGGCCTACTCCTGCACTTTTTTTTTAATTCTATGTTTCTATGACTGGATCCCAGCTGTGGAACATCTGATTTGATTTGACATACGATTTGGGGCAAGAGTAGGCAACTCGGCCGCTAGAGCATGATCCGCCTTATCAGATTGTAATCTCAGCACTGTTACTGTTTGCATGCGGTTACCCTTCACCCTCTTCTCAAATATCTGTCTATTTTAAAAAATATTCAAAGATTGCTTCCACTGCCCATTGAGGAACAGGCTTCATAACCATCGGAGGGGGAAAATGCTTCATCTTTGTCTTAATTAGATGACTATTTTTTAAATGTCCCTTATTTCCAGATTCTCCCTTGAAAAGACCCATATTCTCCACATCCACCTGAAAAGATTATTTGGGATCTCCATCGATAATCACCGCTCCAAGTTCCAGTGGAAGCAAGCCTAGCCAGTCCAACGTTTCCTCACAAGGCAACCTGTCCACACCAGATAATATTCTAGTAGACCTTCTCAGTCTGAACCAAAGATCCTATAGCGGGGCAAGATAGACCACTCCTGCTAAATGCAATGGGCTGACGTGTAGTACGCAATGGAGCGGAATGTGGGCCTTTTTTTCATCCATTTCAGTAACCCGACCCGACCCGCAGTGTAATCACCGTTGCGGGGGAACAGTTTTTGTTAATAAATTATAATTCTGAAAATAAGGAGACGATTTTTATCAAAGAACTTTTATTTTTACGAGGATGTTTCCGTAAACGGCTTCCATCTCCGCACTAGTTATCTTTGCTCCGCTACGGGATCTTTGGTGCGGAGACGGAAGCCGGTTACGGAAATGGGGCCGAAAATTACCCATGAATCTGCCCATGACCGTACTACGTCTTTCTCGTCGAGTGATCTATCTTGCTCACTATAGGAACTTTGATCTGAACTGCTCACGCGCATTAGCATACTTAATTAATGAGAACAATACTGTCAACAGTGCCTCAAACATGTTCCTACCAATGTCTTACACTAATGAAACACAAACTCCTCAAGGGCCTGTCCTAATTACGCGACAGCCGGTACCCGTCATTAATCGCAACATGTCGCGGGGTGACACCTGTACGGTCGTGAGTAGTCACCCAAAGAGTCCAACCATTTTCTGGTTGCCGCTGGATTTTCAGCATGTTGAAAATGTTCGGCGACCTGCTGCGACTATGACGGGTGGCCGGCAGTTGCCGAAAAAAAACGCGTAAGCGGGACAGGCCTTTTACTCAATTTCCCTCGTAATAATTTGAGTTCTGCTTGCTTTCTTAACTACTCACAGTACCTGCATACAGGCCTTTCTCAATTTGTGCACTAGGATACCCAAAACCCTCCATATCTGGAGAAGTCCTTTCCACTCGTCACTTTAATTTCATGCTTCATGTATTTTGTGTTTTATGACTGGTGGCAGATCAATTTCACCCCTGGGATAAATAAAGTCCTATCATATTGTAAGGATCCAAAACTAATGTTGCCTGACCCACTGAGTTACTCCAGCACTTTGTGTCTTTTTTTTTGTTGAAAACTTCTGCAGTTCCTTGTTTCTACTCTCTGAATCCGGGTTCTGCAATTCCTCATTGTTTATCCAATATGTTGTTTTTTAATATTGTTTTCGTGCGAGGAATAGATGCACAGACTCTCTTGCCCAGAATAGGGGGAATCGAGGACCAGAGGACGTAGGTTCAAGGTGAAGGGGACAAGATTTTATAGGAATCTGAGGGGTATCTTTTTCACACAAAGGGTGGTGGGTGTATGGAACAAGTTGCCAGAGGAGGTAGTTGAGGCTGGGACTGTTTAAGAAACAGTTAGACAGGTACATGGATAGGACAGGTTTGGAGGGATATGGACCAAGCCCGGGCTAGTGGGACTAGTGTAACTGGGACATTGTTGTCTGGTGTGGGCAAGTTGGGCCGAAGGGCCTGTTTCCACACTGTATCACTCTATGACTCTATGCTAAAATGGGCGATTTCACAATTTTGCACATTGTACTCCATCTGCCAGTAACGAAGACCTGTGCTAAGAGCCATCTTCACCTCTGGTCAAGCAAGTCCAAGACACCTGTTCCTACACCTCCCTCACATTCATCCAGGGACCCTTAGCAGTCCTTCCCGTGATACAGACTGCAACTCCTCCGACCTCATCTACTGCAGTTAGTGTTCCCAACGTGGCCTCCTTTACATCGGCGAGACAAGAATGGACTATCCTCTCCCAACACTTGCGCTCGCTCGGTCTACCAAGGCCTGTTGCTAACCATTTTAACTCCCCTTCCCATTCCCATGCTGATCGTTCCATTCTGGACCTCCTCCGTTGCCAGAGTGGGGAGACACACAAACTGGAGGAACAGCACCTCATATTCCGCTTGAGTAGCTTACAATCTAACGGTAGCGGTGACTGGTCGTGAACAGGCTTTAGTGAGAAGGTGGTGAATTCTTTGTAGAATTCTTTGCACTGTCAATGAAATGTATTTTGCAATAACAATCTGATAAATGGTCCGATCATCTGTTCCAAGCAAGAAGACACTTGCTCGCTCCCAGTAAGACCCTGCTTTTCTTTGTGAAATTACCCAGCAATATATTTTGGATTCTACCAGAACAGCGGAGATTTAATATAAACGAGAAGCGTCCCGACATGAAACGCCATCTGTCAGTTCCCTCCACAGATGCTGCCTGACCCGCTCAGTATCTACTGGTTCTCATGTCTCAAGATTTAACATAAGATCTTATGTCTGAACTGCAACAGTCTATCATTATTATTGCACTATATTTGTTATTTATTGAGTGTGTGCGCATGTATATACACACACTGAACTTGTTTTCTTCTCTCATTATGTACTATGTTTACATGTTCTGTTGTGCTGCAGCAAGCAAGAATTTCATTGTCCTATCTGGGACACATGACAATAAATCAGAGCCTGTCCCACTCTACGAGGTAATTCAAGAGTTCTCCCGAGTTTTCCCCTGATTCGAACCCGGAGAATGTCCGTAGCGGGTCCGTAGGAGTTCGTGGATGTCCCGTAGCGGCTCGTACGAGTAACGGTAGGTACTCGGGACATCCAGTAAACTCGTGACGTTTTTTCAACACTGACAAATGTCCACGAGTAAAAAAATACTCGTGATTAAAAAAAATTTTGAGCTTCTGGAGGAGGATTGAACCTACTGTACAATCTACAAACTCAGAAAAGGCACCTGCAATATTTAACACTTCTCTCATAAGTTCATAAGTGATAAGAGCAGACTTAGGCCATTCAGTCCATCAAGCCTACTCCACCATTCACCCTTGCCTGATGTATCTCTCCCTCTCTACCCTATTCTCCTGCCTTCTCCCCATAACCTAACACCCACACTAATCAAGAATCTATCTATCTCTGCCTTAAAAATATCCGTTGACCAGACAATACAATTCAAAGTGCTGGAGAAATCAGCAGGTCAGTCAGCGTCCGTGCAGTGAATGAACAGACGACACGTTGCGTTGGGATCCTTCTTCAGACCTTTCCCCTCCCCTCACATATGTTGCCTGACTTGCTGAGTTCCTCCAGTGCTTTTGTTTTGCTATCTAGAACATACTGTAAATCGCTGAATATATAAGCATCAGTATATACTGATGGCACTGCCCTGAGCTGGTTCATCTCCTACCTCAAAGGTAGGAGTTTCTCTACTAACATAGGCAACTCTTTTTCCTCCCCAGCTAGCCTCTGCTGTGGGGTTCCACAAGGCTCCATCCTTGGACCCATTCTCTTCTCCCTGTACATGCTCCCCTTAGGCCAAGTCATTGAAAAGCACGGCATTTCCTTCCATTGCTACACAGACGATACACAACTGTACCTCCCCCAGAAGCCCAAAAAACAATCAAATCTACTTAATATCCATCGCCCCGAGGATATAAAGTGTTGGATGGCCCAGAACTAAAAGAGAGTAAGTCATCCTTCTCGGCCCCTCGGACTCAATCAAAATGATAGCAGGCAGCCTTGGAAGCCTTACCCCACTACTCAAACCTCACGTCAAAAACCTTGGTGTGATATTTGACTCAGCATTGAAGTTTGACAAACAAGTCAATGCCGTGGTAAAAGCTAGCTTTGTCCAGCTTCGGACTACAGCTAAAATAAAACAATTCCTCCAGTTTGATGTCCTCGAAAAGATCAGCCACACATTTATCTCCTCCTGCCCCGATTACTGCAACTCCCTTTACACTGGCATTAGCCAATCATCCCTGTCCCGCCTGCCACTGGTCCAAAACGCCGCAGCGAGACTCCTGACGGGCACCCGAAAAAGGGACCACATCACCCCGATCCTGGCCACTCTCCACTGGCTCCCTGTGCGGTTCCGAATAAATTTCAAGATCCTTCTTTATGTCTACAAAGCCCTCAATGGGCTTGCCCCCACCTACATCAATAGTCTGCTCACCCACCACACCACCTCCAGGTCCCTCAGATCGGCCGACTTGGGGTTACTGAACATCCCGTGGTCTAGGCAAAAGTGACTTGATTTACTGTGATTTAAAACAGTGCTGCAGATTATGGTAGGACAGTGTGATGTAGAACTGCTCTGATACTCTCATAACATGCTCAGGGTGAAGAAAGATCTTTGTAAGCATTAAAGTTGTCATTCCATCCACAGATGCCACCTGACCCACTGATTCCCTTCAGACCTTTATATTTTGCTCAAGAGACCAACCAGCTTCTGCAGTTCCTTGTGGCCTCAGCTCACAACCGTGCGGCACGGTGGCACAGCGGTCGAGTTGATGCTTTACAGCGCTTACTACGGGCACTGGCTCGAAGGGCCGAATGGCCTACTCCTGCACCTATTGTCTATTGTCTATATGAAATTTGTACCTTGGTCCCCGTGACAGTTTGGGTTTTCTCCGAGATCTTCGGTTTCCTCTCGCACTCCAAAGACGTACAAGTTTGTAGGTGAATGGGTTTGGTATAAGTGTAAATTGTCCCTTGTGTGTGTGGGATAGTGTTAACGTGCGTGGATCGCCGGTCGGCGCGGACTGGGTGGGCCGAAGTGACTGTTTCCCCACTGTATCTTCAAGCTAAACTAAACCAGTGAATATAGGTCTGCTGCCTTAATGATATTTTTTTTGTTTATGTGTCTTGAAACAGAAAAAGTATCCTGAAGGATTAGTCAGTAGATGTGATTAAGTAATGGTGACCACACTCAGCTGATGAGACTGGCTGATAAGGTGCTAATGTCTTTAAAGCTTGTGAATGTGGACGAGATGCACTTTTGTGATAGTGAATGTGAAGACACCTGGTGTTTATTGCAGTGGAGCCAACAGCAATTGTCTATCCATCAGTTATATCCAATGTGTAATGATTGGACCTACTGGGAAAGGTATGTGGTATGTAAGGCTGGATATCTAACACATGAACTCACACTCCCTATTTAAATAAACTAAAGGGCATTTTAATTTAATCTTAAAGAAAGACACCAAGAGCTGTAGTAGCACAGGCAGCATTGTGTCTTCTTGTGTAAACCAGCATCTGCAGTGTATTGTGTCTACGTCTTAATTTAATCTTAGCTTGGCTGGAATGCTTTAATTTGGACTGCCTTTCGCTGAGGGAAGAGTACTTTACTGGCATTGAGCCAGTCCAGATTTGAACTAACCCACCAAGCAAACAGAAGCACCTTCAGGTACGTGATATCAATATTAAGGTCAGTCCAAGATCCAAATCTCCCTTCACACTGTCTTTTCACACCTTACCTGTCTATATCTCTATACACCCTCTCTCCTGACTCTCAGTCTGAAGAAGGGTCTCGACCCGAAACGTCACCCACTCCTTCTCACCAGAGATGCTGCCTGTCCCGCTGAGATACTCCAGGCATTTAGTGTCTATCTTCAGGATAAAGTTTCCTGTTCCCTGAATGTAGACTTGAGGAATCTACAAGGTTCTATAGTGCATGGTAGTAGTCTGCAGTTCATCTGGGGGGAGGGGGAGGAGAGGAGTGGGGGGGGGGGGGGGGGGGGAGGAGAGGAGAGGAGTGGGGGGGGGGGGGAGGAGAGGAGAGTGGGGGAAAGGTAGGAGGTGGGGAAGGGGATGGAGAGGAGAGGGGAGGAGAGGAGAGTGGGGGGGGGGAGGAGAGGAGTGGGGGGGAGTGGGGAAGGGTAAGGGTTGGCGAAGAGGAGGGTGGGGGGGAAGGGGTGGGGAGAAGAGGGGATAGGAGAGGAGAGTGGGGGGAAGTGGGAGGGGATGGAAAGGAGAGGAGAGGAGAGGGGAGAAGAGAAGTGAAGGTTGGGCATTTTCTCAAGCTGATGTTACCCCTGAACTGTCCAATGGGCAAGAGTATGTGATTTAAAAAAAAAATACAATTTATTGTCATTGTCTTCAAGTAAGAGACAACAAAATGCTATTTCCCATACAGTCATACGAATAAAATTTAAAAAAATTAAAAATCCTACATCTACATCGTGTTGATGGTGAGGGGAATGGTGAGGGGATGCCTCCATGTTCAGTCGCACACCATACTCAGAATCTCAATGCCACTTTGAGCTGCCCTCAAGGCTGTGTTAGGGACATGAGCATCACTTACTCCCCATCTTTATTGTCCAGGTCACCACTGACTCCCTCACCACCCCTTCCCCCCCCCCCCCCCCATCCCCTCACCACCCCCTCCCCAACTTCCTGCTTCTACAAAGTACACGAGGCCAAAATCTGTATGTAGTGTTTCAAAATAAATAAGATTGTACAATTTACGACATTTAATGTATTGGATGTAAAAATATGTTAGTTATCTTTGTTTTGCACCATTTTACCAACAATCAAAACATTTAATTTTGTTCAAAGCAGGTTGAAGGAAATTGCATTAGAATTAGCAGTGTTTTTTGACATTGAGGCGATAGAATAATTCTGGTAAATTGGTAAGATTAGCCCGCTTCCCGCCGAGCCACGGCTATGGATCGGGAACCCGGAAGGAGGCCTCATCCAGGCACGTTGGTCTCAGTGAGAGCTGGACGGGTACAAGACCACGTTATACGAGTAGGATTATCGAGTCTACTCCGCCATTCAATCATGGCTGATCTCTGCCTCCTAATCCCATTTTCCTGCCTTCTCCCTATAACCCTTGACACCCGTTCTAATCAAGAATGTGTCTACCTCTGCCTTAAAAACATCCACTGACTTGGCCTCCACGGCCCTCTGTGGCAATGAGTTCCACAGATTCACTACCCTCCGACTAAAGAAGTTCCTCCTCACCTCCTTTTCCCAGTGCTGTCAGACGCTCATCATTTGCCAACCCACTCATTCCTGGAATAATTCGTGTAAACCTCCTCTAGACCCTCTCCAGAGCCAGCACATCCTTCCTCAGATACGGGGCCCACATTTGCTCCAGATGCGGCCCGACCAGCGCCTCGGTATTACATCTCTTGTTTTTCTACTCCAGTCCTCTTGATACAAGCGCTGTCATTGAATTTGCTACCGAGGAGACCGATGGGATTGGTGGTGGCGGACGCACACTTTGGGGGCCTGCGTCGGACGGAGCCGGAGCACGTGGACCTGACGCGGCCCGCAGCGGTGGAGCAGCGGCGGGGGACACCGAGGCCACGCTTGGCCAGGCCGGCCCTGCAACGCCACCAGGACAACAGACCTTCATGGTCAGATCAATATCCCTGCACCTACAACAACTGGGACTTGACAATGGTGCCAAATTGGCGACTCTGTACACTGTCTCAATGCACTACTGTTATACACTTGTAATGTATCTGAGATACCATATAACCATATAACATATAACCATATAACAATTACAGCACGGAAACAGGCCTTCTCGGCCCTTCCAGTCCGTGCCAAACATTTATTTTCCCCTAGTCCCATCTACCTGCACTCAGACCATACCCCTCCATTCCCTTCCCGTCCATATACCTATCCATTTTACTTTTAAATGTTAAAATCGATCCTGCCTCCACCACTTCTGCTGGAAGCTCATTCCACACAGCCACCACTCTCTGAGTAAAGAAGTTCCCCCTCACGTTACCCCTAAACTTCTGTCCCTTAATTCTCATGTCATGCCCTCTTGTTTGAATCTTCCCTACCCTCAATGGGAAAAGCTTATCCACGTCAACTCTGTCTATCCCTTTCATCATTTTAAAGTCCTCAATCAAGTCCCCCCTTAACCTTCTGCGCTCCAAAGAATAAAGACCTAACTTGTTCAACCTTTCTCTGTAACTTAGTTGCTGGAACCCAGGCAACATTCTAGTAAATCTCCTCTGTACTCTCTCTGTTTTGTTGACATCCTTCCTATAATTAGGCGACCAAAATTGTACACCATACTCCAGAATTGGTCTCACCAATGCCTTGTACAATTTTATACTCGTCTAACATGTATCTAAATGCTTATGTATAGTGATACTTGTGCTGAACTGTATACAAAAATGAATTTCACTGTACCTTGAAACAGGTCACAAATAAAGTTCCATGCCATACCATACTAGATGGTATTAAACCCTGAAATGATGCATTTTGAGAAGACTAATCAGGCATTGATTGATAGGCCACCACGATGTACAGAGGAGCCTTGGTCCATGTCCAGGGGCTCCTGAATGGGTCGATAAGGTGGGTAAGAAGACATACAAGACTCCATTAATAATTCTATGCCCTGTCTTCATTAGGTAGGGCATAGAATATAAATGTATGGAAGTTATTGCACAACTGCTTAAGATGTTATTTGAGCTGCAATCGATCAGTCTGAAGAAGGGTCCAAACCCAATCTGTCCATTTCCTTCTGCCTGACCCTCTGAGTTCTTCCAGCATAGACTAAAAATGCTGGAGCAGCTCAGCGGGACAGGCAGCATCTCTGGACAGGTAACGTTTCGGGTCGAGACCCTTCTTCAGGCGGAACTGTCACAGAGTCCATGTTTTCTCTCCCCATCCCCTTCCCCTTCCCAGTTCTCCCACTAGTCTTACTGCCTCTGCCTACATTCCGCCCCCTCTCCTAACATCAGTCTGAAGAAGGGTCTTGACCCGAAACGTCGCCCATTCCTTCTCCTCTGAGATGCTGCCTCACCCGCTGAGTTATTCCAGCATTTTGTGTCTACCTTCCTCAGACGGAGTTCTTCCAGCAGTTTGCTTTGTGGTCTGAAGGATACAAATGCACTGGAGAAGGTGCAGAAGAGATTCGTCATTTTGGTTCCGGGTTTGAAGATAGAATGGATATGTTGGGCAGATAGACTGACGAAGATATAGAGGTCCAGATAGGGGAGGTAGCGAGAAGCCAATCCTGTTAGCAGAGGCCAAAGGACACTGATTTATTTTAAGAGGTAGAAGAATTTGCGTGGACTAGGGAAATAATATGTTCACCCAGGAAATGGTTGAAATCTAAAAAGTACTGCCTGAAGAGATAGTGGGGCAGCAGTGCTTTCATAACTTTTAAGTATCTGGGTTATGGGCCGAATACTGGAAAATGGAAACAGTATTGATAGCTATTTGATGGCTGGCATGGTCAAAGTGGGCTGAAGGGCCTGCTTCTGTGACTATGCATTTATTACATTACATTGGAAGTCATAACTAATCTGACAATTGAAGGGTCTCGACCCAAAACGTCGCCCATTCCTTCTCTCCAGAGATGCTGCCTGTCCCACTGAGTTACTCCAGCATTTTGTGTGTATCTTTGGTTGAACCCAGCAACTGCAGTTCCTTCTTACACAAACCTCGGGAGGAACTCTGAGTCAGGCAGCATCTGTGGAGAGAAATGAACAGACCACATCTTTCTATCTGCTCTCTCCCCTCTACTCGTCTTGAAGAAACGCCTAGACTCGAAACGTTGTCTGTCCACCTCCTTCCACAGATGTTGCCTTTAAGGGTCTGTCCCACTTGGCACGTAATTTACGCGTCATCATTTACGCGTCGTGACACGTGCGTGGTGCGCAATGACATTGGCGCTGCGTCGCAGGATTTTGTGATGTACAAAATCTTCGAGCGCCATCTGCGTGACGAGCAAGCGACGGCAAAGTGGGACAGGCCCTTTACACGCTGACTTCCTCCAGCGCTCCCACAGAATCTGCTCTCTCTTCTGTCCGTGAGATGACTACTTGCTTGAGGCCCTTCAGCCCATTGAGTCCCATCAATCATCTGTCACACTAGTCACATATTATAATAAGTTATTCCGCCATCTTACCCATGCCCGACACAATAGGGACAATTGCACGGGGGCCAATTAACCTATAAGCCTGCACATCTTTGGGATGTGGGAGGAAACCAAAGCACAGGCAGGAAACCCACGCGGTCACAGGGAGAACGTGCAGACTCCACACAGGCAGCACCGAACGTCAGGATTGAACTCTGGCACTGTGAGACAGCAACTTTACACACTGTGCCACTGAGCTGCCATTCCCCCTCTGTGCTGTAGTGGGTAGCACAGTTAGTCATTGTCACAAAAACACCTTCAGAATAAATAGGTGTAATGGCTGTTGGTGGGAGATGATTATCCACACATCATTTCAATGTAGGTTTATATTAGAGTCATAGAGTGATGCAGCGTGGAAACAGGCCCTTCGGCCCAACTTGCCCACACCAGGCCAACGTGTCCCAGCTACACTAGTCCCACTTGCCTGTTCTTGGTCAATATCCCTCCAAACCTGTCCTATCCTTGTACCTGTCTAACTCTTTCTGAAAATTTGGGGTAGTCCCAGCCTCAACTACCTCCTCTGGCAGCTTGTTCCATACACCCACCACCCTTTGTGTGAAAAGGTTACTCCTCAGATTCCTATTAAACCCTTTCCCCTTCACCTTGAACCCATATCCTCTGGTCCTCGATTCCCTGATTCTGGGCAAGAGTATTGGTTTGCGTTTTGGGAATACAGTAGCTCAAATTGACAGTAAATGTAAAAACGTCTAATGAATCTGTTCCGTGTCGGAAGGAACTGCTGATGCTGGTTTATACCGAAGATAAACATAAAAATGCTGGAGTAACTCAATGAATCTGGGCAAGGCAGAATTGGAACAGAAAAAAAGCAAAACCATGAAACTCTGAGATTGCAAACGACTAACCAACCTACATGCAACTTGCTTTGCCTGCTACGTGCACAACTAGTTATTCGAATCCCATCTGAAGAAAGGTCTCGACCTGAAATGTCGCTTATTCCTTTTTCTCCAGAGATGCTGCCTCACCCGCTGAGTTACAATAGACAATAGGTGCAGGAGTAGGCCATTCGGCCCTTCTAGCCAGCACCGCCATTCAAAGTGATCGTGGCTGATCATCCCCAATCAGTACCCCGTTCCTGCCTTCTCCCCATACCCCCTGACTCCGCTATCTTTACGAGCCCTATCTAGCTCTCTCTTGAAAGTATCCAGAGAACCGGCCTCCACCACTCTCATGGCAGAGAATTCCACAACTCACAGCTCCAGCATTTTGTAACTCCAGCATTTTGTGTCTACCTTCGATTTAAACCAGCATCTGCAGTTCTTTTGTACATATTTCAGTACCATAATACATACAATAAACAGTGATGTTTGATCAGTTGCAAGCAATACAATTGACCTTACAATTACAAACCTCAAGGAAAGGGAACTCTGGAGTGGAGAGGCATACATCTTCTTTGCAAACAATTGTGCCTTTGCAGTTTTCTTTTCCATTTTTTACCTGAAAGTAAGAATTGAATCAAATTGGTTGTTTGCCATCTGATATGAAATTGATTTGACATTCTCCGAAGCAGGGAACTCAGGAATTCTGTAACGAGAAGTGTTAAATTTGCATTGTGGCTTTTTGAAGTTCCTTCCGAGTTAGCTTGAAGAGGTGACTAGTGCACCTGTTCAGCCAACTAAACCTCTGTCACAATTTCTCAAAGACACCGTTAGAGGTGATTTTTCTAACTTTTGAGCTCTGCAGATGTGCAAAGATTTTAATGACTAAACAATTGTTTTCTCAAAGCGTAACTGTGGTAAACATTGCACGTGGACTCCCTTAAGTCCCAGCGAGTTTTATAAACTAGGTATTGCAATACAATTCACTCCAGTTACACTTCGAATGACTTGACCTAGACAAAACACAGCACACCTTACAAAGGCTGTAGAGGAATGATACAGGACTGCTCTAGACTCAGCGGCCTTGGATTAAAAACTATTTGAACGGCTTACCTGGTTTCTGCCCGCTGATCAACAGGAAACCTGTACACACAATGAGAATAATGTGCAAGAGGTGCTGGAATCTCATCTTGAATTATTTTTTTTCAAACAGTAGGGAGTTTGAGCTGACGAAGGCAGAACACAGGATTAAATTCACAGCGCCGCCAGTTGAGAGGAAAGCCCCAGGTTTGGCCAACGGTGTCACACTCTAGTGCCAAGCTCCTCGAACTGAGCGGACAAGAGCTGCTGCTTTTACTAACAAGGTTAATGATCACATCAGACGAGGTTATTGGTTATTAGCTCTAGTCGGGAGGGCCTCTTTCTTTGAATGGGACTAGCTCACACCCCTCTTTTCCATAAGCAAACAACTGAGAAGAAAGCCAAGTAAACAGTGTTTGTCTGTCTATAGACGGGTAAACTGGCTCCAAGACAAAAGGATGGCCCCTCTTTAAATTCAGCCGGTCACCGAAGAATAAGAATAAAATGTGACGCTTCACCATTTGCAAGTGTTTGACTTTGTATTGCACACATACTCATCCCATATGGAGAGAAACCCGAGAGAATCAGGAAGAATCCCTCTCCCGCCCTTTCTGGGCACAGGAATGTGAAATTATTTAGTGTTGCCACGCATCTTCAGCCCCTCTCTCAATCATCGCTGCATCCTCTGCAATATTTTAGTTATCACACACACCACATCATGTGAAGAGATGATCAATAGTACCAAAGCAAATATGTTCATGTTCAGAAGTGATAGGAGCAGAATTAGGCCATTCGGCCCATCAAGTCTACTCCACCATTCTATCATGGATGATCTATCTCTCCCTCCTAACCCCATTCTCCTGCCTTCTCCCCATGACCCCTGACACCCGTACTAATCAAGAATCTATCTCTGCCTTAAAAATATCCATTGACATGGTCTCCACATCGTCCACGATTCCTGGATCTTTTACCAGGTTCACCAGACTGATTCCTGGGATGGCAGGACTTCCATATGAAGAAAGACTGGATAGACTCAGCTTGTACTCGCTGGAATTTAGAAGATTGAGGGGGGATCTCATAGAGACTTACAAAATTCTTAAGGGGTTGGACAGGCTAGATGCAGGAAGATTGTTGCCGATGTTGGGGAACTCCGGAACAAGGGGTCACAGTTTAAGGATAAGAGGAAAGTCTCTTAGGACCGAGATGAGAAAATCATTTTTCACACAGAGAGTGGTGAATCTGTGGAATTCTCTGCCACAGAAGGTAGTTGAGGCCAGTTCATTGGCTATATTTAAGAGGGAGTTAGATGTGGCCCTTGTGGCTAAAGAGATCAGGGGGTATGGAGAGAAGGCAGGTACAGGATGCAGAGTTGGATGATCAGCCATGATTATATTGAATGGCGGTGCAGGCTCGAAGGGCCGAATGGCCTACTCCCACACCTATTTTCTATGTTTCTATGTTTCTAACAAGAGTAACACCAAAGATTCACCATGTCCCGGTTGGGAAGTTACAGATATCATTTGATAGAAGCTTACTGCCTTTATTTTAATCTAGAACCTTCTTTTCCAGAGCAAATCTCATCTGAAACCACCCTCTCACCCGTGTCTCCCCTATTCTGGAATAACTACCATACGGTTGACTTTCCAGGGGATTTTTGGTCAATTTCACTTTAGCTTATTGTCACGTGTACCGAGGTACAGTGAAAAGCTTTTGCTGCGTGCTAACCAGTCAGTAGAAAGACAATCCAGCCATTTACAGTGTGTAAGGGCATAGCGTTTAGTGCGAGGTAAAGTTAGCAAAGTCCGATCAAGGATCGTCCGAGGGTCATCAAAGAGGTAGCTAGTAGTTCAGCACTGCTCTCTGGTTGTGGTAGGATGGTTCAGTTGCCTGATACCAGAATCATGAGAAACGGTCTCTGGATCTGAATCTCAGCAATGTTGCCCCTGAGAACCCAGAAGAGATATGGAAGAATGAACAGACGTAGTCTATCATGACTGAGAAGTCTATCATGGATAATTAGGGCAGACCCCATCAACAATGCTTCATCATATCACTCTAAGAAAGCTGCCCTTTCAGTTCCATAGCACTCCTGCTCTGCACCAGCACCTCAGGCAGTATCTTTGCCCTTTAAGGGCCTGTCCCACCAGCATGCAACTCCATGCGATGAGCGCGACCTAACGTGGTCGCTTGAGCCGTACGGCGTCGCGGGGCCGGTCCCATTTCGATCGGCGGAGCCGTGCGGAATTGTGCAGAGTTCGTCCCGACATCGCGCTGGGCTCCGAAAAACTGACTATGTAAAAAAATTCCGCGCGGCAACGGCTTGTCGGCTCGCAGTCGCCTCGACGCATTACACACCGCCTCGACGTCGTGCCTCCGTGACCCTCTCTGTAGGTGCCTCCGTGACTCTGTGTGTGTGTGGCTCCGCGGCCCTCTGTGTGTGTGCCTCTGTGCCCCTCTCTGTGTGCCCCTCTCTGTCCTGGCGAACTTACCTTTAAGACTTCGCTCCAAGTTCGCCTCTCTTTGCGCCGCGTTGCGTCACTCACCTGACCTCCGCGCGGCCCCCGCTTCTAGTTTGATCGCGCTCATCGCATGGAGTTGGATGCTGGTAGGACAGGCCCTTTACACATAACATTGTCACATAACATTGCCACATTTGACAATTGTATCTCCTTCTAGGTTCCTATCTTTGACCTCGCTACTTTCTCCTGCATCACCTCGCAGTATTTTTTTCTCTTTCTGTACCTGCTTCACTGCCTTTAAGTTTTATATATATATATTTAAGTTTGATATATATCCCCGTCAGCTCACACAATGAAGCAAGGATGATCTGGCCATTATCACCTTGCTATTTATGAGTCCGTACTGCATGCAAATTAGCAGCTGCCTGCCTATACAACAGTGACTACAAAGTACTTCACTGGCTTTGGGAGGTCTTGGTCATGTTAAGTGCTCAGTAAATGCACGTCTTTTCCTTTCTTTTACCACTGCCCGAGTCTTTGACCAAGCTTTCAAACACTATTCCGGATCCATCCAGGTCTTGCAGCAACAGCAACCCAATGATTCTCCATAAAGCATGTTTCCTGTCTTAAAGATATTACGTAGGTGCAACTTCATGCAGTTTGTAGTTGCAATCGCATAAACACAGATTTTTGCACAGAAGCACCACAAGGCAAATGCAAAAAACACAAATACAAAACCATTTTCAAACAAGATGAAATACTTTTGCGATCTGCTCCCTTTGTGCCACAGCCTGGGCACATTTCCAGCCCGTGCCTTCCAGCAGCAGTTTGTACCTCTTTGTTAGATTCCCTTCCCTTGCAATTCTAAAGGAAGTAACACAAAGGCCAATGACATTCTCATCCGTGCCAAGTTTCTTCTTCATTTGAGGGACTCTGAATTCAATGGCAATTTGGATTTTCATTCATTCAACGGTTCTGTCAATTTAAACAAGAAAATCAGATCCGCTGTTCGGAGAATAGGATTCCAACCTGTTCCATTTTACCCAGATTGACCCGTTTCTTTTGGCCCCTGCAGTCGGGAAGTGGGAGAGAAGATATCCACGTCCGTTTCCGTTCCCCAACCCCTTACCACCTGTCCGCTGTTCTTCCACAATCCTTGCTTCTACATGGGCTGACGTATCATAAATTACAGGAGCAGAATTAGTCCATTTGGCCCATCAAGTCTGCTCTGCCATTCATGGTAGATGCAAGATTGGCTAGTCTACTTATCTGGCAGAGTGGATCAGATAGGTTGGGTGTCCGCATTGTATATGGGGAGGTCCGGGTACAGGACTGTGGGATTGCCCTGGTCTCAAATATGTCCTCGGCTGTTCCATCAGACTCCAGACCCCTCCCCCCTCTTCCCTCCATTCATTGCCAGTGGCTTGGCCTCTCCCACCCTTCAGACCACTCTCACATTAGTGAATGCCTGCCACCTGACTCTGGGTACAGGAGTGTGTAGGAAGGAACTGCAGATGCTGGTTTAAACTGAAGAAGGGCCTCGACCCGAAAAGTCACCCATTCCTTCTCTCCAGAGATGCTGCCTGTCCCGCTGAGTTACCCCAGCATTTTGTGTCTACCACTGGTTTCAGACTCCCTTTGCCAGAAGCCCAGCAGTTGATGGGCCACCCTGAGGGTGCATCACAGAATGCAGAATCTGCCTGAAATGAATGTACGGAGGGACAGCAAGATGCACTAAAGGTGCAAACTCACCCAGGCAAGGAGTCACCCGTACTAATCAAGTGTCCATCTACACTATCTCTGCCGTATAAATATCCATTGACTAGGCCTCCACAGCTTTCTGTGGCAATGAATTCCACCCTCTGCCTAAAAAAATTCCTGCTCATCTCCTTCCTGGAGGAACATCCTTTAATTCTGAGGTAGGAATAACAAAATGCTGGAGTATTTCTCCAGGGCAGCTGGAGCTAACCCACTTGAAAAAGCGGGAATGCTTTTGTGCCAATGTTCTGAATAATAGCTGCGTGGAAAACCTCCCACGGTAAGGAGCTTTTACATTTTTCAGCTTGAAATTATGCAATCTGGTGCATACTGTAGCGAGTCTTTTAACTTACACTTGAATGCACCATTTATGCTTTAAATTGGATTAGGTATGAATAAGGTTAGGCTAAATTACATACCTAATTACATTCCACAATAGAGCCAGGCTGTCATCAACAGGTGCAGCACATGAATGACTATATAATGCTGCCTGTCCCGCTGAGTTGCCCCAGCATTTTGTGTCTACCACTGGCTACTGGTGACCAGGTTCCAGACTCCCTTTGCCGGAAGCCAAGCAGTTGATGGGCCACACTGAGGGTGCATCACAGAATGCAGAAGCTGCCTGAAATGAATGTACAGAGGGACAGCAAGATGCAGTCAAGGTGCAAACTCACCCAGGCAAGGAGTCTGGTCTCTGCTCCTTCGATTACGATCATAAGGTCATAGGTTCTCGGAGCAGAATTGGACCCATTCTGCCCATCCAGTCTACTCCCCCAATCAATCATGGCTGATCTATCTCTCCCTCCTAACCCCATTCTCCTGCCTTCTCCCCATAACCCCTGTCACCCTTATTAATCAAGAATCTATCTACACTATCTCTGCCGTAGAAATATCCATTGACTAGGCCTCCACAGCCTTCTGTGGCAATGAATTCCACCCTCTGCCTAAATAAATTCCTGCTCATCTCCTTCCCGAAGGAACATCCTTTAATGCTGAAGTAGGAATACCAAAATGCTGGAGTAACTCAGCGGGACAGGCATCATCTCTGGAGAGAAGGAATTGGTGATGTTTCAGGTCGAGACCCTTCTTCAGACTGAGAGTCAGGAGAAAGGGAGACTAGAGATATGGAAGGGTAAGGTGCGAAAACGAGCGATCAAAGCGGTTGAGGGAATGTAGAACAGTTCACTGTTAGCCGAGGGGAAGGTGACAATGTGGAGACAGCCATCAATCTGAAACACACCTGAAAGCATCGAAAACTGCAGTGTACCCTCAACTGAGAAAATTATAAACCCACATTCCATGAACAATGTTATTGCATGTTTGCGGTCTGAGCTCCTAACCTTATCACTGACTTCACAAAGATAAATAGCAAAGCCTTTTAATCATAATCGCTTGTCACCTTTACACTTGAAAAGCACTGAGCACTGATTCATGCTTATGTTTCCTTCTTTTAAATCGGACTACTGCTTCTTTACGACTAAAAAGTATGATCACTCCATAACTGTGAGTTAATTGATTAACTTGATTGGTAAGACCAATTCTGGAGTATGGTGTACAATTTTGCAATGAATATACGGATATGGCATATGTGCAATAGGATAAGATTTTGCCTTGGCATCATGTTCGGCGCAGACATTGTGGGCCTGAAGGCGTGTTCTTCTGCTGTATGTTTCTATGTCTCAGGGATCTGTGTTGGGTTTACTGTTGTTTTTCATGTACATCAATGATCTAGATGATGGGGTGGAAAATTGGATAAGTAAGTATGCAGATGATACTAAGATAGGTGGTGCTGTGGATAATGAGGTCGATATTCAAAGTCTACAGAGAGATTTGGGACATTTGGAAGAGTGGGCTGAAAGATGGCAGATGGAGTTTAATGCTGATAAGTGTGAGGTGCTACATCTTGGCAGGACAAATCAAAATAGGAAGTACATGGTAAATGGTAGGGAATTGAGGAATGCTGTGGAACAGAGGGATCTAGGAATAACTGTGCATAGTTCCCTGAAGGTTGAATCGCATGTAGATAGGGTGGTAAAGAAAGCTTTTGGTGTGCTGGCCTTTATAAATCAGAACATTGAATATAGGAGTAGGGAAGTAATGTTAAAATTGTACAAGGCATTGGTGAGACCAATTCTGGAGTATGGTGTACAATTTTGGTCGCCTAATTATAGGAAGGATGTCAACAAAATAGAGAGAGTACAGAGGAGGTTTACTAGAATGTTGCCTGGGTTCCAGCAACTAAGTTACAGAGAAAGGTTGAACAAGTTAGGTCTTTATTCTTTGGAGCGCAGAAGGTTAAGGGGGGACTTGATTGAGGTCTTTAAAATGATGAAAGGGATAGACAGAGTTGACGTGGCTAAGCTTTTCCCATTGAGGGTAGGGAAGATTCAAACAAGAGGGCATGACATGAGAATTAAGGGACAGAAGTTTAGGGGTAACATGAGGTGGAACTTCTTTACTCAGAGAGTGGTGGCTGTGTGGAATGATCTTCCCGCAGAAGTGGCGGAGGCAGGATCGATTTTAACATTTAAAAGTAAAGTGGATAGGTATATGGACGGGAAGGGAATGGAGGGGTATGGTCTGAGTGCAGGTAGATGGGACTAGGGGAAAATAAATGGTCGGCACGGGCTGGAAGGGCCGAGAAGGCCTGTTTCCGTGCTGTAATTGTTATATGGTTATGAGGTTATATGGTTAACTCTAGGGGCTAGCAGAATCAAGGGATATGGGGAGAAGGCAGGCCACGGGTTACTGATTGTGGATGATCAGCCATGATAAAAATGAATGGCGGTGCTGGCTTGAAGGGCCAAATGGCCTCCTCCTCCACCTATTTTCTATTTCTATGTTTCTGTGTACAGGTCTGTTTTATTTCTTTCAGAGTAATACAGATCAAGAAGCCAGAACTGGAGCCACTACAATATCTCAGGTTGCTGTAGAGTTGGGAAAGGTTCGAGAGCCAGGGAAACACAAAGCCATAGGGAGGGAATTAAAAATTGCAATGCGCATCTTACACAGGAGATACTGGTAACTGAGGGCCCTTGTAAGTTAGTAAGCACAGGGATGATGGATCTTGATGCCACTTAGCAAGTGTTTTAGGTGACCCCATGTGCAGAACTGAGAATGTCAGCTTGAAGTAGACTAGAATGGGGAAATATAAAGATGGATGGACCGAAGATAGACACAAAGTGCTGGAGTAACTCAGCCGGACCGGCAGCATCTCTGGAGAGAAGGAATGGGTGATGTTTCGGGTCGAGACCCTTCTCTCCAGAGATGCTGCTTGTCCCGTTAAGTCACTCCAGCTTTTTGTGCCTATCTTCAGTTTAAACCAGCATCTGCAGTTCCTTCTTACACATAACAAATGGATAATGGTTTCAACAATGTGGAAGATGCCGAATAATGTTATGAAGGTGAAATAAACAAATATTCGATCTGGAAACTAAATATGACGGCAAGGTTGCAAGTAGGCTGTTGTGGTCTCAAAAGGAAGAGAGTTCGACTTGCAGGGCAAGGGGGTGAGCTTGAACATGGATATTGAACATGAATCCAGTCTGAAGAAGGGTCTTGACCCAAAACATCACCTATTCCTTCTCACCAGAGATGCTGCCTGTCCCGCTGAGTTACTCCGGCATTTTGCGTCTACCTTCAGTTTAAACCAGCATCTCAGTTCATTAAGAAATGTGTGGAGGACTGCATCCCCACCAAAACCTTCCGAGTGTTTCCCAATCAGAAACCTTGGATGAACTGTGAGATCCGCACTCTTCTGAAGACCAGACACCGGGCTTTCGTGTCTGATGATACAGTGATGATACAGAAGTCCAGATACGACCTTGGTAAGGCCATCAAAAAGGCCAAAAGGGAGTTCTGCTCCAAGCTGGAGGATGAGACAGATGTTCGGCAGCTATGGCGGGGACTGAATGCAATCAGCTCCAACAAGGCAAAACCAGAAAATCAACTCCTACCTCGACAAAAACCTGGACCCACTGCAGTTCGCTTACCGCCGCAACAGATCAAAGGTGGATGCGATCTCGCTGGCCCTCCACTCCACTCGGTGCCGCAGCGACTCACGTTGCAGCGGCCCCAACAGTCTTTTTTAAAAATTTTTGTCTAGTTAAATGTAGTTGTTCGTGTTTTTTTTTGTACTAACTGTGTTTCTAACTGTGTATATGTGGGGGGTGGGGGAGGGAGGGGGAAACGTTTAAAATCTCTTTCCTGCACGGAAGACCCGACCTTTTCCCTGTCGGGTCTCCGTTGTCGTTGGGGCCTAGCACCGTGGAGCGGCCTCCGACCGGGACGACCTGGGGGCTCCAGTCACGGAGCCTGCAGAGCTGCGGACTCACCGTCGTGGGGCTGGCCGGCCTCGGAGCGTGGGGAGCGGTGGTGGCTCGCTGCTGCGGCCCGACTCAGGAGCTCCAGCTCCAGCTCCAGCTGCAGATTACTGCCGGTGGACTATCGGGATATCGGGAGCTCGTGGGTCCGGGTGGGAGACCGCTTTCCGGAGCTCCCGCAACGCAACTCATATGTCAGGCTGTTATTCATCGATTACAACTCGGCATTTAACACAATCATCCCCTCCAAGCTGGTTACCAAACTCGCAGAACTGGGTCCCTGCGCATCCCTCTGCAATTGGATCCTCAACTTCCTCATTCACAGACCACAGTCTGTTCGTATTGGTGGAAATGTGTCAGACTGGATAACAATCAGCACGGGAGCACCTCAAGGCTGCGTGCTCAGCCCACTGCTATACTCACTCTATACTCATGACTGTGTAGCCGGTCATAGTGCGAACTCCATCATCAAGTTCACTGATGACATCACTGTTGTGGGACATATCACTGATGGGGATGAGTCGGAGTACAGAAAAGAGATTGAGCGACTGTCCATATGGTGCCAGCACAATAACCTGGCCCTCAACACCAGCAATACCAAGAAACTGATTGTGGACTTTGGAAGGAGTAGGATGGGGACCCACAGTCCTGTTTATATCAACGGGCAATGGTTGAAAAGGTCAAGAGCTTCAAATTCCTGGGCGTGCACATCTCTGAAGATCTTTCCTGGTCCGAGAACAAGTAGAGGCTCATCAGCGCCTCTACTTCCTGAGATGATTACAGAGAGTCGGTCTGTCAAGGAGGACTCTCTCTAACTTCTACAGGTGCACAGTAGAGAGCTTGCTGACCGGTTACATCGTGGCCTGGTTCGGCAACTTGAGCGCCCTGGAGGGGAAAAGACTACAAAAAAGTAGTAAACACTGCCCAGGCCATCATCGGCTCTGACCTTCCTTCCATCGAGGGGATTTACCGCAGTCGCTGCCTCAAAAAGGCTGGCAGCATCATCAAGGACACACACCACCCTGGCCACACACCCATCTCCTCGCTACCTTTGGGTAGAAGGTACAGGAGCCTGAGGACTGCAACAACCAGGTTCAGGAATAGCTACTTCCCCACAGCCATCAGGCTATTAAACTTGGCTCGGACAAAACATTTATACCCCTCCATCTGTTATTTGCAATTATAAATGTATTCATTCATGTGTGTATTTACGTATATAATGGTATATGGACACACTGATCTGTTTTGTAGTCAATGCCTACTATGATCTGTTGTGCTATGCAAAGAAAGAATTTCATTGTCCTGTCAGGGACACATGACAATAAACTCTTTTGACTTTTTGTCTTGACAGTTCCTTCTTGCACATGAATCCTTTGAGCTCCCTAATGTTTAGTTGGGGGAAATGACACCTGATGCAGTACTGGATGTCAGGGGACACTCTGTGAGTTTAAAGACCAATGAAGGATGGAGAAAGGTGGTGATGTCATCCACATACATGTCGAGTTTAGTTGATTGTCACGTGTACCGAGGTATAGTGAACAGCTTTTGTTGCGTGCTAACCAGTCAGCGGAAAGACAGTACATGATTACAATCCAGACATTCACAGTGTGTAGACACATGATAAAAGGAATAACGTGAATAATGTTTAATGCAAGATAAAATCCAGTAAGGTCCGTTCAAAGATAGCCTGAGGGTCTTCAATGAGGTAGTAAGTAGATCAGCACTGCTCTCTGGTTGTGGTAGGATGGTTCAGTTGCCTGATAACAGCTGGGAAGAAACTGTCCCTGAATCTGTTGGTGTGCATTGTCACACTTCTGTACCCTTTGCCTGATGGGAGAGGGGAGAAGAGGGAGTGGCCAGGGTGCGACTCGCCCTTGATGATGCTGCTGGCCTTGCCGAGGCAGCGTGAGGTATAAATGGAGTCAATAGAAGGGAGGTTGGTTTGTGTGATGGTCTGGGCTGCGTCCACAATTCGCTGCAATTTCTTGCGGTCTTGGATGGAGCTGTTCCCAAACCAAGCTGAGGTGCATCCTGATAAAATGCTTTCCATGGTGCATCTGTGGAAGTTGGTGAGAGTTGCTGGGGGGCATGCCGAACTTCCTAAGACTTCGAAGGAAGTAGAGGCATTGATGTGCTTTCTGGGTATGTTAGAAATGCGGCAGCGTTTTCAGAAGATGTTTGTCACGGAACGATATTTCAATGGGAAATATCATCTTGTGAACACAGTAAGTGCGTTTCAGAAAGAACGTTTAAGGTTCTGCTGGGGTGGAAGATTGCAACCTTCACGTGGTCCACCCTGTTTCAACGAATGTAATCAACCCGGCGTGCACAATCAAATAAGATCAAATAGAACAAGTTGTCCTACAGCTTTAGGCTGTGCACACCACACACAAGAAGAAGAAGAAGGTTCTGCTGATAGGTAGCCAGCACGGTTACCAGATTATGCACCAACGTGTTCGGTTCTATGGTGAAGACATTTTCACACAAAGAGTGGTGAGTCTCTGGAATTCTCTGCCACAGAAGGTAGTTGAGGCCAGTTAATTGGCTATATTTAAGAGGGAGTAAGCTAGATGTGGCCCTTAAGGCTAAAGGGATCAGGGGGTATGGAGGGAAGGCAGGTACAAGATACTGAGTTGGATGATCAGCCATATTGAATGGCGGTGCAGGCTCGAAGACCGGCCTACTCCTGCACCTATTTTCTATGTTTCTGTGTTTTTATCAGATACGGGGCAGTGTCGAGGGGCCTAGTGGCTCACAACTAATTTATCTTCCTATATTCTTGTGTTCAAACTAATTCTCTACAATTTTCTGGGATCTTAATAATTGAATGGTGCTTTATTATCACTTGTACTGAGGTACAGTGAGATTCCTTATTTGAACACAGTTTATTAAAGTATTTCTATATAAAAGTTCATTTAAGATTCAGCACAAGTGTTTTGAAATAGTAAAATGAGATAGTGTATGAGTCAGCAGGTTTAGCACCATTTTCAAGTCCGTTGTTATAAGCGTGAGTTCTTAATGTAGCCATAAAGGCCCATTATTCAGTTGTATTGCAGAGTGGACCTGGTCAAGCATGGCTGTTGGTGTGGAGGAAGGAACTGCAGATGCTGGTTTACATCGAAGATGCTGGAGTAACTCAGTGGGACAGGCAGCATCACTGGGGAGAAGGAATGGGTGATGTTTCGGGTCAAGACCCTTCCTCGGACTGAGAGTGGCTGGATGGGAGTGTGTTAGAATATTCAAGCCTGCAGGAAGCACACACAGACAGGTCATCGTGGGCAGATGTAGGATCTTTGATCAGTGGATGCAGCTCACGCTTTGGTCGAGGCTTTCCAGGCGAGTGACCAAAACCTCTGGCGACTCATGGAAACCTTGGGTGGGGCGCAAGGTCACCAGAGGTTTCCGTTCAGGTTTCCGAAGTGGGACAGGGGCACAAAGCCATTTAGAACGGAGATGAGGAAACACTTTTTTCACACAGAGGGTTGTGAGTCTGTGGAGTTCTCTGCCTCAGAAGGCGCTTTCAAGAGATACTTTCAAGAGAGAGCTAGATAGCGCTCTGAAAGATAGCGGAGTCAGGGGATATGGGGAGAAGGCAGGAACAGGGTACTGATTGTGGATGATCAGCCATGATCACAGTGAATGGTGGTGCTGGCTTGAAGGGCCAACTCCTGCACCTGTTGTCTATTGTCCATTGAGTCCCATGCTCCACAGCAGACACAGATCAGAAATGCAAGTTCACAGGAAATGTGCACATTAATTAATAACCTCTCTCAAGACTTAATATTAAATCAATATTAACTTAGTATTAAATGAATATTAACAGTATTAAATGAATTCAGGAAGAAGTAGATAGACTTAATCTTATTTAGTTGTTGTACAAACATGGCTTTCAATGAACTCCTTAAAATTGCCTGAGATTAAATTATATTGTGAACAACGTCTTGTAGAATTCATTAAAATAATCTGTTAATTTTATATTAAAATTATAAATGTAGCCTTTCTCAGTCAACACCTCTTTGTTGGCTTATATGACTGAGGTCATTTCAACATTGAAGGACGTGTGAGTTTGCTGCTGTTTTATTCAATTGAACCCAACCAAGTTGGAAATCAGGTGCTAAATTGTTATCATCCAATTCAATTGGGCTAAACCCCAAAACCAAAATTCCCAAACACTACCTTATCCTTAATGTGAAATAAGCTGATTGTCAAACAACTAATACAAATAGAGGCACAAGTTGCTGGTTTACAAGATAAGACACAGAGTGCTGGAGTAACGCCCCTGTCCCACTTAGGAAACCTGAACGGAAACCTCTGGAGACTTTGCGCCCCACCCAAGGTTTCCGTGCAGTTCCCGGAGGTTTTTGTCAGTCTCCCTAATGGTCGAAAGTGGTTTCCGTTTTAAAAATCGATAATTTTTTAGTCGAAGCCGGTTGCCATGCTAGTTGAAGGTGGTTGCCGGAGGACAAAAACCTCCGGGAACCGCACGGAAACCTTGGGTGGGGCGCAAAGTGGGACAGGGGCATAACTCAGCGTGTCAAGCAGCATTGCTGGAGAACATGGAAAGGTGGCATTTTGGGTCAGGAATCATCTAATCTAAATAATTGCTCCCAAACTTGAGGAAGAACAAAATACTCTAGGGCTTTATGTTGAAATTTATATTTATAAAATGGGGATCACATTTTTTTAATGTACCCTATATAGATTGTGAACAGTGAGATTATTCTATGAGATTATTCATACCGGTGTGGCACGGTGGCGCAGTGGTAGAGTTGCTGCCTTACAGCGCTTGCAGTGCCAGAGACCCCTGGTTCGATCCTGACTACGGGTGCTGTCTGTACAGAGTTTGTACGTTCTCCCCGTGACCTGCGGAATCTTCGCAATCTTCGCTGTCCTCCCACACTCCAAAAACGTACAGGTTTGTAGATTAACTGGTTTGCTGTAAGTATAAATTGTCCCTAGTGTGTGTGTAGGATAGTGTTAGTGTGCGGGGATCGCTGGTCAGCATGGACTCGGTGGGCTGAAGGGCCTGTTTCCGTGATGTATCTCTAAATTAAATTAAACTAAACTGATCTGATTGATGAAATTGCTCCACCATTTCTGCATTTCTGCATCTGACTTGTGCCCCTGTCCCACTTAGGAAACCTGAACGGAAACCTCTGGAGATTTTGTGCCCCACCCAAGGTTTCCGTGCAGTTCCCGGAAGTTCCCAGAGGTTTTTGTCAGTCTCCCTAATGGTCAAAACTGACAAGAACCTCCGGGAACCACACGGAAACCTTGGGTGGGGCACAAAATCTCCAGAGGTTTCCGTTCAGGTTTCCTAAGTGGGACAGGGGCATTATACTGCCCATCAGCGCGTTGACTTTTTCAGCGATCCTAGTGAAAAGATCTTGGCTGTTAGTTTTACTCCTGCACTCTTTTTTTAAAAATAAAAAATAATTTATTCAATTACGAGACAAAATAATATTTACGAATGAAAACAGTGGTAATGCACCCACCACCATAATACAAAATTACCAAATTATCTGAGAAGTTAAATTTTCAAACAACGGTAACACAATCCTTATTCAGGATACGTTCCACCCCTCCTGCACTCTTGTGTGCAGCCATGTTTCAGCAGGACCTTGGTCAGTGATTCACAGGTCTACCCCTGACATCTAACCTCGTATACTGGCAATTCCTCCACTGGAAACAAAGGCCTCTGTTGTGCCGCACCAGACTTGCTGACTGAGCATTCTGGATTTATGATCATAAACTTTAAGAATCAACTAGGTTAATCAAATAGATTTATGCTGGACCCCTCGCATGAAGGTGCATGCAGTTACTAATAAGTCTGTTAATCTGTTCAATACATTTATTAGGGCACGTTTCTAAGGGTCTCGGCTAACTTCCAGTTCCTCACTGAAATGGCTGTGTTTCTTGCATGAAGCAGCAATTGTCAGCAATCACTTGACTGTGAAGAGGTCATGGACAAGCCCTTTCTCACCCACGGTCTACTTCCCGACACTTTGTAGTAGCAGTGAATGAGCATCTAGAGTTTTATTGTTCCACTCAGCAGAGCTGTCCACCTGCTGCTCGAGCTGAGATCTGTTAAGCCATCAAAACATTTTTTTTAAAGCAATACCAAACATAAAGCTGAAACGCATTACAGCGTGGAAACAGGCCCTTCGGCCCACCGAGTCCGTGCTGACCAGCAATCATTCCGTACGGTACACCAACGCTATTCTACACACTAGGGACAATTTATAATTTTACCAAAGTCAATTAACCGACAAACCTGTTCGTCTTTGGAATGTGCAAAGGAACCAGAGCACCTGGAGAAAACCCACGCGGCCACAAGGAGAACATACAAACTCCATAATGACAACACCCGTAGTCAGGATTGAACCCAGATCTCCGGCGCTGCAAGACAGCAACTCTACCGCTGCGCCACCGTGCCGTCCCGAATCAAATGTAAGATAAAATGAGAAAATCTTACTGATCTTAAAATGCTGCAAATATTACAGTCGAGGGATATTCAAGATTGCACGGAGAACTTTGAGGCCTTGTGAAGCAGATTTCAAATGCACATTTGTAGTTGAGAATAGGCTCATTACCTGATAATGGTACTAAGCCCAGACTCCACTTCAAATGTGCATTACCTGATAATTAGTTTGTAATTAAAATTAAACTCACCATTAACTGGCTAAGTAGGCATTCACTCATTACAGCGACTGCCTCCACAGAAAAGGCATGTTCTTTTGTAATAAAAATCATCCGTGAGAATTAATTGCACCCTGAATTCTTTCAGGCATCTGCCCCCATTGCTGAGGCTGGTGGAATCCCAGCCCCAAGGCGCAGAGACCCGGGTTCATTTCTGACCACTCGCATCCCAAGGACATGCATGTTTTGTGGAGTAATTGGCCTCTGTAAAATTGCCCCTAAAGTGTAGGAAGTGGAGGAGAATGTGGGACAATATGGAACGTGTGACGGGATCGATGGTCGGCATGGAATTGGCGGGCCTTTCACAGCAGTATCACTAACATTACAAAATAATGTACACATGCTCAAATCTGACCTAAGCCCTGTCCCACCGTACGAGTTCATTCAAGAGTTCTCCCCGAGTTTGCCCTGATTCGAACTCGGAGATTTACGGTAATGGCCGCTCGTAAGTACTCGGGGCTCTCGTGGACATTTTTCAACATGTTGAAAAATCATGAAGATTTTGCGAGTCTTCCCGAGTAGCTGCCGTTAGCGTTACGAGCCGCTAAGAGACGTCCCCGAGCTCCGACGTACCTGCTACGTTCATTCTACATGCTTACCACGAATTTGATTTTTTTAAAAACACGGGAGAGCTCTTGAATTAACTTGTACAGTGGGACAGGGCCAGACACAACATTCTGGAGTAAGTCAGCAGGGCAGTCCGCATCTCTGGAGAGAAGGAATGGATGACGTTTTGGGTCCTTCTTCAGATTGTATGATACCCAACCTGCTTTATATTAGCTTAGTTTACAGATACAGCGCAGAAACAGGCCCTTCAGCCCACCGAGTCCTCAGCGACCAGCGTTCCCCGCACATTAACGCTACCCTACACACTCTAGGGGGAATTTACACTTATACCAAGCCAATTAACCTACAAACCTGTACGCCGTTGGAATGTGGGAGGAAACCGAAGATCTCGGAGAAAACCCATGGGGAGAACGTACAAACTCCGTACAGACAGCACTCGTGATCGGGATCGAACCTGGGTCTCTGGCGCTGCAAGGCAGCAACTCTACTGCTGCGCCATATATATTACCTTTGTGAAAATGCATAATGTGGCAATAAGTAAACATGATGTATGCAATCTAACAAAGGGTGATGTTGCCAGAGATTCTCTTCCCAGTATCGGCAAACATGCATGAAATAGATACCTTACCAGAAATGGAATTTCACCTCGCTTCTACTAAATTGATTGCTTGGTATCACAATCAATGGATTTGCCCGTCAGCCTGCCTCCACAATTACGTTGTTGAAAGCATTTATGAGAAGTTAATACTTGTTAATCTTATTTTCCAAAGTAGATACTGGGAAGTGCACCCTTTAGAAAAAAAAAACTGAAGTCACAAGATGAAAACAACTGAGATGTCATCCTTCAATTCATGACGTGAAAATAATTGAAAATTCTCAACCTGTTTTTAGTGCAGAAATTCAGACCACATAATCATTTTGTGCTGTTTGCAGTCTTTTAAATTAATAATTAAAATCCAATCTAAAACGTACTTCTGTTTTGTAAACTGGTTCAGGTGATAATAGTTATTTATTGGGTTCTTTTTAAATATTTATTGCTTTTATGTATTGTCCGTATTTTATGTATTGTCAGCTTGACGTTCTGACTGTGTTGGCTGCTGGGCATCTGAATTTCCCTGAGGGGATTCATAAAGTATCTATCTATCTGTCTGTCTGTCTGTCTGTCTGTCTGTCTGTCTGTCTGTCTGTCTGTCTGTCTGTCTGTCTGTCTGTCTGTCTGTCTGTCTGTCTGTCTGTCTGTCTGTCTGTCTGTCTGTCTGTCTGTCTGATGTCCTGATGAGTCCGGCTCGTTTTTTTTTAACCGCCTGCAAAGTAGGGGACCGTTCATTTAAAACTGAGTTCCGCAGACATTTTCTCTCTTTTATAGGAATGTGAATTTATGGATCTCTCTGATACTGAGGGTGCTGGAAGGCAGATCGTTATAGATATATATCTAAGGTGGAGACAAATAAGTAATTGAAAGATCAAGGAATTAAAGGAACTGCAGATGCTGGTTTAAACCGGATAGATACAAAAAAACTGGAGTAACTCAGTGGGACAGGCGTCTACGGAGAGAAGGAATAGAAGGATCTCGACCCGAAACGTCATCCATTCCTTCTCTCCAGAGATGCTGCCTGTCGCACTGAGTTACTCCAGCTTTTTGTGTCTATCCACGGAATTAAAGATTATGGGTAAAGGGCTTGTCCCACTGCCGGCATCATTGACTGACGTATCAGGTCACCGAAAAGTTTGCGGCGTGATGTGGCGTGACGCGCCCTGAAGATGATGACGCTTGGTGTTTTTTTCAAGTATCGCAACATTTTTCTTTTGTCACCGCTCGATTTTGAAATGTTCAAAATCTTTTGGCGACACTGATATGACGCCAGCAGTCGCCGAAACAATCACCAAGTGGGACATCATCATATTGAAACGCAAGGCATGTTTGACAGGCTGTGTCGCCTACTGTTCTAATTTTCTTGTGCCTTTATAGTCTAGACTTGGGATAACTCACTCAGTGCATAGGGTTACATTGTGGCCACAACCTGCTACTATTATGTTTTAATTGATCGGAAAATCAGACAGCAACCCAAATCTGCGATATCAATTTATAATGTATGCGCTTTTGATCAAAGCTCTTACTAAAAATTAAACCGAATATCAAATAAACTACAGATGCTGGGTATTTGAAACAAAAACAAAAGAAATGCTGGTAAGCAGAGTCCAAGACTCGAAAGCTGACTGTTTCTCTTTCCACAGATGCTGCTCAAACTGCTGATCTTTTCCAGCAGTTTCTGTTCATTTTTTTGTTTCGTTTAGAGATACAGCATGGAAACAGGCCCTTCGACCGAATGAGTCTGCACTGACAGCGATCCCCGCACTAGCCCCATCCTACACACACTAGGGACAATTCTACATTGATACCCAAGCCAACTAACCTACAAACCTGTACGTCTTTGGAGTGTGGGAGAAAAGCGAAGATCTCGGAGGAAACCCACACGGTCTCGGGGAGAACGTGCAAACTCCATACAGAGAGCACCCGTAGTCTCCGACGCTGCAAGCGCCGTAAGGCAGCAACTCTACCGCTGCGCCAATTCATGATCATTAATTATAAGGTTTGCAGTCAGGAAATAACTGCCCTATCAAGGACACAAGGTAACAGTATGTTTCAGTAAAAGGTCTGAAGAAGGGTCTCGACCCGAAACGTCGCCTATCTCCTTCACTCCTTAGATGCTGCTGCACCCGCTGAGTTTCTCCAGCTTTTTGTGTAACCCATGTTTCAGTAAAACTTGCTCTGCAGAGTCACCTGGTGATCAGGGCCAGCCATTGCAGCTTGATAGTCGACAACAAAACCAAATACAGAAAACTCCTTTCCTCTGCTGATGCTGAAGGAGCAGATTTTCCAAACCACTGGATGTTACTCCAGTTAATACTCCAACACACATTTAATTTGCTTTTTTATATGCAACAAAGTGCATTAACATGATGAATTTTCAAATGAACTTAAAATAGACACAAAATGCTGGAGTTGAACCGCTGGAGAATGATGCAGGAGAAGTGAAAATGAGGAATAAAGAAATGGCATTGGAGTTGAATAACCTTTCTTGCATCAGCCTTCACAGTGGAAGACACCAGCATCGTGCCTGAAATTCAAGAGAGTCAGGGGGTGGATGTTAGTGGAGTGGCTATTACTAAGGAGAAGGAGCTTGGGAAGCTGAAAGGGTTGAAGGTGGATAAGTCACCTCGGCTGGATGGACTGCACCCTAGGGTTCTGAAAGAGGTGGCTTTAGAGATTGTGGTGGCATTGATAGTGATATTTCAGGAATCACTAGAGTCAGGAGTGATCCCAGATGATTGGAAATATTACCCCGCTGCACAATAAGGGAGTAAGGCAGAATAGTGGGAACTATAGGCCGGTTAGTCTGACTTCGGTGGTTGGTAAGATTTCAGAGTCCATTATAAAGGATGAGGTTATGGAGTGCTTAGAAGTTCATGATAAAATAGGCCAGTCAGCATGGCTTTGTGAAGGGGAGGTCTTGCTATACAAATTTGCTGGAATTCTTTGAAGAAGATACAATACGATGCATTTGATAAGGTCCCACATAGGAGATTAGTGGACAAAATTATGGCCCATGATATTGGGGGTAGAGTGCTGACATGGATAGAGAAGTGGTCAGTAGATAGGAAACAAAGAGAAGGGGTTAACAGGTCCCTTTCAGAATGGCAGGCAGTGACTAGTGGGGTACCGCAATGCTCGGTGCTGGGACCGCAGCTATTTACGATATGCATCAATGATTTGGATGAAGGGATTCAAAGTAACATTAGCAAATTTGCAGATGACACAAAGCTGGGTGGCAGTGTGAACTGTGAGGAGGATACTATTAGAATGCAGGGCAGGTTGGGGGAGTGGGCAGATGCATGGCAGATGAAGTTTAATGCGGATAAATGTGAGGTTATCCACTTTGGCAGCAAAAACAGGAAGGCAGATTACTATCTAAATGGCGTCAAGTTGGGAAAAGCGGAAGTGCAACGGGAACTGGGGGTCCTTGTACATCCGTCTATGAAAGTAAGCTGTATTGTCCAAGATGCTCTGTAGTTTGAGGAGCATCCTCCCCTCCAAGACCACCTCCCATGAATCCAACTCCACCCGCAGAATGGAGCCAGCCTTCCTGATGAGTTTGCTGATCCTGTTGGCGTCCACGGCCTTCGCCCTGCTGCCCCTGCACACGGCAGCGAAGAAGATGCCACTGGCTACCACCGATTGGCAGAACATCTGCAGCATCTCACTGCAGACTTTGAAGGAACGGAGCCTTCTCAAAAAGTACAGCCGGCTCTGTCCCTTCTTGTACAGGGCCTCAGCGTTCCTGGACCAGTCCAGTTTACTGTCCACGTAAACTCCAAGGTATTTGTACTCCCTGGTAAACTGCACATCCACACCATTGATGGAGGCAGGGGACAGGGGTGTTTTTCTCCTCCTAATGTCCACCACCAACTCCTTAGACTTGTCAGTGTTGAGCTGCAGGTGATTCAGCCCAAACCACTCAACAAAGTCGTTGACTACACCTCTGTGTTCAGCTCCCCTCCCCTCACTGATGCAGCCCACAATTGCAGTAATGAAAACCTCTGCAGGTGGCAGGAGTCCGAGTTATATGTGAGGTCCAAGGTGAACAGGAAGGGAGAGAGGACCGTCCCGTGTGGGGCCCCTGTGTTGCTCACCACCATGTCAAAGACACAGTTCTGCAGCCTGACATATTGTGGTCATTCGGTCAGGTAGTTGATGATCCAGGACACCAATGGAGCACCAAAGTAAATAGCAGGACAGTCAAAGGAGAGTCAGTGGATGTTGTTTACTTAGTTTCTGAAAGCCTTTGATAAAGTGCCACACGTTAGGCTGCTTGGGAAGATGAGAGCCCACGGTATCAAAAGGCAGATTCTAGCATGGATAGCAGGTTGGCTGGATGGCAGAAGGCAAAGAGTGGCAATAAAGGGGGCTTTTTCTTGTTGGCTGCCAGTGACTAGTGAAGTTCTGCAAATTTTCACGTTGTATATTAATGATTTGGACGAGGGGATTGAAGGCTTTGTGGCCAGCTTTGTGGATGATACGAAAACAGGCGGAGGGGCAGGTAGTGTAAAGAAACCATGGACTCTGCAGAAGGACAGGTTGGGAGAGTGGGCAGAGAAGTGGCAAATGGAATATAGTGTAGCAAAGTTTGGAGTCATGCATTTCGGAATAAGTAGGAATAAAGCCGGAGACTATTTTCTAAATGGGGAGAGAATCCAGAAATCGGAGGTGCAAAGGGACTTGGGAGTGCTGGTGCAGGATTCCCAAAAAGTTAACCTGCAAGTTGAATCGGTAGTAACGAAACTAAACTCAATGCGAGCATTTATTTCAAGAGGGTTTGTATAGAAAAACAGTGATGTAATGTTGAGAAGGCGCTGGTCAGGCCGAATTTGGAATGTTGTGAGCAGTTTTGGGCACTGTATCTGAGGAAGGATGTGCTGGCTCTGAAGAGGGTCCAGAGGAGGTTTACAAGAATGATCCCAGCAATGAGTGGGTTAACCTATGATGAGCGTTTGTCGGCACTGGGCCTGTACTCGCTGGAGTTTAGAAGAATGAGGGGGGGACCTCATTGAAACATACAGAATAGTGAAATGTTTGGATAGGGTGGATGTGGAGAGGATGTTTTCGCTAGTGGGAGACTGTAGGATTAGAGCTCATAGTCTCATCTTACAATTAGAGTTGCATTTTGTGTCTACTTTGGTGTAAACCAGCATCTGCAGTTCCTTCCTACACGTTTAACAGGCGTGAGGGACCAGGTGAGGTTCAAGCAAGTGTGGGAAATGGAGCCGCAGGGACATTAAAGGGGAAGCATGAACTGAGGCCCCAGGGAATTCAAAGGGTCCACATGAACCAGGATTCCAGTGAATCTAAAAGTAGCATGGGAATCAGGGTGAGGGTTTGATGGCTCTACTGCATTAAAGCGTGCACAGTAATCACCACCAAGTGAGCCAAATGCCAAATCTCTGGGATCTCTGAGCAATCAGGTAACATTATTAGAGTTTTACTGACATAGCAATTTGCTCTGATGTCCTGTGTCTGAGAACCGTGGCAAAAATCACAATTAGAGCAAGTATCAGACAAGAAATGTAAATGCTACACGAGAATTTTAATAATATAATTGCTCTATTGGTGGAAATGTGATTCACATTATTGAGCAAGGGCCTGAGTGTGTTTTGCATTCATATTTGGGGAACAGTTCAGAAATGTTTTTTGAATAATTACTTCAAGAACAATGAGAAAAACTTGAATAGCCATGAAAACAGGTGAGGGGAATTATGATGATGGGATCAAGTTGTGGGCCCATGCTTTTGATGTAGGCACCTCCTTCCAACACCAAGGTGAATACTAACTGATACAACACAGCCAGGGTAGGTGCACTGCTTAATGGCTCCTTCACCTCAGTAGCAGGCTCAAGGTTGTGAGAGGCTACCACCATTTAGAGCCAAGATAGACACAAAATGCTGGAGTAACTCTGGAGAGGGTGACGTCTCTGGTCAAGACCCTTCTTCAGAGTAGCGTCAGGGGAAAGGGAAACGAGAGGTACAGAAGGTGATGTATACTACCAACCTTCCCGGAAGCCAGCTTGTGACTGCATCAGGTAACAAATTTATGAAGACATCTTTAGTGAAGCAACAAGATATCACAATGTTCCTTCCCCAGGTTCAGGTGGCAGAAGGCACAATCTCTCGGCCCTTACAATGCTACTATCCGTACTTTTTAATAATTTAAAAACAGAACACATTTGTAGAACCCCAGTAGGAGCCAGCAAATAATCAAACAGATACAAACATGATTCATTTCCATAGTACTTATGAGCGGTTCGACATGCTGCCATGTCTGATCAAGAGATGGCATTGTGGAATGTCAGGATCCAAAATGGCGGTGTTGCTGTCAGTTCAATATTGCTTGCTGATTGGAATTATAATCTGTCTTTTGACTTCCAGTGTCCATTGGCTGCATGTTTGCCACGGCTCTAATCAATATCTGAAGAATCAAAATCTGAAGAACAATGTCTGAAGAAGGGTCTCGACCCGAAACGTCACCCATTCCTTCTCTCCAGGGATGCTGCCTGTCCCGCTGAGTTACTCCAGCATTTGGTGTATATCTTCGCTCTGATCAATATGACATCCTGTGCAATTCGTATCATGGGTGTGCAATAATGCATCAGATGACTTTTGCAGATTCCCTTTAGACCCAAAGTCTTCACACCTCAAATCCAAATTTTGCAACTTCAGCATTTTCCCAAAAGTCATTTTTCTGTTATCAATGTCCTTCAGGGGATACAGGCATAATTTTATACTCTACCCACCACAACTTGATCCAGAAATCCAGAGAATAGGAAATACTTCCAAGTTTTCTTCTTTGATGCTTGATGGTTTTATGTTCTGATCGTCTTTGGGTAACTGATCCAATTCTATCCAAAGACAAGGACATTTTCTGTGTCAGATTACATTGATATCCAGTGTCGTTGGCACTTCAGAAAAATGGTTCCATGATCACTTAATTGATGTATGCAAAAATATCCGACTCCAGGACTTCAGCATTAGATCCGAATGATCAGACAGCCCACCGGAAACGGTGATGATGGATTTAATATAAATGGGTTCAATCACGTTGAAAAGTTAATAAAAAAAGTCTACAGTCTTATTTGCACAATCTGAATGTTATATTTCCTATTTTAAATAAAGCTGTCCATACCTATATTTTTATAAATATAAGATATTAGTGCAGGAATTCAAAATTGATAAGGCCTACACATCATTAACTGTGTAGGAAGGAACTGCAGATGCCAGTTCGAACCGAAGAGAGACACAAAATGCTGGAGTAACTCAGCGGGCAGGCAGCATCTCTAGAAAGAAGGAATGGCCGACTGAATTCAGACTGATGAACCCTTCTCAACCCTTCTCTCCAGAGATGCTGCCTGTCCCGCTGAGTTACTCCAGCTTTTTGTGTCTATTAACTGTTGAAGGCTTGGTTGATTTTCCACGCAGCTATTATTCACAACATTGGCACAAAAGCACCCCCACCTTTTCAAGTGGGTTAGCTCCAGCTGCCCTGGAGAAATACTTTCGGAATGGCTAATATGGATAATGGAATCCATTTTCTTGGTCAACTGCCTGAGGGTGCACAGGAATCAGATGGCTCCACTTTCACCATGGGCTTGTTGCCTTTTGTCTTCTTTTGCTTGCAGTTTTCTGTAGTTTCTTCATCTGCCAAAGAAAGGAATGGGAAATTTCAATCAATTGTTTACTGGTGTCCAGCTTAATAAATACACACTTGTCAGATTTTGAAATACAGCTTCAGGACTCTTGCAAACTGTGTGAAAATGTTACCCTTCAGGTTCCTATTAAACCTTTCCCCCCTCACCTTAAACCTATGTCCTCTGGTTCTCGAGTCCCCTACTCTGGGCAAGTGACTTTGTGCATCTACTCAATCCATTCCTTTCATGATTTGGTACACTCTATAAGATCACCACTCATCCTCCTGCGCTCCAAGCAACAGAGTCCAAGCCTGCTCAATCTATCCCTATAGCTCAGGGCCTCGAGTCCTGGCAACATCCACTTAAATCTCTTCTACACCCTTTCCAGCTTGACAACATCTTTCGTATAACATGATGCTCAGAACTGAACACAAACTGTAAATGTAGCCGCACCGACGTCTTATATAACTGCAACATGACCTCCCAACTTCTATACTCAATACTCTGATATATATTTGGTGGTATATATTCTGGTCATCTTCTTGTTTCTAGTCTAGGTAGACAGAAATGCTGGAGAAACTCAGCAGGTGAGGCAGCATCTATGGAGCGAAGGAAATAGGCAACATTTCTGGTAGAAACCCTTCTTCAGATCTTAAATATCTTCTTATTTCTGTTTATTTATTATCCTCCAGTACGTTAAAAAACAAATTCACAACTCAAAACCGTTTGAAATGTTTCTAATGTGCTTGGTAAATACATGTATCTTTGCTTTAAACTGGAATAAAGACGATTTATTTTATTTATTCATTTTATGGATCGGAGTATTATTTGCAGTATTCATTCCCTGTAAAGACAAGGTTACTTTGCCTGAAATGACACTATCTTTTAAAAGCATTGCATTTTATTGTTTAGCAATTTCTCAGCAAATAGTTTTAGTTACTGAAGATCAGAATGAGATTTTATATTTTGGTCAGAAATAAGAGTCTAAATGGAATAGATTAGAGTTCAGAAATCACTGAAAGTAGTGCTAGACACAACATGCTGGAGTAACTCAGCAGGACAGGCAGCATCTCTGGAGAGAAGGAATGGGTGACGTTTCTGGTCAAGACCCTTCTTGCCAGACCTGCCTTCTTCAGACTAGAGTCACTCCAGCATTTTTTGTCTATTTTAGGTTTAAAGCAGCATCTGCTGTTCCTACCTACACTGAAAGTAGTGACTATAGTAAATAAATGGAACATTGGAATTAATTTCCAAAGGCACAGAATCATATGAACTATTTTAAACTTAGGTGAGTTGCTCTGCATTATTTTAATCTGTGCACTACACAAAAGAATAAAGAAGCATTGACAGGCCTGAAATTATGAGTCTACCATGGCACACAAAAGGCTGGAGAAGCTCAGTGGGTGCAGCAGCATCTAAGGAGCGAAGGAGATAGGCGACGTTTCGGGTTGAGACCCTTCTTCAGACTGGTTAGGAATCAGGGAAACGAGAGATATAGACGGTGATGTGGAGAGATAAAGAACAATGAATGAAAGATATGCAAAAAAGTATCGATGATAAAGGAAACAGGCCATTGTAAGCTGTTTGTAGTGTGAAAATGAGAAGCTAGTGCGACTTTGGCGGGGGAGAGATAGAGAGAGAGGGAATGCCAGGGCCCGAGGGCTGAGGGAGAGGTGGGAAGGGGAGGAGGCAGCAAGGGTTAACAGAATTGAGAAAATTCAATGTTTAAGCCAAGAGGATGCAGACTCCCCAAGCGGAATATGAGGTGCTGTTCCTCCAACTTGCGGTGTTGCTCACTCTGGCCGTGGAGGAGTCTACCAGGGCAGCCCTGTTTGTGTCCTGTTTCTATGCCTTGGGTAAGAGATAGAGGTAAGCATTGTGGGGTTTGGGGCACCATCGTGGAGGCTGTGGAAATCTGCTGTGACAATGTAGGAGACAGTAGCCTGGTGTTCGTGGGTGGAGTGTTGGCCCACGGGGAGGTATGAGAAGGTGTCCGACAACTTCTAAATGGCCTCTGCAAGGTGGATTTGAGTCTGCCATTCCGCAATGGCTACGCTTTTGTCCGCAGGTTTGATGACAAGGTAGAGATTAATGCGAAGTAGAATAGAATAGAATGCCACTTATTGTCATTCAAACAGACATGGTTCAAACACAATTTTGTTCCTGCAGTCATAACATCAAAAAAAATCCAAGACACACAATTAACACAAACATCCATCACAGTGAAGCTCCAAACACCTCCTCACTGTGATGGAAGGCAAAGTCTTGTCACTCTTGTCCCTTCCCTGTTCTTTATTCTTCTCCCGTGGTCAAGCAGTCCTACTGCTGCGTCGAGGCGACCTGGGCTCCCGATGTTAAAGCCCCCGGCGGGCGATGGTATGTCCCGCGGCCATCAAGGCTGCGCCGGGCGATGTAAGGCCCCGCTCCGGGTCTTGATGTTAGAGCCCCCGGCAGGCGATGGTAAGACCCGCGGCCGTTAAAGCCGTGCCGATGTAGGCCCTGCTCCGGGTCGTTTTGACCCTGCGATTTGGGCGGGAGAAGTTGCCGTTGTGGGAGCTCCGAAAAGCGGTCTCCGACCAGGGACCTGCGAGCTCCTGATGTTACTGAGGTTGGAACCTCCGAAGCTCCGAAGTCGGGTCGTATCCGCGCGGCACCACAGCTCTCCACGCTCCGAAGTCGGCCCGCTCCGCGATGGCGAGTCCGCAGGCTCCACGACTGGAGCCCTCAGGTTGGTTCTGGTTGAAGGCCATCGGCTCCACGATGTTAGGCCCAATGACACCGGAGAAAATGTCCCCGTACAGGGAAGAGATTAAAAAGTTTTCCCCACGCTCCCCACCCCCCCTCCCCTCACACATATACACATCTAAAAAAATAAAACCAAAAACAGGACAAAAAGAAAGAAAAGACAGACGGTCTGCAGTCGAGCTGCTGCCACAAGGTGCTGCCACACCGAAATATATGTGAGTGGAGAGCTGCATATTCAGAGGGGTTGAGGTTGGAGTGGGTGAGGGCAGTAGAGAAGCCAAGGCAGTTGATGCCATATCATCATTTGGAAATTATACGGTCAAGAGAGAGTGAAAGACCAAAAGGGCGCAGTTCATTGGCTATATTTAAGAGGGAGTTAGATGTGGCCCTCGTGGCTAAAGGGATCAGGGGGTATGGAGAGAAGGCAGGTACGGGATACTGAGTTGGATGATCAGCCATGATCATATTGAATGGCTGTGCAGGCTCGAAGGGCCGAATGGCCTACTCCTGCACCTATTTTCTATGTTTCTATGTTTCTATGTTTCAAGGGGTGGCGAAGAAAAGTACTGGAGACATAAGGAGGGGTCATCGGCCAAAGACTGAGGACTTCTTTCCAAATAAATAGGTACCGTGATGGAGGCGACAGAGGAAGAGCTTACCAGCCTGTCAGGCCCAGAAGCCATTAAGTTGAAGGCTCTGCAGAGGACAGCCTGCTCAGCATCAGAGGTGGGGGGGTATGGGTGGATGGTAAAGAAGTTACAGGTGGGGTGAAGCATGGGGTCCATCAGTGGGTAATGAGGGAGAAGGCACACATAAACTCACATTCAACTTATATCTATTAATTTATAAAACAGGAATATTAATTAAAATATAGTAAATATAATCCACTGACAGTGTCATTGATGAATGTCAGAGTTATGCTGGATGTGCCAACTGGGTTGGCATGAAGTTGAGAAGCCAGTCGCTAGGTTCTCAGTACTTGATGGGACTACTGCTGGATCAGCGTTGAGTCCCAGGCAGCGATGGAAGATGAATGTGCTGCCAGCTGACCTGACTTGTTGCCTGCACTCCAGGGTTGCAGTATGCAAAGGGCGAAGTCTAGAATGCACAGCTGTCTTCAGGACTCGACAGTAATTGTAAACTGCAACACACCCGATATATTAAAGTGATATTTTTTAAGATGTTATAAATATTGCAAGAAATAAGTATCTATTTTTTTAATTTTCTACTATGGGGAAATGAGTTTGTTCTCTCAGCAAACCATTTTTTTGCATTAGTGAAGAATGCAATAGCATTATTTTGGCAGCATTGCTTAAATCAGCTACATTTCTGCTAATTCAAACATTTAATTTTGATATAATTTCGCCTTTGCTCTTTATTTGCTTTTGTCAACACTGGTATCATTAGCATCTAATTTATGTATTTACTCAAACTGGGAAATAATAAATGTACTGGACATCACAGCTCTGTAAATGCTCAGATCAATATCTAAGGTGCTGGCATCTTCTTCTTCTTTCGTGTGGCGTGCACGGCCTAAAGTTGTTGGACAACTTGTTCTATTTGATCTTCCGTTTGTGCACGTCGAGTTGATTGCATTAGTCAAAACAGGGCGGACCACGTGACGGTTGCAATCTCCCACCCCAGGTGCTGGTATGTTACTTATTTACTCACATTTGTATACAATTGATCATCAAATTTTGGAGATATTGCAACTAAACAGTTGAACAAATTCAGCACAGAAAAGTTCCTTTGCCAATCCAATGTAGTTTAGAAAAATCTGTCAGTATTTATATAATCATCCTTAACTGGGAAAAAAAAATGATTATCAGACGTATTTCCATATAATGTAAAAGTTTTTTGACAAATATACTTCAAGATGATAATCCCTGTCTGAAATAACTGTGAACACCTGGTTGGCTGAAACCAGGGTGGGAACTTGGAGCTAGAAGGGAATTAACTATCTTAGAGAAACAAACGTGCGCTTTATGTCCAATTCAAGGACGTAGTTAGTCGATCTTACTTTAGCGGTTAATGGTTCTGTTCCTACTTCTAAGTACATTCACTAAATGGTAGCTGGATTATAGTACATCACAGCAATGACGAGGCTTCACAATGTAAACCATGCAGTCTGGGGTCATGAAGAAGCCTACGTTAGGGAAAGCCTTTCATCTTAATGTTAAACCAACACAATTTGATAAGGACATTTTATTCATTCCACCTCAGAAGGTACAACCTCAAAAATAAAGTAGATGGCATGAAAAATTCCATCGTGCTGATGAAATGTAAACAAGACACCAGCTGTCTAATGTTTTATTGTGTGTTATTGAACAGGTTCCAAAGAAAATCTTATAACTCAAAAGTTGCTTTGTCTTGAATGAAATTGGAGATCTACCCAAGCCTGCAATTTTAATTCTGTGGTGCGCGTATGGATGGTACAGTAGACTGTGTGGGCCTGAATCTGAGAGTGTGGCCATGGTGCCTGGCTGCTGCGGCGGCACATTGGTCTAGTTAATAACTAGTAATGGAGTACACTGAACCAAAGGTGAGAGGTCAAATGTCACTTATGGGAACAGTTTAATTTAAATTCAGTTAAAACTTATCTAGAATGTTGAGGAAAAAGTTCATCTTAATAATGGTTACAGATGGTTGCAAAAAAACAGCTCTGCTTAATGGATTCTCCGTCAGGAAAGGAAACCCTGTTTCCATACCTAGTATAGCTAGCTTATCTGCGATTACAGACCCAGCATTTAATGGCCTCAACAAGTCATTCAATTGTCTCAAAACCACTAAAATAGGCGTGAAACTCGATGAAAGAACTGACATCAATCTAGACCATGGAATTGCTCCCAGTTTGATCATCTTTCAAATTGCTTTGTGTAAAAAATCTGAAGATTGGTGCCTAGAGCATCAGGCATAATGCCAGATTCATTCATCTCAGTCTGACAGGACAGACCCACCAGAGCTGACAGCATAGTGTGAAATCAGGAAGCAATGCTGCTGTTACACTCAACTTTGACTATAGACCCCACAAAATCTCATGGCCTCAGATTGGCAAGGGAACTACTCCCGATTACCCTGGCATATGCCTTCAGCCCATGAATCAATGCTCCTCCACATTCAAGGTTAAGAGGTAAAACACATTTTAACAGAGAAAGTTCGTTCCTTTCTGGTACAAAAGGTTAGTTAACTCTATTTCTCTCGCCTTGAATGCAGTTTAAAAAAAACCCATCAGATTTCCAGCCTCTGCAATATTTTCCTTTTGAGTAAATGCTTGACATCTGCTATGGACCAAGACTGGGACCTTCCTTAAGTATGACCCTGATCGGAGATATCCGAGGGCACTGTGGGAAGCAAGAGAGGAGCTTGCCGGAGACCTGGCTGAGATTACGAGTTGTCATTAAATACAGGTGAGGTGCCCAAAGACTGGAGGGTGGCAAATGTTGTGCCTCTATTCAAGAAAGACATCAGGGAAAAGCCAGGCAAACTACAGGCCAGTGAGTCTAACATCTGTGGTCGGAAAGTTACTACAGAGTATTCTATGGGATAAGATATACATGCAGTTAGCTGGACAAGGGCTGGTTAGGGACAGTCAGCATGGTTTTGTACTTGGGAGGTCATGTCTCACAAAATCGATTTTTTCAAAGATGTGACCATAAAGGTTGATGAGGACAGAGCTGTGGATGTTGTATATATGGATTTCAGTAAGGCATTTGATATGGTAGGCTGCTCTGGAAGGTTAGATCACATGGGATCCAAGGAGAGACAGCTGAATCGATAAAAAAATAGATTCATGGAAGGAAGCAGAGGGTGATGGTGGAAGGATGTTTTTCAGACTGGAGGCCTGTGACCTGTGGTGTGCCTCAGGGTTTGGTGATGGGCTAATTGCTGTTTGTCATCCATATCAATGATCTGGATGACAACATACATGTCGTGATCAGCAAGTTTTCGAATGACATTAAAGGGGTGGTATTGTAGATAGTGAAGATGGTTGTCAAAGATTGCAGCAGTAACTTGATCGCTTGGGCAGGTGGGCTGAGGAATGGTTAATGGAATTTAATACATTGAAATGTGTGGTGTTGCATTTTGGGAAGTCTAATATGGGCAAGACTTAGTGAATGGCAAGGGTCTGGGGAGTGTTGAGGAGCAGAGGGATCTAGGAGTGCAGGTGCGTGATTCCTTGAAAGTGGCATCACAGGTGGATCGGGTGGTCAAGACGGCTTTTGGCACATTGACCATCATCAGTCAGAGTATTGAGTGTAGAAGTTAGGACATTACAGTATTAGACATTGGTGAGGCCACAATGAGAGTATGGTCTTCAATTTTGAGCACCATGTTATTGGAGAGATGTTGCCAAGCTTGAATGGGTTCAGAGAAGATTTGCCAGGACTCGAAGGACTAAGCTATAGGGAGATGTTGAGCAGGATAGGGCTTTATTCCTTGGAGCACAGGAGGATGAGGGAGTGATCTTATAGGGGTGTACAAAATCATGAGAGGAATAGATCAAGTAAACCCAGAGTCTCTTGCCCAAAGTAGGGGAACCGAGAACCAGAGGACATAGGTTTAGACAATAGACAATAGGTGCAGGAGTAGGCCATTTGGCCCTTCGAGCCATCACCGCCATTCAATACGATCATGGCTGATCATCCTAAATCAGTACCCCGTTCCTGCCTTCTCCCCATATCCCCTGACTCCGCTATTTTTAAGAGCCCTATCTAGCTTTCTCTTGAAAGCATCCAGAGAACCAGCCTCCACCGCCCTCTGAGGCAGAGAATTCCACACTCCTTTAAGGTGAGGAGGAACATTTAATGGAAGCCAATGGGTAATATTTTTACACAAAGGGTGGTGGGTGTATGGAACAAGCTGCTGGAGGAGGTAATTGAGGCAGGTACTATCACAATGTTTAAGATACATTTAGACAGGTACATGGAGAGGGTAGAAGGATTGGGGCCAAGAGCAGGCAGGTGGGACTAGTGTACATGGGGCAGGTTGGTCGGTGTGGGCAAGTTGGGCCAAAGGGCCCGTTTCCACACGGTATGACTCTATGACACTCATAACCTTAATTTAGTCATTGGGGGGGATCAAGTTCCAAATTTGACCTCTGATCTGATATGAGTTAACCGAGGTAGAGCTAATATAAAACACCATGCCCACAAATGCTAATGATGCTTCTGGGAATGATGATCTCTCACGAGTAGGGCTGCCATTGCCAAACGTTAGGTACAAGTAGAATTGTAATTTGCTGACTGGAGATCATGAGCAAAAGTGATGCACATTTTAAAACAGGAAAGATTACACTATATCACCAAAAAATGCAAAGCAACTGGAGCCAGTTCCTAGTGTTGATAATATAATACTGTGAATGCACACTGAAAACTCTGCTATATCTTTACAATTTGCTTCTTTGCTCTGGCTGAGAGAAGCTAAAACAGATTAGGGTTTATCTCCTACTTAAAGAACGATCAGTGACTGCCTAGTGAAGCTGCAATTTAGGATTACAGACATGCTGAACATAGAAACAGCACGCAGTTGACAGTGCCAAGCGATCTCACAATCAATCGATCAAATTTATCCTATCATGTCCTATCACATCTAGTCGTGATTTGAAGTAGATTAAACAGCTACTGGAAGGAGATGGCTCCAAGAAAACAGCACGGAAACAGGCCCTTCTGGCCAACAAGTCCACACCGACCAGCGATCCCAGCACCTTAACACTATCTGAGCAACACATTAGGGACAATCTTTACACACACCAAACCAATTAACGTTCAAATCTGTTCGTCTTTGGAGTGTGGGAGGAAACCAAAGATCTTGGAGAAAACCCACGCAAGTCAGATTCAGATTCAATTTTAATTGTCATTGTCAGTGTACAGTACAGAGACAACGAAATGCATTAAAATCCAGGCCCTAAGTTCATCTGATGGGGTCTGATGAAAGGTCACGGGGAGAACCGTGCAGACAGCACCCGTAGATGGGATCGAACCCGGGTCTCTGGCGCTGCAAGGCAGCAACTCTACCACTGCACCACCACGTGTGTAAAAGATGAGACTGGAGCATTTGCAACATGTTCAGCCGGATGTGGCAAAGTGATCATTTATAACAATGCTGCAGGACCAGACAACATCCCCACCCACAGAACCGAAGGCCCGTCATCCATGCCCCTCGCCAAGCTGCTCCAGTTCAGTTGTAATACTGACCACCCCCTGACAATGTGGAAAAATGCCACCGTCAATGCGCTTCACACAAGTGCAAATCCAGTCCAGCTAATTACCTCCCAATCAATTGACTCTCAGTCATCATGGAAACGATGGAATCTGTCATTGACGATGCTATCAAGGGGTGGGAGATTGCAACCTTCATGTGGTCCGCCCTGTTTCGACGAATGCAACGATAGACACAAAATGCTGGAATAACTTGGCGGATCAGGTAGCATTTCTGGAGAAAAGGAATAGGTGACGTTTTGGGTCGAGACCCTTCATCAGACCCCATCAGATGAACTTAGGGCCTGGATTAGTACATGGAATTGCAATGTTGTAACTATTACAGAGACTTGGTTGAGAGGAAGGCGGGACTAGAGTTAGGCCATTTGGCCCATCAAGTCTACTCCGCCTTTCAATCATGGCAGATCTACAGTGGCTTGCAAACGTTTTCATACCCCTTGAACTTTTCCACATTTTGTCACATTACAGCCCACAAACGTAAATGTATTTTATTGGGATTTTATGTGATAGACCAACACAAAGTGGCGCATAATTGTGAAGTGGAAGGAAAATGATACATGGTTTCCAATATTTGTTACAAATAAAAAACAGAAAAGTGTGACGTGCAGAAGTATTCTGCCCCCCTGAGTCACTACTTTGTAGAACCACCTTTCACTGCAATTACAGCTGCAAGTCTTTTGGGGTATGTCTCTACTAGCTTTGCACATATCGAGACTGACATTTTTGCCCACTCTTCTTTGCAAAATAGCTCAAACTCAGTCAGATTGGATGGAGAGCGTCTGTGAACAGCAATTTTCAAGTCTTGCCAGAGATTCTCAATTGGATTTAGGTCTGGACTTTGACTGGGCCATTCTAACACATGAACATGCTTTGATCTAAACCATTCCATTGTAGCTCTGGCTGTATGTTTAGGGTCGTTGTCCTGCTGGACGGTGACCTCCGCCCCAGTCTCAAGTCTTTTGCAGACTCTAACAGGTTTTCTTCCAAGATTGCCCTGTATTTGGCTCCATCCATCTTCCCATCAACTCTGACCAGCTTCCATGTCCCTGCTGAAGAAAAGCATCCCCACAGCATGATGCTGCCACCACGTTTCACAGTGGGGAGGGATGGTGTGTTCAGGGTGATGTGCAGTGTTAGTTTTCCACCACACATAGCGTTTTGCATTTAGGCCAAAAACTTCAATTTTGGTCTCATCAGACCAGAGCACCTTCCTCCACATGTTTGCTGTGTCCCCCACATGGCTTGTGACAAACTGCAAACGGGACTTCTTATGGCTTTGTTTCAACAATGGCTTTCTTCTAGCCACTCTTCCATAAAGGCCCGATTTGTGGAGTGCACAACTAATAGTTGTCCTGTGGACAGATTCTCCCACCTGAGCTGTGGATCTCTGCAGCTCCTCCAGAGTTACCATGGGCCTCTTGGCTGCTTCTCTGATCAATGCTCTCCTTGCCTGGCCTGTCAGTTTAGGTGGACGGCCATGTCTTGGTAGGTTTGCATTTGTGCCATACTCTTTCCATTTTCGGATGATGGATTGAACAGTGTTCCGTGAGATGTTCAAAGCTTGGGATATTTTTTTATAACCTAACCATGCTTTAAACTTCTCCACAACTTTATCCTTGACCTATCTGGTGTGTTCCTTGGGCTCCATGATGCTGTTTGTTCACTAATGTTCTCTAATAAACCTCTGAGGCCTTCACAGAACAGCTGTATTTATACTGAGAGATTACACACAAGTGGACTCTATTTACTAATTAGGTGACTTCTGAAGGCAATTGGTTGCACTGGATTTTATTTATGGGTATCAGAGTAAAGGGGGCTGAATACTTTTGCACGTCATACTTTTCAGTTTTTTTATTTGTAAAAAAATTTGAAAACCATGTATCATTTTCCTTCCACTTCACAATTATGCGCCACTTTGTGTTGGTCTGTCACATAAAATCCCAATAAAATACATTTACGTTTGTAAAGGTTGTAATGTGACAAAATGTGGAAACGTTCAAGGGGTATGAAAACCTTTGCAAGCCACTGTATCTCTCCTGCCTAAATCCATTCTCCTGTCTTCTACCCATAACAAATACTGGTCAGTCATAAGGGAAATTACCTTCAATGCAGAACGCTGAAAAAACATTAGTTGTATGTTTGAATGTCCATTTAATAGAACCGTATTTCTCAAATATTTCTTTAGCATGACTTTAAATAAAGTATGGAAACAGTCATCAACCCAGAAATAATGTAATTGATAAGCAGGCAGCATGTGATCAATAATTTCTTGCAATTTTATGCCGTAAATAAATAAAATTAAACTTTACCTGCTGTTAGTAAAGCAGTTGCCCTGTCAAATGAATAAGTAAAAAAAAAACCTAATAGAACATCAAACATCTTTGCGACCCTGCTTTTTATCTTTGCAACATTGAATGTAGTTGTGATGACTCCAAGGCTGGGAACTGCTATAGTGGAGTTTGGTCGGGCGCATGCAATGAGAAGCTGTGAGAGGCAATTTGGAGGTGTAATGTCCCCTGGATTGGTGGTTTAATTTTATTCTGACTTTTATACTGGTTGTCTACCCATTCTAAAATATGGACACAGGATATTAGAATGGGAAAAAGATAAAAAATTTACAATGAGAAAAGGTCTAAGCAGGAAGCAGAGATTTGTAAAAAAAAAAAAAATCCTTCCTGTGATCTTACCATGCCTCAAATCAGAAAGAAATGCCTTGAGTGTCTCGACCCGAAACGTCGCCCATTCCTTCTCTCCAGCGATGCTGCATGTCCCACTGAATTACTCCAGCATCTTGTGTGTCTATCTGAAGTGCCTCCATACAGATGTTACTAAAGTTCTTTGCATTGAAAGATCACATCAACATCAATTTGAGGAAGGACATTCTTGCTATTGAGGGAGTGCAGCATAGGTTTATAAGGTTAATTGCCAGGATGGCGGGACTGGCATATGCTGAGAATGGAGCGGCTGGGCTTGTACACTCTGGAGTTTAGAAGGATGAGAGGGGATCTCATTGAAACATATAAGATTGTTAAGGACACGCTAGAGGCAGGAAACATGTTCCCGGTGTTGGGGGAGTCCAGAACCAGGGGCGACAGTTTAAGAATAAGGAGTAAGCCATTTAGAACGGAGACGAGGAAACACGAGAGTGGTGAGTTGTGAGAGGGAGGTGGAGGCAGGTTCTCTGGATTCTTTCAAGAGAGAGCTAGATAGGGCTCTTAAAATTAGCGGAGTCAGGGGATATGGGGAGAAGGCAGGAACGGGGTACTGATTGGGGATGATCAGCCATGATCATATTGAATGGCGGTGCTGGCTCGAAGGGCCAACTGGCCTACTCCTGCATCTATTGTCTATTGTCTGTTGCCTATATCCTCCCCTTTGTACATGCTCTTGTACAATATCAGCAATATGCCTATTGGTTCTGTTTTTTTATTGTACTTTACCTCCTTTTTGGGTTAAGATTGGAAGGGGTTGTTTTCCCAGTTCTAATGAAATAAGGACGCCTTAGGTAGGTTTGTTACCTAAGGACGCTGGGTTTGTTCTCATTGGAATTTAGGAGGCTCAACGCTCTCTTTAGTTTTACAAAATGATGAGGTTTACAAGGGTGGGAGATTGCAACCTTCATGTGTCAACTAATGCAATCAACCCGGCGTGCACAATCAAATAAGATCAAATAGAACAAGTTGTCCTGTAACTTTAAGCTGTGCACGCCATACGTAAGAAGAAGAACGCTATCAAGTGGCACCTATTCATTGATAACCTGCTCACTGATGTCCCAGTGTTAAAGAAGGAACTGCAGATGCTGGAGAATCGAGGGTTACACAAAAAGCTGGAGAAACTCTGCGGGTGCAGCAGCATCTATGGAGCGAAGGAGATAGGCGACGTTTCGGGTCGAGACCCTTCTTCAGACCACTGATGTCCCAGATTGAGTTTCATTAGGACCATTCAGTTAGGGACCTCAGCAGAAGCTTGGTAAAAATGTGGACCAAAGAGCTGAAGTCAAAAGATCGTATGTAATAGTAGCAGAATTAGGCCATTCGCCTCACAAGTCTACACTTCCATTCAATCATGGCTGATCTATCTCTCTCTCCGAACCCCATTCTCATGCTTTCTCCCCATAATCCCAACACCCGTACTAATCAAGAATCTATCTATCAAATATCCATTGACTTGGCCTCCACAGCCTTCTGTGGCAAAGAATTCCACAGATGGAATTTCACACAAGGTGACTGCTTTTGACATCAAGACACCATTTAACTGGCTGTGGTATCAAGGTACTCTGGTAAAAGTTAAGTAAAAAGGCATCAAGGAGAAAACACTCCGAGCGTTGGAGTCATACTTTGCACAAAGAACAATTGTTGTGGTTGTTGAAGATTAATGATCCCAACCCCAGCAGATCACAGCAGGCCTAATCATCAGCCCATATCACAGCAGCCCTGTCCTACAACTTCAGGCTGTGCACGCCATATGCAAGAAGGAGAAGATGAGGTTTACAAAATTATGAGGGCCATAGATGGGATAGTCAGATTTTTTTCAGGGCAGGAGAATCGAAAATTAGAGGGCTCAGGGTTAAGGTCAGGGGGGAAAAAACCTCGACAGAAACTGCTCCCTCCGCAACTCCTGGATTCACTCACGCCCTCCCACCCAAACCACCTCTCTCCCCAGGTACTTTCCTCTGCAACCGCAGGAGATGTTCCTACACCTCCTCCCTCACCTACATCAAAGGAACCCAGCAGTCTTCTAAGTGGGGCACAAGTTCACGTGCACCTCCTCTAACCTCATCAACTGCATCCGGTAGTCCCGATGTGACCCCCGAACATCAGCGAGAGAAGAGCATCCTTGGCGAACACTAGCACTCAGGCCGACGAGACGTACTGGATCTCCCTACTGCTAACTATTTTAGCATCTCATGCACTGACCTGTCTGCCCTGGGCTTCCTCCTCCATTGCCAGAGTGAGGCCACATGCAAACTGGAGGAATAGCACCCCATATACTGCTTGGGTAGCTTACAATCCAGTGGTATGAACAAGGGAGACTAGGTTTTTTAGGTTGCTACCAACCCCCCCCCCCCCCCACCCCACTTCTTCGAACCCCCCCCCCACCCCACCCCTTTCCTCCTCTCTCATCCTGTGCCTGACCGAACTATCACTTATTTCTCTCCTCTCCTTCCCCTTCCACCTAGATTCCTTCCTCCACCTTCACAATTCTCCAATCCTTTTAACACGCACCTGGTCTTTTACCTGCCAAAAACCCTCTTCACCTGTGTCCATCTTTCACTGGCCTTTGTCCTGCCTGTCTTCTCTTCCATCTTTCTTCACCTCCCACCCCTCCCACCACCGCAACCAGTCTGAGCCTGGCACGCTGAGTTACTCCGGCACTTTATGTCTTTTCTTCATTAACCAGCATCTGCACTTCCTTGTTTCTAACCAACACAAACATTCAGCTCCCAGTCCCTGCAATATTAACATACGGCCGCTCAAGTGCTTAATGTTTAACATTACATTACTGAACATATGTACCTGTCACTTCCGCCTCTGGTTCACTGTAGATTGACATTAAAGTAAAGAGCGAGAATATCACAAAGGCCAACAAGATGAAAGCCACTTCAAGGTTTGTGAAAGGCAGCTCCATCTGGTACTTGTTCTTAAGCGTCTAGATAAGAGTTCAAAGGGCACAATATTAAAAAATAAAGAAGAGCAAAGGTTGCATCAAAGAAACTTTCCGAATAATGTTCATTGCTGCTTCAAGTTTTTTTTAAAAAGCAGATTGTTTCAGTGAACAAACGTGTTTGCCTGCTTTTACTTTTTGCCCCTGGGCCTTAAGCAAGAATCGTGTGCAATATGGGTCAGAAGACTGCATTTCTTTGCAGCAATGAAATACCTCTGTGCAAATTTGAAAGGCAAGCCAATTCAGGTATTTAAAGTCATAGTCTTACAGCGTGGAAACAGGTTGTTCAACCCAACTCGCCCACACTGTCAAACATGCCCCATCTGCACAAGTCCTACCTGCCTGCAGTTGGCCCATATCCTTCCAAACCTATCCTATCCATGTACCTGTCCAATTGTCTTTTGAATGTTGTGATAGTACCTTCCTCAACTATCTTCTCTGGCAGGTGGACAAAAATGCTGGAGAAACTCAGCGGGTGAGGCAGCATCTATGGAGCGAAGGAAATAGGCAACGTTTCGGGTCGAGACCCTTCTTCAGACTGATGTGAGGGTGGGGGGGGGGGGGGGAAGAAGAAAGGAAGAGGCGGAGACAGTGGGCTGAGGGAGAGCTGAGAAGGGGAGAAAGCAGGGACTACCTGAAATTAGAGAAGTCAATGTTCATACCGCTGGGGTGCAAACTGCCCAAGTGAAATATGAGGTGCTGCTCCTCCAATTTACAATGGTCCTCACTCTGGCCATGGAGGAGGCCCAGGACAGAAAGGGGGAGTTGAAGTGCTGAGCCACTGGGAGATCAGGTAGGTTAATGCGTACCGAGCGGAGGTGTTGGGCGAAGCGATCGCCAAGCCTACGCTTGGTCTCACCGATATAGATCAGTTGACACCTAGAGCAGCGGAAGCAATAGATGAGATGGAGGAGGTGCAGGTGAACCTCTGCCGCAACTGGAAAGACTGCTTGGGTCCTTGAATGGAGTCAAGGGTGGAGGTAAAGCAACAAGTGTAGCATTCCCTGCGGTTGCAAGGGAAAATGCCAGGGGAGGAGATGGTTCGGGAGGGAACGGACAAATTGACCAGGGAGTTACGGAGTGAGCGGTCTCTGCAGAAAGCAGACTGGGGAGGAGATGGAAAGATGTCGCCAGTGGTGGGGTCACATTGGAGGTGGCGAAAATGACGGAGGACTATTTGTTGTATGTGTCGGCTGGTAGGGTGGAAGGTGAGGACTAGGGGGACTCTGCCCTTGTTACAAGTGGGGGGATGGGGAGTGAGAGTAGAGTTACGGGATATAGAAGAGACCCTGGTGAGAGCCTCATCTATAGTAGAAAAGGGGAACCCCCGTTCCCTGAAGAATGAGGACATCTCCGATGCCCTGGTGTGGAACACCTCATTCTGGCTGCTGATGCTGCATAGACGGAGGAATTGTGAGTAGGGGATAGAGTCCTTACAGGAAGCAGGGTGGGAAGAAGTGTAGTCTAGATAGCCATGGGAGTCAGTAGGTTTATAGTGGATATCGGTCAGTAGTCAATCACCTGCGATGGAGACAGTAAGTCAAGAAATGGTAGGGAAATGTCAGAAATGGTCCTGGTGCATTTGAGTGCCAGATGGAAGTTAGTGGTGATTTCAGGTAGTCCCTGCTTTCTACTCCCCTTCTCAGCTCTCCCTCAGCCCACTGTCGCCACCTCTTCCTTTCTTCTTCCCACCCCCCCACCCTCACATCAATCTGAAGAAGAGTCTCGACTCGAAACAATGCCTATTTCCTTCGCTCCATAAATGCTGCCTCACCCGCTGAGTTTCTCCAGCATTTTTGTCAACCTTCGATTTTCCAGCATCTGCAGTTCCTTCTTAAATATCTTCTCTGGCAGCACATTTCATATACCCACCACCCTTTGTGTAAAACGTTGTCCCTCGGGTTACTATTAAATATGTCCCCTCTCACCTCAAACCCATGTCCCTTGGTTTTTAATTCCCCTACTCTGAGTAACATACTGCTAGCATCTCCCCTCATGATATTATACACCTCTATGAGATCACCCCTCATCATCCTGCGTTGCAGGGAATAAAGTCCTAGCTTTCTCAACCTCTCCCTTTATCTCAGGCCCTCGAGTCCAGGCAACATCCTCGTAAATCTTCTCTGAACATTTTCCAGCTTAACAACATATTTCCTATAACAGGGTGTCTGCAGCTGAACACAATACTCCAAATGTGGCCTGAGCAATGCTTTGTATAACTGTAACATAAGCTCACAATTTCTATACTCAATACTCTGACTGATGTGCTTGCAGCATTCTTGACTACCTTATCTACCTGTGACGCCACTTTTCAGGAACCAAGTACCTGCACTCCTAGATCCCTCTGCTCTACAACACTCCTCAGAGCCCTGCCATTCACTGTGTAGGTCCTGTCCTGGTTTGACTTCCCCGAATGCAACACCTCGCACTCATCTGTATGAAACTCCATTAACCTCTCCTCGGCAAATCTGCCCAACCGGTCAAGATCCTGCTGCAATTTTGGACAACCACCGACCTGCGATCCCCGCGCGCGAACGCTATCTCTCCCACCCACCACACACACACACACACACACACACACACACACACACACACACACACACACACACACACACACACACACACACACACACACACACACACACACACACGAGGGACAATTGGAAAACCCACGCAGGTCACGGGGAGAACATACAAACTTCATACAGACAAGCACCCGTAGTCAGCATCGAACCCGAGTCTCTGGTGCCGTGAGGCAGCAACTCGACCGTTGCACTAGCATGCCGCCCATGTTTGAAAACATTGAGATTTGATCCAAGTAACATTTATTTGTTATTGGTCAGGTTATGGTTATCTGAAACGCCCCAAGCTGTAATCAGACAAGTGGTCATGATGCAATTGGGTGGTTGCCTGCGGGCCTCGTTCCATACATATAATATTAATATAATTACTGTCACATTCAAGTTAATTTTATGTCCAATTGAACAGGATGCACGTAACTTGAAACGTAGCTTGCTAGAAAAATGTTTCAACACTGCACAACACAACATCAGAACATTGTTTGAGAAGGAACTGCAGATGCTGGAAGATCGAAGGTAGACAAAAATGCTGGAGAAACTCAGCTGGCGAGGCAGCATCTATGGAGCAAAGGAAATACGCTTTGAAACCTTTCTTCAGACGGATGTGAGGGTGGGGGGGGGGGGGGGGGCGGGAAGAAGAAAGGAAGAGGTGGAAGAGGTGGGCTGAGGGAGAGCTGAGAAGGGGAGGAGAAAGTAAGGGCTACCTGAAATTAGAGAAGTCAATGTTCATACCGCTGGGGTGCAAACTGCCCGAGTGAAATATGAGGTGCTGTTCCTCCAATTGACGATGGCCCTCACTCTGGCCATGGAGGAGGCCCAGGACAGAAAGGTCGGATTCGGAATGGGAGGGGGAGTTGATGTGCTGAGCCACCAGGAGATCAGATTGGTTAATGCGAACCGAGCTGAGGTATTTGGCGAAACGATCGCCAAGCCTACGCTTGGTCTCACCGATGTAGAGCAACTGACATCTAGAGCAGCGGATGCAATAGATGAGGTTGGAGGAGGTGCAGGTGAACCTCTGCCACACCTGGAAAGACTGCTTGGGTCCTTGGATGGAGTCAAGGGGGGAGGTAAAGCGACAAGTTTCCTGCGGTTGCAAGGGAAAGTACCTGGGCAGAAGGTGGTGCCCGGGAGGGAAGGGAAGAATTGACCAGGGAGTTACGGAGGGAGCGTTCTCTGCAGAAAGCAGACAGGGGAGGAGATGGGAAGATGTGGCAAGTGGTGGGGTCACGTTGGAGGTGGAGAAAATGACGGAGGATTATCTGTTGTACGTGACGGCTGGTAGGGTGGAAGGTGAGGACAAGGGGGACTCTGCCCTTGTTACGAGTGGGGGGGGGGGGGATGGGGAGTGAGAGTAGAGTAACGTGGTATAGAAGAGACCCTGGTGAGAGCCTCGTCTATGGTAGAAGAGGGGGACCCACGTTCCTTGAAGAATGAGGACAGCCCCGATGCCCTGGTGTGGAACACCTCATCCTGGGAGCAGATGTGGCATAGACGGAGGAATTGGGAGTAGGGGATGGAGTCCTTACAGGAAGCAGGGTGGGAAGAAGTGTAGTCCAGATAGTTATGGGAGTCAGTGGGTTTATAGTAGATGTCGGTCAGAAGTCTATCACCTGCGATGGAGATAGTGAGGTCAAGAAATGGTAGGGAAATGTCGGTACTGGTCCCGGTGTATTTGACTGCCGGATGGAGGTTAGTGGTGAAATGGATGAACTCAGTGAGTTGTGTATGGGTGCAGGAGGTAGCACCAATGCAGTCGTCGATGTAGCTGAGGTAGAAGTCGGGGATAGGGCCATGGTACGTCTCGAACAAGGATTGTTCGATGCACCCATCAAAGAGGCAGGCATAGCTAGGGCCCATAGCTATGCCTTGTATTTGGAGGAAATGGGAGGAGTCAAATAAAAAGTTATTAAGGGTAAGGACCTGCTCCGCTAGGCGGAGGAGAGTATCTGTAGATGGGGATTGGTTCGTTCTCCGGTCGAGGAAGAAACGGAGGGCTTTAAGACCCTCCTGGTGGGGGATGGAGATGTAGAGTGACTGGACATCCATGGTGAAGATGAGGGAATGGGGGCCTAGAAAATGGAAGTCCTGGAATCAACAAAGAGCGTGTGAGGTGTCTTGAACATAGGTGGGGAGGGATTTAACCAGGGGGGATAGGATGGAGTCGAGGTTTGTGGAAATAAGTTCGGTAGGACACATCAGAACACCTTGGCTGCTATCAAGTGCATCCCATGATTCAGTTCAGAAAACATATGGTAATTTTTTGGTAAAGGAAGTGTGAAGTTGCATTGCCTCGGAATTTGCACTCAAGTTGGCAGGCCTCCAATTCACCACATAGCTATACACTCATTAACAATTCTAAAGTTTCAGGACGACCGCATGGTTCCCCTGAGGCATCTGTGGTGAGGATGAGAGCATAACTCATCTCCTTCTGCACAATCTGAGAACAAAGATGATCTGGAAAAAGATGCAACAGTGTCTCTTGGATCCATCCCAAGCGGTTGTGCAATACAGGACTCAGCCCTTTAGGCGGTTCCCAGGGCACAGACTGAAACGACCGTCATTAATCAGAGGATAACTCGATGAAAGCTGGTCTTTAGTCAACCAGCAGGTTGCTGGTTCTCCATTGCATAGAGCAGTCCACGACTGAATGTTGCGGACTAGCACACTCCAAGATCCAAGAATATGTTCTGAGGGACGTACTAGAACTAGGTTCAGCTGCCACAAAAATAACATAGCAACAGCCACAATTTTAACCTCTCGCACAATTGCACCAAGGGCCTTCAATCTGCAGGAAAAAAAAATCTGTGGTGATATATATATATGTGCAAGAGGTTCAAATTGTGGCCTTTGCCAAGGCCACATCTGGATATTGTGTTGAGTTGTAGACACCCTGTTATAGGATTGAGTTGTCCTGGAGTATTATGTATACTGTCTGCTATAAACTGGATTATATAATGCATTTTGTGAATATTTTAAATCATTGCTGTACATCTTTACATCAAATTGTAAATTTGAATAGAGGATATTTTGATGAAAAACGTTAAATTTATTAATTGGGGAGTAATGCCATAAATTGCTCTAATTTTAGTCACTAGTCCCCCGTGCGGGACCTTATCAACGGCTAGATACACTACATCCACTGGGTCCCCTTCATCCATTTTATTTGTCACATCCTCAATATTTTTTAGAATATTAGTCAAGCATCACTTTCCTTTCATAAATCCATACTGACTTGGACTAATCCTTTTACTGCTATCCAAATGCCCCATTATTACCTCTTTAATAATTGACTCCAGCATCTTTCCCACCACCGAAGTCAGGTTAACTAGTCTGTAATTCCACATTTTCTCTCTCGCTCCTTTCTTGAAATGTGGGATAACATTAGCTATCCTCCAGTCCACAGGATATCTGCAGTTCTTTCTTAAATGTTTCAGGTCTGCAATCCTTAAGTTCCGAGATATATTATGTCCGAAAAACAACCTTCCACAATCCCCGTTTCCTTTCATTAGGCCAATTCTATAACTAGTTACGTAACATTCCTTGGATGCATTTGATTAACCTTTTAGAGCAGAAACCTCTGCCAAGAAACCTCATCAAAGGCCTCGCTGAAGTCCATCATAGTCTACGTCCATTGCCTTGCCTTTGCCAACCATAGTTACTGCATCAAAACCTCATTCAAATTCAATTTCTTGAGACAACTTCATGAGATGGTAGACGACGGGATTTAGTTTCCCAGGGCATTTGCCCAGAGGATCAATCCACATTAAATAAAGAGTGCAGAAAGGCCTACTGGGAGCAGCACCAGGTGACAACTAACCAATGACAAGGTGTCAATTGCAAGGTCTTACAAGATCGAAACACACACAGGCTCAAAAGCAGAAACAGTATGTAATTGATAAAGCTAAGCAAACGCATAATCAATGGAATAGCTCAAAATTCTACAGTCCTACCACATCTAGAAGATAGAATATAAAACAGTACAACACAGGAACAGACCTTTGGGTCCACAATACCTGTGCCACACATGATGCTAAAAGTTAAACCAATGTCCTCTTCTGCATGTGATGCATATCAAGTTCAAGTTCAATGTCACATGCACCAATTAAGGTACAGTGATATTTGAGTTACCATTCAGTCATACTAACTCAAAAGCAACAATACACACAGTCACATAAAATAAAATTTAACATAAACATCCACCACAGTGGAATCAACATTCCTCACTGTGATGGAAGGCAATAAAGTTCAGTCATCTTCCTCCTTTGTTCACCCGGGTTGGTCAGGGCCTTTGATCCCTCAGCACTTGCCGCTGCCGACGGTCCGATGTTCAGGCCCTCACGTCGGGATGATCGAAACTCCGGCGTCGGAACGGAACGGAACATGGAGTTCCCGAGTCGGCCTCTTCTTACCGGAGACCGCTGCTTCATCGGTGTTAAAATCCACAGGCCCCGCGGTCGGAGCACTTTCGCTGGCGATCCTCGACAAAGGATCGCAGCCTCCGAAATGGTAAGTCCGCGCCACGCCCGCGGCTTGAAGCTCTGGTCCGGTCTTCAGGAAAGGCCGCACCACTCCACATTGTTAGGCCGGGGGTGGGGGGGGGGGGGGGGGGGGAGATGCAACACGGAGAAAAATCACATCTCCATCGAGGTAAGTGACTGAAAAAAGTTCCCCCGATCCCCCGCACCCCCCACATAAAACATACCAAGAAACGTTGAAACATACATTTATGACATCCGTAAAATGATAAAAACAGAGAAGGGACGTGACAGACTGTTGGTGTGGCGGCCATTACGGGCGCCACCAGGTGGTGTCCCTTCATTCCCTGCATATTCATGTGTCTATCTAAAATCCTGTTAAATGCCACTATTGTATCTTCTTCCACCATCATCTCCAGCAGTGGATTCCATCCACCCATCACACTATATTAAACACTTTGCCCAGTTTACCTTAACTTAGGGTTAGGGTTAGGGTTAGGGTTAAGACGATAAGTGATGGAAGCAGAATTAGGACAATCGGCCCATCAAGTCCACTCTGCCATTCAATCATGGCTGATCTATCTCTCCCACCTAACTTCATTCTTCCACCTTCTCTCCATAACCTCTGATACCTGTATGTCCTCTCATCTTTGACATTTCCACCCTGGAAAAATGGTTCTGAATGTCTATTGTATTTATGCCCCTCATAATTGTATATACTTCCATTAGGTCTCCCTTCAACCTCTAGGGCTCCAGAGAAAACAATGAAAGTTGGCCCAACCTCTCCTTGTAGCTAAAACTTTCTTGTAGCTAGATCTTGCTGGACCTTTTCTGCACCCATTTCAAAGCCACCTCATTCTTCCTGTAATGGGACAAACAGAACTGCAACCAGAACTCCAAATGCGGCCCAACAAAAGTTTAATGAAGCTGCAGCAAGCTGACTCGTATGCTCAATGCCCTTTGTTGCCAAGTTGTGAACGGTGGTTAAAAACTAAACAGGCAACTGGAGGAGGGCAAAAGGCTGAAGTACTTTCAACTATGTTTAGTTCGAAGCTCAATGATCCACATGACCCAGCATAACTGCCAATTTGATTAACTCCACTTGCGATCAAGAAGTGACTGAGTACACCTGGACTCATCAAAGGATTATGGGACCAGATAACATCCCAGGTGGACTACTGAAGAGGTCCACTTCAGAACTAGCGGTGCTGGAGCCAAATTGCTGTACCCAATAAATAAGACAATTGCCCAAATATAATCACAAAAAACCAGACCAAATCCAACCGTTTTAATTACTATCCAATCAGTTGGCTCGTAATTCAGTGATAGCGACTGATATTGACAGTGCTAACAACTGGCACTTATCTTTAGTAACCTCCTCACAATTACCCATTTTAGATTTCATTAAGCCCACTCAGTTCTTCTTCTTCTTGCGTATGGCGTGCACAGCCTAAAGTTGTAGGACAACTTGTTCTATTTGATCTTATTTGACTGTGCACGCCGGGTTGATTGCATTCGTCGAAACGTGAAGGTTGCAATCTCCCACCTCCCCAACCCCCCCATCCCCCTCCCCCCCCTCCCCCCCCTCCCCCCCTCCCCCCCCTCCCCCCCCCTCCCCCCCCCTCCCCCCCCCCCCTCCCCCCCCCTCCCCCCCCCCCTCCCCCCCCTCCCCCCCCCCCCACTCTGTTCAAACATCTTTATTATATTGGTCCAAACATAGAATAAATGCTGAATTTCAGAGATGATGTGAAAATGATTGTCTTTGTCATCAAGGCAGCGTTTGACCAAGTGTAGGATGAAGGGGCCTTAGTAAAACTAAAGTCAATGAGCATCAAGAGAAAAAGACTGCTTGTTTTGCATATTATCCCAATTGATCAAATACTCCATACATAAATATAATCAAATCAAACTCAAGTATAATAGATAAAGCAGAGGGGAAGATACATAGTACATGTCAATGTATATCAAAGATTTGGATGAGAACATACATGGCAAGATTATCCAATTTGCAGATGATACAAAAGTGGGTGGTATTGCAGATAGTGAAGATGGATGTCAAAAGTTGCAGCAGGTATTTTGATGGATAGGCCAGGTGGTCTGAGGACTGGTTGAAGGAATTTAATACAAAGGAATGTGAAGTGTTGGATTTTGGGAGCACTAACATGGGCAGTACCTACACAGTGAGTGGCAGAGCTCTGGGAAGTGCTGTAGAGCAGAGGTGATCTAGGAGTGTACGTACATAGTTCCTTGAAGGTGGTGTCACAGGTAGAAAGGTGGACAAAAAGGCTTTTGGCACATTGGCCTCCATCAGTTGGAGTATTGAGTATTGAAGTTGGGAGGTCATGTTGCACTTATATAAGATGTTGGCGAGGCCGCCTTTAGAGTATTGTGTTCAGTTTCGGGCACTATGTTACAGGAAAGATGTTGTCAAGTTGGAAAGGGTACAGAGAAGACTTACGAGACTGTTGCCAAGACTCAAGGGTCTGAACTATAGGGAAAGGTTATGTAGGCTGGATCTCTATTCCTTAGAGTGCAGGAGGATGAGGGGCGAATAAAATCATTAGAGGAATAGAGGTAGACGCACAGAGTCTCTTGCCTAGAGCAGGGGAATCGAGAACCAGAGGACATAGGTTTAAAGTAAAGGGGGAAAGATTTAATAAGAATGTTCGGTGTAACTTTTTCATACAAAGGCTGGTAGGTGTATGTAACAAACTGCCAGAGGAGGTAGTTGAATCTGTGGAATTCTCTGCCTCAGAGGGCGGTGGAGGCGGGTTTTCTGGATGCTTTCAAGAGAGAGCTAGATAGGGCTCTTAAAGATCGCGGAGTCAGGGGATATGGGGAGAAGGCAGGAACGGGGTACTGATTGGGGATGATCAGCCATGATCACATTGAATGGCGGTGTTGGCTCGAAGGGCCAAATGGCTTATCCTCAACCTATTGTCCATTGTCTATGGATTATTGCAGCATTAAAAAAAACAATTAGACTGGCACATGGATAGGACAGGTTTGGAGGGACAAGGGCCAAACACAGGCAGGTGGGACAAGTGTAGATGGGACGTGTTGGTCGGTGTATGATTCTATAACTCATTTTATTTTTATTTTTATTTTTTAATTTAAATTTTCATTTTATTAGAAGTACAGGTGCCTAATATATATTGACATATTACATTTTATGTACAGCTTCTTATTTGTTTATTTTTTTTAATAATGAAAAAGAAAAAGAGAGAATAGATAATAAAAGATAGAGAAACATGTGATATATAGTGTGTGAGAAAGAAAAAAGTGTGAAAAAAGAAAGTTGAGAATGAAAAAGAGAAAAGAAAGGAAGGAAGAGTAGAAAGTAAGAGATTAGGAGATCGTTATCTATATTCTTGACCATCCCTCACCCAATCCTGAAACAGTTAGCTTCTACGGTTTTGTTGCACCATATGCTTCCAAAAAATTGACAAATGGAGACCAACTCGTTAACAATTGGTCTGATTTATCTATTAGGAGGAATCGCATTTCCTCAACATGTGCAGTGTCCAACATGTTTGAAATCCACATTTTAAGCGTTCGTATGGTTGTATTTTTCCAAAAGTTAAGTATAAGTTTTTTTGCCGTTATTAACCCATAATTTAAAAATAAATTTTGAGATGAGTTCAGTTTATTCCCATCTTCCATTACTCCAAATATAACCATTTCAGTATTAGGTTCCATTTTAATCTTAAATAATTTTGTAAATATTTCAAAAATATCACTCCAGAATTTATAAAGTTTTACGCAGGAGAGAAAAGAGTGTGTTATAGTTGCATTTTGTGATAGACATTTATCACAAATGGGGGAAGTATTTGGATAGAATTTATTCAGTCTAGTTTTTGAGTAATATAATCTACGTAAAATTTTAAATTGAATTAAATTATGTCTTACATTAATCGAACATTTGTGTATATATATTAAATACTTTTCCCATGTTTCCTTTGTAATTTTTATCATTAATTCTCGTTCCCACTCTTCTCTAAGTGTCTCTGTCGATGGTAAATCTACATTTAAAATACTATTATATAAATATGATATTAATTTCTGTGAGTCAGCCTTAATGTTCATTGCTTCTTCCAATGTCTCTGAAGTTATGTTTTGATATCTTTGTATCACAGATCTGAAGATATTTGAAATATTGGTTATTTTTCAGTTTAAATTTTAATTGTAATTGTTGGAACGATAACAGATTTTCCATTTCATACACATCACCGATCCTTTTAATTCCCATTCTTTCCCATTGATTATATGTTTTATCAATAAGAGATGGTTTAAATGAAGGATTATTCACTATTGGCATTAACAATGATAGGTTTCTTAATTTTAAGGATAATTTTATTTGTTTCCAAATTCTTATTGTATCATGTATAATGTGGTTATTCTTATATATTGTGTTGTTCAGTTTTATCGGGGAGAAGAGGATCGCTCCTATATTACCAGGAGAACAGCCCTCTTTCTCCATTCTTATCCATTCTGTCTTGGGTAGAACTGTCCAACCAGTAAATTATATTCTTAATATGCACTGCCCAATAATAATACAAAAAGTTCGGAAGTGAAAGTCCCCCAGTGTCTTTTGGTTTGCACAAGTGTTTTCTTTGGATTCTATGTGATCTATAATCCCAGATAAAATTGGTAATATTAGAGTCTAGTTTTTTAAATACGTTTTTTGGTATATATAATGGTATAGATTGAAATAGGTATAATATTTATGGTAAAAAGATCATTTTTATAGCATTTATTCTGCCTTTATTAATGATAACGGAAGTGTTTTCCAGAATTTAATGGACGCGTTGACTCTATAACTCTAATATAGTTCTCAGCATTATAACATATTGTAGTATATCAGTTCCATAGACAAAATCCAATATCCTCAATTGGGTAGAGGTAAATTGGACTGTACCCTAGCTTATGATAGGACTGCTTATAAGTCTGGTAACAGAGGGGAAGGAGCTGTTCCTGTGTCTGATGGTGTGTACTTTCAACCTTCTGTACCTTCTGCCGACGGGAGCAGGGAGAAGAAAGAATGACCAGGAAGGTAGACAAAAATGCTGGAGAAACTCAGCAGGTGAGGCAGCATCTATAGAGCGAAGGAAATAGGCAACGTTTCGGGTCGAAGCCCTTCTTCAAACTGATGTGAGGGTGAGGGGACGGGAGGAAGAAAAGAAGAGGTGGAGCCAGAGGGCTGAGGGAGAGCTGAGAAGAGGAGCAGAAAGTAAGGACTACCTGAAATTAGAGAAGTCAATGTTCATATCGCTGGGGTGCAAAATGCTGCTCTTCCAATTTACGGTGGTCTTCACTCTGGCCATGGAGGAGGCCCAGGACAGAAAGGTCGGATTTGGAATGGGAGGAGGAGTTGAAGTGCTGAGCCAGGATGACCAGGATCGGATGTTTTTGATTATGTTGGCAGCTTCTCTGAGGCAGTGTGAAGAGTAGTTGTAGTCAATGATGGGAAGTCTGGTCTGTGTGATGGATTGGGCTCCATCTATAAAGGGCCTGTCCTACCAGCATCCGACTCCATGCGATGAGCGCGATCAAACTAGAAGCGGGGGCCGCGCGGAGGTCGGGTGATCCCCTGTACAGGGCCGTTCCCACCAGCATGCGCCTGCATGCGGCAAGCGCGACCAAACCGGCAGCGAGGGCCGCGCGGAGGTCGGGTGAGTGGCGCAACGTGGCGCAAAGTGAGGCGAACTTGGAGCGAGGTCTTAAGGTAAGTTCGCCAGGACAGAGAGGGGCACACAGAGAGGGCACAGAGGCACACACACAGAGGGCCACGGAGCCACACACATAGAGGGTCACGGAGGCACCTACAGATAGGTTCACGGAGGCACAATGTCGAGGCGGTGTGTAATGCGTCGAGGCGACTGCGAGCCGACAAGCTGTTGCCGCGCGGAATTTTCGAACATAGTCAGTTTTTCGGAGCCCCGCGCGATGTCGGGACGAACTTCGCACAATTTCGCACGGCTCCGGCGATCGAAGTGGGACCGGCCCCGCGACGCCGGACGGCTCAAGCGACCACGTTAGGTTGCGCTCATCGCATGGAGTTGCATGCTTGTAGGACAGGCCCTTAACTCTCTGCAATTTGTTGTGCCTTGGGCCAAGCTGTTGCCAAACCAAGCTGTGATGCAACTAGACAGTAAGATTTCTATGATACATCTGTAGAGGTAGAGGACATGCCAAGTTTTCTCAGTCTCTGAAGGAAGTGGAGGCTTTGCTGTGCCTTCTTGGCTGTTGTGTCTATGTGGTTGATCCATGACATATAATTTCTAATATTAACGCCAAAGAACCCAAAGCTCCCCGATGGTGGAATAATATAAAACACTCTTTGACACATATACCACAGGAACGCTGTACCATCCTAGAGGATACAATGGAGACTTACAACAATGTTGGTGGGACTGATGAATCATACTTTGAGAAAAGAGAGGAGTCCGGAGAAATAATTAATTGAAGTGTATATAAGGGGCCTCGAATAATTAAATAGAAATGATTGATTTTCCTTCGTAAAGTGAACAATAACCAGAATAGAGATATAAAGTGGAGACACATGCAACTGCAGATGCTGAAATCTTGTGTAGAACACAAAGTGCTCTAGTAACTCAGCGGGTTAGGCAGCATCTCTGGAGGACATGAATATGTGATGTTTTAGATTGGGACCCTTCTTCAGTCCTCCAGAGACGTTGCTTGATCCACTGAATTACTCCCTGATGAATTGGCATCAAGGTATGTATGATAGTGATCTTGTGAAGCACCTTGGAATGTTTTTTTCTGTATTGAGAACTGGTTATTATCGTGTTCATGATAGGAGAACTAGGGTTAACTGTCTGAGCGCCAATGAGCTGGCTCTAGGCAGGGATCTCGGCCTCTCTGACTGAGAACTAAGTGACTTACACTGTATATGTGCGTTGTTCAGCACACTTACCTATGAGCCCATTGGAGAACGGAAAAGCAATGATCTTAAATGCTGGTTATAAAATCCTCAATGGGTCAGGCAGTTACTGTGGAGAGAGAAAGACAAACTTAATGTTTTAGGTCAATGAGCAATTTTCAAAAACAAATATTCAAAGTCTAAAATATTTTATTTTTGCTTCATGTTTATTTCTAATTTCTCATCCAAAATGTAATGAAGAAATACCCTATTTCTTTCAACTGAGTCCTTATTTTTTTGATTTTTGTTCAGATTTACTTCCTTTTTGTATTGGAGCTGTCTGGAGTTTAGAAGGATGATAGGGGATCTCATTGAAACATATACGATTGTTAAGGGTTTGTACACGCTAGAGGCAGGAAACATGTTCCCGATGTTGGGGGAGTCCAGAACCAGGGGCCACAGTTTAAGAATAAGGAGTAAGCCATTTAGAACGGAGACGAGGAAACACTTTTTCTCACAGAGAGTGGTGAGTGGTGGAGAGAGGGCGGCTCAAAGGGTCGAATAGCCTACTCCTGCACCTATTGTCTATTGTCTATTAAACAATCGTATTGAATAATCCAATATTGTCATTGGTATTTATGAGGAATTGGAAAAGATGCTGATGAGATTTGGATTAACACCATCTGAGAAGCCCACGAGTAAGCCAACACTGATAAGGAAATTTTGGTGGACAGCGAAGATTGGGGCAAGGTGCTGGGTGTCAGCAATGTTGGCCGGTGAACAGGATTACTGGGGGCCAAAGGCTTCCGAGGTCAGCAGGGATGTACTAGTTTAGTTTAGTTACGTTTAGAGATAGAATATGAAAACAGCCCACCGAGTCCGCACCAACCAATGATCCCCCGTACACTAGCACTATCCTGCACACTAGGGACAATTTGGGATGTGGGATGAAACGGGAGCAAACCCACGTAATCACACAAATCCATATCACTCCATTTTCTGCATATCTACATGCCTATCCAAAAGTCTCTTAAATGCCACTATTTTATCTCAAGAGTCAAGAGTGTTTTATTGTCATATGTCCCTGATAGAACAATGTAATTCTTACTTGCAGCAGTACAACAGAATATGTAAACATAGTACACTGTGAACAATTTAAAAAATGAAAAAAAGCATACATACACATAAAAAAACAAACAATAATAGTGCAATAATAGTCTATGTAGTTCAGAGCTTATTTGAGGTTGTTGTGTTTAATAGTCTAATGGCTGTAGGGAAGAAGCTGTTCCTGAACCTGGACGTTACAGTTTTCAGGCTCCTGTACCTTCTTCCCAATGGCAAGCGTGAAATGAGTGTGTGTGGCCAGGATGGTGTAGGTCTCTGAGGATGCTGGCTGCCTTTTAGAGGCAGTGACTCCGGTAAATCCCTTCGATAGTGGGGAGGTCAGAACCGGTGATGGACTGGGCAGTGTTCACAACCTTTCGCATTCTTCCTCACTACTCGGCATTCAAGTTGCTGAACCAGGCCATGATGCAACCAGTTAATATGCTCTCTACTGTACACCTGTAGAAGTTCAAGAGAATCCTCTCTGACATACCGAATCTTCGCAATCTTCTAAGGAAGTAGAGGCATTGGTGGGCTTTCTTTATAATTGAATCAGTGTACTGAGTTCAGGAAAGATCTTCAGAAATATTCAAGCTTTTCAAGCTTTTGACTCTCTCCACCATCATCCCGTCGATACAGACAGGTTTATAGGTCCTCATCCTTCCTCTTCCAAAGTCCATAATCAGTTCCTTGGTTTTACTGATATTGAGAGCCAGGTTGTTGTGCTGGCACCATTTGGTCAATCGATCGATCTCACTTCTATACTCTGACTCGTCACCATCTGTAATTCGTCCAACAACAGTGGTGTCGTCTGAGAACCTGAGGATGGAGTTCGCACTGTGTCCGGCTAAATAGTCATGAGTATAGAGTGAGTACAGCAGGGGGCTGAGCACGCAGTCTTGAGGTGCTCCCATACTGACTGTTATTGAGAAAGAAGTGTCTTTGCCAATTCGAATAGACTGTGGTCTGTTGATGAGGAAGTCAAGGATTCAGTTGCAGAGAGATGCGCAGAGACCCAGTTCTGTGAGCTTGATAACCAGATGGTATTCGGTAGAACAGCCTGACGTATGTGTTTTTATTGTCCAAGTGGTCCAGTGCAAAGTAGACAGACAGTGAGATTATATCCTCCGCTGACCTGTGGTGGTAGGCAAACTGAAATGGAATGAGGTTCTTGTTGATATGTGCCATAACCAACTTCAAATCAGGTTAGACAAAGTGCTGGAGAAACTCAGCAGGCGAGGCAGCATCTATGGAGCGAAGGAATTGGTGACGTTTCAGGTCGAGACCCTTCTTCAGACTGATGTGGACGTGGGGGAGGGACGGGAGGAAGAAAGGAAGAGGCGGAGACAGTGGGCTGTGGGTGAGCTGGGATGGGGAGGGGAAGGAGGGAGAAAGCAGGGACTACCTGATATTGGAGAAGTCAATGTTCTGGACAATGGGGCTCACTCTGGCCATGGAGGAGGCCCAGGACAGAAAGGTCGGATTCGGAATGGGAGGGGGAGTTGAAGTGCTGAGCAACCGGGAGATCAGGTTGGTTAGTGCGAACCGAATGGAGGTGTTGGGCGAAGCGATCACCAAGCCTATGCTTGGTCTCACTAATGTAGAGCAGCTGACACCTACAGCAGCGGTTGCAATAGATGAGGTTGGAGGAGGTGCAGGTGAATCTCTACCTCACCTGGAAAGACTGCTTGGGATCAAATCAGGTTGGTTACGACAGACTGAGCGGAAGTGTTCAGCGAAACGATCACCGAGCCTGCCCTCGGTCTTGCCGATATAGAGAAGTTGACACCTGGAACAGCGGTCCGCATTAACCAACCTGATCTCCCGGTGGCTCAGCACTTCAACGCCCCCTCCCATTCCGAATTTCACCTTTCTGTCCTGGGCCTGGGCCCAGTGCAAATTGGAGAAACAGCACCTCATATTTTGCTTAGGTAGTTTACACTCCAGCGGTATGAACATTGACTTCTCTAATTTCAGATAGTCCTTTCTTTCTCCCTCCTTCCCCTTCCCAGCTCTCCCACAAGCCTACTGTCTCCGCCTCTTCCTTTCTTTTTCTCTGCCTTCCCCGACATCAGTCTGAAGATGGGTCGCGACCTGAAACGTCGCCTAACGTCACCTCTCCATAGACGCTGCCTCACCTGCTGAGTTCCTCCAGCATTTTTGTCTACCTTCGATTTGCAGTTCTTTCTTAAACATTCTCTCTGGTTTAAGTGACTCTTTCAACACTCCTCCAGGAAAAGGATAAGCAGCAGCAGTACATTCCCAGCTAACCAAGGAAGCCTTTGGCAGTATTCTGAGTTCAAAGTCCCAGAGTGTGGTAGGAAAACAATGCAAGTAAACAATTACTTCTTGACCTTTTCTTTCTTGGCAGGAGCCTTGTGTGCCACATCTGGTTCCAACAAAGCAGCCCCACCACGTTGCTTGGCATTTTCTTTCAAACAAATGAAATTAATATATTCTATGATATTCCAACCTTGTGAAACTCACTTTCGCTACAGGCTACGAAACCTTCAGTGACGCATAAATGTTGTGAGAAAGGAACAGAGGATTCTTTTAGGGTGGAGCCACCCTTAACCTGCTTGAATTATTAGGTATGCATTTCTGACAAAACAAAGAGTTATCTCTTTCCTCTCCTGTGCCTGATATCAAGATTATTCTTCAATGTGAAATAGGGTGTTTACTGCTTTGTGTGGCATGATCAATTAGGTCAGTTGGCAAGCCAAACCCAACCATGGGAGAGTTGCTGTTCTGCAAGTCTGTTGTGAACTCGAATGACGTACAATATGGACACAGAGATTCACCAGGATGTTGACTGGGATGTAGCGTTTTAGTGATGAGGAGAGTCCGGGAGGACTGCAGTGGAGGAGATTAAGAGGGGGCATGAGTGAAATGTAGAAACATAGAAAATAGGTGCAGGAGTAGGCCATTCGGCCCTTCGAGCCAGCACCACCATTCAATCATCCAAAATCAGTACCCCGTTCCTGTTTTTTCCCCATATCCTTTGATTCCGTTAGCCCTAAGAGCTAAATCTAACTCTCTTTTGCAAACATCCAGTGAATTGGCCTCCTCTGCCTTCTGTGGCAGAGAATTCCACAGATTCACAACTCTCCGGGTGAAAATGTTTTTCTTTATCCAAGTCCTAAATGGCAAACCCCTTATTCTTAAACGGTGACCCCCTGGTTTTGGACTCCCACAACATCGGGAACATTTTTCCTGCATCTAGCCTGTCCAATCCCTTAAGAATTGTATATGTTTCTATAAGATCCCCTCTCATCTTTCTAAATTCCAGTGAATACAAGCCCAGTTGACCCTTCGTTTCATCATATGTCAGTCCCGCCATCCCGGGAATTAACCTTGTAAACCTACGTTGCACACCCTCAATAGCAAGAATGTCCTTCCTCAAATTAGGAGACCGAAACGGCACACAATACTCCAGGTGTGGCCTCACTAGGGCCCTGAACAACTGCAGTAGGACCTCCTTGCTCCTAAACTCAAATCCTCTCCCTATGAAGGCTAACATGCCATTCGCTTTCATCACTGCCTGCTGTACCCGCATGCTTACTTTCAGTGACTGATGTACAATATGATGCGATAAAACTTTAGTTGTGGGAAATCGGTCTGGAGGGAAATTGGTCTGCCGACAGTCACAACACAAAAGGTACACCAAAAAATTGAAATTAAATTAAAAGTGAAAATAAAAATAAAAAGACAAGCGACTGTTGTCTGGTTTCTGTGTGCACGGCGCCTTCACCGGAACACATGTACAAACAAACAAAAAACAAATGCAGGCTTATCCCCTGGGCAGAGGATTCTAAACTGGAGTGCTCCCCCCCCCCCCCCCCCCCCACACCGGATCCCCCTTTGTTCTTCATGGCGGTCCCCCCCACGCCGGAACCCTATTGTACGAAGACACATAGGTCTTGTTGCACCTCCCTTTTTCCTAATCTGACACCATTCAAATAATCTCTGGAGAGAAGTAAAGGGTGATAGATGTTTCGGGTCGAGACCCATCTTCAGACTGGCCTACATCAGTCTGAGGAATGGTCTCGACACGAAACGTCACCCATTCCCTCTCTCCATTGATGCTGCCTGCCCTGCTGAGTTACTCCAGTGCCTACCTTTGATTTAAGCCAGCATCTGCAGTTCTTTCCTGCACACCATTCAGATAATAATTTGCCTTCTTGTTCTTGCCACCAAAATTGATAACCTCACATTTATCCACATTATACTGCATCTGCCATGCATCTGCCCACTCATCCAACCTACCCAAGTCACCCTGCAACCTCATAGCATCCTCCTCACAACTCACACTGCCACCCAGCTTTGTGCAATCCACAAACATGGAGATGTTACATTTAATTCCTTAGTCTAAATCATTAATATATAATGTAAATAACTGGGGTCCCATCACTGAGCCTTGCGGCACCCCGCTAGTCACTGCCTGTCATTCTGACAAGGATCTGTTAATTCCTACTCTTTGCTTCCTGTCTGCCAACCAGTTCTCAGTCCATATCAATACCCTACCGCCAATACTATGTGCTCTAATTTTGCACACTAATCTCTTGTGTGGGACCTTGTCAAAAGGCTTTTTGAAAGTCCAGATACACCACATCCACTGGCTCTCCCTTATCCATTCTACTTGTTACATCCTCAAAAAAATCCAGAAGATTAGTCAAGCATGATTTTCCCGTCATAAATCTAAGCTGACTTTGACTGATCCTCTCACTGTTTTCCAAATGCGCTGCTATTACATCTTTAACAAGCGACTCGAGCATCTTTGAAGTATAGACAATTACGAAGGGTATGGATAGCATTGCCTGCAGGAAACCTTTCCCTTTATCAGAGGTGAATAAAACTAGAGAACATGGATTCAGGATAAGGGGTAAAAGAGGGGATTTGAGGGGAACCTCTTTCACCCAGAGTGGTAAATACCTGGAATGCACTGTCAGAGAAAGAGGTAGAGGCAGTGCTGGTGCCATCATTTTAACAATGTCTAGTCATGCACATAAATCAGCTGGACATAGAAAGCCACGCTCCACAGCTGGAAGATGCGGTTTTTACAGATGGGTGTCCAATGACTGGAATGGACACAGTGGGCTGAATGGGGTGCAAACGCACAGATCTCTGTCAAAACTTTTGGTTTGAAACAGTATACTTTGCTCTGTCAGCTGTGCCAACAGATCCCTCTCCTGACATTATAGTGCATCCCTGAAATTATTATAATATTTATATATATATATACACTGATCCTTCTGTTTCCTTGCAAGTACTTATACCTCAATCAATGTTTGATAGTTCTGTGCAAGTAGTTTTTCCGCACATTATAACAACAACCAGAAAAGTACTTCACTGCAGCCTTTGAATGGTCAGAGTCATGGAACACAGGAATGACCTATATCCCACCATATTCACTGGAGTTTAGAAGATTGAGGGGGTTCTTATAGAAACTTACAAAATTCTTAAGGGGTTGGACAGGCTAGATGCAGGAAGATTGTTCCCGATGTTGGGGGAGTCCAGAACAAGGGGTCACAGTCTAAGGATAAGGGGGAATTCCTTTAGGACCGAGATGAGGAAAACATTCTTTACACAGAGAGTGGTGAGTCTCTGGAATTCTCTGCCACAGCAGGTCGTTGAGGCCAGTTCATTGGCTATATTCAAGAGGGAGTTGGATGTGGCTAGATCAGGGGGTATGGAGAGAAGGCAGGTACAGGATACTGAGTTGGATGATCAGCCATGATCTATATTGAATGGCGGTGCAGGCTCGAAGGGCCGAATGGCCTACTCCTGCACCGATTTTTCTATGTTTCTTTGTTTCTATGTCTTGGGCAATCAGTTTCGCCATCGCAACTAATCCCATTGCCATGATTGGGACCATATTCTTCAATTCGTTGCCTAATTAGGTACCTGCCTAAATGCCTCCTAAAACATGGTGATTGTATCTCATTCCACCACCCCCTCGGGCAGCATGTTCCAGATAACAGCCTCTCTGTGTAAGACACATTTTTCCACTGATCCCATCAAAATCTCCTTCTTCTCAGTTTATAAGCCAATGCCCTCTGGCTTAGGATACACCCACCATAAAATAAAATCTACCTATTCTCCATGTTTCTCTCATAATTGTGACGGATAAAGTGATTAAACCACCATCATTGTGAGGGGCCGAGTGGTTGTAACTACCGACCTTGTGATGGGCCGAATAGTTGGAATCGCCAACCTTGTGATTCGAACAAACTGTTACTGTCCTTCAGAGCTGTTGATAACATTGTAGAATAACAAGATGAGGTAAGGTGACAACACAGAAGCTAGTCTTTAGGTCAAAGGCAATTAAGTAGGTTAGGGCAAAAGCGACTGAGCATGCTTAATGAAATAAATGAATATTAACTTTACGCCCCTCATGACAAAGAACCTAATTTAAATCTACATGCGATGTATGATGTGGGAGAAGAGGGAATGATTAATGATGCACAGAGGGGAGGGTTGGAAGATTGTGAACCTTAGTACCCTGATTGGAAAGGGTCAGCAGGGGAGGCGTCCGATCAATAAAGATTGTATAATGAATTGTATAAAAATAGACGTTTTTACTTTGCTCGGTGTGTCTCAACTTGGAGAGGCACCCGATTCTGCAGACTCACAAATAAAGCATTTCTTGTTTCCATGATTTAGTCTCTGAGTAGTGATTGTGAGCACAAAACTATATCTCACATAATTGTCTGTATCTCAATCAAGTCAACGGGCAACATCCATTGCACTGGGGAAAACAAGTCTAGCTGATCCAAACTCTCCCAACAACTAAAGCCCTTCATTACAGGCAACATCCCAGTGAATCTCCTCTGCACTCCCTCCAATACAATCACATCCCTCCAAGAGTATGGCAATCTGAACTGTGTGCAATAATCTAAATGTGACTTAACCAGAGTTGTGTAAATATGAAACAGAACATTTCAGATGGGGAAGGCAGGAACGGGGCACTGATTGGGTATGATCAGCCATGATCACATTGCATGGCAGTACTGGCTCGTAGGCCTACTCCTGCACCTGTTGTCTATTGTCTATAACATGCCATATGCCTTCTTCGCCACTCTATCCACCTGTTGCCATTTTCAGGGAACAATGGACTTGAACCCCAGGATCTCAACATTGCTTAGCGTGCTGGCATTTTCTGTCTTACCCCTGTATGATTTCTCAAAAATGCGTCACTTCACATTTGTCAGGATCAAACTCCATCTGTAAAATCTCTATTCAATTTTCCAACTGATCTATATCCTGTCGTAGCCGTAGACAACTGTCCTCACTATTCATAACACTGCCAATTATTATGTTTTTCCCAAACTTACTGAGGACATGAAAAGACCAATATAAAAGCCAGTCTATCCTTGTTGTATATGGTGCATAACTAGTGGCAGCCTTGACCCAAAATACACCTGCCAATTTGAAATGTTGATAAATGTTAAAAGATAAAAAATTGAATATGCTGGGGCGGAATTCCCAATCTTCCAATCTACCTCATTGCAGAACTTGCACTTTTTAATCTGCATTTTCTCTGTCATTGGAACACTATATTTGGAACTGGTTATTTTCTCTTTTACCACTGCCTCATGTATTATATGATTTACCTACAAAGCAAAATTTCACTGTATCTCAGTATGTGTGACAATAATAAGCCATCATCAGTATACCTGTACATAGTCTCTCATGAGACATTAAAGGGGCTGTCCCACTTCGGCGACCTAATCTACAAGTTTAGAAGAGTTTGCCCTCGACTCAAACTCGCACCATGGTCGACACGTGGTCCTAGGAGGTCCTATGAGGTCACTGGAACTCTCCCTTATGCTCAAGGGAAGTTCCCGCATACTTGCAGCCTCAGCTAGGTTGAGGAAACATTTTCCGCGAGTAAAAATTGGCCGGCATGGTTCTTTTTAACTCATAGCGCAGTGGAGTGGGGTCGCTATGTAATTACAGGCAGTCGAGGGCAGCCGTAGGCAATCTCCTTCGCTGACCAGGCATTTTAATTGGCACATTGGAGTTTTCAGGATCAAAGAAAAGCGACCGGTAGGTCAAATGCCCGCTAAACTTTATTATACTTCTTAAAAGTGTCTACACCCCTTCTCCCTCCCCCTTCGCCACCCCCCCCTCCCACGCTCTCTAAACGACTTACCGTTACTGTGCAGCCATTTTTTACCTTCCCCTTCATCGCGGGTGTAAATTTCAGACAGCGCTCCCCCGCCTTTGCGAAGTGATGTGTGTGTGTGTGTGTGTGTGTGTGTGTGTGTGTGTGTGTGTGTGTGTGTGTGTGTGTGTGTGTGTGTGTGTGTGTGCATGTGTGTGCGCGGTTGGTCGATTCAGCTCGCAGTTTCATCACGGACGGTCGATCCAGCTCGAGGTTTTCCAGGCGAGAGCCCTCGAGCTTGAAGGTCGAAGACACTCTTCTGAACTCGCGGATTAGGTCACTGCAGTGGGACAGCCCCTTCAGGATGAGACCACCTCCCTGAATTCAGCTCCACTGCTCTAAATGAAAATCCCTTTCATCTGTAACCAGCTGGTGCTTCAATACATTATTGGAGGTAACATCTTTTGGAACAAATATCAATGAGAGATCCATCTAATAATTAGAAGCTTTTTTTTTCCACACCTGGCAACAATTATGTGAGTTCTTCCCATAATCTGGATAATATTTTCTCTTAGACAGAAAATAATAAAAAAATTTAAAAAGGGTAAAGAAGATTTTTCTCACTTTTAAATTTCCGGTTCAAAACAATGTGAAAAGATAAAACTGTTACTGTACCCAAATCTCAGGGGCTGCAGTGCCCTCCATAATGTTTGGGACAAAGATCCACCATTTATTTATTTGCCTCTGTACTCCACAATTTGAGATTTGTAATAGAAAAAAATCACATGTGGTTAAAGTGCACATTGTCAGATTTTAATAAAGGTCATTTTTATACATTTTGGTTTCACCATTTAGAAATTACAGAGGTGTTTTACATAGTCCCCTCATTTCAGGGCATGAATAGTCAATAGGCAATAGACAATAGGTGCAGGAGTAGGCTGTTCTGCCCTTCGAGCCAGCACCGCCATTCAATGTGATCATGGCTGGTCATCCACAATCAGTACCCCGTTCCTGCCTTCTCCCCATATCCCCTGACTCCGCTATCTTTAAGAGCCCTATCCAGCTCTCTCTTGAAAGCATCCAGAGAACCGGCCTCCACCGCCCTCTCAGGCAGAGAATTCCACACACCCACAACTTTGTGAGAAAAAGTCTCCGTTGTAAATGGCTTACCCCTTATTCTTAAACTGTGGCCCCTGGTTCTGGACTCCCCCAACATCGGGAACATGTTTCCTGCCTCTAGCGTGTCCAAACCCTTAACAATCTTAACAACAGGCAAATAAATAAATTATGGGTCTTTGTCCCAAATATTATGGAGGGCACTACTTTTAAATTTCCAGTTCAATACAATGTGAAAAGATAAAAGGGTTACTGTACCTAAATCTCACATTGTAAAATACACATATGCGATCTCTGCCAGCTTCTTACATCCTCCATTGAAACTTTCTTGCAGCAATCCTTCCCAACTGTGTGTGAATTTAAGGCATCCAAAACTGAGCTTGTGTATCAAAGGTCGATACTCCCTCAGTTGTGTGTTCAAAGTCATCCACGTAAGAACCACATAGATAAATATAAAACACACCTGGGGAAATAAGTAGGAGGAGTTACTGAATCCAAGAGTGAAATACTGGCTGGGAATTTGATATCCTCTGCTATGTTACCAGATGACGTGGAAGAAAACTGGTTCAACGAAACAAACCAAAGATGCAACTATCAGTTCATCACAATAGCTACACGTGGAATCATTCCATCACCAATCACTACTCACTTCCATTCTTGTCAGGGGAATATTATGGCCAATCTTCTATCTCTTTCTAGCAAATGTTCACAGTTGCTGGGTGTAAAACTCCATGAATCAAATATTCTCTTGTTCTGGCGTAACATTGTGTCATTGGTCACAGGAACAAAATACATAAACAACCGACTTTGGAAATCTGAAACTAAAAACAAAACGTTCTGGAAACTCTCAGTAGAACAAAAATCCTCTGTAAAGAGACTTGAGAATGACAACTTAAGCCTACAACTTGACCTTTCAATCCTTGACCTCTGTTACGATTGTGGGTGAATTTAATGCCAAAGCACAGGTTTAAAGTTACCAATTGGCCAATCCGGCATTTTTTGAATCTGCTTAAACCCCATGTTTAGCAGCATATCTTAAATAAAAGTGGAAAATGCTGGAAATACATTGTCAGGTCAGGTAGCCTCTTGGGGTGGAAGATTGCAACCTTCACGTGGTCCGTCCTGTTTCGACTAATGCAATGAACTCGACGTGCACAAACGGAAGATCAAATAGAACAAGTTGTCCAACAACTTTAGGCTGTGCACGCCACACGAAAGAAGAAGAAGAAGGAGCCTCTTGTGGAAAGAGAAACGGAATTAAGGATAGGGTTAGTTACACTGGATTCATGGTCAGCGCAGACATGGTCCAATGGTTCTTTATGGTCACGTATGCACAGCACAGTGAAATTATTTTGCAAAACCCACAAGTTTGCCGCGTTTAAAATTACAAAAAAAAACCACAAACACAAACAGTCCAAAGTTCAATCCACATGTTGGAAATTCTGGAGCACCACCAATTCTGGAAGTCTGCAGGCCAGACGTCCCTCTCCTCTGCCGACCAACCGTGTCCGGGAAGGGCACCAAGTCCATGCTGACCACCTGTTCACACTAGTTCTGTTATCCCACTTTTGCATTCACTTCCTCCACACCAGCGGCAATTTATAGAGGTCAGTTAGCCTGCAATTCCGCACGTCTTTGGGACGTTGGAGGAAACCGGGGTATCTGGAGGGAATCACTGTGGTCGCAACGAGAATGTGCAAACTCTACAGAGGCAGCAGCACTTGAGGCAAGGATCAAACCAGGTCACTGCTGCTGTGCAGCTGCGCACTGTGCTGCAATGGGATGCTGAGCACATCTTTAACCCTGTTCTTCTCTCTTTCCGGTAATCTCTTACTGTGATAGAGGTCAGAATAAACATGCTGCTCCAGTGAACCGCACTAAGTTGCTAAGTTGCTTCACGTTTTGCAGGAAACTATGTTATGGGAACCAGACACATATCCCCTTCTCTGGGTATAATTTTCCACTCCTATGAAAGTTATGAACTATTAATATGGTTCCCAGTTAATATGATCTACAGCTGCCTCAGTTCTAGTCTGTCTGTTGATCTGCTGTTGTGCCTTCAATAATCAAATTTCATTATCAGGTCTTTGTAAATTGAATGAACATGCATTTGCCTGCTCACTCTGCGAATCCTGTATTGTTCCATTGTAGACAAACAACATTTATTCTGCTGCTTATTCACCTGCTTCCTATTGTTGCTAGGTAGACAAAAGTGCTGGAGAAACTCAGCGGGTGCGGCAGCATCTATGGAGCGAAGGAAATAGGCAACGTTTCGGGCCGAAGCCCTTCTTCTGAAGAAGAGTTTCGGCCCGAAACGTTGACTATTTCCTTCGGGTCTGAAGAAGGGCTTTGGCCCGAAACGTTGCCTATTTCCTGCGCTCCTGTTCTTCAGTTATTAATAACTTCAGAAGTTATTCTAAAAATCTCAGTCCAGAGATTCTTAATTTTTATACAATTTGCAAATGTTTGTGTTAAATTAGCCTCTGGATCCTGACATTTATCACAGATAGTGGAGATTTGTGGGTAGATTCTATTCAATTTAACTTTTGAGTAATGTAATCTGTGTAGTATAAATTGTATTAGAACATGTCTGGTATTTAACGAGCATTGATGTATATATTGTAAACTTTTGTCCCATATATCTTTCGTTATGCGTTGGTTTATTTCATCTTCCCATGTATGTTTATATGCTTCCGTTGTTGGTATCTCGCTATCCAAAAGGATATTATATATATAAGTTGTTAGTTTTTCTGTATTAGGATGCTTATTCAAACATTCATTAAGGATTTCTGGTTCCTTATTCCTATAATCTTGTGTGTTTGATTTAATGTGTTTAAAGGGGAATGAGGTCTCATAGGTTTAAGAAGGGCGTGGGAACTGAGACTCTGGTGAGTTTAATAACAACACAAAAAATTGGCTCTGAAAATCTAAAGGAAGCGCTGGAACCAAGTCTTCGATGGGTTTAAAGGGAGCCTGGGAAACAAGGCCCAGGTGAGTTTAAACGGAGTGAGAAACATCATCCTGTGAGATTGATGCTGAGCCATCACTATTTCTGAACAATTGAATAATGAATTATCAGAAATTTATCTTAATTATGCCTCCTATATTTATATCCAAATTATCAATTTATCAAAAAGTTAGGGTTCCACCACCGATCCACTGGGAATTCACTAGTCATTGGCTTCCAGTCACAAAACAATCTCCACCCTCACCCTCTGCATCCTATCACAACCAACTTAGATCCACAGATGAACTCTCACTGCAAGTTCTATGGATCTGCCTGCAGTCAGAGCTCATCCATGTATTTTGTTTTCGACCACAATGGAGATTCTGAAAAATGCATGAGACCACTGTTTGGACAGACAGAGCAGTTTGCAAAAGTATCTGCCGTGCAAGCAATTTGGAAGCGAACAGTCTTATCATTTTTGCAAAGGAAATTGAATACGAAAGTAGGACATGTGCTTCAGTCATATAGAGCATCGGAGAGACCTGGGAGTCACTAGGAGTAAGGATGCACCCAGTTAAGACAGAGATTACATATTTTTTTCTCTCAGAGGTCATGGATTTTTGTAACTTCCTCAAAGGATGTTGGAAGCAGAGGTTGAAAGAAGGTGAAAGGTTACTGTGCACAAAGGTTATTGTGTTATCTGCAAATTTAGTAATCTTGCCATGTATGTTCTCATCCAAATCATTGCTATAGATGACAAACAGTAACTGGCCCAGCACCCAACCCTGAGGCACACCACTAGTCACAGGCTTCCACCATCATTCTCTGCTTCCTTCCATGAAGTTCTATTAATTCAGCTGTCGCTCCTTGGATCCCATGCAATCTAACCTTCCAGAGCAGCCGTTCATGTGGAACCTTGTCGAATGCTTTGCTGAAGTCCATATATACATCTACAGCTCTGCCCTCATCAATCTTTTTGGTCATGTCTTCAAAAAACAATCAGATTTGTGAGACATGACATTCTGTGTACAAAACCATGCTGACTATCTCTAATCAGTCCTAGTCCATTTAAAAGCATGTATAACCTATCCCTCAGAATACTCTCTAGTAACTTTCCAACTACAGATGTTAAGCTCACTGGCCTATAGTTCCCAGCATTTTCCCTGCAGTCCTTGAATAGAGGCAGAACATTTGCCACTCTCCAGTCTTTCAGCATCGCTCCTGAAAGACGACTCGTAAATTTCAACCAGGGCTCCCGCAATTTCCTCTCAGTATCCCTCAATGTCCTTGTCCAATGTCCAGTGTTACAATGACTGCTCTCAAGACGTTTCCAGTGACTGCCCCAATTTCTTCCGTCCTCCTGTCTTTCTCCTCGGTAAATACAGAGGAGAAATACTCATTGAGGACCTTCCCGTCTCCTGTGGCTCCACACAGAGGTGACCGCTTTGATTACAGAGGGGTCCCACGCTCTCTGCAGTTAATCTTTTCCCCCTTGCGGATTTATAAAATCTTTTGGAATTGTCCTTAATGCTACACAAGTTATAGGAGTAGAATTAGGCCATTCGGCCCATCGAGTCAACTCCGCCATTCAATCATGGCTGATCTCTGCCTCATAATCCCATTTTCTTGCCTTCTCCCCATAACCCCTGACACCCGTCCATCTCTGCCTTAAAAATATCCACTGACTTGGCCTCCACAGCCCTCAGTGGCAATGAGTTCCACAGATTAACTACCCTCTGACTAAAGAAGTTCCTCCTCACCTCCTTTCTAAAAGATGTTTAAGAAAGAACTGCAGAACTTCTACCCGCCAGAGCTATCTCCTGGTCCCTTATTGCCCTTTTTGCCAGTCGTAGTTCATGCTCTACCCTCTCTACTAATCGCAGATTTTGTTTACATGCAAAGGAGAAGTATTACAAAATTATGGTGTGCCAAATCACTTATAATAATAATAATATTATAATAATATCTTTTATTGTCATTACACATAAGTGTAACGAGATTTGGTTTGCAACTTCGAGATTTCGGTTAGCAACCCTCTAGAACAAGGTTTGTAAAAACGAACATTTGACCAGTAACATCAACACAGACTAAAGTGCGAGGCCGGGGGAGACAGTCCATGGGGGTGGGGGGGGGGGGGGGGTACTCAGCAGTGCCGGTTCAGAGCTGCTATAGCTCTGGGAATGAAGCTGTTCCTGAGTCTGGTAGTGCGGGCGTAGAAGGCCTTGTAACGTCTGCTGGAAGGGAGAAGTTCAAACAGTCCATTACAAGGGTGAGAGGAGTCTTTATGGATGCTATCGGCCTTCCTGAGGCACCGTGTGTGGTAGATGCCCTCCAAGGCTGGTAGCGGTGTCCCAATAATCTGTTGCGCTCTGTGGACAACACGCTGAAGAGCTCTCGTCTCCGCTTCCGTGCAGCTGAGATACCACACAGAGATGCCATACATTAGTATGCTCTCTGTGGTGCAGCGGTAGAAGGTCGTCAGCAGCTGTTGGGGCAGACCAGTCCGTTTCAATGTTCTTAGGAAGAACAGTCGTTGCTGTGCCTTTTTGACCAGCGCAGCGGTGTTGTTGGATCATGTGAGGTCCAGAAACTTGAAGCTGGACACTCTCTCCACACTGCCTCCGTAGATGGAGATTGGGGCGTATTCCCCATTCTGTGACCTCCTGAAGTCGATAATCAGCTCCTTGGTCTTGGAGGTGTTTAGCGACAAGTTGTTCCATGAGCACCAGTCCGCCAGGTTCTGCACCTCCGCTCTATAGTTTGTTTCATCACCGTTGGTGATCAGCCCGATCACCGTTGTGTCGTCTGCAAATTTGACAATTGTTGTCAAATGCAGGGACGCAGTCGTGGGTGAAGAGGGAGTAGAGCATGGGGCTCATTACACAGCCCTGTGGTGTGCCGGTGCTCAGGGTGATAGTGGAGGACAGGGTGCGTCCCCAGTCTCACTGCCTGCGGTCGCTCCGTCAGAAAATTCAGGATCCAATCGCATATCAGTGAGCTGAGGCCTAGCTGTTGGAGTTTGGTGGTGAGCTTGGTGGGGATGACCGTATTGAAGGCAGAGCTATAGTCAATGAAGAGCATCCTAACGTAGGTGCCCTGTCTTTCCAGGTCGGTCAGGACAGTGTGAAGAGCCACAGAGATGGCATCCTCTGTGGATCTATTTGCCCTGTATACAAATCGATGAGAGTCCAATGATGCAGGGATGCTGGATTTGATGTGGGAGAGGACCAGCCTTTCAAAGCACTTCATTGGTATTGGAGTTAGGGCAACCGGGCGGTAGTCATTCAGTTGGTGACTTTAGACTTTTTCGGCACCGGCACTATGGTAGCTGCCTTCAGGCACTTGGGGACCGTTGCCAGAGATAGAGACAGGTTGAAGATCCTCGTAAATACCTCAGCCAGCTGTACAGCACAGTCCTTTAATACCCTACCCTGGACTCCATCCAGGCCTGCAGCCTTGCGTGGATTGATCCTACGCAGAGCACACTGTACCTCCTGGGTGCTCAGTGTTAAGGCCTGTCCCTCGCCGGGGTTGTTCCTCTCCTGGTGGTGTTGCCAGTTTCAAAGCGGGCAAAGAAGGTGTTTAATTCATTGGCCAGTGTGTGATATCACTGTGGGGGCAGACGGGGCTGCTCTTGTAGTCAGCGATGCCCCTGACACCCTGCCACATGCTTCTGGTGTACGCGGTGTTGAAGTGGTCTTCCACCCTTTGCCTGTGGATGTCTTTGGCCTTTTTTATGCCTTTGTTCAGGTTTGACCTGGCAGCACTGTAGGCAGAAGTGTCCCTGGATTTAAAGGCATTGTTGCGTGCCCTTAGCAGATTCTGAACCTCCTTGTTCATCCACGGTTTGCAGTTTGGGAACATCTTTATTTCCTTGTCCACTGTGACAAACTCCACACAACAGTTGATGTAGGAGAGCACAGTGGATGTGTACTCCTCCAAGTCTACCCTGTACCTTGGGTTGCGTCCTCGGGTCATATTTTGACCGTCTTTATTGCAGGTTTGGTCTTGCGGATGAGGGGTTTGTATGCAGGCAGTAGAAAAAGTGAGAGGTGATCGGATTTTCCCAGGGATGGGCAGGGGAGGGCTCTGTATGCGTCCTTGATGTTGGTGTACACTTTATCCAGCGTGTTTGAGCCCCTGGTAGGGCACTGCACACGCTGGTCGAATTTGCGGAGTGACCAGGAGAGGACAAAAATTACACGCGTCTATGATTCCAGCATCCTCCCGTACAGGATTATTGATATTTAGAATAGAAAGGATTATATTCAATGTACTAGATAGTGTGCTTTTTCACAAGTTACTGTCAGGATTCCTTAGAATTTGCAGTTACATGTAATGCCAATTTACCATTACTCGAACAGACACAGACCCAGGATGATTCAAGGACCTGTCCTGAATTTTATTAGTCGGTGTCAAATTTTGGACGCAACTACTTTTCGTATCATTAAAGAGCAGCGAAACAGAGCCAGAGAGTAGTTTTCCATTTTTCCACAGGCTCAAACACTGGGAACTGGTAACTGGGAGGCCAGCTGGTCGTTTGACATTCAAGGTGGAATAACGCGGGTGACCCTTAACTGAAGAGACAGCTCCAATGGTTGATTCTTTTTTAGATTAGAATGTATTTAAAATACATAACAAAAGAAAGAGTAGGCATATTTGAATTAGGTGGCGATTAACCAGAAAATAAAGTCTCAAGATTTTAGTAACTTATGGAATATGTTTTGACGGAATATATTTATAACTGAATAATGGTGCACAGCAATTTTTAAAGCACAGAGATAAAAATTGGAAAAAAAAAATCTGCATGGATATGACAAAAACACTGTTTCATTTAAGACATAAGAAATTAACTTCCACTCGTCTTACCCGTTTCAAACATTATACTTTTGTTTCACTATTAATAAAAGGTTTCAGAGGTCATTTGACTACCATTATTTTAAATAAACATTCCTGCCTCTTTTTTTGTGGATGTACTTACAGATAGAAAGTAGTTTCTTCTTACTCCCTTGATTTTTCTTCATACGGTATAAAGTAAAGCAATCGTAACTTAATATTTCACCAATACACTGAAAGCACAGGGGTTGGAAGAACAAACTCTCCGATAGGTGTTGAGGAAATCAAGAGCTTTGGCAGACTCAAGTTCCGTTGATACCATTACATTTAAATAAACAGTAGCAAGAGTCTGAAGTATAAAATTCGTTAAACTCATCCTGTATTGCACAAAGTCCAAGAGCAGGAACACAAATGCCTTTGGACTTATGACTTAACAATCAAATTGTAAAAGGTGAGCCCAACCCTAAGTGATTAATTCTTGAATAATTTACCAAACTCTGCCTTTTGATAAGAAATCAAACACCACCATTATTGCCGATAAAGTTTAAGTCACAACTGCTTCATGATTAGGTTAATGTCAGGTTTGGCAATTACATCAATAATCTATCATTTAGGGCATCTACCCGTCCCCAAGATATGCTCCTATGCTACGACATTCGCATCCTGTTTACATTATATAAAAGCCTCTGGCTAAAGGCCAATATAAATATATCATTATTACTAACTTAACAGCTAGTTCCTGTTGGACTTGTTTCAAAACGACTCTGGAGAAATGAGTTCCTCCACAAACAATTCAATTTCCAGGTCTCCTGTAGCTCAAAGTCAGGGGGTAGAACTGTCAATATTTTATGCTCATGATTGCTTCACCATTTTGCCATGCAATCTTTTAACATTCCAATGGAAGTCCACCCTGCACCCTGTCCTATCCCTCCCCCCATTAAACACACGCATAAGCATACCCCTAGAGAGCTTTTCTTTAGTCGTGATATTGGATGAAAAGTGGAGAAGGGTAAAGCAATAAGTTCCAAAAAAATGGTAGCATTAAAGATGCAAATACAGGGTTTATTAGCAGGATTGGAAGGAGTGACCGAAAGTCAATAGGTTGATTTTTTTTAAACAGCTTTCATTGTTGGAAACATAAGTGAAGAATGCAAAGAATTTAACAAATAGTTCAGAAGGATTGGAGTAGCTGAGGCTCTAATAGCAATAGACCGTGGGCCGAGGTGCTTTCTCGTTTCATTTTGAGACCCAAATCACATATCTACCTGTATTTATGACATATTGTGTAAAAATATTGTAAAAATCATACCTGAAAATCGTCACGAACAAAACCTGCACATACTTTTAAAATATGAGAAAAACCTCAAATTTTCCGAGTAGTAATTGTCCAAGCAAAGCACGTTTGACATTGAGTCGGACGCCAATTGACCACTCACACCGAGCACACTGTCAATTGACCGAGCACACTGTGATATGGCTGCCTCCTAATAAGATCACAACAATCACAAGGTTTCAAAGGAAGAAATGTAATGCTAACCTTGATGATAATTTTGTTTTACAACTGATTTATCTTTATAAAGTAATGATGTTATGAACTGTGAAATAAATATATTAAATAAAAATGTTGAGCTAGGGTTAGGATTAGGGTTAGGGTCAGGGTTAGGGTTAGGCATTTTCCTCTCAGTGGAAGATGCCTTAGCCTTCCTCCAGTCTGCCACTGCCACTTCCTCCAGCCTGGCACTGGCCCACTATGGCCATGACCCCCACTCGGCACACTGGCAGTCGGTGAGGTTCAGTAAACTGGGGAATGCACAGGAACTGCTCACACCCATTAATTAGGCGGGTTCAGGAGCTGGTGAAACCCGGGACCTCTGCGGCAGCCCGTATTCAATGTTCCCATATGCAGCTATATATTATTGAGCACAAGAGGGCGCTGTTACTTTTTATAATTAGCTTAAATTATTAGTGTGCAACTTGTTGCAAAGACGAGTTATGAATTCCTTATCAATGATATTTTATCTAAATCTGTGCCAAATTTCAAGTAGATATCAGACATGGGTCACAAAAGTTAAAATCTAGAGCCCTTTTGGCACCTCGGCCCACGGCCTACAACCTTGGCCAGAGGAATACTAAAAACCTACATATACTAAAAACCTGTTGAAACAAAGACTGATGTTTGCAGGTGGGCCTGTACGTTGAAAGCAGGTGGGAAAATAGGATGGGAGAAGATATTGAGGGATCTGACAACAAAGTCAAGGACTTAAAATGTGGCATTGGTGAAGCGAGAAACAATGTGTCAGGAAATTTAGAACACTGAAAATGGAAAAGAAATATGTGAAATTGAATCGATGACAAGAGATCCATTGGAGGCAGAGCAAGATTAGTGTGCAGATACGTGACAGAACATGATGGAGTCCATGACAAGGAAACAAGGGTATAGGCTTTTCAACCTTGTGAATCTATTCTGCTATTTAATTTGATTATGATGTATATGTGGTCTAGTTTCAATAACTTTTTCTTTTTCTTCATATTTTTCAGCACCAACTACATAAGACATAGAAAAGTACTGGGCAGGGACAGACCCTTTGGCCCACAATGTCTGTGCTGAACATAATGCCAAGCTAAATTAACCTCCTCTGCCTGCAGATGATCCATATCCCTCCATTCCCTGCACATCCATGTGCCTGTCTAAAAGCCTCATCAACGCCACTATCCAATTTGCCTCTACTACCACTCCTGGCAGCATGTCCAGGCACTCATCACCCTCTGTGTAAAACACTTGCCTTGCAGATCTCCTTTAAACCTTGCCCATCTCATGTTGAAGCTAAGATAGACACAAAAAGCTGGAGTAACTCAGCGGGACAGGCAGCATCGCTGGAGAGAAGGTATGGGTGATGTTTCGGGTCGAGACTCTTCTTCAGACTCAGACCCGAAATGTCACCCATTCCTTCTCTCCAGCTTTTTGTGTCTATCTTCTGTTTAAACCAGCATCTGCAGTTCCTTCCTACACATCATGTTAGAGCTAGGTCCTCTAACCTTTGACATTTCCATCCTGGGAAAACAGAAGGAATAACGGTGTAGACTACTTTCTAAATGTGGAGTGGATTCAGAAGTCGGACGTACATAGGGACGTGGGAGTACTGGTGCCGGATCGCAAAAGGTTAATTTGTTGGTTGAGTTCGCAGTGAGGAAGGCAAATGCAATGTTAGCATTCATTTTGAGGGGACGAAAATATAATACCAGCTATGTAATGCTGGGGATTTATAAGGCGCTGGTGAGGCCACCTTTGGAATATTGTGAGCAGTTTTGGGCTACACATTTAGTTTACTTTAGTTTATTACTGTCACGTGCAACAAGGTACAATGAAAAATGTTTTGTTTGTGTGCTATCCAGTCAAATAAAGACTATACATGAATACAATCAAGCCAAGGGTACTGAGGATGTGCTGGCATTGGAGAGGCCCATAGGAGTTTTACCAGAATGGTGCAGAGGATGATTGGATTAATGTATAAGGAGAGTCCGAAGGTTCTGGGCCTACACTCGATCACGTTTAGAAGGATGAGGGGGAGGATATCATTGAAACCCACCAGATAATGAAAGGCCTATGTAGAGTGGACGTGAAAAGGATGCTTTCAGTAATGGGAGAGTCCAGAACCACAGCCTCAGAATAAAAGGACATACCTTTAGAATGGTGGTGAATATGTGGAATTCATTGCCTCAGATAGCTGATAAGGACAAAACATTGGGTATTTGTAACATGGAGATTGATAGATAAGGACGCCACAGGTTACGGGGAGAAGGCAAGAGAATGAGGTTGAGAAGGAAAAAAATTGAACATTTGTGATTGAATGGCAGAGTAGACAAGTTGTGTGAGAGGGCCTAACTCTGCTCTTATATCTAGCTGTCTTATGGTTCTGCCTTTTTACCCTGCCTTTCATCATTTTATATTCTTTTATCAGGTCTCCACTCAATCTTTTGCATTCAAGAGTAAACAATCCAAGTTTGTCTAGCTGTTCCTTGTAATTAACACCATCAACCCTGACATTCAACCTCCAAAAACAAAACACCACTTGCTCAGATTAAACTCCATCTACCATTTCTCCGCCCATCTATATTCTATTGTGTACTTTGACTTGATCGCACCATCTCCATCACAGGAGATAGGATTATCGACTAACGTCTATTATTAACCTACTGACTCCCACAACTATCTACACCACATCCCACCCTGTCTCCTGCAAAGACTCAATCCTCTACTCCCAATTCCTCCATCTAAGCTGCATCTGCGCCCAAGATGAGGTGTTCCATACTAGGTCATCCGAGATGTCCTCATTCTTTAGGGCACGGGGGTTCCCCAATTCTATCATAGATGAGGCCCTCGCACGTGTCTCCTCGGTATCCCGCAGCTTTGGTTTTTGCTCCCTCTTCCCCTAGTCCTTACCTTTCATCCCTCCATTATCAGAGTGAGGCCAAATGCAAATTGGAGGAACAGCACCTCATATTTTGCTTGGGCACCTTACAACCAAGCGGTATGAATATTGATTTCTATAACTTCAAATAACCCTTGCATCCTAGTCATTGTACTAGTCATCCTGGTGAGTTTCATTGTCTGTAACTAATTTTCACCTAGCCTAGAGCTAACAATGGCCTGTTTCCTTTATCATCATTACTTTTTTGCATATCTTTCATTCATTTTTTCTATATCTCTCTATATCAACATCTATAATCTCTCGTCTCCCTCTCCCCTGACTCGCAGTCTGAAGAAGGATCTCGACCCGAAACATCACCCATTCCTTTTCTCCAGAGAAACTGTCTGACCCGCTGAGTTACTCCAGCTTTTTGTGTCTATGTGCAAGATGTAACCAAAAAGGTTGATGAGTGCAAAGGCACACTTCAGCAAGGCATTTGATGAAGTTCTGTATGATAGGCTGCTCTGGAAGGTTATGTTGCATGGGATCCAGGGAGAGCTAGCTGAATGGATAGAAAATTGGCTTCATGGAAGGAAGCAGTGGGTAATGGTGCAAAATATTTTTATCGGAGGCCGGTGACTAGTAGTGTGCCTCAGGGATTGATGCTGGGCCCATTGCTTTTTTATGATTTATATCAATGATTTGAATGAAGGCATGATTGGTAAGTTAGCATATGACATTAAAATGGGTTGTGCCTTAGATAGCGGAGATGATTATCAAAAATTATATCAGATCGTGAGGGGAATAGAGGGTAGATGCAAAAAGTATATTACCCAAACTAGAGGAATCAGGAACCAGGGGACAAGTTGTCCAACAACTTTAGGCTGTGCACGCCACACGAACGAAGAAGAAGAACCAGGGGGCATAGGTTGAAGGTGAGAGGGGAAAGATTTAATAGGAACCTGAGGAGCAACTTTTTGTTTTACACAGGTGTTGGCGGGTATATATAACAAGCTGCCAGAGGAGGCAGTTGAGGCACGTACTATAACAACATTTAAAAGACATTTGGTCAGGTGCATGGATAGAAAAGGTTTAGAGGGATATGGACCTAACGTAGGAAAGTGGGATGTGTGTAGATGGGGCATCTTGGTCAGCATGGGTAAGTTGGGCTGAAGGGCCTGTTTCCATGCTGTATGACTATCAGATTCCATAATACTCAGCTCCTGATTACCTCCAGCAGTTATGCCCCAGTCTTTGTCATTATCCACACCCCTCTTGCCCCCACCTGACCAAATCCACCAATCCATCCCTCCTCACCTGGATCCACCTGTCACATGCCACTTCTTGCCCCACACCACCTCTTATTTATACTGGCTTGCTACCATCCATTCTTTCAATGCAAAGGAAGGGTCTCGACCAAAAATGTTGACTGTCCATTTCCCTCCACAGCCTGATGAGTTCCTCCCGCTGATTGTTTATTCCTCTGCTCTTGGCTCTGTGGGACAGACCCTTGGGTGACTGGGATACTGAAGGTCATGTAGAAACAGAATTGTGCGTATGAGTATATCAGTAAATTCCCGAATCTCCAAACACTTTCCCCCCACTATCTATTCTTTGGGTTGCAGATTTTGTTTTGAACCTCAGTCTGTAAATACCTTACAGTACCTCATTGCTCCATGAGGAGCGGTAGAGCTTCCCTACGTGTGTGGTTTACTGGCTATCGCATTTGCAGATCACTCTTGTTAAACCAGGCTTGGTTTTCAAGTGATAACATTGGTGTTTCAACATTTAGTTGAGGCCCAGTGACAACAAAGTAGATCAGCCCATCTGCCGTCATTACCTTTCATCACCTGGCTGATATGAACATCCTGATGTCTTCTCAATTGGATGCTTGCATTACGGCTGCTGCCCTGAGGTCTTGTGCACATCTCTCTGATGAAGTAGACATTGGATATTAGCAAACCCTCTCATGGATGAACTGAGGCCCAGGCCAATTTCAATGTTAGAGGCCCCCAAATCAAGATCAAGCAGAGGCCCCTCAATTTTAGAGGCCCCCAAATTAAGATCCCTTAGAACCAGACAGGCATGAGGCTCATGCCAAATGGCACTTGTTGCCCCCCCCCCCTCCCTCTGATAGGGCCTGGCTATTAGGATCAATCATAGTCTTATTGAATTGCAAAGCAAGCATGAGGGGCCAACTGGCCAACTGCTGTTCCTATTTCCTATGTTCTAGCATGCTATTCCCTTGTTATCAATCATGCCCAGCCAGGAATTGTGTCTTTTCTGAAATTGGCCAGGAGAATCAGTCACATCAGGCCAAGAGAATCAGTTACAAGGTTGGGATGGAGCAAAGTTCTTCTTGGTCTCGTGTGGAGTTTCCTGAGTTGGGCAATATGTGCTGATGGCTGTCAAGTGTGCTTGTACCATGTTAGTGATGTATTCATCAAACACGGGATTCCAGACTGGCTTGTTTTTGACAATAAATCATATTCCATGAAGATGGCATTTATTTTCCACAGGAACTCAGCTCCATGAAGATATCTTTCTGCAAAAATAGGGACATCCTGTGGCCGTGATGTATAAAGCAGCTATGGTTTGCATGTGAAGAAGAAATAAAAAATGCCGGCGACAGTCAGCATGTCAAACAGCATCTGTGGAGAGAGAAAAGGAGATAATGTCCTAATAAAGGTTACATCGAGAGGAATGAGTATCAACAGGATTTTTAATTCTTATTTTAGATTTCCACTGTCACTCAAAAAACAATCAGGTAATTGTAACCATCAGAATAGCCTGCAACTTCATATTTGTCTTTTCAATTTCATACTATTGCGTGGCCTCACCCCACCTCATGTAACTTTCCCTGCCTCGGGTTCATTTGAGCATTCCATATTTACATTGTTTTGCCTTCGGCAACCATGTATTCAGCTGTCTCGTCTCTGACTCGGGAAATTCAATCAAGAGTTGATCACAATTGGGTCACACTTATTGTGAGTGCACTGGGAATAAAAAGGTAAAATATACGACTCTGACAATGACGAAAATATTGCATGTGTTAAGAGTGCATGATTACATCAGCTGGTTACCGGGGGGTGTGTGCGTGTGCGTGTGCGTGTGTGTGTGCGTATAGAGAAGAATAGGAATTAACCGGTTCCCTTTCAGAATGGCAGGCAGTGACTAGTGGGGTACCACAAGGCTCGGTGCTGGGACCACAGCTATTTACAATATATATTATTAATGACTTCGTTGAAGGGATTACAAGTAACATTAGCAAATTTGCAGATGACACAAAACTGGGTGGCAGTGTGAACTGTAGGGGGATGCTATGAGGATGCAGGGTGACTTGGACAGATTAAGTGAGTGGGCAGATGCATGGTGGATGCAATTTAATGTGGATAAATGTGAGGTTGTCAACTTTGGTAGCAAAAACAGGAAGGAAGAATATTATCTGAATGGCATCGTTGGGAAAAGGGGAAGTACAACAGGATCTGGGGGTCCTTGTTCATCAGTCAATTAAAGTAAGCATGCAGGTACAGCAGGCAGTGAAGAAAGCAAAAGGCATGTTGTGCCTTCATAACAAGAGGAGTTCAGTACAGGAGCAAAGAGGTCCTTCTGCAGTTGTACAGGGCCCTAGTGAGACCACACCTGGAGTATTGTGTGCAGTTCTGGTCTCCTAATTTGAGGAAGGACATTCTTGCTATTGAGGGAGTGCAGCGTAGGTTCACAAGGTTAATTCCCGGGATGGCAGGACTGTCATATGCTGGGAGAATGGAGCGGCTGGGCTTGTATACTCTGGAATTTAGAAGGATGAGAGGGGATCTTATTGAAACATATGATTATTAAGGGTTTGGACAAGCTAGAGGCAGGAAACATGTTCCCAATGTTGGGGGTCCAGAACCAGGGGCCACAGTTTAAGAATAAGGGGTAAGCCATTTAGAACGGAGATGAGGAAACACTTTTTCACACAGAGAATTGTGAGTATGTGAAATTCTCTGCCTCAGAGGGCGGTGGAGGCCAGTTCTTTGGATACTTTCAAGAGAAAGCTAGATAGGGCTCTTCAAGATAGCGGAGTCAGGGGATATGGGGAGAAGGCCAGATGCCTGGACGTGTCAGTCACTCTGGAAGATCATGGGGAAGAGACCACAACTGTGATTCTAAACTGTGAATCTACTGAACTGTGAGTCTGCAATGTACTTGCAATAAATAATTTGTTAGCCCTTAATGACAATGCAATGAGTTATGAGTTGTTTGGTAATTTGGTGGCCTGCCTTCTGCTTGAAATGCTGTGAAATTGAGTTTGGCGGCCTGCACTGCCTGAAATGCTTTGAAATTGAGTTTGGTGGCTTGCACTCTGGATGAAAAACTATGAAACTAAGTTTGGTGGCCTGCACTGTGCCTTAAATGCTATGAAACTGAGTTTGGTGGCTTGCACTCTGCCTGAAATGCTATGAAATTGAGTTTGGTCGCCTGCACTCTGGATGAAAAACTATGAAACTGAGTTTGGTGGCCACCACTGCCTGAAATGCTATGAAACTGAGTTTGGTGGCCTGCACGCTGCCTGAAATGCTATGAAACTGAGTTTGGTGGCCTGCACTCGGCCCAAAATATTATGAAGCTGAGTTGGGTGGCCTGCACTGCCTGAAATGCTATGAAACTGAGTTTGGTAGCCTGCACTCTGCCTGAAATGCCATGAAACCGGGTTTGGTGGCCTGCACTCTGTCTGAAATGCTATGAAACTGAGTTTGGTGGCCTGTACTCTGCCTGAAATGCTATGAAACTGAGTTTGGTGGCCTGCACTCTGTCTGAAATGCTATGAAACTGAGTTTGGTGGCCTGCACTTTGCCTGAAATGCTATGAAATTGAGTTTGGTGGCCTGCACTGTGCCTTAAATGCTATGAAACTGAATTTGGTGGCCTGCACTCTGCCTGAAATGCTATGAAACTGAGTTTGGTGGCTTGCACTCTGCCTGAAATGCTATGAAATTGAGTTTAATTGCTTGCACTCTGGATGAAAAACTATGAAACTGAGTTTGGTTGCCTGCACTGCTGGAAATGCTATGAAACTGAGTTTGGTGGCCTGCACTCTGCCTGAAATGCTATGAAATTGAGTTTGGTGGCTTGCACTCTGGATGAAAAACTATGAAACTGTGTTTGGTGGCCTGCACTGCCTGAAATGCTATGAAACTGACTTTAGTGGCTTGCACTCTGCCTGAAATGCTATGAAACTGAGTTTGGTAGCCTGCACTCTGCCTGAAATGCTATGAAACTGAGTTTGGTGGCCTGCACTCGGCCCAAAATGCTATGAAACTGAGTTTGGTGGCCTGCACTGCCTGAAATGCTATGAAACTGAGATTGGTAGCCTGCACTCTGCCTGAAATGCTATGAAACTGAGTTTGGTGGCCTGCACTCGGCCCGAAATGCTATGAAACTGAGTTTGGTGGCCTGCACTGCCTGAAATGCTATGAAACCGGGTTTGGTGGCCTGCACTCTGTCTGGAATGCTATGAAACTGAGTTTGGTAGCCTGCACTCGGCCCAAAATGCTATGAAACTGAGTTTGGTGGCCTGCACTCTGCCTGAAATGCTATGAAACCGGGTTTGGTGGCCTGCACTCTGCCTGAAATGCTATGAAACCGGGTTTGGTGGCCTGCACTCTGTCTGGAATGCTATGAAACTGAGTTTGGTAGCCTGCACTCGGCCCAAAATGCTATGAAACTGAGTTTGGTGGCCTGCACTGCCTGAAATGCTATGAAACTGAGTTTAATTGCCTGCACTCTGGATGAAAAACTATGAAACTGAGTTTGGTGGCCTGCACTGTGCCTTAAATGCTATGAAACTGAGTTTGGTGGCCTGCATTCTGCCTGAAATGCTATGAAACTGAGTTTGGCGGCCTGCACTGTGCCTGAAATGCTATGAAACTGAGTTTAATTGCCTGCACTCTGGATGAAAAACTATGAAACTGAGTTTGGTGGCCTGCACTGCCTGAAATGCTATGAAACTGAGTTTGGTGGCCTGCACTGCCTGAAATGCTATGAAACTGAGTTTGGTGGCCTGTACTTTGCCTGAAATGCTATGAAACTGTGTTTGGTGGCCTGGGTTGACTGGGTGTCTATTCGCTGGAATTTTGAAGGATGAGAGGGGATCGTATAGAAACATATAAAATTCTTAAAGGATTAGACAGGGTAGATGCAGGAAAAAAATGTCCCGATGTTGGGAGTGTCCAGAACCAGGTGTCACAGTTTAAGAATAAGGGGTAGGCCATTTATGACTGAGATGAGGAAAACTTTTTCACCCAGAGAGTCGTGAATTTGTGGAATTCTTGGTGGAAAAGAACATCCTCTCCACATCCAGTCTATCTATGCCTTTCATTATTTATTATTCCATTCAGTTTTCAATGAGGTATGCAGGAGTTGGTGTGGGAAGGGGGACTGCAGATGCTGGTTTATACTGCCCAGCCGTTGCCCTGTGCTTCACCGAACCTGGCTGCGTGAGTCGACCCCGGACAATGCGCTGCAACTGACTGGCTTTCAACTTCAAAGAGTGGACCGCGGAGGCAGCGGGGAAATCAAGAGGCAGTGGAATATGCTTCTATACTAGGGTTTACACAAAATGCTGGAGAAACTCAGCAGGTGCAGCAGCATCTATGGAGCGAAGGAGATAGGCAACGTTTAGGGCCGAAACCCTTCTTCAGGCTGATAGGGGGTGGGGGGAGGCGGGGGGGAAGAAAGGAAAATGTAGGAGGAGGAGCCCTAGGGCTGAGGGGGAGGTGGGAAGGGGATGAGACAGCGAGGGTTAACAGAATTGAGAGAATTTAATGTTCATGCCAAGAAGATGCTGACTCCCCAAGCGGAATATGAGGTGCTGTTCCTCCAATTTGCGGTGTTGTCACTCTGGCTGTGGAGGAGGCCCAGGACAGAGAGGTCAGATACGGAATGGGAGGGGGAGTTGAAGTGCTGAGCCACCGGGAGGTCAGGTTCGTTATTGCGGACCGAGCGGAGGTGTTCGGCGAATCGATCGCCAAGCCTCCGCTTGGTCTCACCGATATAGATCAGCTGACATCTAGAGCAGCGGATGCAGTAGATGAGGTTGGAGGTGCAGGCGATCGTTTTGCCGAACACCTCCGTTCGAACATATAAGATTATTAAGGGTTTGGGCACACTAGAGGCAGGAAACATGTTCCCAATGTTGGGGGAGTCCAGAACCAGGGGCCATAGTTTAAGAATAAGGGTTAGGCCATTTAGAACGGAGATGAGGAAAAACTTTTTCACCCAGAGGGTTGTGAATCTGTGGAATTCTCTGCCTCAGAAGGTAGCCGGGGCCAATTCTCTGGATGCTTTCAAGAGTTAGATAGAGCTTTTAAAGATAGTGGAGTCAGGGGATATGGTGAGAAGGCAGGAACGGGGTGCTGATTGTGGATGATCAGCCATGATCACAGTGAATGGTGGTGCTGACTTGAAGGGCCGAATGGCCTACTCCCACACCTATTATTTATTGTCTCACCCTGGCCAGACTCTTTGAAGCACTTCCCTCTGGAAGGCAACTCCGGACTGTCAAAGCCACCACAGCTAGACAAAAAAACAACTTTTTTTCCACGAGGAGTTCTACTCAACACCAAAAGTCTGTCGCCGCCTTGTGCTCTAGCAATTTATTTCATTCTTCACGTTTAAATTATAATGTTTTATTTTTAATTGTCTACTGTGTACTGCGTTGTTCCTTGCGAGCAAAGCACCAACGCAAATTCCTTGTATGTATACATTATCTGTTTATTTACACTTTATCTGCTTATTTATTGATGTGTGTATATATTTATGTAATGGTGTATGGACACACTGTATTTGTGCCTACTATATTCCGTTGTGCTGATGCAAAGCAAGAATTTTGTTTTATTATCTGGGACATACGACAATAAACTCTCTTGACTTGACGTACTTGGCTAATAACGTTTATTCAATTCGAGATTGAGACAAAGCAAGATTGAGTCTATTTCCTTCGCTCCACAGATGCTGCCTCACCCGCTGAGTTTCTCCAGCATTTTTGACAACCTATTCATTCATACCTATTTACTCATGTGTGTATTTATTTATTCATGTGTGTATTCACGTATATAATGGTTTATGGACACACTGATCTGTTTTGTAGTCAATGTTCTGTTGTGCTAAGCAAAGAAAGAATTTCATTGTCCTGTGACATGACAATAAATCCTTTTGACGATTTTTTACCTTCGTTCAATTTCTGAAGCTTCTGAAATTTCGTTCAGACCGAAAGGTCTGAATGACAATAAAAGTTTTGTTTTAAGGGGTTGGACAGGCTAGATGCAGGAAGATTGTTCCCGATGTTGGGGAGGTCCAGGGCAAGGGTTCACAGCTTAAGAATAAGGGGGAAATCCTTTAGGACCGAGATGAGAAGGACTTTTTTCACACAGAGAGTGGTGGTTCTCTGGAACTCTCTGCCACAGAGGGTAGTTGAGGCCAGTTCATTGGCTATATTTAAGAGGGAGTTAGATGTGGCCCATGTGGCTAAGGGGATCAGAGGGTATGGAGAGAAGGCAGGTACGGGATACTTAGTTGGATGATCAGCCATGATCATATTGAATGGCGGTGCAGGCTCGAAGGGCCGAATGGCCTACTCCTGCACCTAATTTCTATATTTTCCTATTGCTATGTATCCATTGTCTTTTTATAGATATGTATATAGCGCCGCAGAACTGTGCACCTTATCCCCCCCCCCCCCCTTTTTATTTTGCACTGAGTAGGAGCAGCTTTTAATCTCATTGTACATGTGTATAGTGACAATAAAAGGCATTCTGATTCTATTGGGGGTTACACAAAAAGCTGGAGTTTCTCCAGCTTTTTGTGTAACCCTCGATTCTCCAGCATCTGCAGTTCCTTCTTTAACATTCTGATTCTATTCCTACCTTGAGACAAAATAATGTGGGTGCTGCTGGTACCCCGCGAGTGGTCAGGGGGTGGCGCTGTTCCGCGCATGCTCGCGGGGAGGGGGGGTGAAGGGACTGAGAGGGGGGCGCAGTGCGCAGGCGCGGCGCACAATGGCGGAGCTGGGCAAGAAGTACTGCGTCTACTGCCTGGCCGACGTGACCAGCCTGCGGCTCCGCTGCACCGAGTGCCAGGACATTGAGCTGTGCCCCGAGTGCTTCTCGGCCGGCGCCGAGATCGGCAGCCACCGTCGCTGGCACGGCTACCAGCTGGTGGACGGGGGCAGGCTGACGGTGTGGGGGCCCGAGGCGGAGGGCGGCTGGACGAGCCGGGAGGAGGAGCTGCTGCTCGACGCCATCGAGCAGTACGGCTTCGGCAACTGGGAGGACGTGGCGCGCCTGGCGGGGGCGCGCGCGCCGCCGGAAGTGATGGAACATTACGTCAGCGCGTACGTGCACGGCAACCTGGGGCGCGCCTGCATCCCCGACGTCATCCCCAACCGCGTCACCGACCACACCTGCCCGGGCGGGGCGGGCGCGCCGTTGTCGCCCAGCCTCACCACGCCGCTGCCGCCGCTCGACATCACCGAGGCGGAGCAGCAGCAGCTGGGCTACATGCCGCTGCGCGACGACTACGAGGTGGAGTACCTTCAGGAGGCCGAGGCGCTCATCAGCGGCCTGGCGCTCAACTACGACGACGAGGAGGTGGACATCGAGCTGAAGCGCGCGCACGTGGACATGTACGTGCGGCGGCTGCGCGAGCGGCAGCGGCGCAAGGACGTGGCGCGCGACCACGGGCTGGTGCCCGCCTTCCTGGGGCGCGAGCGGCGGGAGCAGCGGGAGCGCGCGCCGCCGCCGACGGCCACCACGACGACCACGGCCACCACGGCGGCGACGCCCTCCTCTCTCCTCCTCCCTCCGCCGCCTCTCCCCCCTCCTCCTCCGCCGCCGCCGACCCCCCCGACACCTCCTCCGCCTCCCCGGCAGCGGGAGCGGGAGCGCGCGCGGGCGGCGGCGGCGGCAGCAGCCAGGGAGAGGGAGGCGTCGGCGGCGGCAGCTGCTGCTGCTGCTGCGGCGGCGGCTGCTGCCCGGGAGAGGGGGGGTGAGTCGTCGTCGTCGGCGGCGGCGGCGTCGTGGTGCCGGGAGGAGCGCGAGCTGCGCGCGCGGCTGCGGCCCGCCTGCCAGCTGCTGTCGGCGCGCGAGTTCGACGACTGCTTCGAGAACCTGCGGCGGGAGCGCGCGCTGCGGGCCAAGGTGCGCGAGCTGCAGCGGCACCGGCGCAACGGCATCGCCAGCAGCGAGGAGTCGGCAGAGTACGAGGCGGCTCGGCACAAGCGGGAGCGCCGCAAGGAGCTGCGGGCCAGCGGCGCCGGCATCACCGCCGCCATCACCGTCGCCGCCACCACCACCGGCACCACCACCGGCGGGGCGACAACCAACACGACCTCCACAACCGCCGCCAAGCGGCCCAAGGACGAGTCAGCCGCCGCCGACTTCAACAACGCCATGGAGAACCTGTCCGGCTTCGACCTGCTCTCCGAGCGGGAGAAAGTCCTGTGCGGCTCGCTGAACTTGAGCCCCGGGCGCTACCTCACCGTCAAGACCATCATCATCAAGGACTACCTACAGAAGAGGCAGGGCATCCCGTCCAAGAGCCGCCTGCCCGGCTACCTGGACAAGGTGCTGAAGAAGAGGATATTGAGCTTCCTAACGGAGAGCGGCTGGATCGCCCGGGACACTTCTTGATGCCTTCCCCTAAAGCGTGGGGTGCAAAGATAATACCCGCCTGCAAATGTTTCTTCTAAAAGGTGCAACTGCTGCCAATCAGTCGTCCCCACTCGCGCAGAGAAAGCACCAGGTTTCCATGCAAGTGGAATTGACCGCACTGATTTTTTTTAATGTCATCTCACCTGGGGATATAATTGCATAAACCCTATTTTTTCACAATTCATCCTTTAAACAATAACAGACAACTATGGTCATGAAAGCTCTTGGTCTGACTGAGGGGTGGTGATGACTGACTGTTGACATCGAAATCTGAGCCTCAAATTGTTCAGCCACTAAACTGAGGAATTAAAAATTGTGTTATTTTAAATGGCTTAATTTTCTATTTATTAATAGACGCAGCAGGAACTTAATGATCTCCAGCCAGATTTGTCTGTTCCATTTGTAACTTGACAAAATTATTTTGCTGAAGGATATGGGGATTTTACGGTTCAGGATTATGATGTATTATTGCTGGACTTATGGATATGTAGACGAACTTGTGATCAACACACTTTCAGATAGGTGTTTGTGTAACACACAGAGGGTGAGAGTTGCCCAATATACAGGTTAGTAGCAGATGCAGCTAACATGTAAAGTGTAGGGCAAGCTACTGCATGTTGGGAAATTGTAAACTTTACTCAGTTGCTAGCTTTTTACCTGGAAAATGTGCATTTTAAATGCATTGTTGACTTTTACTGATTCAGTGGAAATCTTAGAAATGTGGGTGACATTGAAGAGGATTCAAATTGAGCTGTGATATATTGCATTGATGGAGATTTTGATTGGGCTGGCCAATTCACCCACTTAGCTCATCAGCCACAAAATTCCCTTCAATAACTTAATATTTTAAGTCAATGATCTTTTATTATAGCAGATGAAAGATTGGTGACTTGAAAAGTGAACGGTATCTTTTTTTAAAAAAAGTTTGCTCTTTAATGGGGCTTTATATTTTAGTACAAACGTGTTACATCCTATTCTGAGCCCATTTTCAACATTGAGTATTTTGGCACTGACTTTTCTTCTACATTGATGCACATTAACTGTTTGCCATCACAAGATCTGTTCCTTCCCTCTTTCATTAAATGACATTTGAGTTACCTGTTCCCAATTTTAAACCCTCTTGTAGGACTCTTGTAGAGTCTCAAGAAGGGTCTTGACCCAAAACGTCACCCATTCCTTCTCTCCAGAGATGCTGCCTGTCCCGCTGAGTTACTCCAGCATTTTGTGCCTACCCCTTGTAGGACTGACTGAAATCAAGGGCCTGCCCTTATTGTAAAAATCAACATTGTAACAAATCATAGTTATAATATCCATATCCTGATTTAAAACGTTAATCAGAATGAAAATGATGATGTTGTAACTTTTGAGAAAAATGCAACGTTTGTTGCTTAAAAAAACCTCGGGGCTGACTAAAATTGTCCTTGGACCATGAAACACTGCATGAAATTAAATGCCCAATTAGAGTATGTAAGGTATGTTTGTAAGTAAATTATGTGATAAAGCACAACATTTGTGAACGTCATTTGGTGAGAACAGGTGTTTTTACATAGATGACGTGCCATATTCTGAAGATTGCACAATTCAGACAGTGAGATTACAAGTACTTCTAAGTACAAAAACAAAGTATGCAAAATAATACAATTAATATAAAACACATCTTTTTAGAGTAAGTACCAAAAGTTGCAAATAGTTATACTGCAATCCATGAATAATAAACTTGTTTTAGAGTTTCTGGTACCATTCAGTTCACTCTATTTCCATTTAAACAAATATTACTCATGTGGCACTGAACAGTTGTAACTGGAATCTGAATAGATGTATAAGTGATGTACTGCCTGGTCCAGTGGTGCATTCTTTTCAAAATGTGTGAAAGGGGAATGAATTGTCTGCAGGATTTAACAAGAAAAGGGCTACACCATTGGCACTCCAGACTTACACAAATCTGAATTGTGTTCTTTATGCTTCTGTGTAAACTTTAAAAAAAAAAAAAAAAATCCCCATCAATGCCTTTACTCCTTTGGGAAGATTGGGGGAGGGAGGGCTTCCATTAATATCATTCCTTAGGAGTGTTTTTTGTTGTCAGCAAGGTGAACTCAGACACGATGTACTGTTGTGCAAACTCAGAACAGGCACGGCCTGTCAGCTTCTGACTCCCATTGGGTAAACCATCAAAGGAAAACTGTGTTAGTATTTTTCATTGAATGTGAATTAACGTGCAGTTAAAATGTCACGATTCCTTATGCACCTCTAATTGTTTAGTTGGTAGATTTCTCCTCCGTACAACCGGTGAGCTGGGTCTTCAGTTGATATTTTCAAGAAATGTCATTGTTAATGGAAATGAACAAAACATATGTTTGTGGTAGGGGAATTTTGAAAACTTGTATTCCTCAAAAAATGAATTTTGTGATAAGTGAATAATATTCTCATGCAGGTTAATGTACAACCCACAGGGAAGCCTTCTATATCTTTTTTTAAATGAAACAAACCTATGGGTTTTTGTTGATCCATTTAATAATTTTAGGCTTTTAATAATATAGCCCATAAATTATTTAGATAAATTAATTTCTGATTTGTGCACACTTGATGTCACTAGTGCACTCAAAGCGCATAACCAACAAGATGTTCATTGCTGACTGGTTTTTAATTTTGTACAAAATACAAGTGCCTACAGGAGCTTGCCTAGAGGTCAGGATGAATTCCAAGTTTGTGCTGAATTGGCTTGGGTATAAAGTGGTTTGTGGCACAGTTGATACTTAATGTCGTGGGAGTGAGTTGACCATGCTCTTGCTCTTTATCCGGTGGCCTATGCTGAATAAGCATTGAGAATGTAAACAATGGGTAAAATTGGGAAACTATTAATAGTAGGTAGGTCCTATTCAGTGTATACATTGAATTGTTTCTTTGTACTTGTATACTTGTACGTTTACCATTTCCTGCCAATTCAAAATAAGCTTGAGATTCAACCTACTTCCTGGCATTTAGGCCTCCTCTTCCCTCCCCTGCAGTTAATCATCCGCTACTCAGCACGGTTGGCCCTGGCAATAGTTGGAGAGATGTGCTATGCTATGCCTCGTCTCATTGTTTGCTTGTGCTGGGTAGGAAATATTTCATTAACTATACTAAATTTCCTAGCCTGACTATCCATAAACCTAAAAAAAAAGAGGGTGGGTTTCTGAACTAGTCCAAGTTTTTAGCAGGAGTAAAATTATTAGCGCACTAAATGGGAAGGATGTCCTTATTAGAATGGAAGGGGTACCGGGGTTTCTATATCGCAAAATCGGTAACATTCTGTATTTTATTTGACACACTAAATTGTATCCATGGAATTGTTGCACTATTTTCAGCTCATTGTTATTTATATAATTGGAAGTTATTTTTGAATATTTGTAAAAGGTCCTATGGCTTTTTCGTAAGTAAATCCCACGGTGCGTGTTGAGGTTGACATGTTTTGAATCCCATGACATGATATGACAACTGCATTAACTATGCTGGCCCCGCTCACTCTACATTGCGGAGTGGGCATTTTGATTGAGAGATTGAAGAAAACTAAATATGATTTTTAATGCAGAAGGGATCTTTAAAATACAACCTGACTACTTCCACTGTTAGCTCTCATAGCTTCAATTGCAAGGTTCAGGAAACTCGGTTAGATTATTGCCTTGATTTTGTTTGCACCATGTTGACTCATTCTAGTAGCTAAATTGACTTATTCTAGTAGCTAAATGTAGCAGACAGCTAAAGTGAAAGGTCATAACCGAATGGAATGTATAGCTGTGCACCATATCATTATTGTGTTGAGATTTGTTTTGGGGGGGAAGGGGGTGAATTAGGGGTTTAAAATGACTCCAGCTTTGGATAAATGAATAATTATAACGTATATCTATTAATGTGCCTAATTTCTAGGTGTCTGAACAAATGTCAAAGCACTTAATTTAGTGCTCCATATCTTGGAAAATTACAGGCATGTATGTAGCTTAATTTTGTTTTGTTACATGCAAGACAGACACCTGTTTACTGACTTGGACTCAAAATTTGAATAATTGTAAGTACTCTGAAATACTCAAAAGTGGAAACGAACTTTCGGAGTGAAATAATTCCTGTGCCATTCTGTTTGACGAATTAGTAGAACTATGTTGCTGTGTTTCAGCTGGAAATGTTTTTGACCATCTTTTTCTATTTGTTGGTGTTTTGTAAATCTTGTACTTTTGAGATTTATTTATGATGGGGAAGATATTTTAAAATAATATACTTGGCTTTACCCTGAATGCAGGGTGAAGATATAATGTTCAGAGTGTAGAGTGACGGACACATTATTCGGAATTTTACATTTATTTTCCATTTTGTACCTTTTAATTTATTGTTTGTACTTTTTGAAGAAGCAGATCTCTATAGTATTTCATCCTGCATCATGGTACATGAATACCCCTGTATACACTGTAGCAAATAAGGTTTAAAAAAAAATCCTGAGTAACCTATTTGTTTTGCTGCTTGTATATTTTGTAAATATAAATAATACATGGTTATCAAATAGGTTGTCGTGACCCACTGGTGACGTTTGGTTGTAAACAGCAGCTTTTGACTTTTAATAAGTTTGAAAAAAATAAAAATCTAGAAATTGTTGGTGGGAATAGCAGAAGGCAAACTATATTTTTTTATTAAGTCTTTATTCTCAATTGAGAAAACTTTCAATCCATGTAACACTGAGAAAATTGTGGATTATTTTTGTAAAATTGCATTACTAGATATTCAAAGGATAGATTAGATTCCTGCAAAGAATGGTAGGACACTTGGATTCAATTGTTTGGAATATGTTCAATGTTTTTTAAATTTCAGAATATTTTAATTTTGAAGCAGAAATGCTACCTTTGATGGTTGATAATTTTGGACTGAATGTAATGTATTCAAGGCAGTGTGAAAACAGTATGAATGTGTGGAAAAGGACACTACAAACTGTTTGATGCATATAATAATAGTACTTTTCTCGTTTAGTATTTCTTGTGAAAGTAATTTCTGTTCACTTTGCCCATGGCTACTATTAAAAAAGCATGTTACAGTAAATGTGTTGTACAGTTAATGGAATTGCATATGTTGCTTGTACACCATTGCAAGAAAAGCAGGTGAGTATTGACTCTGCTTTTCTACTGAAGCCTCAATGGGTCTAAATGTTATGATTATCATTTAAGTCATTTTTGACAGTCTGCTTTTGTTTATTCTCTGAAGATGGCTGTTGCTGCCAAGTATGGCATCTGTTGATTATTCCCAGTTTTCTCCCCAGTTGTCATACATACAACCTTCGGTATCCTTGTGGTGCACATATTCACACATGTGTGTTTGAGTTGTATTGGGGGGGGCTTGGGACAGGGGAGGGTGGGAATGATAATATCACTAGGTCAAAATCTGATGATGAGCATCCTCGGAATTCGGTGGTGCAGCATGGAACCAGTCCATTTGGCAACCATTGAGCATTTACTTATTTGCTCATTTTGTACTCCCGACATTTGAATTTATCCTACCCGAATCTACCACTAGGGGAAACTTGATTGTCAATTAATATACCAAGCTTCACATCTTTATGATATGAGAGGAAGCAAAAGCATCCAGAAAGCACTGGCGTTCAAGATTGAACTTGGGTAACTGGAGTTGTATGGTAGCGCTGTACTATGTCATTCCAGATTGGCCTTCCAGAGACTGAACCAGTGGAAAGCAACTCAGCCAAATGGTGTCCCCAGCTGCATCTTCGGGACCTGCACAGGGATATTTGATGCCATCTATAACTTCTCACTACATTCTGTGGTCCTTGCTGCTTTAAGAAAAACACTATCATTCTTGTGCCAAAGAGAAGCTAGGTAATATGCCTTAATGACTATCATCCAGTAGTTCTGATATCCACCATCATGAAGTGTTTGAGAAGTTTGTCGTCGTACACGTTAACTCCAGCCTCCCAGACATCCTTGGTGCATGGCAGTTTGTCGATTGTCGCCACGGGTCCACAATAGATGTAATTTCCCTGGCCTTACTCTTTGAAACAAGGACATCTACATCAGCCTCTGATTATAGCTCCACCTCCACATCATAATTCCAATCAAATTTGTCCCCAAACTCCTGGACCTAGAAATCAATCCACTCTGCCACTGGGGTTACACAAAAAGATGGAGAAACTCAACGGGTACAGCAGCATCTAAGGAGCGAAGGAGATAGGCGACGTTTCGGGTCGAGACCCTTCTTCAGACTGGTCAGGGATCAGGGAAACGAGAGATATAAACAGTGATGTGGAGAGATAAAGAACAATGAATGAAAGATATGCAAAAAAGTATTGATGATAAAGGAAACAGGCCATTGTAAGCTGTTTGTGGTGTGAAAATGAGAAGCTAGTGCGACTAGGGTGGGGGGGGGGGGGGGGGAGATGGAGAAGGAATGTCAGGGCCCGAGGGCTGAGGGAGAGGTGGGGAGGGGGCAGTCTGGGTTAACAGAATTGAGAAAATTCAATGTTTAAGCCCAGAGGATGCAGACTGCCCAAGCGGAATATGAGGTGCTGTTCCTCCAACTTGCGGTGTTGCTCACTCTGGCGGTGGAGGCGGCCCAGGACCGAGAGGTCGGATACGGAATGGGAGGGGGAGTTGAGGTGCTGAGCCACCTGGAGGTCGGGTTGGTTATTGCGGACCGAGCGGAGGTGTTCGGCGAAACGATCGCCCAGCCTCCGCTTGGTCTCACCGATGTAGATCAGCTGGCATCTGGAGCAACGGATGCAGTAGATGAGGTTAGAGGAGGTGCAGGTGAACCTCTGTCGGACTTGGAATGACTGCTTGGGTCCCTGAAAGGAGTGGATGGGGGAGGTGAAGGGACAAGTGTAGCATCTCTTGCAGTTGCAAGGGAAAGTGCCCGGGGAAGGAGTGGAGCGGGAGGGAAGGGAAGAATTGACAAGGGAGTTGCGGAGGGAGCGGTCTTTGCGGAAGGCAGACGGGGGGGGGGGAGATGGGAAGATGTGGCGAGTGGAGGGGTCACGTTGGAGGTGGCGAAGCTGGCGGAGGACTATCTGTTGGTGGGGTGAAAGGATCCACTCTGCCACTGGATCCTTAACGTTTTGACACATAGACTGCAATAAGTGAGGATAGGTGACAAAACAACTCCATGATAATTCTCAACACTGGTGCCTCAAGGGTGCATTCTCAGCTCCTTTATTATGCTCCTTTACCTTCAAGGCTGGCCAAATCCTGCTCGAACTCCATTTGTAAGCTTGTAGATGACACTTGTGGGCTGAAACTAGAATAGTATTGAGATGGACTACAGGAAGGAGATGGAGAGCTCAGTAATATGGTATCAATAAAATTACCTCTCCCTCTGTCGGCAAGATAAAGGAGCTAGTTAGTTTTTGACTGCAGGAAGAGCTGTGCAGTACGTGCCCCAGTCAGCATTAATGATGCCCTAGTGGAAATGATTAAATGCTTTATGTTCACCAACAATTTGTCCAGGACCAAACATGACGAAGCTACAGCCAAAAAAACATATCAATAACTACATCTTCAGAAGAATAAGTAATTGTGGTATGTCTCCCAACAACTTCCTAACTTAAACAAATGTACCATAGAACCCATATCATCTGGTTTATTGAGAACTGCTTTGCCCAAGACATTGCAGAGTGTGTATGTAGCATAGTGTATCACACAGTCCAGCCTCCCCACCATTGATTCAATCTATACTTCATGCTTTCCTCGAAGCCGCCAATGTAATCAAGGACCTATATAATCAAGGTCATTCTCTTCTCCCCTCACCGGTCGGGCAAAAGATACAAAAGCATGAAAGACGTTCCCCCTGATTAATGAACAGCCATTAAATGACTACTGAATATTTTGCCCATAATCTAGGGTGTAGTCCAGTCCTTCCAACTGAGGTAACTGCGGACATTACTTTTTTTTAACTGTAATGGTACAATACTGGAAAAGTGTATTTGGCACTCTGGTATTTTCCTCTTTGCAGTACGTGGTATAAATGTGTGGGCGTGATTATATTCATACTATGATTTGATGTAATTGGATAGCACACAAACTAAAACATAACAATACTTTCATGCAAGCAATGAAATGTTTCAAGAAAGCATGCCTGATTTTTTTAAATGTAAAACTTTTCTTGATTTTGTGAAAATATCTACCATTTTTTAAAAACTTTCAATACAGAATATACAATACAAATTTAAGATATGTCTTGATTTATTTGATAAGGACTTAAATTATTGGAACCTGGTAACTAAAGTCTGCTGTGATGTCATATCTGAATCCCTTGAATGCATTGTCTTAGAACAATGTAATATTTGTAAATTAAACAAAGCAGAAATATAGCTGCAATAATGTTGTTTTCTCATGATCTCAATTCTCTTTCTCATCTCAATATTGTTCAAAGGAGAAGCAAGCTAAGGAAAGAATATGGCGTGATTTTAATTTAGAATCTCAATTCTTGGAGTTTTTAGAATGGGAGGATTTCATTGAAACATACAAAATTAAAGAGCTTGACAGTTAATGCCAATTGGTAGCTTAATTGACCACTGTAAATTACCGCATGTAAGTGAATAGGAGTATTTGGATGACATTTATGAATACATAAGGGACTGATGAAATTGCTCTGAGCCAATATAGGAGGACATATGGCCATCAAGTATGTCATATAAGAATTATTTTTGGACGCAAAGAAATTTGGAATATGACAAAATGGTATTAAGGCAAAAGATTAGCCATGATCTAAATGTTTGAATGGCCTACTTGGGTTCCTATTTTTCTAGTTCCCAAGTGTGAAGAATTATGTCCTCATTCGTGTTCTTGACCTGAAGCATCGCCAATTCCGTTCCTCACATTGATCTTCCAGGATGCACTGAGTTGCTCCAGCAGTTTATTTAACTACTATCTCATGGGAAGCTAAACAGTTAAATTCTTCGCAGTTGAAACAATTTGCACAATCATTCTCTCCAAATTCTGTACCTCATAGGTGAGTATTTTTTTCAAGTCATAGCATGTAAATGTGGCTTTCTTAATCATATTCAATTTTGGAAGTTGGATACATAGAAAACATAGAACAATAGGTGCAGGAGTACGCACTTCGAGCCAACAACGTCACTCAGTATGATCATGGATGATCATCTAAAATCAGTACCCCGTTCCTGCTTTTCCCCATATCCCTTGATTCCTTTAGCTCTAAGATCTAAATCTAACTCAAAAACATCCAATGAATTGGCCTCCACTGCCTTCTGTGGCAGAGAATTCCACAGATTCACAACTGGGTGAAGATGTTTTTCCTCATCTCAGTCCTAAATGGCTTACCCCTTATTCTTAAACTGTGACCCCTGATTCTGGACTCCCCCAACATCGGGAACATTTTTCCTGTATCGTGCCTGTCCAATCCTTTAAGAATGTTATCCAACCTACCCAAGTCACCCTGCAGCCTCACAGCATCCTCCTTGCAGCTCACACTGCCACCCAGCTTTGTGTCATCCGCAAACTAGGAGATGTTACATTTAATTCCTTTGTCTAAATCGTTAATATATATTGTAAATAACTGGGGTCCCATCACTGAGCCTTGTGACACCCCACTAGTCACTGACTGCCATTCTCAAAAGTACCTGTTAATTCCTACTCTTTGGTTCCTGTCTGCCAACCAGTTCTCAATCCATATCAATACCCTACCCCCAATACCAGGTGCTCTCATTTTGCACACTAATCTCTTGTGTGGGACCTTGTGAAAGGCTTTTTGAAAGTCCAGTTACACCACATCCACTGGCTCTCCCTTATCCATTCTACTTGTTACATCCTCAAAAAAATCCAGAAGATTAGTCAAGCATGATTTCCCCTTTATACATCTATGCTGACTTTGACCAATCCTGTCACTGTTTTCTAAATGCACTGCTATTACATCTTTAATAATCGACTCTAGCATCTTCCCCACTACCGATGTAAGGCTAACTGGTCTATAATTCCCTATTTTCTCTCTCCCTCCTTTAAAAGTGGTGTTACATTAGCTACCCTACAGTCCACAGAAACGAATCCAGAGTCTATAGAACATTGGAAAATGATCACCAATGCATCCACAATTTCTAAGGCCACCTCCTTGAGTACTCTGGGATGCAAACCACCAGGCCCTGGGTTTTTATCTGCCTTCAGTCCCAACAGTTTACCTAACACCATTTCCTGACTAATGTGGATTCCGTTCAGTTCCTCAGTCCCCTAGTATTTCTGGGAGATTGTCTTCCATAGTGAAGACAACCAAAGTACTAATTTAACTGCCATTTCCTGTTTCCAATTATAAATTCACCTGTCTCTGATTGTAAGGGACCTACATTTGTCTAATCCTTTTTACATATCTAAAGAAGCTTTTACAGTTAGTTTTTATATTCCCCGCAAGCTTTCTTTCATGTTTTTTATCCCTCTTAATTAACCCCTTTGTCCTCTGTTGAATTCTAAATTTCTCCCAGTCCTCCAGTTGGCTGCTTTCTCTGGCCAATTTATATGCCTCTCCCTTGGATTTAACACTCCTTGATTTCCCTCGTTAGAAATGGTTAAGCCGCCTTCCCCGTTTTATTTTTTCGCCAGACAGGGATGAACAATTTTTGGAGTTCATTCATGCGATCTTTAAATCTTTGCTATTGCATCTCCACCGTCAACCCTTTAAGTATAATTTGTCAGTCTATCCTAGCCAATTCCTGTCTCTTACCTTCTAAGTCTCCTTTCATAGAAACATAGACATAGAAAATAGGTGCAGGAGTAGGCCATTCGGCCCTTCGAGCCTGCACCGCCATTCAATATGATAATGGCTGATCATCCAATTCTTTCTTTAAGTTCAGGACCCTAGTCTCTGAATTAACCATGTCACTCTCCATCCTAATGCAGAATTCCACCATATTATGGTCACTGATGCCCAAGGGGCATTGCACAACAAGATTGCTAACTAATCCTTCCTCATTACATAATACCAAGTCTAAGATGGCCTGCCCTCTAGTCGGTTCCTCTACATATTGGCATAAAAAAACCCATCCCGTATACTTTCCAAGAAATCCTCAGAGCTGTTACCAATTTGGTTGGCCCAATCTATATGTAGATTAAAGTCACCCATGATAGCTGCTGTACCTTTGCTACACGCATCCCTAATTTCCTGCTTGATGCTATGCCGAACCTCCCTACTGCTGTTTGGTGGTCTGTATACAAATCCAACAAGTGTTTTCTGCCCTTAGGTATTTCGCAGTTCTACCCACGCTGATTCTACAACATCCAAGCTAATGCCTCCTTATTATTGCATTACTTAAGAATTGGAACTTAAATTTCTACCCTGCCTTTGGATTTCATAGCCTTAATTCTAACCCGACGTTGAGAAGTCCTTTTGTAAATTTTTATTTAGTTCTTGAATCTTGCAGTGTGTTTTTGTTATATTGAATGAGAGAACTAATATAATAATGGAAATAGTTCGTTCATGTGATTGAATAGCGTAACTACCACAAGGTGGTGCAAGATACAAGTGCTGGAAAGAAATGGCTTAGTCATCATCTATAAAAAAACTTAAGTCTACAGATGCAGAGCTTTCATCAAAATATTAACTTGCTAGTTCATCCATCCAGCATAATTCCTAGCATCCATCCAGCCAACTGAGACAAAAGCACACTGGATAGCCACCAAGTGGCCACAGGAGTGGAAGGCAACCTGGCCTCCATTACACAGCTACATCTCTTCACCAGATAAAAGCTGTCCAGGGTCTGACCTCCCCAGAGGAGCATGGGTGAAGCTCAACAGACTTCGTACTGGCGTTGGGCGTTTCAATGCCAGCACGAGGAGATAGGGGCTCCACCAGAACCCAGCCTGTGAATTCGGAGCAGAACAACAGACAGCCAACCATGTCATCTCTAAGTGCCCGCTCTACCACCCACCAAATGGAGCTCAGGTCCTGGCAGACATTGACGCAGAAACAACAACCTGGCTGCTCAACACCCGGCTTGAGATCTAACTATCCCTTTGCTTTATTTATGTTTCATTAGCACGAAGAAGACTTAAGTCTGAAGAAGGGTCCCAAACTGGTATGTCATCTGTTCATTGCCCTCCACAGATGCTGCCTGACCTGATGTGTTCATTCAGCATTTTGCACTTGACAAGAGCTCCTGCACTCGAATGCCTTGACTGCAGAAAGCAAATGTGCCAACTGCCTGCCTGTACCATCACTTTTGGGCTTCGGTGATTCTGTGCCCCTGTCGCTGTTCTACAACACTCTCCGGGACTCTGCCAATTACTTTACAAGTACTGCCCTAGTTTAATTTGCCAAAATACAAAATTGTGCACTTCTCCGAGTTGTATTTCGTCTGCCATTTCAGGGCCCACTTCCCCAGTACATCTTGGATCTTGTAATTTTAGGCAACCTTCACTTTAGTGTCATTTGCAAACTTTCCATGCTAACACATTGTCATCCAAATCATTAATATGGATGACAAACAGAAGACCCATCATTAATCCCTGCACCAAACCACACATCACAAACCTTCAATCTGAATAACCTTCCACTTCCACCCTCTGACTCCTTCCACCAAGCTATCCAATTGGCTTGCTCATCCTGGATCCCATGTAATCTAATTTTACACACTAGCCTACCATACAAAGCCTTGTCAAAAGCCTTGCTAAAGTCCATGTAGACAGTGCCTACTGCCCTCAATAATCCTCTTCAAAAAGACCTCAAATCAAGTTTGCGAGACATGACTTGCCACGCACAAAACCACGTTGACCATCCCTAATTAGTCCTTGCCATTCCATATGCTGGTAGATCCTGTCCCTCAGAATCCGCTCCAGCAGCTATCCCATCACTGCCGTGAGGCTCACTGGTCTATAATTCCCTGGCTTGTTCTTGCAGCCTTGCATAAAAGCATAGCATTCCGGTGCCAGTTTTCTGGTACCTCCCTGTGGTTAAAGATGCTGTATATGTCTCTGCCAGGGCTCCAGTAATTTCTTACCAAGCTTCCCACAATGTCTCAGCATACACATTATCCTGCCATGAGGAGTCATCCACCTTTATGCCTCACGACCACCAGCATCTTTTCTTCTGTAATGTGGATACGTTTCAATATATCACAATTCACAATTAGATTCCACGACCTCCTCCAAGGTAGGATGAGAAATATTCATTTTACACCTTGTCCATCTGCGGCTCCACACATAGAGGACTACATTGATCCTTAAGGGCTCTTATTCTCTCCCTAATTGCCCATTTGCTCTTAATATATTTTTAGGATTATGGGGATTCCCTTATCTGCCAAAGCTATCTCATATTCCCTTTATACACACCCCGATTCCTCCTTGAGTTTTTTCCCCAGCTTCCAACAATGTCGCAGGATACACTTGATCAGGTCCTGGGAATTTACCTTTATGCATTTTAAAACCTCCAGCACCTTTTAAAAAAAAATAATATGGACTCTTCAAGATATCATTATTAACTTTCCCAAGTTCCTGAGCAACTATGTCTTTCTCCATGCTAAAGAGAAATGCATTTAAAATCTCACCAACTCCAAACACAGACAGACTTGTTAATCTTTAGGTTTAGGTACATTATTGTCATGTGAAAAGCTTTATTCTAAGTGCGATCCAAATAGGTAATGCTTTACGGGCCCTATTCCCTCTGATATATCTGACATAGACCATCTCCTTTTCACTGACCAATGTCTCAATACCCCACATCAACAGGGTTCCCTAGTCCTGCTAGCCTCGCCCTTCACTCTGACCCTTCGCCCTTCACATGCTGCCTTGAATTTTCCCTATCAGACTTAAAAATCCACCATGTTGCAAAATGTCTACCTGTAAACGGGCCCTCAGGTCTAAGATCTTACATTTTTCTTGTCCCAATTTAGGATTTTAATATATATCTTCCAGAACATTTTACCAACTAATAGCGAAAAAATACACAAAAAGCTGGAGTAACTCAGCTGGACAAGCAGCATCTCTGAAGCGAAGATTTCAGGCCGAGATCCTTCTTCAGGTTTAAACTAGTATCTGCAGTTCCTCCTTATGCATTTAAAAACTAATAGCATTCTCATCTCATCTCATCAAAGTGCTTCCCCACTGACACATCAGCACTTGCTCAGCTTCCTATCTCAATAGTGTCCCCCATCTCCCCCCTTCCCCTCCGTGCCTCTGGATTTGCATTTTGTTTAATACTATGGTGGTCCCAGTCAATGTGAGAAAAGTTGAAATAATCACCTATTACACTTTACAAAGGGCTTTAAAAGAAAAAGCTTTGGAGTTTAATTAGGCTTGGTGATTTTTATAATCTTGGAGATCGAATTGTATTAAGTGGAATGTCATTGTTCGACTTAATTAAAAATAAAAACTGGCAACAAAGCTCTTAAAAACAAAACGTGTCCTTTTCAAATTATTAATTAAAATTTACAATACCAATTTAATCTGCAATTTAGAATAGATTCAAACCCTTGGATTAATTGATCAGGTTTATTTGAAGTATTGTTGTACCTTCATATATAAAACGTCTCCACAGGTGAAGTAATATTGCTAACTTACACTACTGCTGTCTGAATTTTTCGAGATGGTAACTAGGAATTCTGATGCGGGTCGGGCAGTGCATGTTCTCTACGTGGGCTTTGGTAACACAATCAGCAGGTCAAGTGTGCTGGGCTGTTGAAGGTCATGAGCATATGGGATCCAGAGCAAGCTGGCTAGTTGGATCCAGAGTGAAAGTACTTTTGGGGGTCTGTGATGGTGTGTCTCAGGGATTGCTACTGGAACCTTTGTTTGTGAAATATGTTGATGACTTGAATATGAATGGGGGAAGGACTGATTGGTGGCTTTGTGGATGTAACCAGAGTTGTTGGTATGGTTGGCAGAGGAGGTTTGTCTGAGGCTGCAATAGCATGGAGGCCAATGGAAAGTTTGGCAGATGGAAATTATTCCCAGCCGGTGCCAGATGGTACATTTTGGGAAATCAAACATGTAGCACAACGCTACATCTACTTTATTCTTTGTGTTCTGTGCAGCAATGCACAAGTTCTTGCCATCCTTTCAGATTGTGATTTTCACGGCACTGGGAAGTGTTGGTGAGCAGATACCTTTGGGTTTAGATGTATGCTTCACTGGAGTTGCTGTCATGAGTGAAAGGGGTCATGGGAGGGTGTGCTTGCAACTTCATTAGACAGCACCTGGAGAATTGTATGCCATTCTGAATGTTGCACTACAGGAGGGATGTGACTGGGTTTGGGAGTTTTACCAGGATGTTGTCTGGATTGAAGGGCATTGGTTAGGGGTGACCTGAGATGGGTTGGGTTATGGGAGACAGTTAGGGTGGTCAGTTGGAATCATTTTTCCCCCCATGATGGGGATGTCAGGATACCGTAGGTTTAAGGTGAAAGGTAGGAATTTTGGAGACCAGAAGGAAAGATTTTAGTGGTTGGCAGGAAGCAGGAGAGAAATGTGCGATTGTCAGATTAACTGAATTCTCGGAAGCAGCCCAGGGTCGATAACAAATATGAACATTTTGAATTCAGAATAGTCTGTAAGAAATTCGGGGGCTAATAACCCCCTGCTACCAGAAGCAGAAAAAAACACTCATTTTAACAGCACACCCACTTTTAATAGAAATCTTTCAAATATGCAGATCCTTATTTGATATAGAATGCAGTAATACCTTCATAAACAGTAAATCATAAAAATTCATTAGTCAAAGAATATGAAGTATAATGGTCCTTCTTGAACTATACTACATCAGCCAGTCTTAAAACCATCATTCTACTCCTTTGACAACTCCAACTAATGCTGGTCGAAGCGTGCGTCCATGGAGCTTGTACCCAATCTTGGACACTAGTGCCACAGAGCCTGGCTCCTTCCCTTCCACAGGACTGTGGAAAAGAGCTTCATGCTCATAGGGATCAAACTTGGCTCCAATAGGATTCAGTTTGACAAGGCCATGCTTGGAAAACACTTTCTGTAGTTGCCCGTCTGTCATGATGAGACCTTCGTAGAGGCTCTTAAGGTGCTGGTTTGCATCAGTTATCTCCTCCTTGGGTACACTCTCTGTTGCTTTCGCAAGAACATCTGCCACCTCCAAAAGGTCCTTGCAGAACCCTTGAATACCTTAAAATGGGGGGAAAAATGATGGGATACTTGTAAATATATAGTAGCAATAGAAAGAATAAATAATTGAAAAGTATTGTAATTGTTAATCCTGTGATTTAGTCTCACCAATAGTGACATTTTAAATTGTTTGAAGGTGCTGGTATTTAACATTATTTTCCTGTTCTCTTGTTTTCAGCCTTTCAGAAAATTGATTGTTTGAGGTTTTATGTTATAATAATCATCACCAATTGGATCATTTCAATATCACCAAAGTGTGTATAGAGTAATGTTAAAAAGAACATATCAACACCCTGTCAAATTAAAATGTCAAACTACATTTTCTCAAAATCAAAAAATAAGTAACCTATATTCTACTTCAATAGCTAGAAAAAACATTGCCTCAGCTAATGTTTGCAAGATAGATTTATCCATCAATTAGAAATATCAATCCACATAAACATTAATGAAATAAAAATACCGTAAGGTTTTGTGTAATGACATTTCTCCAGAAAAAGCGTACCACGATTCAGATTGAAGTTAATTGGCCTCTAAAATTGCCCTTGATTCCATCCTATTCTCCCCAACCCCCGTCTAGTCCCTGTGCCAAGGCCAGGCGCCAGCTCGTGGGCACCTCGTCATGTCTACCCCTTGACCATAACCCTATAGAGAAACACCAGACCATCATCTCCTATACTGTTTGCAATCTCCACAACCTCCAACTGTTCCCCAGCCCTGCAGTGACTACTTCCATCTCCTTCCCAAAATCCACTCCTCCCCACAGAATGCATCGTGATTTTCTCCTATCACCCCCAGTCCATTCCCTTCCAACCTACATCCGAAACACCTCACATGCCATTCAACTATTCAATTGCTTTCAGTTCCTAGGCCCCCATTGCCTCATCTTTACTATGGACGTCCAGTCTCTTTACACCTCCATCCCCCAGCAGGAAAGTCTCAAAGACTTCCGGTTCTTCCTTAAACAGAGACCCAATCAATTTCCTTCTACTAACATACCCCTCTGCCTGGCAGAACTTGTCCTTGGCCTCAACAATTTTGCTTTTGACTCCTCTCACTTTCTCCAAGTTAGAGATGTAGGCATGCTCACTCACATGGGTCCCAGCTATACCTGCCTTTTTGTGGGTTATGTCAAACAGTCCTTGTTACAGGCATACACCAGCACTATCCCCCAACTCTTTCTCCACTACATTGACGACTACAGTCAATGCAGAACTCATTAATTTCATTAATCTCGCCACTAACTTCCACCCTGCTCTCATAGTGACCTGGAAAATCGGACACTTTTTTTTGATCTGTGTCCATCACAGGGGACAGATTAGCGAGTGACACATACTAAAAACTTACCGACTCCTGCAGTTATCTGGATTACACCTCCTCCCATCCTGCCTCCTACACTCAATTCACCTATTACCACTACATCTGCCGCCAAGATGAGGCTTTCCATTCGAGGACATCAGCTCTATGGAAACTTCAGACAAACTTGGATTGTTTTCTCTGGAGTATCGAAGATTGAGAGGAGACCAGATGGAAGTTTATAAAATTGAGAGGCACAGATAGGGTAAACGGTAGGTAACATTTTCTCAGGGTGCAAACATCAAAGTCTTGAGAGCATATCCCCAAGGTCAGAGGGAGAAAGTTTAAAGGAAATGTGCCCAGCGTGTCGTTTTTTTTTTTAAAGAGTGGGAGGTGCCTGGAACAGGCAGAAAGGATTAGTTTAAATAGGCATGATGCTCACCACAGACATTATGAACCCAAGGGCCTGTTCCTACACTACTGTTGTTTGTTTATTAAGGGTAAAATGCAGCACGCATCCCACAAATTGACGTATGCATGGAGTTGGTATGGGTAACATTTAGTCTGCCATGATAACTGTAGGGGCTTCTTGAATTAGACAAGGAGCATAGGTTTGCGTGAAATCATAAGAGTAAGTAACGTCAATCACTTTAGACTGGATTAAGGAAAGATCTGCAATTCATAAATTAGTTTTGTTTTTGTTTGGATATACGGCAATGTAACAGGCCCTTTGGCCCATCAAGTCCATGCAGAGCATGGTCACCTATTCATGATATATAAAAAACGGACAGTGATGGAATAACCTAGTGGGTCAGGCAGCATCTCTGGAGAACAAGGGTAAGTGACCTAGTGGGTTAGGCAGCATCGTTTGCACCCTCTTCAAAGGTTCCATATCCTTCCTTTAATGAGACAATAGGATCTGTACACAATACCTCAAATGCAGCCCAACCAAAGTCCCACAGAACTGCAACACAACCTCCTGACTCTTTTACTCACTATCCAGACTGTTGAAGGTGTGCAGAACAAATGCCTTCTTCACCTCTCTACCTACTTGTGTTGACACTTTCAGGGAACTAAGTTTTTGGACCCCCCAAGATCCCCGTGTACATGCTGCAAAACAGTCTTGCCGTTAACTATATCAGATCATATGTAGGTATTTCCGTAAATGCAGCACTCAGTAGTGAAACGGAAAGTGTCCAAACTTTCAGGTTACTTTCCTGTTTTTTAATGTAATGTTCCCATTGTTTCATATCCTGTATTTTAACTAGTATAGATCATGGTGTAGAGCCAAAATAATGAGATGAAGCAAAAATAAATAAATCTTTTTACAAAGAAAAATATCAGTTATGTCCCTGTGTTTTCTTGCCTTTTGTGACATTTTTCAAGCAAGATTTCATCAAATCCTTAGGCTAATTTATACCAGGAAGATTACAATAATTTTTCAATTAAATAACTCAATAAGCCAAATTCTGATTATGTTTATGATTTTTTTTTAATCATTTATCACCCGATAAGATGGTTTTCTGATGCCCTACGTTTTTGCAGCAGAACGTGAGTTGGTCATGTGTGAAGTGTATGATTTAAAAGCAGAGTAACTGTTTTTATGTTTAGTATTTTTTTATTATTGTTTATATTTTGTGTTTAAGCTTTTCATTGAAATACTTAATGACCAGAACTTAAAATCATGAAATAATAATCTAGTTTGCTCACCTATTTTAGCGATGTCTCATTCTGTAGTCCCTCCTGTTGTCTAAGCTTGTCAACGCTATTTATAGCGCTATAACGGGGGTTTTTTTGCACTCGTTGCGATTAACAAAAAATTCTAACAATGCGATTATAACGGCGCTGGCGTGAACTACGGGCCTCGTGGTGGGTTAGGTGTCGACATTTTGTAAGGGAGCTTCTAAATCAGTAAGTGTCCCACGTGTCTTGTAAATAAATCGCTGACGGCTCCACCCGTTGTTACATGATTACAATCAAGCCATTTGCAGTGTATAGAAAATGAAAAGGGAATAACGTTTAGTGCAAGGTAGACAGTGAAGTCCGATCAAAGGTAGTCCCAGCGTCACCAATCAGGTACATAGTAGTTCAGCACTGCTCTCTGGTTGTGGGTAGGATGATTCAGTTGCCTGATAACAGCTGGGAAAAACTGTCCCTGAACCTGGAGGTGGGCGTTGTCATACTTCTGTACCCTTTGCCTGATGGGAGACGAGGGAATGGCCAGGGTGTGACTCATCCTTGATTATGCTGATGGCCTAGCCGAGGCAGCTTGTGGTGCAAATGGAAGGGAGGAGCTTGGTCTATGTGATGGTCTGGGCTGCGTCCACAATTCACTGCAATTTCTTGTGGCCTTGGGTGGAGCTGTCCTCAAACCAAGCTATGATGCATTCTGATAAAATGCTTTCTATGGCGCATCTGTAGATGTGGGTGTGTTGCGTCGGGGACAAGCCGAGCTTCCTAAGCCTTCTAAGGAAGTAGAGGCATTAGTGTGTTTTGTTGGTTGGTGCTTCAATAAGGGTGGTTCAGGGGAAGTTGTTTGGTGATATTGACCCCTAACAATTAGAAGTTTTCAACCATCTCTACTTCGGCGCCAATGCAAACTGGCGTATGTGGACTGGTTCACTCCCTGAAGTCGATCACTATCTCCTATTAATCACTATGCTTCTATTTCCTTTTTCACCAAATTTACACCCACTCTCTTTATCCAAGGTTTCCTTATCTTGAGATAATTTTCCCTCCTCATGAGAACATGCCAGTCTTGAACTCTGATCGGCTGCTCTTAAAACAAGTCTCACGTCAGATGTGGACTTAACCAATAACAACTGCTCCCAATTTTAAAAATCAGGAAAATTTTAAGACTACTGTAAAAATAATACTATTAACTTTTACTATTTCAAACAAGCCACATGGGAAGACGATTAAATTACTGATATAGAAACTAAAAGGGGAAATTCAAGATAGTGGTGGAAGAATAACATTATGTTAAAACAGATCAAAGTTGGGATTTAAAGAGATGGTCATTGCAAGGGAAAAAAAAATTGCAGCTAGTAGATGAACCCCATTACACTTTCTATACACTTGCGACTGCTTGGCAAAATTCTGCTCTAAGTCTATCTACACGTCTGCAGATGACACTTCTGCTGAAGACCACACCTTGAACAATGACGAGACGGTTTACAGGAAAGTGAGAGAACTTAGTAATATGGTTTCAAGACAATAACCTCTCTCAATGTCAGCAAGACAGGAAGCATGCTGAAGTCAATGCACCAATGGTGCCAAAGTGGAAATGTATGTCAATCAAGTTCATCTGTGTATATATCAGCCACAATCTGTCCTGGTCGAAACACTGAAGTTCTTTAACTGCACTTTTTAAAATTTGTTTTTTTCCCTGTATTTCAGTGAGCATGACAATAATAAACCAAACCAGCAAGTTCATATATATGTGTGTATATATATATATTACGGTTTGAAAGGATATCCAGCATCCAAAGGAAATAATCATGCCACCTAACAAACGACAGGTTGGTCAATATAAAACTACAAATCTCACTATACTAAGGTACTTGTGACAATATAGTACCATTGAACAATTGTCACAGTTCTCATATAAACAATCTGCAAATGTAAAATAATCATGAGATTGTGGATTACATATAAATGAAACGTTACTGATCTCCAATGTTAGAATGCTCTTACCATACAACTTAGCTTCTTCTACAAGTTTTTGACTTCTCTGACGCAGGTTTTCAGTATCTGCTAGTGCTCTTTTATATTTGTCCTACGAAAATAAAAAGTTCCGTACAATCAGTAAAAATAATTATCTCTACATTAAATCTATAAAAATTTCCGTCATAATTTCTAATTGATTATCTGAGTTACAATCGTAAGCAGTGATATGGATACAAACTGAATGGAACAATTGGGTTAGAATAAAGTGCTCATTCGTGATCACTGTTCTGACAGTATGCGCTGGAAGAGTATCCACAGGTAAGATTTCAAGTTCAATATATGTAACTGTTAGAATGAAGGGCAAGGCAGGTACGGTAATGAACCCTTGAAGAAGAGAGAAATTGAGGGCGCAGTTAGGAAAAAGTAAGCAGTTGTGATCAAGTGTACCCCAGGAGGATTTTGGAGCATGTTTAAGGAGGAATGCCAAAAAGAGAGTATGAGATGTCACTGGGAGATAGGATTAAGGAGAATCGAAAGATATTTTAAAAAGTATATACTAAACCAAGTGGGACCTGTTGGGTCCCGTCCCCTCAACTTGCGGTTGCGGGGGGGGGGGGGGGGGGGGGGCAGCCTTCGGCGTCTCTCACGCGCACACTAACCCCCCCCCTTGATATTATATCAATATTATTCATTTGTTCCTTTTGCCCCATCCCCCGTTCTATCCACTCGCGCATAACCCCAAACTGCGCAGGCGTGGCTGAAGGGGGGGGGGGGGGGCGCGGCATCACAGGGGAGGGCTGGTCCATTATGGCTTCCGCGAGGGGAAACACACCCACCCGCGTGACAGATGATTGGGCGGGTGAGACAGAGAGGACGTCGTCCTCCGTGACAGTCAGAGATCGCCAGTCGGGATCAGCAGCGAGGACAATGCGTCACGATTCACCAAGTCCCTGCGATCGATGGAGGAATCGCAGGTCTCCTTAGATGGCCTCTCCCAGAGGGAATAATGGCCCCCATGATTACCTTCCCATCGCGCTGCGATAATGACTGCCGCCATGTTCTAGAACTTCAAGGAGCCCAGCGGAGCGCGCAGCACGACCGGAGCAGCAGTTTAAAAACGCTATGGGACAAATTTAAAGAAGGGAAAGCCAAGAAGTACAGAAGACAGAACAGGGGTGACGTCACTCGCACCGTGAGCAGAGGCAGGCAGATCCATTGTGATGTCATCAGTGAGAGCATCTCATTTATTTTCTAAGTTATTTGAATTTTTTGAACATTTTCGTAAATAACTCGAGAAATAATGCATGACGTTTTCTGATAAGGTGATTTTTGACATCATGGCGTAAATCTATCGGAATATGTAAAAATGTCACATTTGCGCGTCATGTTTTCGAGATGTGAAACCCACACGAACATCGCACAATACACACACATCGAAGATCAGAGTTTTATAAGTATAGAAATCAAGGGAAAAGGGCGCATGAGACAAACAAGCTCCTCAATTAAAAGCCACAAAGATGCATGAACTTGGGAAAATTAATGGCGATGGCTTGATTAGTCTGTATAAAAGCTCACGTAGTGCTGGATGTCCTAAAATGAATGAATTTAGACAAACCTCACAGTATGATCCGATATATCCAAGGACAATGCGGAAAGTTAGAAAATAAATTGCAGGAGCCCTGGCCAAGATGTACGAATCATCATTATACATGGGTGAAGTGCCAGAAGACTGGAGAGTGGCTATTATCGACTGCAAAGAAAACCTGGGAACTATAGACCAATAAACCAGGTCAGAAAGATACTCGAAAAAACGGGGAGACCTGTAGCGCCTCCTGGAGGGTAAACAGTCCATGGTTGGGGTGAGAGAGGTCCTTGGGGTTGGGGTGAGAGAGGTCCTTGGACCTGGATGATGTCATCTGTATCAATGATTTGGATGAGAATCGGGTTGGCACAGTGGTAGAGTTGTTGCCTTACAGCGCCAGAGACCCGGGTTCGATCTTGACTATGGATGCTGTATGGAGATTGTACATTCTCCCTGTGACCGCGTGGGTTTCCTCTGGGTGCTCCGGTTTCCTCCCACACTCCAAAGACGCACAGGTTCGTAGGTTAATTGGCTTTGGTAAAAAATAAATAAATAGTCCCTAGTGAGTAGGATAGTGCTAGTGTACAGGGTGATTGCTGGTCAGTGCAGACTCAGTGGGCTGAAAGGCCTGTTTCTGTGCTCTAAAGTTTAAAGAGAATACACACGGCATGATTAGTAAGTTTGCAGATTACCCCAAAATAGGTGGTATCGTAGACATGGACGATGGTTATCAACAATTATAGTAGCATCTCAATCGGCTGGTTAAGTGAACAAATGGTGTTTAATTCTGTTTGAAGTATTCTGTTTGGGGTGTTGAAGAAGGCTTTTTGCATATGGGCCTTCTTTAGTAAGGGAATTGAGAACAGAAGATGGGACACTATGTTACAGATGCACAAGACGTTGGTGAGGCTGCACTTGGCCTCATGGTGTTGAGGTTTGGTCACCCAACACTAGAAAAGACCCCATTAACCTGGAAATAGCATAGGATGTCGCCAGAACTTGAAGGAACGAGCTGGAGGGAAGGTTGGGCAGGCTAGGATTTTATTCCATGGAGAATAGGAGACTGAAGTATATAATAAACATATAAAATCATGATGGGAAAAAACAGGGCGAATGCACGCAGCTTTTTTCTCAGAATCAGGCCATCAAGAAATAGAGGATATAGGTTTAAATTAGTGAGCAAAATATTTTGTAGAACCAGAGGGGAAGGTTTTTCCACATAGATGATATATATATGAAAAAGATGAAGTTGGCAGCAGAAAGGAGATTCACCATGCTAATTCCTGGGATGACAAGAAAAATTGAATAGTTTAGGTCTATAGTCCTGGGAAGTTAGAAGAGAGAGGGACAATGCGAAATGTCCTCAATTTCTTCAACTATCTTTAATTAAAGATACAGATGGTACGCTGTATGAAAAGTAGAGAGGGGCGTGGTTTTGCAATCTTACTCTCACCTCCCTGATAAAACAGGATCGTAAGTGGCTTGACAGTGTAGACATTGGACCATTTTCACGAGTGGAAGAAAACAGAACAGTACATAACTATGGGGACATACCTGCAGGAAAAGGGACTGGTCATTACAAACTGAGTTAAATACCAATTTCTTCTCAAAGAGAATGGTGAATTGCTGGAATTCTCAACTGAGGCCAGTAAAGGTCAGCCAAGATCATATTAAATGGTGGGGCAGGCTTGAAGATCGAATGTTTTTCCTAATTTCTTGTGACTTTGTGTTGTAAATACAGTGGCTTGCAAAAGTTTTCATATCCCTTGAACTTTTCCACATTTTGTCACGTTACAACCACAAACATAATTGTATTTTATTGGGATTTTATGTGATAGACCAACACAAAGTGGTGCATAATTGTGAAGTGGAAGGAAAATGATACATGGTTTTCAAATCATTTTACAAATAAAAAATTGAAAGTGTGGCATGCAAAAGTATTCAGCCCCCTTTACTCTGATACCCCTAAATAAAATCCAGTGCAATAAAATAGAGTTCACTTGTGTGTAATCTAATCTCAGTATAAATACAGCTGTTCTGTAAAGGCTTCAGAGGTCTGTTAGAGAACATTAGTGAACAAACAGCATCATGAAGCCCAAGGAACACACCAGACAGGTCAGGGATAAAGTTGTGGAGAAGTCTAAAGCAGGGTTAGGTTATAAAAAAATATCCCAAGCTTTGAACATCTCACGGAGCACTGTTCAATCTATCATCCAAAAATGGAAAGAGTATGGCACAACTGCAAACCTACCAAGACATGGCCGTCCACCTAAACTAACAGGCCGGGCATGGAGAGCATTGATCAGAGAAGCAGCCAAGAGGCCCATAGTAACTCTGGAGGAGCTGCAGAGATCCACAGCTCAGGTGGGAGAATCTGTCCATAGGACAACTATTAGTTGTGCACTCCACAAATCGGGCCTTTATGGAAGAGTGGCAAGAACAAAGCCATTGTTGAAACAAAGCCATAAGAAGTCCCGTTTGCAGTTTGCCACAAGCCACGTGGGGGACACAGCAAACATGTGGAGGAAGGTGCTCTGGTCTGATGAGACCAAAATTGAAGTTCTTGGCCTAAATGCAAAACGCTATGTGTGGCAGAAAACTAACACTGCACATCACCCTGAACACACCATCTCCACTGTGAAACATGGTGGCGGCAGCATCATGCTGTGGGGATGCTTTTCTTCAACAGGGACAGGGAAGCTGGTCAGAGTTGATGGGAAGATGGAGCCAAATACAGGGCAATCTTGGAAGAAAACCTGTTAGAGTCTGCAAAAGACTTGAGACTGGGGCGGAAGTTCACCTTCCAGCAGGACAACGACACTAAACATACAGCCAGAGCTACAATGGAATGGTTTAGATCAAAGCATATTCATGTGTTAGAATGGCCCAGTCAAAGTCCAGACCTAAATCCAATTGAGAATCTCTGGCAAGACTTAAATTGCTGTTCACAGACTCTCTCCATCCAATCTGACTGAGCTTGAGCTATTTTGCAAAGAAGAATGGGCAAAAACTTCAGTCTCTAGATGTGCAAACTAGAGACATACCCCAAAAGACTTGCAGCTGTAATTGCAGCGAAAGATGGTTCTACAAAGTATTGACTCGGGGGGCTGAATACTTTTCCACGCCACACTTTTCAGTTTTTTATTTGTAATAAAATTTGGAAACCATGTATCATTTTCCTCCCACTTCACAATTATGCACCACTTTGTGTTGGTCTATCACATAAAATCCCAATGAAATACATTTACGTTTGTGGTTGTAACGTGACAAAATGTGGAAAAGTTCAAGGGGTATGAAAACTTTTGCAAGCCACTGTTGTCTCAGGCTATGGAAAGATATCCATCAGCTAGATAAATGAGCAAAATAATGGAAGATGGAATATAATTCTGATGTGCAAGATGATACATTTTTAGGAGGTCAAATAAGGATAAGACATACACTGTGAACAGAGGGACTGTGATGTACAAGCTCCCTGAAGCTGGTAGCACAAGGAAAAAGGGCAGCAGAGAAGACAATGGGATGTCAGTCATTAACCAGGGCATTCATCAGCTGGGAAGTAATGGTACTGCTTCATGTAACATCAGGAGGGCATATTTGGAACCTTAGTTGCCATGGTATAAGGAAAAAAATCATATTTGTTTGATGGGAGGTAGACAAAAATGCTGGAGAAACTCAGCGGGTGAGGCAGCATCTATGGAGTGAAGGAAATAGGCAACGTTTTGGGTTGAAACCCTTCTTCAGACTGATGTGAGGGTGAGGGGGTGGGAGGAAGAAAGGAAGAGGGAGGGCTGAGAGGGGGAGGAGAAAGTAAGGGCTACCTGAAATTAGAGAAGTCAATGTTCATACCGCTGGGGTGTAAACTGCCCAAGCAAAATATGAGGTGCTGTTCCTCCAATTTACGGTGGTCCTCACTCTGGCCATGGAGGAGGCCCAGGACAGAAAGGTCGGATTCGGAATGGGAGGGGGAGTTGAAGTGCTGAACCACCGGGAGATCAGGTTGGTTATTGCGAACCGAGCGGAGGTGTTCGGCGAAGCGATCGCCAAGCCTACGCTTGGTCTCACCGATGTAGAGCAGCGGATGCAATAGATGAAGTTGGAGGAGGTGCAGGTGAACCTCTGCCGCACCTGGAAAAACTGCTTGGGTCCTTGAATGGAGTCAAGGGGGGAGGTAAAGCGACAAGTGTAGCATTTCTTGCGGTTGCAAGGGAAAGTGCTTGGAGAGGGGGTGGAGAGGGTGGGAAGGGACGAATTGACCAGGGATGTTTGATGGGATATACACCAGGATGTGGCCTGAAACAGAATGTCTCAGTCACGAGGAGAAGCTGGATAGGCTGCATTTATTTCCTTCAATTGTGGCAGCTGAAGGATATCCGATTCAGATGTGCCAAATTTATGAAAGACACGGATAGGGTATAGTAGCAAATCTTTCCCCATACCAATAGAATCTGTAACCAAAGAGCATAGATTTAAGGTACGGAGCAAGAAATTTCGAGTAGGTACAAGGAAGATTTTTTTCAGTGGTTGCAGTTTGGAATACATTGTCTGAGAGAGGTGTGGAGTGAAGTAATCTCATTTAAGTAGGTAGAGGAGCATTTGAATCGCCAATATGGAGAAGGCTTTGGACCAAGTGCTGATAAATCAGGATAATATGAATATGTCAGCCTTCATTAGCCGGGGCATTCAATACATCAGCTGTGAAGTTATGGTACAGCTTCATATGACATCCGGAGGGCACATTGTTGGTTTGGACAGAAAGGGGCAAAGGGCCTGTTTCTGTATTGTATTACTTTATGAAAAACCTGCATTTTATCAGCGAGGCGAGGGTAAATGATTTTGCAAAACCACCTCCCTCTCTGTTATTCATCCAGCGTACCAGTATCTTTATCTCCAAGTAGGGGATCATGACAGAAGCCTCCTCGTGGCGACGAATACACGATACACTCTGTGACGCGTCGGGCGGCCAATTCTGTCAACATGTTGGACGACGACGGAAGCCAACAGCGAGCTACATCGTCTGACACACGAGCGAACGATTTCCATGTAAAGATGGGTGAAGAAAGTGAGTATATTTTGCGTTGGACAAATATAACTGTACTTCAAATAGCAGACCCTCATGATTATAACAAGCAAGAAATCAATAAAGGTTTTCAAAAGCACACTGGATAGCCACCAAGTGGTCACAGGAGTGGAAGGCAACCTCATCTTCATCACACAACTACATCTCTTCACCAGATAAAAGCTGTCCAGGGTCTGACCTCCCCAGAGGAGCATGGGTGAAGCTCAACAGACTTGGTACTGGAGTTGGGCGTTTCAATGCCAGCATGGAGATGGGGCCTCCTCCAGAGACCAGCCTGTGAATGCGGAGCAGAACAGATAGCCAACCATGTCATCTCTGGGTGCCCTTTCTACCACCCACCAAATGGAGCTCAGTGCCTGACAGACATTGACGCAGAGACAACAACCTGGCTGCTCAACACCCGGCTTGAGATCTAACTATTCCTTTGGTTTATGTTTCATATTCGCAAGAAGAATAAAGGTTTAAATGTAACATTTCTTATTTCATATTTACCGTTAGATCCTTGAGTTGCCCCTCTAGCTTTGTCTTTTCTTCTATTAGAGTTTTCTCTGTGGAGTTTGGTTGTCCTTTGTCCCCATTCTGAGGATGGGTCTGGTCATCTTCATAGTTTTGTCCAGTATTTTTTTGCTGTGTAGCTGTACAAAGTAGCCTAGGGAATGTATTCAACTTATTTCACTTTAATAAATAAAACAAATTAAACATATGACTTGTTCTAATCCACAATTTGAGTTGGAAAAAGAGTGGAAAAGAGTGGAAATGTTACATAAGGTAGCAATGATGGACCTTTCCTGATCAACGTTGTACATTCATAAACAATTGACTTTAAGGATATGTTTTTTTAATATGAGATGCATTCGCATCCAGTGTGCTGTCCATTGCCAGCCAAGCTGATGCAATATTAGGTAACTTTAACTGGCAAAAAGACAGGCAGATTAAAGTAATAACAAAAACTTGCCTACTGAGTGCAGGAACTTTCAAGAAAGGGATATCGGACACATATTGAGGACAATCCCAATTCTGTAGGGATGGAAGTGCAGCAGGGGTATTCAAATAGTTTGTGGGGAGTCCAGGGATGGTGGGGAGGGGGAGGGAATGCAAGCATGGCAGGCAAAGGGGAAGCAGAGGGAGAGAATGGAAGACAGGAAGAGGCTGGTTTGTTTTAAGAGCATGGCACCAAACGGTTTTCATCCACAGCCGAAAACTGATTAAACATTTGGACTTTCAGAGTAGATTTTAAGTTAGCACGATGAAGTGTTAATTCTGTCAAAATAGTTTTAAAAACAATTTATTTTGGATTTGCAGCAATTTTAATACAAGTTGTGGACCATCCTCACAGCCCCGTTTCAATCCTATGCGGCCAAAAGGACACTAAGTGTTGGAAAAACTCAGCGGGTCAGGAGTAATCTCAAGAGAACATGGATAGGTGACCTTCTTCAGACTGATTTAAGGGAGATTACGGGGGGGGGGGGGGGAGAACAGCGAGCCCAGGACCAGGCGTGGGCACTCTACAGAGGGAGCAGAGAGTTGGGCTCCCAGGAGCCAATCTATTCCACGGGCCTCAAAGTAAGAGCGGCCGAGACGGGGGTCCCCTCGGCCTCACTGACCGGCCAAAGGTCGGGGACTGGGAGGGCAGATCTGGGGACCTCACCCACCTGCCCCCCCTCCTCTTCCCATTCACACTCCTCCCCCTCAGCCCCTCACCCACCTGCCCCCCCTCCTCTTCCCATTCACACTCCTCCCCCTCAGCCCCTCACCCACCTGCCCCCCCTCCTCTTCCCATTCACACTCCTCCCCCTCAGCCCCTCACCCACCTGCCCCCCACTCCCCCATCATTCTCCTGCCCCCTTCACCCTCCTATCCCTACCCCTGGCCTCTCAACCCCCCCTCCTCCCTCCTCCTCTCCCTGCTCCTCCTCCTCCATCACCCACCTGCCGCCAGACAAGGCCCCGCGCGCCCGGGCCGCGAGCAGAAGCAGCGCGAGCCGTCCGTTACCGGGCAGCGCCCGCGCGCCGCAACCCCAGCACCCGCCCCCGCCCGCCATGAGCGCCGCCGCCGCCATCTTTGATCCTTCCCCCCGCACGTCACCACGCACGTTGCCCCTCCCCCACCACCCCACTGCGTGGGGACGCTGCGGTCGCCATCTCCTCCCCCCCACTGCGTCACCACGCATCTTTCCCCCCCCCCGTACGTCAACACGCACCTCACCCCCGTACGTCAACACCATAGATCATGGAGCTCTACGATCTTTGATCGGCCACGCACCCCCCACGCCCCTCCCCCAGCGTCATTCGCCCCTCCCCTAACATCGCCACGCCCCTCCTTCGCGTCACCACGCCCCTCCCCCTACGTCGCCACGCCACTCCCCTAACGTCACCATGCCCATCCCCGCCCGCGTCAACTGTCTACCTCCTCGCACCCACTGTCATTTTTGAACTCGGGCGCACGCGCGGGGCGGGGAGGACGGCCCTTGGCGGTGGCCGCTCACTGACAGCAGGGGGCGCTGCTGCAGCGAAGCGCCAGCCCTCCACATGGCGGTCGAGGAGGAGGAGGCGCCAGCCCTCCACAAGGTGAGGCGCCGCCCTTGCTTGACAAGGAATTTGAAATGTGGGAAGAAACTGCAGATGCTGGACAGGCAGCGGGACAGGCAGCATCTCTGGAGAGAAGGAATGGGTGAAAATAGACGTTTCTGGTCGAGTCAAGTCAAGTGTGTTTTATTGTCAGGGTGCACAAAAGGCTGGAGAAACTCAGCGGGTGCAGCAGCATCTAATAGTAGCAATGTTGCAAAATTTTGAGATTAAAAAAATCAAGTCTGCAATTTATCCCATCAGATAAAGCATAAAAAGAAGTTTAATTTGACACCTAATTCACTTTCATATCTTCAGTATTAAAAAAGTTATGGCTATTTTCATACTCGGAAATTAGCATCTTGTTCCCCATTGCCTTTCCATTGACTTAACTCAAAAGCTGTGATCGAGGACAGTCAAAAGCCCATAACTTTCTTAAAAATTAAGAGAACTCAATTACATTTTCAGTTATTATAGATTGAAGCATTCTGAAACAAATATGAAACAATCTTACTTGGATGACCTGAAATTAAAGCATATAATTAGTTAGTTATCTAATTGTAGCGAATTACAAAATTCAATTACTAGATCTAAACATCTATCCATTTCTTAAGAAAAGATAAACTTTTTTTAATTGCCTAAGTGTCCAAATAACATTCACCCAATAATCCACAATATAATATGATTTTTAAATCTAATTTTCATGAATTTATAGGCCAAATGGAAGGAATTTAGTGTTTAATTCCTGTAAATTAATGGCCATTTAAATCAACTTGCGAGTGGATTTTAGTGGAATGTGGTGGATTGGAACGTTGCGGTTTGCGGTGAAGTTGGTATGAAAAATACTGGCGGTTCATACATTTTTTTTGTCCCCTTTTCGCAACATGAACATTTGATTAAATGCTTCCTAAGAACCACGTTTTTATGTAAAAATAAACTGTGTACCTTCTTTTATCGCCTACGTTAGGGCCGTTTTAGTTAATAAATAATCTAGCGTAGTTTAAAAATAGCTTCATGAATGAAATGTCGGAGCGATTTCTCTTTAGCGACGAAATCGCCCGACATGGATCGATTTGGAATGTCTAGGGAAAAACGGCATTTTAAACCCAACCCCCTCTGAAAGGCGCCAAAGTCACGCACACGGGGAGCGGCAGAACTGCAGCGCTGCTAAAGGTAGGTATTGTAACATACCTAATATGTCCCAGATATATAGGACTATAAAATTCTTACTTCCTGCAGCACAACACAATATGTAGATATAGTACAAAATGGTAGAAGAAAAAAAGTTCAGTGTGTGTTTACACATGCACATAATACTCAATAAATAACAAATATAGTGCAATAATAATAGTCTATGTAGTTCAGAGCGTATTTGACGTTGTAGTGTTTAATAGCCTAATGGCTGTAGGGAAGAAGCTGTTCCTGAACCTGGACGGTACAGTTTACCTTCTATCCGACCTCAGTGGTCAGATGAGCGAGTGGCCAGGATGGTGTGAATCCTTGATGAGGATCTGGAATGCTGGCTGCCTTTTTGAGGCAGCGACTCTGATAAAATGATAAATCCATTCGATGGTGGGGACCCATAACATCACCCATTCCTTCTCTCCAGAGATGCTGCTTGTTCCGCTGAGTTACTCAAGAAGATGGATCCAAATTAACCCCAGATTCCAGATTCAGGACAGTTTCATCCCAGCTGTTATCAGGCAATTAAACCATGACATCACAACGAGAGAGCAGTCCTTTAGTTTAGAGACACAGCGCGGAAACAGGCCCTTTCGACCCCCTGGGTCCGCGTCGATCAGCGATCCCCGCACATTAACAGTATCCTATTCACACTAGGGACAATTAAAAAAAAAAAAAATTACCAAGCCAATTAACCTACAAACCTGTACGTCTTTGGAGTGTTGGAGGAAACCGAAGATCTTGGAGAAAACACACGCGGTCATGGGGAGACCGTACAAACTCTGTACAGTCAGCACCCGTAGTCAGGATCGAACCCGGGTAACGGCGCTGCATTCGCTGTAAGACTGCAACTCTACCGCTGCACCACTGTGCCGCCTGAACTGGCAATCAAGCTCATTAGAGACCCTCGGACTATCTTTGATCAGACTTTACTGGCTTTATCTTGCACTAAACGTTATTCATGTTATTCCCATTATCAAATCATCCTACCACATCCAGAGAGCAGTTGTGAACTACAATCTACCTCATTGTAGACCCTCGGGCTACCTTTAATTGAACTTGACTAACTTTATCTTGCACTAAACGTTATACATGTTATTCCCTTTATCTGCATTTATAATTTATCTGCACAGTGTGGATGGCTCCATTGTAATCATGTATTGTCTTTCCGCTGAATGGTTTGTACCAAAAACTTTTCATTGCACCTCAGTACACGTGACAATAAATAAACTAAACTAAACTCCCATTCCCATACTGACCTTTCTGTCTTGGGTCACCTCCACTGTCAGAGTGAGGACAAACGCAAATTGGAGGAACAGCACCTCATATTTTGCTTGGACAGTTTACACCCCAGCTGTATGAATATTGACTTCCCTAACTTCAAGTAACCCTTGCATCCACTCTCTCTCTCTGTCCTTCCCCACCCTAGTCGTAGTGACGCTGGTTTTACTATCGTCCTGTGGCGTTCCTCTCTTTGTATTACTCGTTATCACCTAGCCCATAGCCACCAATAGACCATTGTGGGCTTCTCCTTTCCTTGATCGTTGCTTTGTGCATATCTTTCATTCATTTGTTCTATGTACCTTTTATATCTCTGGTTTCCCTTTCCTCTGACTCTCAGTCTGAAGGGTGGTCTCGACCCGAAACGTCAACTGTTCCTTTTTTCCAGAGATGCTGCCTGACTTGTAGGCTGTGGGCCGAGGTGCTTTTTCGTTTAAGTTTGTGACCCAAATCACGTAACTACCTGAATTTTTAACATATTGTGTAAAAATATTATAGAAATGACACCTGAAACTCGTCAAGAACAAAACCTGCACATATTTTTAAAATGTGAGAAAAACCTCAAATTTTCCGAGTAGTAATTGCCCAATCAATGCACGTTTGACATTGCGTCGGATGACAAATGACCAATCATGTGCTTTGTTTCATGGTAGCTAGGCAGCGAGCACTCTGGGATCATGGCTGCCTCCTAATTACGTCAAAACAATAGCAAGGTTTCGAAGGAGTAAAGGTAATGTAACCTTGCTGATAATTTTGTTTCACAATTGATTTATCTTTATAAAGTTATGATGTGAACTGTTAAATAAAAATGATAAATAACAAATGTAGAGCAAGGATTAGAGTCAGTAGGTTGGTCAGTCAGTCGATCAGTCTGTCAGTAGTAGGTATGTTGCAAAACTTACCTTTAGCGGCGCTGCACTTCTGCCGCTCCCCGTGTGCGCGACTTTGGCGCCTTTCAGAGGGGGGCGGGGTTAAAGTGCCGATTTTCAACAGACTGGGATAATCGATGAATGTCGGGCGATTTCATTGCGGAAGAAAAATCGCTCCGACATTTCATCAATGAAGGTATTTTTAAATTACTCTAGATTATTTATTAACTAGAGTAATTTAAAAATCACCTTCAAAAGCCGTGAGCACCGACAACCGGAAGGATTTAGCGTAGGGGAGAAAAAAAGGTAAATAGTTTATTTTTATATTAAAAGTTGGTTTTTCGGGAGGCTTTAATAATATTTTTATGTTGCGAAATGGGGTCCCAAAAAATCTATGAACAAACAGTATTTTTCCCCCCGACTTCACCGCTAACCGCAACGTTCCAATCCACTGCATTCCACTAAAACCCACTCGCTAGTTGATTTAAATGGCCATTAATTTACAGGCATAAAACACTAAATTCCTTCCATTTGGCCCAGAAATTCATGAAAATGAGAATTTAAAATTATGTTATATTGTGGATGTTATTTGGACACTTAGGCAATTAAAAAAAAAATTATATTTTCTTAAGAAATGGATAGATGTTTAGATCTAATTGAATTTTGTAATTAGCTACAATTAGATAAGTAACTAATTATATGCTTTAATTTCAGGTAATCCAAGTAAGATTGTTTAATATTTGTTTCAGAATGCTTCAATCTATAATAACTGAAAATTTCATTGAGTTCTCTTAATTTTTAAGAAAGTAATTGGCTTTTAACTTTTCCAGATCACAGCTTTTGAGTTAAGTCAACTGAAAGGCAATGGGGAGCAAGGTGCTAATTTCCGAGTATGAAAATGGCCATAACTTTCTTAATACTGAAGATATGAAAGTAAATTAGGTGTCAAATTAAACTTATTTTTATGCTTTATCTGATGGGATAAATTGCAGACTTGATTTTTTAAATTTCAAAAGTTTGTTCATAGATTTTTTGGGACCCCATTTCGCAACATAAAAATATTATTAAAGCCTCCCGAAAAACCAACTTTTAATATAAAAATAAACTATTTACCTTTTTTTCTCCCCTACGGAAAATCCTTCCGGTTGTCAGTGCTCACGGCTTTTGAAGGTGATTTTTAAATTACTCTAGTTAACAAATAATTTAGAGTAATTTAAAAATACCTTAATTGATGAAATGTCGGAGCGATTTTTCTTCCGCAACGAAATCGCCCGACATTCATCGATTATCCAGGTCTGTTGAAAAACGGCACTTTAAGCCCGCCCCCCTCTGAAAGGCGCCAAAGTCGCGCACAACGAGGAGCGGCAGAATGCAGCGCCGCTAAAGGTAAGTTTTGCAACATACCTATGAAATGTCGCCTGTGTTTTGCTCAAGGTTCCAGCATCTGCAGTTCTTTGTATCTCCACAAAATACCGTTGGTGAGTAGGATTAAAGAAAATACCAAGGAATTTTATGCATAATAAAAATTGGGGAGGGTAGGACCACTCGAGGACAAAGGAAGTAATTTATGCCTGAAGCCAGAGGAAGTGGGTGAAGCACTAAATAAGGTACTTTGCATCTGTGTCCCAGGAGAAGAACATAGAAGTTAGTAATGTGCAGGAAGGGACTGCAGATGCAGGTTTACAGCAAAGGTATTTCTTTCACACAGAGAGTGGTGGGTCTCTGGAACTTTCTGCCACAGAGGGTAGTTGAGGCCAGTTCATATTTAAGGGGGAGTTAGATGTGGCCCTTGTGGCTAAGGGGATCAGAGGGTATGGAGAGAAGGCAGGTACGGGATACTGAGTTGGATGATCAGCCATGATCATATTGAATGGCGGTGCAGGCTCGAAGGGCCGATTGGCCTACTCCTGCACCTAATTTCTATGTTTCTATGTTTCTAAGGTAGACACAAAATGGTAGAGTAACTCAGTGGGACAGGCAGCATCTCTGGAGAGAAGGAATGGGTGACGTTTTGGGTCGAGACCCTTCTTCAGACTGCGCATCAGGGGAGAGGGAGTTACAGAGATAAGGAAGTGTTAGAGATCAAAAGCGATGCAGATCAAGGACAATGTAGAATAGAGCATTGTTTGCTAGGAGAAGGTGACAACAAAGCAAACAGAGATGCAAAGTAACCAGAGGGACAGTCCGACTGGTTGGAGAACTGGGAAGGGGAGGGATGGGGAGAGAGGGAAAGCAAGGGATATCAGTGTGGTATAGTAATATTCTAGGGCATGTTCCTATTTATGTGGAGCTGTTTAGTTTGGTTTATAGATACAGCGTGGAAACAGGCCCTTCGGCCCACCAACTCCGGGCCGACCAGCGATCCCCATTGCACACGCTACACACCAGGGCAATTTACAATTTTCACCAAAGCCAATTAACCGACAAACCTGTACGTCTTTAGAATGTGGTAGGAAATGGTAGCATCCAGGGACAACCCACGCAGTCATGGGGAGAACGTACAAACTCCATACTGACAGATCCGTAGTTAGGATTGAACTCCCTGGCGCTGTAAGGCAGCAACTCTACCACTGTCCCCCACGGTGCCGCCCGTCTTGGGTCTATTAAACAAAACTAAGGTGGAGAAGTCTTCAGAGCCTGATGGAATCTATCCCAGGTTGTGGAGAGCGGCAAGAGAGGATATTGTTTGGACCTCAACACAAATCTTAATGTCCACTGTCGCCATAGACGAGGTTGCAGAAAAGTGGAAAGCAGCTAATGTAGGTCCTATGTATAGGGAGGACAATTGGAATAATCCTGTAAATTATAGGCTGCCGAGCCTTACATCACTGGCAAGAAACTTAGAAACAATTGTTAGGAGTAGGATTTACGCCCATGTACAAAGGCATTAGCCTATTAAGGATAGCATATGGGGCAGGCCTTGCATTATGAAAATGATTCCACTTTTTGAGGAGCTGATAGAGATGATTGATGAGGATAGGACAGTGGATGTTGTCTTTAGTGATTTGACAAGGCTTCTCGTGAGAGGCTGATTCAGAATATTTAGAAACATTGGTTCCACGATGAGTTGATGGATTGGAATCCAAATTGGCATGGCGATATAAGACAATGAGCAGTGGTGGAGGTATGTTTCTCTGAGTGGAGGTCTATGACCTGGTGTCCTGCAGGGATAGCTACCAGGATCTACATTGTTTGTGATGTAAAAAAATGAGTTGGGCAAAAATGGCAACCTAAGGAAGTGCCGAAGCTGGAATTTTGTGTAAAAGACAGCACTGGAGTAACTCAATGGGCCAGGCAGCATTTGTGGAAAGATTGGACAGGCAATGTTTTGGATTGGGATCCACTTTCAATCTGATTGTGGTAGTTGACTGAAACTGGGGGTGGGACACAGGTGGATACTGGTGAGGGGGGTTTGATTAGCAGATAGGTGGACAAAGGGACATTGGGACACCTGGTCAGAGCGTACGAAGCAACACCATTGCTTTTTGTTCTTTTGTTCTTTCTTTTGTTCTATCTGTAAATTACCAAGCAGCAGGCAGAGGATTAGATAAATTAGTCTGAAGAAGGGTCTCGACCCGAAACGTCGCCTATCTCCTTCGCTCCTTAGATGCTGCTGCACCCGCTGAGTTTCTCCAGCTTTTTGTGTAACCCTAGATAAATCAGAAACCGCTTTTCCTACCCGCAAGATGATTGGATTGCATCTATTTGGGGAGCATCATGTGCCTGTATTAGTTTGGAAGATAGCTTTTCATAGCATAAGGGCTAATATTAACAGGAAGATGATGAATATTATTCAACTGCTGTTATCCCTCAAAAAATATCAACAATGAACATCTGTATAAAAAGCATAAGCCTGAATCTGGTTATCAGTACTAAACAGACTAAAAATCAAGTGGTTCAGGACAAATATAGTTGTGTCGTTTTCTGAACTTATTGGCACGTCTCTGTATCCTGTGAACGTTAAGGTGAGACAAACAGATTTAGTGTTTGTAAATCAGACTACAGAAACAGGCAAGTTGCCCAGCAAAGGCATTCACACTCTACACAATTCTACTTTAATCCTACTTCATCTTTAAGCACAGCATTGCACCCTTAGCCTAGGCTAGAATTAGGGAACCCCAATGTTTTAAACTCCCCAATGATTGCTTTACAAAGGCTACTGATGCCAATTAGTGTTGGAATGTTCAATGAATGTCAGTTCTCTGAGCTGCATGACCAACTAACTTTATTGCACTGAATCAAATGTGAAAAGGTCATTGCAACCCAGTCAGAATATTTAGTTTACAGATTCTATATATGGATATTTTTTTATACACGTCAAATTGCTATAATAATGGAATGGCTTTTGTAGATAGCAGGGAGAGCCCTGCAGTCAAGGAAAGGCAGAGACTGTAGCCTCCTTCACATGCAGTCGGAGATGATGAGTCAGTAGGATCTCGGTACAATACATAAAACAGGTGGTGCCAGTCCCCAATAATGGCCACACTCAATGTGCCAACCAGGGTGGAGCCCAAGGCCTCACATCTCAGCGCTGAGTGGCTGCAGCCTTGGCCTCATCGCTTCCTCGCAGGGTTACATTGCACATTGCCACCAACATGAGATTTCTTAAACCATTTCATCGTTGCAGCAATATTACCAACACGGCGAGATGTCCGCCAGGGAACGTTTGCCAACGGACTCATTCCAGACTGCAGGAGTGTGTGCTGAATGATGCACTGAAGCTCGGTGCAGTCAACATAAAGGCTCTGTGGGGGAGGGCCACAGTGTAGGGTCCTTCCGCTGCTGGATGTTGAGGGGCTGAGTTCAATGGGAAGGGCCATCCACCTCAGGGACCCATGTCAGTTGCGAGGGTGTTTTGTGTTAAGATACTTGTGACCACTACTGAGTATGACACTATTGAATGTATGAAGAGTTCGCACGGTTTTTGTGTTGTATACATTAGTTCTGAATAAAGTTTATTTTGAAATTAAAAAAGCAGTGTTACCAAAAGGCCGATCCTTTATCCAGCATCCTGGCACAGCAATGTGCAGCGGTGGGGTGGGACAGGGCTTTGATCCAAGTTCCTGTGAGTAAAAGGACTCTCTCTATATAATGCTGAAGTGACTTCTTTTGGCACTCTCTACTCACGGCCTATTTCAGGAAACACATCCTGAGTGATGTAGCAGTGTATTGATTGTAAGTAGGCTGAACGTTGAATTTACCTGAGCAATTTGGAACATTTTAAAGTAAAGTATCCTTTATTGTCATTCGGACCTTTCGGTCTGAACGGAATTTCGTTCCTGGCAGTCATACATTTAATAAATTAACAAAACACAATAAACACAAATTAACATCCGCCACAGTGAGTTCACCAAGCACCTCCTCACTGTGGTGGAAGGCAAAAGTCTTAAGTCTTTGTGTCTTCCCTCCCTGCTCTCCCTCTGTGCTCAGGCGATCCAGGCCTCCGATGTTGTGACCCCACCGGGTGATGGTAAGTAAGTCAGTCCCGCAGCTGAATCCATGCTCCGCGAACGGGCCAGTTCAAACTCCGCGGCCCGGGGTGGTTGAAGCTGCCGCCCTCCAGTCCAGCGGACGAAGCTGTTGCCGTGGGAGCTCCGGAAAAACAGGTCGCCAACCTGTGACCTGCGAGCTCCCGACGATGTTGTCTGCTGGGCCCGCGGCCGAACCTCCGAGGTCGGGCCGCTGTTCCGCCGGGACACCTCCTAAGCCCCGACTCAGGCCGTCACCGCCGGCGGGACACCTCAGCCCCGGGTCAGGCCGTCACCGTCGCCGGAGCCCGCCACAGCCCCGAAGTGGTGGTAAGTCCTGGCTGGCTCTGCCTCCGGAGTCTCGGGTCGGTCGCAGTTGGAGACCGCCAGCTCCGCCATTAGGCCTCAACGCAAACGGAGACGGGGGATACGACACAAAAAAGTCGCATCCCCCCCTGAAGGAAGAGACTAAAAACAAGTTTCTCCCACCCCCCCCCCCCCCCCAACCCATACACACACACACACACACACACAAACTGACAACTCAAATTAACTGGCTAAAACAGGACAAGGACAACAACAAAAAACCCCAAAAAAAACACGAGCCGCAGCTGCTAGGGCAGCGCCGCCACTTCCGGATGAGAAGTTTTTCAAGATTTTTCAGGTACGTATCAGTGTTTACAGCTTTAAAGGGCCTGTCCCACTTGCCGGGGGTCAATGTGCACGTGGTAGTTCTTCGAGGAAGCTTTGAGAATATCTTTGAAACCTTTTCTCTGATGCTCAGTAATTTCCAGATGCCCGATTCAGCAGTCGAGCATGTGAACAGCAAAGCGTGCCCAGAGGAGACGACTGAGAATAACTAGCTACATATTTCTAGGAATGTTAGCCTGGAATAGAATTGTGAAATGGCTTTGCTTATCTATCCAGCGATGGGTGATTTTTGCAGAGACAGGATTGATGGCCTTTCTCCAGTACTGAGATAGTCCAGGTATCAGAAAGATACAATAAGGGCAGATATCAAAACTGCTCAGAGATTATGAGTTTTGCCATTCTTTGGGGTTTTAGATTTCAAATAACCTCTTCAATAACACAACTTTTACTACATAGAAACATAGAAACATAGAAAATAGGTGCAGGAGTAGGCCATTCGGCCCTTCGAGCCTGCACCGCCATTCAATGTGATCATGGCTGATCATCCAACTCAGTATCCCGTACCTGCCTTCTCTCCATACCCCCTGATCCCTTTAGCCACAAGTGCCACATCTAACGCCCTCTTAAATATAGCCAATGAACTGGCCTCAACTACCTTCTGTGGCAGAGAATTCCAGAGACTCACCACTCTCTGTGTAAAGAATGTTTTCCTCATTTCGGTCCTAAAGGAATTCCCCCTTATCCTTAGACTGTGACCCCTTGTTCTGGACTCCCCCAACATCGGGAACAATCTTCCAGCATCTAGCTTGTCCAACCCCTTAAGAATTTTGTAGGTTTCTATAAGATCCCCCCTCAATCCTACTACATGGCAGTCATTATGATCCTGCTATGTGCTTCCACATCCTTTTTATCACAAAGCGATGAGTTAGCCTTTAGGCTCGTCTCTGTTTTCGAGAAAAGGCAAGGATCTTTAGGCATACAGATTGTCCTTATCTTATCTCTGACACCATGGTGAACCCTATTTGCAGAATCCGCCAGGCATATGGAAAAGGATAAATACGTTGTTGTTAGTTGAAGGCATGTATTGCACTCACAAATGTGGTCTGTTGATATTTTAGAATCTTATACCTCTTGTACATTTACACAAAGCAAACCATTCATGTTAAAGCAGATGTCTCTAACCACTAGGTTCAAATATATGACACACTATATTATTCATATCTATCACTGAGTAACATATGATAGGAACATAGACAGCCCTCTCTAATTCTCTTATTCTTGCTGAGATATTCAAATCCAGGTTAATTTGTAACCACACATGTAATGTGAACATCTGCTTCGGATGTTGCTAACTGATTGTTCCGTGATGTCTTGTCAAGCTCCTTGCTAAAAAAATATGGTAACAAATGTCAACTCAGCAGTAATCATTGCGAACATTGTGCGGGTCAGTCTATACTGCCTCTTTTAACTATTCATTTGATAATACCCCCTGAATATAAATCTACTAACCTAATGACCTACTAAATCTTAAGAGGTTAATTTCTTTTCAGAAATAATGGTTTAAATACCATTGTAAAATTTTATTTTTGATAGCCATTAAGGCTGGCTATTCTTGATCTTTTTTAAACAGTGCTTCAAAGTATTGAAGAAAACAACTTTTCGCAATAACCGAATATATTCCGTTTGTAACATTTAAAAAGTGGACAATTAACATGCGTACAAACAGAAATTAGTATCGTAAAACTACAGTGATCTAGTATTCAATTGCTCAGAAATCCTAATCGTTTGGCATCCGGCTCACTCATTAGTCCAGAACATGAACCGGAGGTTTGAATGTGATGTGCTAGCCGAGCACTACCAGAGTCCCAAAGGTGTTGGATTAATTGGATATTACTTTACTTCCAAGTCAGAGAAGGAACTGCAGATGCTGGTTTACACCGAAGATGGACACAAAATGCTGGAGTAACTCAGTGGGACAGGCAGCATCTCGGGAGAGAAGGAATGGGTGACTTTTCGGGTCGAGACCCTTCTTCAAACCAGGTGTGGAAATCCTGGGGGAGGCAGGGGGGACCCCCTCCCCCCCTCCTAGTTTTGAGCAGTGGTGCCGATCCTCCCCATTTGTTGTAATCCGGATTTTAAAACCCGGTGAAATGTCCGCTTTCCGCGAGACAGGGGAGTGGAACTGTTGATCGAGGGCGCCGATTGGACGAGAGAAACGTCGGTCAGCAGGCAATGGGGGCGGGATATGATGATTCAGTGCGATGATTGGAGGAGGGAGGCGTTGGTCAGAGGCGGAAGTAGGGGGGTGGGACTGAGGATGGAGCGCCGTGATTGGAGGGAGGTCATTGGTCACAAGCGAAAAACACTCGGCAGCCCTAGACACAGACCTGCGCCTCATCCGCAGCTAGGATTGATCCTGGCTCTCCGGCGCTGCAATCGCTGCCGAACCGCCACTGGCTCATCCCCGTCCCCACCCGAGTGCCCCCCCCGCCCCCCATGCCCGGGGGTGGCCAGAGACCACGAGAGTCAGATGGGAGCGATGCCCCCAGGCCCACAGCCAGCACAGAGAAGCAGCGCTAAATCCAGCTCAACTCTGCCTGTCCCGCCAGGTTAACCTACAGCCCTGCCTGGACTTGCGGGAAATATGGCCCAGGCTTACAGCCAGCGCGGAGAAGCAGCTCCACAGCTCCGGACTGGTGTCCCGTCCGTCAAGGCAGTGCTGTAGGTTAACCCGGCGAGACAGGCAGAGTTGAGCTGCATTTAGCACTGGATTGAGCTGTAATTACTCTTCACAGGGCCCACGGCTGAAACATCCGAAGCCTCACGCGTGTGAGTGCGCATGCGCGCGCGGACAGCAATAAATTGTGTCCCCCCTGTCCCCCCCCATATTTTGATAGCGATTTCCGTGCCTGTTGCAGACTGAGGGGCAGGGGAGAGGAAGACACTGAGATATGGAAGGGTAAAGTGTGTGACAACGAGACATGAAAAGAGATGTAGGTCAAGGAAAATGTAAAATAGATCATTGTTAGCGAGGAGAAGGTGACAACAAAGCAAACAGAGATAAAAAGGAATTGGGGACAGTCAGGCTGGTCGGAAAACTGGGAAAGGGGAGGGATGGAGACAGAGGAAAAGCAAGGGCAACTTGAAGTTAGAGGTCAATTTTCATACTGCTGGGGTGGAAGCTACACAAGCAAAATTTGAGGTGCTGTTCCTCCAATTTGCACTGGGCCTCACTCTGACAATGGAGAAGGCCCAGAGCAGAAAGGTCAGTGTGGGAATGGGAGAGGGAGTTAAAGTGTTTAACAACCGGGAGATCAGGTACGTTTAGGCAGACTGAGTGGAGGTGTTCAGCTGTTCACACTCCAGTGATGTATATCAGGAATATACATATGTAAAGAGTGGATTGACGGCTTACATTCACTGGAATTTAGAAGGATGAGAGGGGATCTTATAAAAACATATAAAATTCTTAAGTGATTGGACAGGATGCAGGAACATTGTTCCCCATGTTTGGGGAGTCCAGAACCAGATGGTCACAGTTTAATAATAAGGGGTAAGCCATTTAGGACTGAGATGAGGAAAATCTTTCTCAGCCAATCTGTGGAATTCTCTGCCAGTGGAGGCCAATTCACTGGATGTTTTCAAGAGATAGATAGATAGGGCTAACAGAATCAAGGGATATGAGGAGAAAGCAGGAACAGGGTACTGATTCTGGATGATCAGCCATGATCACATTGTCCGAGAGCCGAATGGCCTACTCCTGCACCTATTTTCTGGGTTCCTATGAATTTAGCAATTTGGTTGAAGGTGATAATTTCCTACAATTTACCAATGTTTTGGGCTCAAGTGTATCATATGATACACATAAAAATCAGAAAATGCTGTGGTCTCTACTGATGGCTTAGTATGCAAATAAGTGGTTAATACATATATAACAAAAATATTCCAGTTTGGACATAGTTGTATGGTTGGTCATTTTAGAATCATAAGAAGGAGCTGATTTAACCTGGTGTCAGCTCAGATTCCTTGTACAGCAATTTCCTCAGCCACATTACCCTTTTTCTTTCCTTAAATTTTTCTCGTAAATTGGGTTACATCCACTGTCAACCCAATTTTCTTTTGAAATCCACTTGATAATCACTCTCCCAAAATGTTTTTTCTCCTTACATTCACCCAACATTTTTTGCTCCTCAGTTTTAAATCTGAGATATCTAGTCCTTCAATCGTATCTTTTTTCTGTCCATCCACCCTACCTAAAGGGACCTTCAAGATGTAAGTTTCCCTTGGTTACACACAAAAGGCGGGAGTAACTCAGCAGGACAGGCAGCATCTTTGGAGAGTAGGAATGTGGTGACATTTCGAGTCGAGACCCTCCTTCAGGTCTGACCCTGCAGAAAGGTCTCGACCTGAAACGTCACCCATTCCTTCTCTCCAGAGATGCTGCCTGTCCCGCTGGGTTACTCCAGCTTTTTTGTGTCTATCTTGGGTTTAAACCAGCATCTGCAGTTCCTTCTTGCACATGTTTCTCTCAGCCCTCTCAGGTCAAGTCCAAGTTCCTGCTGCCAATGATTGCTACTGTAGGTGTATCTCCAAGGATCTGATGTCTTTATAGTTGAATTGTCCACCACGTTTAGCATTTTACTTGAGAATGGCAACTGGGATCATTAACTCCAAAATCTCTTTGCTTGGATTGTTAGAACCTATGCACTACATTAGATTCCACTCAATTGCTAGTCACCGTATACCCTCACATGCTCATCAATATAGATTTGGCAGTTGTAATTAAGTAACCACAGCAGCAATACTGTAGTAATTCACTGTAGTAGCTGTGGGACTAGCTCATAACACCATCACAACACCTCAACTGCGGCCAGAAAGCAAGCAGCCTAAATAAACACTATGAAATTTCTGGGCAGAATTGGATGATTAGCACACTGCAGAGAAGATATGGGTCACATCTGTCTCCATCTGTCAGACAGAGTGTAACAAAAAGGAAGTTCAAATAACAGCTACACAGCGGTTTCCAGCGGGGATTTGTCTTATTTACGTCATATTTTGCCATCTGTGTTCAATGTTCAAGGACAGGCATATTTTCCACTTCCTTTTTCTGGATCACAATGAATTAAAACGACATCATTATAGATTGCAGACCCACAACTCTGCTTTGTTGCACCCTCATTCATGATGAAATAAATCACTTTGGAGATAAATTATGGTTTTATGATTTTCATTAAGTTATTTACTGTTATTCGTAACACTATGCAGTGCCATTTTTACTTTTATATGAAAATGTCAATCTTGAGTAGATCTGGATGCAATGACGAAGTAAACAAATTCATAATACCCTGACATTTGCTCAAGTTAATTTAATGGAAAAACTCATCTGTGAAATGCAAATCAGGCTTTGTCAGGCATTTTGTTTGCCCGAGTTTGATAGCTCTAATGGAGAAATAACATTTTTTTAAAAATTTCCTATATACCAGGAGCTATGCTTTCATTCTCACTTTAATAAATGTTAATTAACAAAATGAACTCAGGGAACAAGCTGCATTGTTTCAAAAAGCAGTGAAAATATGTATGGCATAAATTAAATAACATCTGAGAAGGACTCAATTATTGCAGAGTGGATTGCATGCTTGTAATCTATTATTCAGAGTGTCTTTGTCAACAGGAATGTGGAACTTGATTCACAGTCAACTTATATCTTTTGGTCAAATATAACAAATTGAACAGCATTTGTTCCAACCGTTTTGAGTCGTCCGTTTTAATGGAAATCAATTAGTTTTATTTAATATAAAGTAGATACTAGCTATAATTTCTGTTATGAAATTTTGTTATGAGATTTATATGTCAAAACGAATTATTTATATTGTGAGTATTACCTTGTTGAATGTTGTTTTCCTCGATATACAGCACTTATTTAAATTTATTGTTAAACGATGCCTCTGAGGATTAGTAACATTAATTTGAACACTGGACTACGACATTCATTATCAAACAGTATTACAACGGATTTAAATTTGTATTCAATTACAGATCTTTGTCAGCAGATGGCACCTTCATACAGTATCCTTCCACCACAAACCACTCAAAATGTCTGGTGATTATTTCTCCTCTCCCCACCCCACGCCTCCCCCCCCCCCACCCTTCCCCATACCCATTTCATTCTCCACCCCTACGATTCTCAGTCCCCAAAATTAGATTAATTTCCAAAAGTTAAGGAAAATAATTTTTGAATAACATGATTACATTTAAAAGCTGCATAATGACTTTTAATGTTTAAGAAGGAACTGCAGATGCTGGAAAATTGAAGGTAGACAAAAGTGCTGGAGAAACTCAGCGGGTGCAGCAGCATCTATGGATGCTGAGTTTCTCCAGCTCTTTTGTCTACCTAATGACTTTAATGCCTTAACAGATGTTTTTTTTCACACTAAAGGCCACAACTCGAATGCATAAATGACATATTATTATGACATGTGACATGTTACGGTGAGATTCTTTGTTTTGCGTGCACGAGGTATCCAAATAGTCGCTACTTAAAGGGCACCGACATAGTTACAAAGTATTCCATTTAGTCCCCAATGGACTAAATTTTGTTTATTTATTTTCAAATTTCAAATTTCAAATTATTTATTTATTGTCAAAGTTTGTTCTCGGTGCCCTCCCTCCCTTCTGCCAAAAGCCTGTGTTGGGAGTTAATGGCTGGGATGAGGAGGTGGAATTGAAGTGTGCAGTCCAAGCAGGTGTATTGTTCCTAATTTTCCAGGATGCTATTACTCCGTCCAGTGGGAACACTCCAATGAATGTTTTTCTTTGGATTCAAGTTGCTCCAAAATGCTTCAAAATTATTTGAGAAGCTAGAGAACACACGTCAGCAATTTCATGGCCACTGGTCCTTTTATTTCTCAAGCAGCAGGCCCTGCGGGAGCACCGTCACAAGCCACGCTGCGGAGGTCTGAGAAGACAGCTCACCACCTGTTTTCTCCAGTGCAATTTGAGATGGACAATAAACGCTGCCCTTGTCAGTACTGCACAAATCGTGGAAATAAATGAATGGATTAAAAACTGAAAAGAAACACAATAGCAAAATTAAATTTCCGAAGAGAAAATCAGAAATGACGGAATCAGAGAAGGTGAAAATACATGAAGATGGCAGTCTGACTCGTGATCATAATTTCCAGTGCAGAAGATCCAATGTAACTGAAGATTAAATCATATTAAGGATTTTACATTGGCGCACACCAATGATTTCCCTGTTACAGATTCTATAAAGGTATTAAAAGAAGAGGAGGCCAAACTCTCCAGTCCCCAAGTTACTCAGCCCTCAAACATCACCAATAACACTGAATGTCTGTTCAATATCTCATTGGTGGCTATGGGACTTTGCTATGGGGAAAAATAACTTGCCTGTTACGCATTGTACAGCACAGTGGTACAGCTGGTAGAGTTGGTGCCTCACAATTCTGGAGGCCTGGTTTGGATCCTGACATTGGGTGCGTGCGGCTGTGTGGAGTTTGCAAGTTCTCCATGCAATTGCGTGGGTTTCCTCCAGGCACTCCGGTTTCCTTTCACACACCAAAGACATGCAGGTTGTGGATTAATGGACCTCAGTAAAATTACCCTTAATGTGTAGGGAGTGGATGTTAGGATAACATAAAGCTAGTGTGAATGAATGATCGATGGTCGATGTGGACTGAATTAGCCGAATGGTTTCCATGCTGTATCTCTGAACCAAACAGTGATCATATTTCAAAAATAGATATTGGCCATTAAAGTTTTGGAACATCTAGAGATCGGCCCCACTTATAATGTTCAGTATATACTGAATTAATTAATCTCAGCTAAAAGAACAGAAGTGTCGAAAATAGACCTCAGGATTAAGGAAGTGGAACCGGCGATGGTTCCCTCTTTAGAAGTTATGGTAACTTTTGCAAGTAGTGGTCTTCAGGAAACAATTAAGCGCAGAATTACAATTCAATAAAATGTAAAATATGAAGAATGGCTGCTTAATTGGGATAACATCAAATAACACTTGTGAAACCATAAAGCTCGGAAATGTTAAGGACAAGAGGACATAGTTTTATGGTGAGAAAGGCAACGTTTAAAGATGTACAGGGCACTTTTTTGTATACACAGACAGTGGGAGTTGGCAGACCAATTTCCCTCCAGGGATAAATAGAGTTCTATCACATCGTATCATATGGTCATAAGGATTATAGAATTAGGCCATTCAGCCCGTCAAGTCTACTCCGCCATTCAATCATGGCTGATCTATCTCTCCCTCCTAACCCCATTCTCCTGCCTTCTCCCCGTCACCTCTGGCACCACCATATCAGTGGTGGGTGCCTGCAACACGCTGCCAGGGTTAGTGGTGAGGCAGATACTGTACGATAGTGGCACTTAAGCGGCTTTTAGATAGGCAGATGGATATGCAGGGAATGGAGGGGTTTGGTTCAAGTGCTGGCAGAGGGGATTAGTTTAGCTTGGCATCATCATGTTTGGCACAAACATTGTGGCCAAAAGCACCTGCTGCTGCACTGCATATTTTACATTGCTGATTCCCCTGCCTTGTACTGTACTGTTCTATGTTCCAGGTCCAATGCCTTCAGGAACTGAGGGGCAAAGAAAGTCTTACTTTCTGAAAAGGACACGGGCAATCACGATGCACTGAAAGCCATCTTCTTCTTATCGAGTCCACAGGCAAGATTAGAAGTTGTTCAGCCAGAGGTGAACACGCTTCGCGGCATCTGCACACAATGGTGTCTGCCTTGCGCTTCTTGTGGGTGGTGGTGGAAAGATTGGTGGAAACAGGGGTGCGACGTGAACGCTCTTTCCTTGACCCCACGGAAAGCCACAAAATGATGCATGCAGGAGGGCGGCAATTGTTCCTCAGTATGGGGATGGTTTTGCGTGGCATTGTTTGGAAGCAGTGATGAGACCGAGTATAGACTCCAGAAAAAAGTTATTAATCACGTTAGAAGGCAGCACAGTGGCCCAGCTGGTAGTGTTGCTGCCTCAAGCAGCACCAGAAGCCAGGTTTGATGCTGACCTTTGCTCCCAGTTTCCTTCCACGTCCCAAAGATGTGTAGGTTCGTAGGTTCATTGGCCTCTGTAAATTGCCCCTAATGTGCAGGGAGTGGACTTGGTTGCCTATCAATCTCTCCCTGGTAGAGCTGCTGCCTCAAAGTGCCAGAGACCCGGGTTCATTCCTGACCTCGGGTGGTGTCTGTGTGGAATGTGCATGTTCACCCTGTAACCAGACTGGTTGCTCCAGTTTCCTCCCATATCCCAGAGAGGTGTGGGTTTGTAGGTTCATTGGCCTCTGTAAAAATTGCCCCTTGTGTGTAGAAATTGGGGGAACATAGAACTGGTATGAAGAGGTGCTCAATAGTAGGTGTGGACTCGGTGGGCTGAAGGGCCTGTTTCCATACAATATCTCTCAACCTAAAACCGGCACTTTTTGTGCTGTGACGTGTGGTCACCACTCACCTTAAACTATTCAACATCAGGTTTTGACAGTAAAATACATTTTAGATTTATTGCATTTCAGGTGTACTGACGTTGAGTGAAAAGCTTTGTTTTGCATGCTTACAATCAAATCAGATAATACTTCCATTAACACAATTAAGCCAGATTTAAGTACACAAGGTAGAGCCAAATGCAGAAAATATTTTGATTTTTTCAACGTGCACAAACGATTGTCACTACCTGGCAGGGGAACATTTGTGGATATGCAAATACCTTGATTCCAACTACCTTGCCCCACATTCTTTACCCTCCAAAACTGCTGTAAACTATAGAGTACGCTGCTCAACGTAAACAATAAACTTCTGAAACCTATGTTGCCTGGTCCTCGATTCACGTACTCTGGGCAAGAGACTCTGTGCATCTACCCGATCTATTCCTCTCATGATGTTATACACTTCAATAAGATCATATGGGCCGTGGCAACGGGGTGGGGGGGCTATCTAGTCACTGCTTTGTTTAGACATGTTTCAATATCTCCGGCTTTGGACGAGGCGCTGCTGTGCTCTGAGCAACCTGGTCGTGGGTGTAGGAGAGCCGGGCCGGAGGGAGAGATGGAAACAGAAGCAGCGGCAGCGGCAGACGGTGCAACTCCGGCCATGGAGCAGCCTCAGTGCAAGAGTCCCTGGCCATCGGAGGCGTCGGAAGCATTGCGCCCCTGCCATGAGAGTATCTGTGCCGAATTCGCCCTGGTGACCGGCATGGACCAGGGTGCGGCTCAGTGAATCCTGGAGGACAACCAGTGGCTGCTGGAAGTAGAGACCAAGCACTGGGTAGAAGCGATGGAAGATAGTGGCCTTCAAATGGGGGTGGTTGGAGAAAGCATCCTGCTTGCCTGCTAGATTTTCACTTACTGTAACTGCAGGAAAAATGTTCCCGATGTTGGAGATGTTCAGAACCAGGGATCACACAGTTTAAGAATAAGGGGTAGGCCAGTTAGGACTGAGATGAGGACAAACTTTCTTCACCCAGAGAGTTGTGAATCAGTGCCAATGAAGGCAGTGGATGCCAATTCACTGGATGTTTTCAAGAGAGAGTTACATTTAGCTCTTGGGGCTAGCAAAATCAAGGGATATGGGGAAAAAAACAGGAACGGGGTACTGATTTTAGATGAACAGCCATGATCACATTGAATGGCAGTGCTGGCTCAAAGGGCCAAATGGCTTATTCCTGCACCTATTTTCTATGTTTCTATGCTTGAGCATATGGCAATTAAACTCGACCACTTAATTTTGAAACATTTATGCATGGTGGAGGTATAATGTAGTCATAGAGTGATACAGTGTGAAAACAGGCCCTTTGGCCCAACTTACCCACACCTGCCAACATGTCCCAGCTACACTACCTGCTTTTGGTCCATATCACTCCAAACCTGTCCTATCCATGTATCAGTATAACCATTTCTTAAATGTTGGGATAGTCCCTGCCTCAACTACCTCCTCTGGCAGCTTGTTCCATACACCCACCACCCTTTGTGTGGAAAAAGTTACCCCTCAGATTCCTATTAAAACTGTCCTCTGGTCCTCGATTCACCTACTCTGGGCAAGAGACTCAGTGCATTGAAATGTGTATTTCTAATGCATTTTAAATATCTTTTACTAATATTTTTATTAGAAGTAAACATTTCACAATGATAAAACAAAATATCTCAAAAGTCTTACTATAAAAAAAGTAATGTTTCCACAAACATATACCCCCTTTATTAATGTCATGGTTTGATGATCCTAAATTCAAATCAAAATGAAATATACGTCAAATGGAGAAAGCATACTTTCCAAATACTCTGACTGTAAAATCAGGAAATGTTATGATTATTCCTTTTCCCAACTACAAACAAAAAAATAGCACTTGAAATTATAACACATTTTAAACTTTTTTTGTCAAATTTTCTGTGCCGTGGAAGGCACTGGTGTTAATCGCGGGGGGGGGGGGGGGGGGGGAATATGTCCCCCCACTTCTTGAGGTGGGGGATGGCCTGTATTATTATCCCCCAGTTTTTGGAGGTCAAGCAATAACAAAAATAATCACCTGCTCCTATCTCTCATGTAGTAGGCCCCTCTCGGTCATGACTGACCATGGGTGATGCATCCTGGTCGGATGCAAGCCTGGGCGATGTCATATGGAGGACAGGCTGCTGCCCATGCAGCACGTCCCCCCCTCTCCACGTCGCTGACCGATCCAAAGGAACAGCAGGGCCGTTACAGTTTGGCACCAGTTTGGCGAACAACCTTAGGGGCTCCGACTCCGGATGTTCTTGAGGTTTATTTCAGGAGCCTTTTCCATAACTGGATATGGCCACAAGGCACTGGAGGTTTTAAATCAGAGTTCTCCCTCTCCCAGATGGACTGCTTTCACAGGCTGACGAGCCCCATCTGCCCGAGACTCGTGAGGGACTACCTTCCCGTGCAAGTCTATAGCACCTGCCCACTGCCCATCTTAAAAATACTTCAAACAAAAAACATTGAAATCATACTTCTACAATGCACTAAAACATGATTTTAATACATCAAGTTTGAAAACGTCCCTACCGTTGGGGGGGGGGGGGGGGGGGGAATCCCCATCCCCCTACTCCATCGCCGGGTATCCCCAAGGCCAGTGGTCAGTGATCACTCGCATGGGCACCGGTTGCAAAAGGGTTAATTAGATTTTTATGTGGGCATGTTTTGTTGGAGATGATCCAGGTCCAAGTTAGTCGAGCTGTGACTTGAAGAGTGACAAGCTTACTCAACTTCTCCCCATGGCTCAGACAGACCATCCAGTCCTGGCTACAACCACGTATTACTGGAGGTGCCAGGACAATCTTGGCAGGTCGGCCCAAACCCTAGAGTTGGACACCGACAAGGCTCCTTGTTGCGGGTAGACAAAAGTGCTGGAGAAACTCAGCAGGTGCGGCAGCATAGAAACAAAGGAAATAGGTGCAGGAGGAGGTCATTCGGCCCTTCAGGCCAGCACCGCCATTCATTGTGATCATGGCTGATCGTCCGCTATCAATAACCCGTGCCTGCTTTCTCCCCATATCCTTTGATTCCACTAGCCCCTAGAGCTCTATCTAACTCTCTCTTAAATCCACCCAGTGATTTGACCTCCACTGCCCTCTGTGGCGGGGAATTCCCCAAATTCACAACTCTCTGGGTAAAAACGTTTTTTCTCACCTCAGTCTTAAATGACCTCCCCTTTATTCTAAGGCTGTGGCCCCTGGTTCTGTACTCACCCAACATTGGGAACATTTTCTCCTGCATCTAGCTTATCCAGTCCTTTTGTAATTTTACATGTTTCTGTAAGATTCCCCCTCATCCTTCTAAACTCCAGTGAATACAAGCCTAGTCTTTTCAATCTCGAAACGTTTCAATGCGAAACGTTGCCCATTTCCTTCGCTCCATAGATGCCGCTGAGTTTCTCCAGCACTTTTGTCTACCTTCGGTTTTCCAGCATCTGCAGTTCCTCCTTAAAACTCCTCGTTGCGGGCCTCGGAAGCGGCGCTGGGCACTGAGCCCTGGGTAGTTCGGACCTCGCCTCCAGCAGATGGTGCTCTGTGGACGAGTGATTGAAGGAGCGCAGCAAGGGGGGGAAACCAGCCTTAAGTGAGCTGCCGTTCCACCCTCTTTCTCTCTTGTGCCTGCCTGTCTGTCTGTCTGTCTGACTGCGTGCGGGAGGCTGCGGCTCGGTCCCCGTCCCGCGGGTTAGGATCGTTCTCTCAGTCTGTCTGTCACACACACACACACACACTCACTCTGGCCAGCAGCCCGGGCTTGCCTTTCCCCACAACTCAACGTGCATGGCAGTGGCGGCGGTACACAAGGGCAGCGCCCTTTCAGCGGCAGCCCAGACGCGGAGCTACCTGTGGCTGTGCATTTGCTGCGGGCTGCTCTGCCTCTTGCCCAGCGCTCTGCCCCGGAGCTCGGCTGGAGTCCGGATCGCCCGGCGACAACTGCACGACGGCGGCGGCCAGGAAGGGTTCCCCGAGCCAAGCCCGGAGAGGAAGAAGAGGTCCGCTCCGCCGCAGGACGCGGCTCTGCTCAGCACCTCGTTCATCCTGCGAGGAGACGCTTCGCACAACCAGGCGATGGTGCACTGGACGGGGGAGAACAGCAGCGTAAGTCCGTCTTCTCTTCGCTTCACCTTCGGGGAGGGAGGAGGGAGGGAGGGCTGTGAATAATGAACGGGTGCCGCCGGTTTGCTGTCACGGTGCCATTTCACTGGGGTTACTGGGGACCACTCAAATCCCCGGGAATGAAGTATGAGTAACACCAATAGTGATTGATCTACAGTGAGCAAACTCTGTTGGAAGTAAACTCTCCGCTGCGTGTAGTGGCTGAACCCCGGGGAATGTGTGTGTGTGTATTCTCCATCCGAAACACGCCTCAAACTTCACTTCACTTCCACACCAGAGGCTGGCACACAGAGGGGGTGGAAACAACGGTGGAGGGGGGGGGGGGGGGGGGGGAGGAGGGAAAGGGTTTGCAATAATTTGAATGAAACTTGTTCAGGCCGATGCGGAAATGCTGATGTTGTCAGCATCAGGTAGAGGGAGGAGCCCATCATCGCCACGGGTCAAGTTTGCAGCTCCTTCCTTGGAGTTCCCTTTGCATCTTCACCACGTCTTCTTCTCCTTGTTGTTGTTGTTGTTGTTAAATCAACACTTGAGCTCAGTTTCTGCTCCCCGACCTTGGGGAACGATGTTGTTCTCCTAGAGGGATCTGGGCGGAACTCCGGTGAAAAAAAAGCACGTGGGCATTAGCATGCTGACAGATACCAGAGTCAGGGGAAGCTCCTTAGTATACACGTGGAGCAGAGTGAAAGTAAAAGCAAGGCTGGCTGTACATTACCTTGAGTCAATTTCTAGCACACATACATTGTTCAATTATTATTCAGGGGGAAAAAACGCGTTGACAGCATTTAAAAGAATAAAAACGCTCAACGTGGAATGCAATCCAGGGCCACTGTGTGTTTATTTTCAATTTTATTTCCCTGCTTACCTCAAAAGGTGTTGCTGAGCTTAAGAGGGCAGTGCCACACTGGCATCGATCTGTAAGGTTTCCCCACATGTGAGACCGGTGATATCTATCCAGCAGCAGGCACTGAACAAATTAAAAGTGGAATCTTGGATGAAAGTTGTTTTTTTCCCCCCCTTTCAAACTGGCAGGGCTGGTGGAGGTTGATTCGTCAGAGGTTATGGGGAGGAGGCAGGAGAATGGGGTTAGGAGGGAGAGATAGATCAGCCATGATTGAATGGTGGAGTAGACTTGATGGGCTGAATGGCCTAATTCTACTCCAATCACTTATGACCCTTATTTGAAGCCACCCACTGTGGCATAATACTTGTTCTATTAGATCTTCCGTTTGTGCACGTCGATTGCATTAGTCGAAACAGTGCGGACCACGTGAAGGTTGCAATCTTCCACCCCACTGTGACATTAGCCTACCCCTTGCTTACTAATTTGTATGTAAGACTATGAGAGGCATAGATAGGAGAGACAGTGAGAGCCTTTTACTCAGGGTGGAAATGCCCTAAGCATAGTTATAAGGTGAGAGGGGGTAAGTTTAACGTGTGGGGTATGTTTTTTTTAACACAGAAAGAAGTGGGGGCCTGGAACGCACTGACAGGGGGTGGTGGTGGAGGCATATGTGATGCCGGTGTTTAAGAGGCTTTTGGATGAACACATGGAAGTGCGGGGAATAGAGGAATGTAGATCGTGTACAGGAAGATGAGATCAGTTTAACTTGACATCATGTTCGGCACAGATATTGTGGGCCGAAGGGCCGGTTCCTGTGCTATACTGTTCAGTGTTTTAAATCAAACTAGAAATGTATGACAGAAAGACTGGGAGGTATCTGGGCAGAGAAGAGGGAGAGAGATTATGCAAACTGTCAGTGTGGTTAAAAAGAAAGCACTAAAGGGATTTTCTGGGGATTTGCCATCCCATGCACGCCCCATGTAAAAGCTAGTCTCAATCATATGGAGTTGATCATTTAAAAAAAAAAAATCCAAGCTCAACACTGGATATTGAAACATTTGCACAACCATTACGGAAAAGAAAACACAAGATGTTGGAAACACTTAGCAGGTCAAGCAATGTCAGTGGCAGTAGAATCAAAGGAGTTTTCTGGTCCAGGACACTTCATCTGAACCAGAAAAGAGGGAAAGCAAACAGGTTTTAAGTTGCACGGAGGGAGGTGGAGGGGGAAGGGGATTGAGAGAACGGACGGTATGTTTGTGCACACCAAAATGATCAAGGTGACAATTATCTTTGAACCTGAACTATTAGGAAACGAGTAGCAAATGGAAACGGGAAGGTGCAGCCACATTCGTGGAGAGGTTAAAGAAGTGGTTATGTGTAGGAAGAATCCCTCTGCAGATGCTGGTTTACACCGAAGATAGACTCAAAATGCTGTGGTAACTCAGCGGGGACAGGCTGCATCTCTGGAGAGATCGAATTGGAGACGTTTCGGGATCGAGACCCTTCTTCGGACTAGTCAGGGGCAAGGGAAACGAGAGATAGAGACTGTGATGTAGACAGATATAGAACAAATCAATGCAAGATATTCAAAAAAGTGACAATGATAAAGGAAACAGGCCATTGTTAGCTGTTTGCTCGGTGACAATGAGAAAAAGTGGTTACTTGAAATTGTTAGGTTTGGTATTAAGAGCTCCACCGTACTCAGACAGAAGATGCAAGTGTTAGTCCTCAACCTTAGAGTGGAACAAGGTGGGAGGCCCAAGGCGAGTTAGCTTCTGTGACTGTCAGTTTACTGTCAGTGCCACTCTCTCTCTGGAGCATGTTTGGGGGTTAATTCAAGTGTCCATTGAGGGTCACGGTCGAGTCAGGGGTGGGCGGGAGACCAGATGAAGCCAAGGTTGGTCTAATAGGGAGAAGGTTAGTAATGCCCCTGTCCTACTTAGGCAATGTTTTAGGCGACTAGGCTGCCGCCACATGGTCGCCGGGGTGTCGCCTGTATGGCCTCCCCAGTCGCCCAAAGAGTCGTACCTTTTTTCTGGTCGCCGCTGGATTTTGAAATGTTCAAAACTTTTCGGCGACAGTGGGCGCCCGTGGGCTTGACGCCAACGACCGTAGCCTGACGTAGGTGCTGTCGCCAGGATGACGTAGGTTGTCGCCGGGTGCTGACTTCGGTGAATTCCATTGGCGACTACCTACGTCAACCGGCGACTGAATTGTCCTAAGTTGCCTTCAGTTGTCGCCGACAGGGTTGTAGCTTGTGGGTGGACGTAGGTTGTCGTAGGTGAACGTCCTAACGGGTCGCCGGTTGTCGGTAGCTTGCAGTGGCTTGACGTCGACTAGGTGGTAGGTTGTTTCAGCCGGTTTTTCGGCGACCTGCTACGATTATGACAGTAGCTGGCTGTCGCCGAAAAAAATCGCCTATGTGGAACAGGCCCATAAAGGAAGCAAATTGAACCTCTTGGCCTTCTGGGGAATTGAGATAATGGATCAGTGCAGGTGGTGAGAGGTCAGCCATGCTGGTGGAATAGCTATAAAGGGACAAATGGTTAAGTCTGCGGCTTCAGTAAGTTACGTGACTAAGGCTAAACTTTGGGCATTCTGACAGTGCTCAATGACAAATGCAGTGCAGAGTACTAAGACCATAAGACACTGGAGCAGAATTAGGCCATTTGGTCCATCAAGTCTGCTGTGCTATTCAATCATGGCTGATCTGTTTTATCCTCTCAACCTCACTCCTACCTGTCTTCTTCTTCTTGCGCGTGGCGTGCACAGCCTAAAGTTGTCGGACAACTTGTTCTATTTGATCTTATTTGATTGTGCACGCCGGGTTGATTGCATTTGTCGAAACGGGGTGGACCACGTGAAGGTTGCAATCTCCCACCCCACTCCCACCTGTAATGTAACCTTATTTTGCAGACAATGCTCCAAAGGAGTGTTGCGTGGAGAATTTCACTTTGCAGCAAGAGAGGTTTGTGATTAGAAATACGTAGTGGAATCTGCGGAGTTATGCAGTTTGACCTGAAGCCATTGGAGTTGCCTTAGATATGAAAGTAATTTTTCGTATCCATAATGCTAACAAACAAAAAAGCTACGTAGATGAATTGATGGATAGTGTTCTAAATGTTCATTGTCAGTCTTTCCTTGCCAACAAGGTGTAATTTTCTGACATTCACTATTGTCATGTGCTTTGCCTGCCAGGTGAATAATGGAAATTAATGTCCACATGTTCTTGGATTTTACAGTTAATTCATGTAAAAAGTAACTGGAGCCATGCCAGCCGATAGTGACTTATGTTTGTTGCTTTGTCTCTACCATTGTCTCTCATTGTAATAAAGAATGCACTATAAATGTAAAAACGTTCCACACATCCTACTCCATTCTCATTGATTCTTCCTTTAGCTCCATTTATGTAATGTATGCTTTTGTGTACTTCTTTCTGGCCCGTTTCTCATCGGGACCTGCTTCCTCCTTGCTATACAGAAAGCAAACTCAATGCTAGCATTTATTTCAAGAGGGCTAGAATACATAAACAGGGGTGTAATGCTGAGGCTCTATAAGGCGCTGGTCAGGCACCATTTGGAATATTGTGAGCAATTCTGGGCACCATGTCTGAGGAAGGATGTGCAGGCTCTGGAGAGGATCCAGATGAGGTTTACAAGAATGATCCCAGCAATGAGTGGGTTAACCTATGATGAGCGTTTGACGGCACTGGGCCTGTACTCGCTGGAGTTTAGAAGAGTGAGGGGGGGGCCTCATTGAAACATACCGAATTGTAAAAGCCTGGTCAGAGAGGATGTGGAGAGGATGTTTCCACTAGTGGTTGAGTCTAGGACTAGAGGTCATAGCCCCAAAATTATAGGATGTTCCTTTCGGAAGATGGGGAGGAATTTCTTTAGTCAGCGAGTGATGAATTTGTGGAATTCTTATGACCTGCCCCTATCACTTAAATCTTCCCCGACTTGTAAATAATAGTCATCAGTAGCTACAGTTTCCAGCAACTACCAATCCTCTATTTTTTTTGTTGCGTCTGTTTTGCTTTAAAAAGACTGACCATGAGGTTTACACATTAAACTGCTGTTATAATTTTGACATTACTGTTCTTCAATCCGTTAGTGTACTATTTCAGTGGTTCTCTTTATTTTATATCAGTAAAAGCATGAAAACAAAATCTGCTGTTTTTCTCCTTGTCTGCATTTTGACATTTTTTTTTAAATTAAGGAAATTAGTTAATGCTGTTAGGAACAGCTCGGAACATCTGGACTTTGATTAGTTGTGAATGCTTCCAAACCTCACAAAAAATGCGAAACGTCATGAATATTTGTAATATGTTCAGGCAGGTCAATGGACTTGAATAACCTGTGTGTGTGAGGCTTGTAATCACTGCTTATGAGGCTGATGTTCTTTGTGGCAAAGGAGTGCCAGCTAGAATTATTTGTGCAAGATGCCAAGTATTCAGGAAATTGTACTCTCTGCAATTATTAGGCCATAAACGTACTGGTAAGACACAACATTAAATTTACCCATGAAAATTATTAAGCTATTATGTTTTATTTTCGGCGAGGTTTCATGCATTTTATCATTGACTTCAGGGGATGTAATGTTTTAAAAGCTACTTAATGCGAACATGCAAACAGCAAAATTGCTAGATTATATTACTTAATAAATGTGTTATGGAAAATCAGCAGAGGAAAGTATCATAATGATAGACGCAAAAGTAACTCAGCGGGACAGGCAGCATCTCTGGATAGAAGGAATGGGTGGCATTTCAAGTCGAGACCCTTCATCAGACTGAGCATCCGGGGAGAGGGAGACACAGAGATAAGGAAGGGTAAGTTGTGAAAACGAGACATCAAAAGAGATGCAGGTTCAAGGAAAATGTAGAATAGATCATTGTTAGCGAGGAGAAGGTGACAACAAAGTAAGCAGAGATAAAATTTAATTGAGGACATCAGACTGGTCGGAGAACAGGGAAACATAGAAACATAGAAATTAGGTGCAGGAGTAGGCCATTCGGCCCTTCGAGCCTGCACCGCCATTCAATATGATCATGGCTGATCATCCAACTCAGTATCCCGTACCTGCCTTCTCTCCATACCCTCTGATCCCCTTAGCCACAAGGGCCACATCTAACTCCCTCTTGGGGGAGGGGGAGGGATAGAGAGAGTGGGAAAGCAAGCGTTACTTGAGGTTAGAGAATTAAATATACATACCGCTGGGCTGTAAGCTGCCCAAGCAAAATATGAGGTGATTTGATTTGTATTCTGCCTGTACACCAGCCCAATTCCTACCTCCTTCCCCCACATCTCTCGAGGAACCTAGTTTGCCTTTATCTTATAAAATGGAAATTTACTCCATAATCAATCATTCCCTTCATCATTAATACAAAACCATGAATCTAAAATGTTAGCTGATGTATCGGAAGCTGGTAGATTTCACGAGGTTGCAAAAGTCTGATGGCAATTCTGTTTTACTCTGTAACATTTTGATGACATTTCGCAACAACTTGTCCGGCGATAAGTCTAACAACAAATGACCATCTTGACATTTGGTTCATTTTATTCGAAAATAAAGTCCTTTGAAAAGATACTGGCAGCAATACCCCACCAAATAAAAGCATTAAGATAAACACGAGGAATTAATTTCAATCTCTACAGAAGCACAGTGTGCAAAGATTTAATGTAGGACATGAACTATTTTGGACTTGGTTATAATTACAATGTGATTGGTAAATACTGCTTTGAATCTACACAAATTGATAGCTGGAAATCTGATGGCCAATAATATGGGGGCAGCTGAATGTGAAGAATCTCGAGCAGAAATTCATAACAGATAATTAAAGATTGAGAATAAAAAAAACAGCTATGAATTGAAGACAGACACAAAAAGCTGGAATAACTCAGCGGGTTAGACAGCATCTCTGTAGATAAGGAATGAATAGGTGGCGTTTCCAGTCGACACCCTTCTTCCGACGATCTATTTTCAACCTGAAATGTCACCTGTTCCTTTTCTCCAGAGATGCTGCCTGACCCGCTGAGTTACTCCAGCTTTTTGTGTCTATCTTCGGTTTAAACCAGCATCTGCACTTCCTTCCGACACGGCTTTGTATTGAGTTGATTTGAGTTTAGTTTATTGTCACATGTACCGAGGTACAGTGAAAAGCCTTTGTTGCGTGCTAACCAGCCAGCGGAAAGACAATACATGATTACAATCGAGCCATTCACAATGTAGAGTGGGAGTGAAGATTTTAACGGGTGGAGCACTTGTAATGCGTGATTGCAGATCCACTTCTGTGAATGAATGAATGAATTTATTGGCCACGTATTCACATACAAGGAATTTGCCCTGGTGCTCCGCCCGCAAGTGACAACATAACATAGAGTGACAGTTAGGAATGACATATAAAACATTAAACATTAATAATAAAGCACTATCGATTAAACATGAATAAAATACAAGAGCAAAGGGACGTGTGACTAGAATGACAGAAATGCTGGAGAAACTCAGCGGGTGAGGCAGCATCTGTGGAGCGAAGGAAATAGGTGACGTTTCGGGTCGAGACCCTTCTTCAGGATGTGTCACTTTCTGTGACTAGCACACAACGTTGGGTTATGTGCCTGAGTTGGGCACCGTCTGAGAGCCATTTGCTACTGCGTTTGACATCAAACAAGGCAGCAGTGAGATAAAACAGCATCTATTTTATCCTGCAGTCACTTATGATTTTTGACACTGAAAGATCAATGCTAATGGTTGAGATTTTGTTGAGTGGGTCACCTTTTCCTAAACACTTAGAACATATCTGGAATATAGAACAGCACAGCACAGCACAGGAACAGGCTCTTTGGCCGATGATGCCCGAGCCATATATCACCCCAACTTAATCTAATCCCTTCTGCCTGTGTATACTCTATATCCTTCCATTCCCTGCATGTTCATGTGTCACTTTAAAAGTCCCTTGCATGCCACGATCGGATCTGTTTCCACCACAGTCTCTGGTACCTGCCGTTCTATGATTATTTTTAAACCTCGCCCTGCACATCTTCTTTAAGCTTTCTCTGGCTGTAAACTCTGTCCCCTTGTATTTGGCGTTTACACCTTGGGGAACAAAGGTTCTGACCGCTAACCGATTCGTGCCTTTCATATTTTCGTTCCAAAAAGCTAGCGCCAATTAATTCATTGAGCCAAACGTCAGCTTCTGTGCCCGAATTATTCTGATTCTAAGAAGTTAGCATGCAACAAAAGCTTTTCACTTTACCTTGGTACACGTGATAATAAACTAAACTCATCTCAACTCAAAACAAAGCTGTGTAGGAAGGAACTGCAGATGCTGGTTTAAACTGAAGATAGACAAAAAAAGCTGGAGTAACTCAGTGAGTCAGACTCTGGAGAAAAGGAATAGGTGACGTTTCGGGTCGAAAATAGATAGTCTGAAGAAGGGTGTCGACCTGAAACTTCACCTATTAGATTGTCCGTATTTTCCTATTAGAGCTAGATTTAGCTCTTAGGGCTAAGGGAATCAAGGGATATGGGGAAAAAGCCGGAACGGGGTACTGATTTTGAATGTAGTCATGATCATATTGAATGGCGGTGCTGGCTCGAAGGGCCAAATGGCCTATTCCTGCATGTATTTTCTGTGTCCATTCCTTTTCTCCAGAGATGCTGTCTGACCCACTGAGTTATTCCAGCTTTTTGTGTCTGTCTTCAATTCTAAGCTGTACTTTTTTATTCCCAATCTTTATTTCTCTTTTCCTGAATTTCTGCTCGAGATTCTTCACATTCACCTGCCCCATATTATTGGCCATCAGATTTCCAGCTATCAATTTGCGTAGATTCAAACCAGTATTTACCAATCACATTGTAATTCTAAGAAGAACAATCCCATGGCGATATTTGGATCTCAGGAAGGATATTCATTTTCTGTTCAGATTATTCTTATCTTTGGTTTGAGGATGAAAGAATACCATGTCCGAGGAGTTTATCTGGATAAAATTCATCAGAAACCCTCAGGAAAATAGGCCGCACTGAGCAAAAGGGCTTACAACACATACTGGCATAAATTCCGGTCATCTGACTGCTGTAGGTTTCAATTCATTAAAAAATAATATATTATATTTTTTTGCTAGCAGGATATTTGGCAATGCTGATTTTTTGTGTTTCACTTATAATTGCGTGGTGAAGTTAGTGTCTTGTTAGGATACTTCAGAATGAAATATCAGTCGTTTTGAGTGGGAAGGAACTGCAAATGCTGGTTTACAACAAAATGCTGGAGTAACTCAGCGGGATGGGCCGCATTGCGGAGAGAAGGAATGGGTGACATTTCGGGTCGAGACCCTTCTTCGGACTGAGAGTCAAGGTCGAGGGAGCCACAGAGATATGGAAGGATAAGGTGTAAAGAGGAGACATCAAAGGGGATGAGGTTCAAGGGAAATGTAGAATAAATAATTATTAGTTGGCGGAAGATGTCAGTGAGGCATACAGAGATAAAAAAATTATGTGGATCTGAAGTCACGGAACTGGCAAAGGTGGCAATTTGCTTCTCAGCCAGGGCATTTCTCAACCGAATATCCATCAGGTGGAACAAGATTTGCAGTGTAATCAACGTTGCGGGGGATCAGTTTGTGTTAATACCGTGGCTTGCAAAAGTTTTCATACCCCTTGAACTTTTCCACATTTTGTCACGTTACAACCACAAATGTAAATGTATTTTATTGGGATTTTATGTGATAGACCAACACAAAGTGGCGCATATTTGTGAAGCGGAAGGAAAATGATACATGGTTTTCAAATTTTTGTACAAATAAAAAACTGAAAAGTGTGGCGTGCAAAAGTATTCAGCCCCCCTGAGTCAATACTTTGTAGAACCACCTTTCACTGCAATTACAGCTGCAAGTCTTTTGGGGTATGTCTCTACCAGCTTTGCACATCTAGAGACTGAAATTTTTTTCCCACTCTTCTTTGCAAAATAGCTCAAGCTCAGTCAGATTGGATTGAGAGCATTTACTCTGATACACCTAAATAAAATCCAGTGCAACCAATTGCCTTCAGAAGTCACCTAATTAGTAATAGAGTCCACTTGTGTGTAATCTAATCTCAGTATAAATACAGCTGTTCTGTGAAGGCCTCAGAGGTTTGTTAGAGAACATTAGTGAACAAACAGCATCATGAAGCCCAAGGAACGCACCAGACAGGTCAGGGATAAAGTTGTGGAGAAGTTTAAAACAGGGTTAAGTTATAAAAAAATATCCCAAGCTTTGAACATCTCACGGAGCACTGTTCAATCCATCATCCGAAAATGGAAAGAGTATGGCACAACTGCAAACCTACCAAGACATGGCCGTCCACCTAAACTGACAGGCCGGGCAAGGAGAGCATTGATCAGAGAAGCAGCCAAGAGGCCCATGGTAACTCTGGAGGAGCTGCAGAGATCCACAGCTCAGGTGGAAGAATCTGTCCACAGGACAACTATTAGTCATGCACTCCACAAATCGGGCCTTTATGGAGGAATGGCAAGAAGAAAGCCATTGTTGAAACAAAGCCATAAGAAGTCCCGTTTGCAGTTTGCCATGTGCCATGTGGGGGACACAGCAAACATGTGGAGGAAGGTGCTCTGGTCTGATGAGACCAAAATTGAAGTTTTTGGCCTAAATGCAAAACGCTATGTGTGGCAGAAAACTAACACTGCACATCACCCTGAACACACCATCCCCACTGTGAAACATGGTGGTGGCAGCATCATGCTGTGGGGATGCTTTTCTTCAGCAGGGACAGGGAAGCTGGTCAGAGTTGATGGGAAGATGGATGGAGACAAATACAGGGCAATCTTGGAAGAAAACCTGTTAGAGTTGACAAAAGACTTGAGACTGGGGCAGAGGTTCACCTTCCAGCAGGACAACAACCCTAAACATACAGCCAGAGCTACAATGGAATGGTTTATATCAAAGCATATTCATGTGTTAGAATGGCCCAGTCAAGGCCCAGACCTAAATCCAATTGAGAATCTCTGGCAAGACTTGAAAATTGCTGTTGACGATGCTCTCCATCCAATCTAACTGAGCTTGAGCTATTTTGCAAAGAAGAATGAGCAAAAATTTCAGTCTCTAGATGTGCAAAGCTGGTAGAGACATACCCCAAAAGACTTGCAGCTGTAATTGTAGCGAAAGGTGGTTAAAGCAAAGTATTAACTCAGGGGGGCTGAATACTTTTGCACGCCACACTTTTCAGTTTTTTATTTGTAATAAAATCTGGAAACCATGCATCATTTTCCTTCCACTTCACAATTATGCACCACTTTGTGTTGGTCTATCACATAAAATCCCAATAAAATCCATTTACGTTTGTGGTTGTAACGTGACAAAATGTGGAAAGGTTCAAGGGGTATGAATACTTTTGCAAGCCACTGTAAATTAAAATTCTGAAAATGAGGAGAAGATTTTTACGAGGGTGTTTCCGTAACCGGCTTCCGTCTCCGCACTATTATCCTATGGGATCTTTGGTGCGGAGACGGATGCCGGCTACGGAAATGGGGCCTTAAATTACCCATGAATCTGACCATGACCGTACTACGTCTTTTTCGCCGAATGGACTTATCTTGCTTGCTATAGGACCTTTGGACAGCATCTCTGGAAAGAAGGAATGTGTGACGTTTCAGGTCGAGACCCTTCTTCAGACTGGTTAGGGATAAGGGAAAGGAGAGATATGGATGGTGATGTAGAGAGATAAAGAACAATGAATGAAAGATATGCAAAAAAAGTAACGATGATAAAGGATACAGGTCATTGTTAGCTGCTTGTAGGGTGAAAACGAGAAGCTGGTGCGACTTGGGTGGGGGTTATTAACGTGGGTGAACTCAATTTTCTCTGCAAAGCTGTTGTATTGCATTTTGGGGGGTGGAAGAGTGGGAGATTTAATCCACATGTGCCAGCACATAGATTGTGCAATGCAGCTGACATCCCAGACTCCATGACCACTGCCTCAGTGTGAGGCGGTCGATACAGTGACCTGAACCAAAGAGATCCAAATTTAATGAGATGGTATTGAGTTACAAGCAAACATACGCGTCAGCCTTTAGTCTGAGAATTCAATAGCAATGTTGCAGGCAGAGTAACCCTTAATATACGCTGCTGAGGAAAATAAATGATGTCCCTCTCTCTGCCTCTCACGATTTAAAAAAACTTATATTCGGTCCCCCTTCGTCCTCTGCCGCTTCAGAGAAAACAATCCACAGTTTTTCTAACCTCTCCATACAGCTAATACCCAATAATCCAGACAGCATGCTGGTAAACCTCTTCTACACCCACTCCATCCTTTGTGTAATTGGGTGAACTGGAACTGTACACAAAAGAACTCCAAAATGTGGCTTAAGCTAAGTTTTATACAGCAGGCTTCCTGACGCTTATACTCAGTCCCCCCCTGACTGATGAAGGCAAGGATATCATACACCTTCTTCACCACTCTTGTCTATTTCTGTTGCTACGGATTTGGACCTCAAGTTATTTCTGAACTATCCTGCCATTATCTGCATACCGTCCGCTTATATTTTTAACTTCCCAAATTGCAGCACCTCATAATTGCCCGGATTAAATTCCGTCTGCCATGACTTTTTTTTTTCTCAAGACCACTCTTGCGTGCTAAGGTTCCTCCTTTCCCTGCACATTCATTTAAAAGTGTCAGTTTTTTAGTTTAGTTTAGTTGAGAGATACAGCGCGGAAACAGGCCCTTTCGCCCCAGCGGGTCCGCGCCGACCAGCGATCCCCGCACGTTAACACTATCCGATACCCACCAGGACAATTTACACTCATACCAACCCAATTACCCTACAAACCTGTTCGTTTTTGTAGTGTGGGTTTTCTCCGAGATCTTTGGTTTTCTCCCACGCTCCAAAGACGTACAGGTTTGTTTGTTGGTTAATTGGTTTGGTAAAATTGTAAATTATCCCTAGTGTGTGTAGGATAATACTAGTGTGCATGGATCGCTGGTTGGTGCGGACGTTGTGGGCCGATAGTCCTGTTTCCGATCTATATCCCTAAACTAAACTAAACAGTTACCAGGGTTACACAAAAAGCTGGAGAAACTCAGCGGGTGCAGCAGCATCTAAGGAGCGAAGGAGATAGGCGACGTTTCGGGTCGAGACCCTTCTTCAGACTGGTCAGGGATCAGGGAAACGAGAGATATAGACAGTGATGTGGAGAGATAAAGAACAATGAATGAAAGATATGCAAAAAAGTATTGATGATAACAGTTACCATGTGAGTTCAAAGACAATTCATCAGATGTGCAAAAGAGAGAAAACTGGTCTAGGACCTCAAATATAAGATATTTCTCTTTCCACAGATGATGCCTGACCAGCTAACGTCTCCAGTATTTTTTTTTTTTTTTAAATCCCCAGTACAAGTGTTGTGTTGTATCAGGGACCTCTGCCCTTTGGCTTCTGAAGACAGAGCAAAACGTTATAACTGCTGCGCTAACTTTGCTGATAACTTTGTGAATCCTGAATACTGAAGGTGTTGGATTTTCTGTGTTGAGTGACAGATAGACCCAGCATGATCAGTGTCTTTGACATTTGCAAAGAAGAAACTAATTAGTGATCTTTTGTTTTTGTCATTGTTATATTACAGATGCAGAAGGATAAAAAATGCCATAGAAACATAGAACATAGAAATATAGGTGCAGGAGTAGGCCCTTCGAGCCAGCACTGCCATTCAATATGATCATGGCTGATCATCTAAAATCAGTATCCCGTTCCTTCTTTTTCCCTATATCACTTGATTCCTTTAGCCCTAAGAGCAAAATCTAACTCTCTTGAATTCGCATCCAGTGAATTGGCAGAGAATTCCACAAATTCACAACTCTCTGGATGACAAGGTTTTTCCTCATCTCAGTCCTAAATGGCCTACCCATTATTCTTAAACTGTGACCCCCTGGTTCTGGACTCCCCCAACATCGTGAACATTTTCCCTGCATCTAGCCTGTCCAATCGCTTAAGAATTTTATATGTTTCAATAAGATCTACTCTCATCCTTCTAAATTCCAGTGAATACAAGCCCAGTTGACCCATGGTTTCATCGTGTGTCAGTCCCGCCATCCCAGGAATTAACCCGGTGAACATACGCTGCACTCCCTCAATGGCAATAATGTCCTTCCTCAAATTAGGAGACCGAAACTGCACACAATACTTCAGGTGCGGTCTCACCAGGGCCCTGTACAACTGCAGTAGGACCTCCTTACTCCTAAACTCAAATCCTCGCGCAATGAAGGCCAACACGCCATTGGCTTTCTTCACTGCCTGCTGTACCTGCTTGCTTACTTTCAGTGACTGATGTACAAGCCATGGGCGGAAAATCTGGGGGGGGGGACACGTGGGGGGCACGTTCCCCCCATGCTTTGAGAGGTGGAGGACAATCCCCCCCCATAGTTTGTAAACTGGACTTTATCAGATGCTTTCTAAGGGCTGAATCGGCCCGTTCACGGGGCCTTTCAGTGCCCGGCGCAGCTTAAAATCAAAGTGGTGCATCGAGGCACCCGATGTTGAAGCCCCCGCCATTCAATGAAAGACCCCGTGAACTGGCCGATTCAAGCCCCACGATTCGGGGCGGACGAAGCTGCTGTTGCTGGCATTCGGAGTCAGTCACCAACCAGGTCAGCTCCCGATGTTATCGTCCACAGGGCCCACGGCCGAAGCCTCGCGTGTGTGTGCGCATGCGTGCGCAGTCGGCAAGGAATTGTGTCCGCTGCATGTTTTGATAGCGGGGGACACACAGCGGGGGACAAGCACACCCAGGTCTCATTGCACCTCCCCTTTTCCTAATCTGACACCATTCAGATAATAATCTGCTTTCCTGTTCTTGCCACCAAAGTGGATAACCTCACATTTATCCACATGTTGCTACTTTTGGCTAATCAATCAATCACATGTAACCACGCGGCATTAGCAGTGCTGATGAAGCTTTCTTTGAAAACACAGAAATTCTGCACTCATCAAAAAAATCACGTTTTAATTAGAGAAAAGCAGCTTTGAGCTTTATGTACAATGATTGGGAACCTATTGTGTGAATGTTCATTGTGGAGTATCATTGAATTTAACGATCTACAGTCCATTTTATTGTTAATGGTTTACAAAAGAATTTTTCAAAGCAGCTGAACCAAAGTGTTTGAAAATATAATTTAAATTCATCACACAAACAATTTTCTCCTTTTTCCTACATAACTATTGTTTCTTTTTAGCTGTCTGTGTAATTTTGATGATGGAAAGCTCTTGTGAAACTGGTCGAAGCTGTGGTGGCGTGGCAAAAACAATCCCCCGAATATTTGGCTGATATTATCCTCCAATTTTTGTTGGTATTAGGTCTCCCATGGACCGATCCCAGATTATTTCAGATGTAAACTACCGCAGTTGCTGGAAATATGAGATTAAAGCAGAAATTGTTGGAGATACTCAGCAGATCAGGCAGCATCTGCAGAACAATAAATGGTGTTAATGGGGCTTGAAGCTTTCATGCACTGTATTGAGAGCCATAGATACAACATGGAAGTGAGCCATTCAGCCCATTGAGTCCCTGCTGGCCATCGATAACTCAATTCACTCAACATATATTCATTCTTATTTGATGCACCTCACATTCTCATCAACCTGTCCCAGATTTATACCGCGCATCTACACATTAGGGGCAATTTAAGTGGCCAATTAACCTTCCAACCGGCTCGTCTTTGGGATGTTGCAGGAAAGGGAGCAGCCCGTGAAAATCCACGCAGTCATAGGAAAAATGTGCAAAATCCACACGGGCAGCAGAGAAGGTGACGAGTGAACCCAAGTCTCTGGCACTGTGTAGGAAAGAACCGCAGATGCTGGTTTAAATCGAAGGTCGACACAAAACGCTGGAGTAAATCAGCGGGTCAGGCAGCATCTCTGGAGAGAAGGAATGGGTGACGTTTCGGGTTGAGACTCTTCTTCAGACAGAATGCTCTGGCATTGTGTGTCTCCACCAGCTGTGCCACTCTTTCTGAAGTACTTTGATGTGCTTGTTGTAGGCTGTGTACATCTATGTTATGTTCTGAGGTGGGCGTGGATGGAGACTTCATCTGCAACTTGCTGATAGAAATTGGTGTGAATTTTGGGTTTGGTTTAGTTCAGAGATACAGGGTGGAAACAGGCCCTTCGGCCAATAGAGTCCACACCGACCAGCGATCCTCGTACAGTAGCATTATCCCACACGTTAGGGATGTATTTGGAGCGTGGGAGGAAGTTGGCGCACCCGGGGAAAACCCAGGCGATCAGGGAGAGAACATATGAACTTCGCCCAGACAGCACCCGTAGTCACAAGCGAACCTGGGTCGCTGGCGCTGTAAGGCATCAACTCTATTGCCGCCTCACCATGCCGTTCAGGAGTAAAAACTGTAATGTGGTTTGTACTTCCCCTTTTCCCAACTTGACGCCATTTAGATAGTCATCTGCCTTCCTGTTTTTGCTACCAAAGTGGATAACCTCACATTTATCCGCATTAAACTTCATCTGCATGCATCTTCCCACTCCCCCAACCTATCCAAGTCACCCTGCATTCTCATAGCATCCTCCTCACAGTTCACACTGCCACCCAGCTTTGTGTCATCTGCAAATTTGCTAATGTTACTTGAATTCCTTCGTCCAAATCATTGATGTATATTGTAAATAGCTGCGGTCCCAGCACCGAGCCTTGCGGTACCCCACTAGTCACTGCCTGCCATTCTGAAAGGGACCCGTTAATCCCTACTCTTTGTTTCCTGTCTGCCAACCACTTCTCTATCCATGTCAGCACTCTACCCCCAATACCGTGTGCCCTAATTTTGCCCACTAATCTCCTATGTGGGAGCTTATCAAATGCTTTCTGAAAGTCCAGGTACACTACATCCACTGCATTGTGAACAATTTGGGCAAATGCAATAAAGTTTGGGAATAGTGAGAGAATTGAGATCTAAAGCTGGAATTTTTCTTTTTTGCGGGCAAATAATCAAAGATTTTAAATAATATGGAGTTTAAAATGAATATGGAGTTTAAAATGACGAAGGGTTCACGAGACTATGTTAGGACTATGTTAGGACATCCTTCCAGAGGCTGATGAGTTGATAAACTGAGAAGAGAGACTTAAAGGGATTAGGAAAGAACCCGAAGTGACATGGAGACTTACTGTATCTATTTATGTGATTGTGATCTGAATTGATGATTATGTGATCTGATCTGAGATTGATAATTTTCAGTTATATAAAAGGTAAAAAAAATGGCAGAAAATGGAGACCAGTGAGGGAGTGTAACCAGCTGCCTTTTTCATGGAAAGAGGTGGCACCGATTCTGTGAGCCATATGTCATCTTCTGTGCTGCACTATTCTATGATTAGAAGGCAAACATAAGAACAATTCTTTTGGCCACCTTGAGATTGCTAGGAGACGTGCAGTTGCATCTGTTAGAGGCCTAGGGGATCTGATGTAAAGATCTGTTCGGGGCAGCACGGTGGCGCAGCGGTAGAGTTGCTGCCTTACAGCGTCAGAGACCCGGGTTCGATCCCGACTATGCGTGCTTGTCTGTGTAGAGTTTGTACGTTCTTCCTGTGACCTGCGTGGGTTTTCTCCGTGTGATCCGGTTACTTCCCAGACTCCAAAGATGCACAGTTTGTAAGTTCATTGGCTTCAGTAAAATTGTAAATTGTCCCCAGTGTGTGCAGGATAGTGTTAGTGTATTGGGGTGATCATTGGCCGGTGCAGACTCAGTGGGACGAAGGGCCTGTGTCCAATTGTGTATCTCTCAACTAAACTAAAGTAAACCTACCTGTAGGCGTGCCAGAGATCCTCAGTTTCCAGGTTCAGATCAAAGTGGATTATTATTAATAATATTAACCATAACCATATAACCATATAACAATTACAGCACTGAAACAGGCCATCTCGGCCCTTCAAGTCCGTGCCGAACAACTTTTTTCCCTTAGTCCCACCTGCCTGCACTCATACCATAACCCTCCATACCCTTCTCATCCATATGCCTATCCAATTTATTTTTAAATGATACCAACGAACCTGCCGCCACCACTTCCTCTGGAAGCTCATTCCACACCGCCACCACTCTCTGAGTAAAGAAGTTCCCCCGCATGTTACCCCTAAACTTCTGTCCCTTAATTCTAAAGTCATGTCCTCTTGTTTGAATCTTCCTTATTCTCAAAGGGAAAAGCTTGTCCACATCAACTCTGTCTATCCCTCTCATCATTTTAAAGACCTCTATCAAGTCCCCCCTTAACCCTCTGCGCTCCAGAGAATAAAGACCTAACTTATTCAACCTATCTCTGTAACTTAGCTGTTGAAACCCAGGCAACATTCTAGTAAATCTCCTCTGTACCCTCTCTATTTTGTTGACATCCTTCGTATAATTGGGCGACCAAAATTGTACACCATTATTATTATTGGTCGGTATTATCGGTATTATGTACACCATATTATTATTAATATTTTTGGTTTGAGGATGAAATAATACCAGTCTGACAAATTTATCTAGATAATATTCATCCAGAAACCCTCAGATAACATGCATGAAAACAAGCCTTTTTACTGAAAGGAAGGGCTTACAACATATACTGACGCAAGCTGTGGTCATCTGACTGCTGTGGGATTTAATTCATAAAATATTATATAGTCTTTTTTTTGCTTGCGGGATTTTTGGCAGTGTCTATATACAGTGTTTGTCTCCAATTACATAGTGAAGTTAGTGTATTGATAGGAAACTTTGGAATTAAATCAGTCATGTCGGTGTGGATCTGAAGCACAGAACAGGTGGAGGTAAAATAGTTTAGTTGTAAAGATACGGCGTGGAAACAGGCCCTGCGGCTCACCCAGTCCGCGCCGACCAGCGATCTCTGCACACATACACTATGCCACACACACTAGACACAATTTACACTTATCCCAAGCCAATCACCATACAAACCTGTACGTCTTTGGAATGTGGGAGGAAATCGGAGATCTTGGAGAAAACCCACGCAGGTCCCGGGGAGAACGTTTACAAACTCCGTGCAGACAGCGCCCGTAGTCGGGATTGAACCCGGGTCTCGGGCGATGCAAGTGCTGTGAGGCGGCAGCTCTACCGCTGCGCCACCGTGCCCTCCCTTAATAGTTTCCGTCCCAACTGAATGTCCATCAGCTGGAACCAGATTTCATTCAGCTTTCCATAATTCCAAATTACAGTTGAACTAACTTCAAATTCTCAACCTGCCTTGATAAAAAATGAACTTGTGTTTCTGGATTATTATTATTATTCCAGGTCTTCGAGTTATCACTTTGGATTTTATAGCAATGCTTGATCTTTCCATTGGTTGTAAATGGCCATAAATATTCAGTGGAAATTCTGGAGGGCACATTCTCATTGTAACAATTTGATTCACGTTTTTATACAATTACTGTCTCAATTAGAACTTTTCCGTGGGGGAAATATCGAGACTAACAGAGGTGAACTCAATTTTCTCTGCAAAGTTGTCATGTGACGTTGTTGGGGGGGGGGGGGGTGAAAGAGTGGGAAATTCAATCCACATGTGCCAGCACATAGATGACATCCCAGACTCCATGAACACGGCACTGTAAGGCGATCGATATAGTGACCTGAAGCAAAGAGAGCAAAGTCTAATGGGATGGTATTGAGTTACAAGCAAGCATACTCTTCAGCTTTTATTCTGCGGTTTCAGTAGAAATGTTGCTGTCTCTAGTAACTCTTAATGTATGTACCTGAGGGGAAAAAAAACACCGTGACCCTTCATTAGAGAAATTAAAAATGCTGTGTAAAAAATGGTAGTGCAGTATAAACCCTGTGTTCTGTGCAAAGGGGCGTGCCATTGTTCCTCCCATTTTTAAAAATAACTTGTCTCTGTGTCAGCTCGGCTGCTCAAAATTGATTTTGAATGAGGCCATGGACTTTCTTATGGTGGGGGTGGGGGGAATTTATTGAATGAAACCTCTTCGGCACCATGTAAGTATCTTTTAGACACCAGCTTGGAAGGAATTTGAGTGGTGTTCAAAAGCTTAGGTGCTTAAATACTTTCTTGCGTTCAAAGATACTATAATCCATCAAAGGCATGAATATTTTATGGTTACCGTAAATATACTGTCCAATATCTAACAGTGTAATAGTCTTTAGCATCTGATTGTCTCAGAAACCTTGGAACACATCTAGTGAGATGATTTCATAAGGTCATAAGGTCATAAGTGATAGGAGCAGAATTTGGCAATTCGGCCCATCAAGTCCACTCTGCCATTCAATCATGGCTGGTCTATCTCTCCCTCCAAACCCCATTCCCCTGCCATAAAATGTCCCATAAAAAATGTTTTATTGCATCAATTACACAACATCAATGCTGAAAAAACTTCTGAATTCAAGCCCTGCTTCAAGGACTTGAACTCAAAAATAGCAGTAGTCTGTCTCGAGACGTCTCCCGTTCCTTCTCTCCAGGGATGCTGCCTGTCCCAATGAATTACTCCAGGTTTTTGTGTGTATCTTCGGTTTAAACCAGCCTCTGCAATTCCTTCCGACACAAGGTTTCTTCAGCCATGCTCTCACCAGGTGGCGATTATGTGACCTTTTATACTCTGCTTTTTTGCTCTAATAGTCACACCATCTCTCTCCCTCTCCGTGTCTGTCTCTCCGTGTCTGTCTCTCTGTCTGTCTCTCTGTCTGTCTCTCTGTCTGTCTCTCTGTCTGTCTCTCTGTCTGTCTCTCTGTCTGTCTCTCTGTCTCTCTCTGTCTCTCTCTGTCTGTCTCTCTGTCTGTCTCTCTGTCTGTCTCTCTGTCTGTCTCTCTGTCTGTCTCTCTGTCTGTCTGTCTGTCTGTCTGTCTGTCTGTCTGTCTGTCTGTCTGTCTGTCTGTCTGTCTGTCTCTCTGTCTGTCTCTCTGTCTGTCTCTCTGTCTGTCTCTCTGTCTGTCTCTCTGTCTGTCTCTCTGTCTGTCTCTCTGTCTGTCTCTCTGTCTGTCTCTCTGTCTGTCTGTCTGTCTGTCTGTCTGTCTGTCTGTCTGTCTGTCTGTCTGTCTCTCTGTCTGTGTCTCTCTGTCTGTGTCTCTCTGTCTGTGTCTCTCTGTCTGTGTCTCTCTGTCTGTGTCTCTCTGTCTGTGTCTCTCTGTCTGTCTCTCTGTCTGCCTCTGTCTCTGCCTCTGTCTGTCTGTCTGTCTGTCTGTCTGTCTCTGTCTATCCTTCTCTCGCTCTCTCTTTAGCTACCAATTCCTCCTTGAGCCTGTCGGGATACTTATCACCGTACCTCCAGCCACATTTCTTCCCTTTCAATCCATAGAGCGTTTTGTGAATTGGATCACAGTGAACATTGACCATATTTCATCTCATACATTGCAACACAGTGTACGGGGGTCGCTGGTGGGCGTGTATGCGATGAGCCAAAGGGCTTGTTTCCATCCTGTGTCACTAAACTAAACTAGGGTTTAAGGGCCTGTCCCACTGTACGAGGTAATTCAAGAGCTCTCCCGAGTTAAAAAAACAAACAAACACGTGGTAAGTACGTAGAATGTACGTAGCAGGTACGTCGGAGCTCGGAATGTCTCTTAAAGGCTCGTAATGCTAACGGCAGGTACTCGGGAAACGCGGTAAGCTGGTGAAGACTCTTGAACATTTTTCGACATGTTGAAAAATGTCCACGAGAGCCCCGAGTACCTACGAGCGGCTATTACCGTAATTCTGCGAGTTTCAATCAGGGGACACTAGGGAGAACTCTTGAATTACATTGTACAGTGGGACAGGCCCTTTATTGAGGGATTATTGGAATTCCTGGCATCATTCCCAAAGCTCTACTAGTATCTCCCCCACAATCTTCCTTGAACAAGACTCTAGTTCTCCAGCTAAACTGACATGCTGGCATGCCTGGATTTATTTGTCTATTGATTAAATTACCCAATTGTACCTTGCTTTTCTAAGTGGGAGCACATCCTTGGCTGGTCTGCTCAGTTGTTTACCTGACATTTCAGTTCAGGTCGGGGGGGGAGTTCCCCCCGCCACGGGTACCATGTAATCCCGTTCTACCTGCTCCATGGTCGGATAGTCGGCGACTAAACCGTCTCCCCCACCTGGTTTGCCAGGTGAGGAGGGGGCTGTGGACCCCCAGCGGGACTAAAAACAAGACCTGCCAAAGGGCGGATGAGCTCCTAGCGAGCCAACGGCCATCCACACATCAGTAGAAGTTGCGATCACTGTCGTTCACAGCGTTGTAAGGAACGATGATAAAGCACACACACCAAAATCCTATACTACCAGCGACGGAAGTCCGCAGGAACTGGAGGGCAGAGATGTGTGGTGCGTCCGTCACCGTTCCCGTCGGGAACCAGCACCACTGCGCCGCTAATGTTTTCAACTATGATGATGATTATGATCTAGCATCCAATTCCACAACATAGTGTGTCTTTGCCAGATGATGCTTGAATTGTCCCCTCTTCAATTCACGATGCCTCTGTTAGATTATATATCAGTCCTGCTCCATCAACAATCAGTATCCCTACCGGCATCAGTGGTATCAATGAGTTCACTTTGCAAACCTGTAAGACACAAGTAATTCCTACTCTTATTTACAGTTCTTTGTGTGGGCTAATAAGCCAAGTCAAGTCAAGTCAATTTTATTCGTCACATACACATACAGGATGTGCAGTGAAATGAAAAGTGGCCGTGCTCGCGGACTTTGTGCAAAAAAACAAACAAACTACAATCAAAATGGAACAGAATCACATATTCTTTTACATATTAAATATTGTGGGAGGAAGGAAAAAGGGAAAAAAAGCAGTATTGTGGTCCAGTAGAGTTAGTCCCTGGTGAGATAGGAGTTTACAGTCCTAGTGGCCTCTGGGAAGAAACTCCTTTTCATCCTCTCCGTTCTCACAGCATGGCAACGGAGGCGTTTGCCCGACCGTAGCAGCTGGAACAGTCTGTTGCAGGGGTGGAAGGGGTCTCCCATGGTCTTATTGGCTCTGGAGTTGCACCTTCTCATGTATAGTTCCTGCAGGAAAGGTTCCCAACCTTTTTTGTCCCGTTTACCCCTGGCAACTTTAATAGCGCATAACAATATTACTTCACTTATTTATGAACAACTAATGATGAACAGATACCGGTAAACCAGAACCAAACACATTCAGCCAATGAGAAAAATTATGTACAAATCCAGAATCTACAAATTTACCCCCTGGGTACATTACTACATTAATGTCACATCCTGTTTTCTTGATATCATCGGCCACCATAAAAGATCCAAGAATACAAACAAATTTACCCCAGGTTGGGAACCCTTGGATTAAGACTTATTAGGTTTCCTTTTATACTTTATCTTAGTTTTCCATTTACCATATAAGATGGAATACGTTCCATCTCGGATGTGTTTTAGCTCACCGGTCACAGTTTGAGCCGGTGTCAGATCTCAAGTCAGATTAACTGTGACTGCCTTTACCTGTTCACCCATGGGCATCTAATTTTCCCAATTAATCCGCTTGTACGTACCCTGCAAGTGAAAATTTACGGTGCAGTTTTACTTGAAGTATACCAGAGTCTGGCCCTCGGGCTTCCTGAATGATGTACTTGAGAAGAAGCACAGATGGTAAAGGTTTACAGTCTGCCGGTAGAACGCACCTACTTCCCATTGTGGCAGAAAGTCAGTTAAGTTGTTGCATGCTGTTTCTGTGTGCAGATGCGGGAAACCTGTCAGGGTGCCCGACCACATATGCCACTGCTACGCACTCTGCATCCTGAGCACTCATTTTAGCTGGCACTTACATAGCTATCTCTGCTAGTGGAGTGCTAGTGGGAGTTTTCCACGTTAATGTCACATCTTGTTTTCTTGATATCATCGACCACCATGGAAGATCCAACAATAGATGAATGTAGCATCTGCGGTATGATTTTCATCAGCAGTTTGTCACCTGTCCTCACTATTCCCTGCTGCAGCCTTCCCGTCTTTTGTTTTGGCAGAGCTGGTCCCTTGGTATCATTCACTGTCCACACTTGACACTCGTGTTGTTCCTCAGCATAATTAAGATTGGCTGCAAGTAGGCCAACTTTCTCACTCACAAATAAGGGAATTTGTTGACCCACTCGGCCGTGGCCGGGTGAATGATGAGTTGGCCCGGGTGCTGGACTGCACACAAAACCCAGCCGGCGGGCCAGCTGAGGAGTTTTGGCACAAATGTTCTGTAGCGCGCAAAGTCCGGCACCCCATCCAACTCATGACGGGGCCACGGGCGAGGCGCTGCTACTGCTGCTGCACTCCACGGGCTGCACTACGTCGGGACGGGTGAGGCGGGGCCGGACGCGGTGCTCTGACCCGACAGTCCCCTGGACCCCGTATGGGACAAACCAATTTAGCCTAATATACAGGACAGTTGGCAACCCTATCAGTAAGGAAGGCTTGATTACATAAAAACGGGTTTTTCCAAAGGAACACTGAAACTCAAAAGCGGCATGTTAAAAGTGCTGAGAAATATCTTTTAAACTGGAGAAAAGAACGTTCTTTTCAGCAAACCAACCTTTAGGATTGTGTAGGAAGGAACTGCAGATGCTGGTTTACACCAAAGATAGACACGAAGTGCTGGAGTAACTCAGCGGGACAGGCAGCATCTCTGGATAGAAGGAATGGGCAACATTTTGGGTCGAGACCCTTCTGCAGTCTGAGAGTCAGGGGAGAGGGAGACACAGAGATATGGAGGGAGTGAAAACGGGAGATGAAAGGGGACTAAGATCGTGCGTTCCTAAATGTTCCAATCTCCAAAAATAGCTATTTCAAATATCAATTTAAATGTAGCCTCATCAACAATTTCATAAAATGCCATTTTTGTAAACAGCATCTCATATCCAGAATAGAACCAGGGGACAGAGATTGAGGATGACAATAGACAATAGGTGCAGGAGTAGGCCATTCGGCCCTTCGAGCCAGCACCGCCATTCAATGTGATCTTGGCTGATCATCCACAATCAGTACCCTGTGATGAGAAGAGAAAGATTTTATCGAAACCCGAAGGGCAACTTTTTCACACGGAGGCTGGTGGGTATGTGGGATGAGCATCCGGAGGGGGTAGTTGAGCCAAGTACCACAACAATATCCAAAAGACATTTGGACAGGTACATGGATAGGAAAGGTTTGGCATCTACAATCTTTTACGCCTCCTAAACTTTCAGATTGTGGACTTTTCAACAAAGATTTCATCTTTAGATTATATTAGTTTGAGACGCTTTGGGACTGAAATTCTGCGAAGGTCCCAGTGGTATTATTTGAAATTAGTGTGAGGTAGGGGAGAAATGTCAACGTACTGTCTTTCGGCTCCTCATTTGGTTCATTCATTCATTCATCATCGTTGAAAACATTAGCGACACAGTGGTGCTTGTTTCCGACGGGAACGGTGACGGACGCACCACACGTCTCTGTCCTCCAGTTCCTGTGGACTTCCGCCGCTGGAAGTACAGGATTTTGGTGTGTGTGCTTTATCATCGTTCCATACAATGCTGTGTATGACAGTGATCGCAACTTCTACTGAAGTGTGGGTGGCCGTTGGCTCGCTAGGAGCTCATCCGCCCTTTGGCAGGTCTTGTTTTTGGTCCTGCTGGGGGTCCACAGCCCCCTCCTCACCTGGCAAACCAGGTGGGGGAGACGGTTTAGTCGCCGACTATCCGACCATGGAGCAGGTAGAACGGGATTACATGGTACCCGTGGTGGGGGGAACTCCCCCCCCCCCCCCCCCGACCTGACCTGAAATTTAGTTAAGCCTTAACTTAATGCCTCTTCTGATCATCCTGACACTCTTTAGTGAACTTAAACTCGCTTCTCCTGTGGCGTTTTTAGCAGCCTGTGTTCAGACAGAAAGCTGGAAACTGGAGATCCCAGGTGTGACAGGTGCAGGCTTGATAGTTTGTTCTTTTGTGCTTCCAGTGATGTTTTGTTTCTGTTTTGTCAAAGCCCTCAGCATATCCATTCCCACTGTGTGCCAGTGCTGCTGCATAACAACAAGAGATACCTGTATAGGAGACAGACACAAAATGCCGGAGTAACTCAGCGGGTCAGGCAGCATCACTGGAGAGAAGGAATGAGTGACGTTTTGGGTCGAGACCTTTTGTCAGACTGAAGAGTCGGGGGAGATGAAGGGTAATGGAATAGCGATATGGAAGGGTAAGGTGTGAAAACGACAGATCAAAGCAGACGATGCCCTTGGAAATGTATATGAAAGAACTGCAGATGCTGGAAAAATCAAAGGTAGACAAAAATGCTGGAGAAACTCAGCGGGTGAGGCAGCATCTATAGAGCGAAGGAATAGGCGGCGTTTCGGGTCGAGACCCTTCTTCAGACTGATGTCGGGGGGGGGGGATGTTGGAAAAAGAAAGGTAGAGGCGGAGACAGTAGGCTGTGGGAGAGCTGGGAAGGGGAGGGGGAGGAGAAAGCAAGGACTACCTGGACTACCAATTTCAGATAGTCCTTGCTTTGTCCCTCCTTCCCCAGCTCCCCCGCAGCCTCCTGTCTCCACCTCTTCCTTTCTTTTTCCCGCCCCCCCACCTCCGTCTGACGAAGGGTCTCGACCTGAAACACCACCTATTCCTTTGCTCCATAGATGCTGCCTCTCCTGCTGAGTTTCTCCAGCATTTTAGTCTACCAAGGAAATGTAGAATGGTTCATTGTTAGCTGAGGGGAAGGTGACAATGAGTCATACAATCAACAAAATTAATCAGGAGGGAGTGAAACTAGTTGGAGAACTAGGGTGGGGGAGGGGGCGGAGAGAGAGGGAAAGCCAGGGTTACTTGCAGTTGAGAGAAATCAATATTCATACTGCTGGCTTGTAAGCTGCCCAGGCAAAATATGAGGTGCTGTTCCTCCAATTTGCGTTGGGCCTCACTCTGACAGTGGACTACGCCCAAGACACATAGAGGAGTTTGCTATCTTTTCTCCTAACGTTAGTTTATATAGTTAAGGCAAGCTGGCACTTTGACCTCACAGAGGGCAATGATAGCTCAGTGCAGTTTTGTCCTTGCGCAACAATAGAAATTGCTGGAAACTTGTACGAGAACAGGAAACCAAGAGTTATTTCTCCTCAGTGCACAAGGCCAAATTATAGCTGCTTTATTTCCGCAAGATTTGACATCAGTTAGCCAAGCAAGTTTGGGAATTGAACCTGCAACATTCCAGTCAATATCGTTTACATTACACCACACTTCTACCCATTCTGCCTGCAGCAGATCTGAAATAAAATTTCACATCTTGTAAAATACACCTTAATTTTGAACTGTAATCACTATAGTTAAGTGCAATATGCTTACAAATAGTGGTTGAGTGGACCATTAGGACACGGCACGGTGGCGCAGCGGTAGTGTTGCTGCCTTACAGCGCCAGAGACCCGGGTTCGATCCTGACTACGGGTGCTGTCTGATCAGAGTTTGTACGTTCTCCCCGTGACCTCCGTGGGTTGACCCATGAGATTCTCCCACACTCCAAAGTCGTACAGGTTTGTAGGTTAATTGGCTTGGAATTAATGTCAAATTGTCCCAAGTATGTAGGATAGTGTTAGTGTGCGGGGCTCACTGGTCGGAGCGGAGCGGACCTGGTGGACCGAAGGGCCTGTTCCCGCGCTGTATCTCCAAACAAAACTAAATATTTAACGAAAACCTTGGAAGTAAAACTCTTTTTGGAATTTGTTCAGGGTTCATTGAGTAAGTAACTTCCATGAGAAGCATTACACTGTCAAATGTCATTGTATGTTTTTTCGGCTTTAGGCAGTAGATTAATGAGACCATTTGCAACTCTGTAAATGGTAATTGTTCATCAAAATGGGTCAACTATAGCCCAGTGAGTCTGTGAAGTTGCTCTATGATTGTCAATAATTGTACTGGCTATTACATGAATTCTGGAAATGTCTGCGCTAAAGTCCCTCCAGGGTGTGTAATCAAACTGCAGCAGTTTGATTGCTGACGGCACTGGGACTGTACTCACTGGCGTTTGGAAGGATGCGGGGGCTACAGAATAGTGAAAGGCCTGGATAGAGTGGACGTGGAGAGGATGTTTCCACTAGTGGGAGAGTCTAAGACCACAGGTCACAGCCTCAGAATTAAAGGACGTTCCTTTACGAAGGAGATGAGGGGGAATTTCTTTAGTCAAAGGGTGGTGAATCTGTGGAATTCTTTGCCACAGAAGGCTGTGGAGGCCAAGTCAGTGGATATTTTTAAGACAGAGATAGATAGATTCTTGATTAGTACGGGCGTCAGGGTTTATGCAGAGAAGGCAGGAGAATGGGGTTAGGAGGGAGAGATAGATCAGCCATGATTGAATGGTGGATGATGGGCCAAATGGCCTAATTCTGCTGCTATCACATGACCTTATGACCTTACAACCAGTTCAATTTTTGGCAAGGTGTCATGTGATGTCATATCTTAAAAACCTTACACAACTGACATAGTTCTTTGCCCAAATTTATCATCTTTATATTATATTTATATATCTGATTTAATCAGAAATTTCTCAATGCATTTGGGATGTAATGCTTCCTACTGTGTTTCTGGCATCTAAATATTAATTGCCAATTAGCATTGACATTCGAATATAAATTGTTGATACCTAAAATGTTTAACGTCAATTCACAGTAGTGCTCTTAAATTTACTGTGGATTTTTTGAAATTTCCAATCTTGTCGTCTACGCTTAATTTTCAGGTTAAGTGTCTTGCAGGTGCTTTCCTGGTTAAAATGGAAATGGAGGTTTGAATCTACACTAATTAGGGTGTAATATTTAAGTGTAGTTTAATTTAGTTTAGTTTAGAGATGCAGCGCGGAAACAGGCCCTTCGGCCCACCGAATCCGCACCGACCAGCGATCCCCGGACATTAACGCTACCCTACGCACATTAGAGACAATTTTATATTTATGCAATGTTACCGAGCCAATTAACCTACAAACCAGCACGTCTTTGGAGTGTGGAAGGAAACCGAAGATCTCGGTGAAAACCCACACGGGTCACGGGGAGAACGCACGGACTCCATACAAACAGCACCCGTAGTCAGGATCGAACCCGGGTCTCTGGCACTGGAGCGCAGTAGCTCTACCGCTGCGCCACCGTGCCGCATAATATTCTGAAATATAGCATTCTGTACTATTCTGAAATGTTGGGTCACATGTGCAGAGAGAATTGTGACCCAATACTTTGGGCCTGTTTCATTATTAAACTAAACCGTGCAATAAAATTTATTGATGTCATTAGCTCATTAAAAGTTCTGACAATGTATTGGCTGTTCAGATAATTACACATTTAAAGAATATTTAACATGAAGGTATGCAGGCTTGCATGGCACAGATTGGAGAAATGTTAAGGTTTGGCTTATTGCACGATAAAACATGTTTTATTGCATCAATCACACAACATCAATGCTGATAAAAACAACTTCTGTGTTCAAGCCCAACTTCAAGGACTTGAACTCAAACATAGCAGTAGTAAAATCAATGCAGTACCGAAGTAGACACAAAAAAACTGGAGTTTTGGGTTGAGACCCGAAACGTCACCCATTCCTTCTCTCCAGAGATGTTGCCTGTCCCGCTGAGTTACTCCAGCTTTTTGTGTCTTTCTTCGGTTTAAACCAGCATCTGTAGTTCCTTCTTACGCAGTTGTTTTTCAGGCGAGTCCTTAAATAAGGCCTCATAAACTTTATTAACGTGGTTATTATCTCAGTCTGAAGAAGGGTACGGCCCGAAACATCACCTTTCCATTTCCTCCAGAGATGCTGCCAAGTTACTCCAACCCTTTGTTTGTTTTGTAAACCGGCATGTGCAGTTCCATCTCTTTCTTGTGAACTCCTGTAGATGAGTTGGTTGTAAAAGATTGCTTTGAAGAAGATATGGAGGATTCGATTTTTTTAATCTCCCACTCGGTATAATTCTGATAATCTGGTTACTTTTGTAGTGTCTATAGTTTCTTGTACAAAGGAAAATGAAGTGCAGGGTAATAGGTGACACAGTGGCACAGCGGTAGAGTTGCTGCCTTACAGCCCTTGCAGCGCCAGAAACCCTGCGTGCGTTTTCGCAGAGATCTTTGGTTTCCTCCCCAAAGACATACAGAGTTGTAGGTTAATTGGCTTGGTACAAGTGTAAGGTCCCCAGTGTGTGTAAGAGAGCGTTAATGTGCGGCGATTGCTGGTCGGTGCGGACTCGGTGGGCCGAAGGGCCTGTTTCCACGCTGTATTTCTAAACTAAACTAAACAATAGATGGTAGACAGAAGTCTGAAGGAGGGTTTCGGCTCGAAACGTCGCCTATTTCCTTCGCTCCATAGATGCTGCCGCACCCGCTGAGTTTCTCCAGCACTTTTGTCTACCTTAGATTTTCCAGTATCTGTAGTTCCTTCTTAAACATAAACAATAGATGGGATAGGCTTTGCTATTAGCAGAGGGTTACTAGCTGAGAACATTGAATAGCATAGCACAAGAACAGGCCATTTGGTCTACAATCTCCTGGTCTGCAATATGAACCATTCATCAATGTAATGGATGGTTCAACCGTGTATATTTTTGTTCACAGTTTGCGTGATCGCATGATCCAATTTTGCAGAAATTGGATCATGTGTGCCATGGAATCAGTTTTGAGCTGCATCAGATGTCTGTCTTTCTGAATACCATCTGCTGAAAGATATCTATCTGGAAAGTAACAGCCTCCAACTTCTTTTGTTTTTCATGTACGGGAATGTTTGAACCGACCCTTGACTTGTACTTTGAACATGCCCTGTAAAGATCAGTCGCGGTGAAGGGTACCTCTCTGCTGGTTGTCAATACAAAATCTTGGCTCCATAGTTACGTGGTGGAACAATATGTTGTATAATATAGGATCTCTGTAAGTGATCGATAATCCACCAGTAAACATTGAGGGAGTAAAAGAACGGCATATGTAATAAGCTCCAACCCTCTAATTTGTAAAATTTACGCTGCACGCAAATGCGTTTCAAGCCTTTATATCTTCAATTACTTAATGTTGAAACTTGGCCTTTAGTGTTTGTAGTTGGTGATACGATAGACTTCTTCCAAACTACTGCTCTTAAACCTGAGGGTTTGAAGATGTAAGGAGTGTCATTTTCTGTTGAAGATGAAATTGAAGTAATGTCTCCCTTATTGACTATGCCATTTTGATTTCCTGCCTTGATCTGTACTTCAGCTTTATAACTAAGGGAATCTTTAAGTACTTTACTTTCCGTGTTACTCTGAATCTTGGACTTTGTGGGTAAGTTAAATTGACAGGAGAATTTTATTTTCTGAGACTAACCCCATGGGATTGAGGATGATTTGTTCCCACACCCATCTTGTGGGTTCGGAGGTGGGGAATGAGGCCACTGTGCAAACTGTATACTCTAACACAGATCTTGCAGTAGATGGCCGTTGAGGCAGCTGAGTGGGTCGATTCACCTCCTTCCACCGCTAAAGCTGGGCTTCTCTTTACTCCCAATGCATGGACTCATTATTCTTAATTCCACCTTGAACGTTTCTTCTTCCATTAAAGCAACCATAGTGGAACTCATTGCCACAGAAGGCTGCGGAGGCCAAGTCAATGGATATTTTTAAGGCAGAATTAAAGGATGTTCCTTTCGGAAGGAGATGACGATGAATTTCTTAAGTCAGAGGGTAGGTGAATCTGTGGAATTCATTGCCACAGAAGGCTGCGGAGGCCAAGTCAATGGATATTTTTAAGGCAGACATAAAGAATGTTCCTTTATGAAGGAGATGACGAGGAATTTCTTTAGCTAGAGAGCGGTGAATCTGTGGAATTCATTGCCACAGAAGGCTGTGGAGGCCAAGTCGACAGATACTTTTAAGGCAGAGATAGAGAGATTTCTTGATTAGTACAGATATCAGGGTTTGTGGGGAGAAGGCAGGAGAATGGGGTTAGGAGGGAGAGATAGATCAGCCATGATTGAATGGCAGAGTAGACTTGGGGCCGAATGACCTAATTCTGCTCCTCTCACTTATGACCTTATGAACCATGGGCGAGAGGTTCCCAGCCATGGGCTAGGACAACACACCTCATCAAATAAACCGAGCACGTCCTTGAATCTTTTCCTACATTCATTTAGTAATCTCCTCCCATGTCAGAACTCTGGATCAAGCTTCTGTTTCGGAAGTGTGATGTCAGGCAGGTGATGAACACAGCTGAGCCGTCATAACTGCTTGAGTGAAGCGATGTTGTTAGTGCTGGCAATGTGAGCTGGTGCTGGGGTTGCTGCCTGAAAGAAGATGTTGACGTGGTCGGCGACATGGTGGCGCAGCGTGCAGAGTTGCTGCCTTACAGCGCTTGCAGCACCCGTGTTTGATCCCGACTACGGGTGCTGTCTGTACGGAGTTTGCATGTTCTCCCCGTGACCGGGAACTCCGGTTTCGTCCCACAATCCAAAGACGTACAGGTGTGTGGGTTAATTGGCTTTAGTAAAATTCCAAATTGTCCCTAGTGTGTGTCCCTAATGTGTGGGGATCGCTGGTTGGCGCGGATTCACTAGGCCAAAGGGCCTGTTTCCGCGCTGTATCTCTAAATTAATCTAAACTCAATTTAGAGGAATTTGAAGTGATGCCGATGGTGATATTTTCCTGGTGCCTTGATAAACCCTGTTGTAGATAGTCCTGCTCTCAGAAAAATATCGGAGTGTCAGGCTTGCTTAATTTTAATTTCTAGAATAAGAGTTTTTAAAAAGTGTTATGTGATAGATCACAGTGGTTTACTTCCAATGTGTCAAGTAATCACAAGTTCACTTATTCTCATCAGATGGCAGAGTAATAAATCAAAAGCTAAATATTGTTGGTTTGAAGTAATTGATTTAGTGGTTGAAAATGCTGATTTTGTAAAATAATCTGCTTCCAATTAGAGTCACAGAGTGATACAGTGTGGAAACAGGCCCTTCGGCCCAACTTGCCCACACTGACCAACATGTCCCAGCTACACTAGTCCCACCTGCTGCGTTTGGTCCATATCCCTCCAAACCTGTCTTATCCATGTACCTGTCTAACTGTTTCTTAAATGTTGGGATAGTCCCAGCCTCAACTACCTCCCCAGGCAACTTGTCCCATACACCCACTGCCCTTTGTGTGAAATAGTTACCCCTTAGATTCCTATTAATTATTTTCCCCTTCACCTTAGGCCTATGTCCTCTGGTCCTTGATTCACCTACTCTAGGCAAGAAACTCTGTGCATCTATCCGATCTATTCCTCTCATGATTTTAGCTATCTCCCCTTGGATCCCATATGATCTAACATAGAAACATAGAAACATAGAATATAGGTGCAGGAGTAGGCCATTCGGCCCTTCGAGCCTGCACCGCCATTCAATATGATCATGGCTGATCATCCAACTCAGTATCCTGTACCTGCCTTCTCTCCATACCCCCTGATCCCTTTAGCCACAAGGGCCACATCTAACTCCCTCTTAAATATAGCCAATGAACTGGCCTCAACTACCTTCTGTGGCAGATAATTCCAGAGACTCACCACTCTCTGTGTGAAAAGTGTTTTCCTCATCTCAGTCCTGAAGGAATTCCCCCTTATCCTTAGACTGTGATCTCTTGTTCTGGACCTCCCTAACATCGGGAACAATATTCCTGCATCTAGCCTATCCAACCCCTTAAGAATTTTGTAAGTTTCTATAAGATCCCCCCTCAGTCTTCTAAATTCTAGCGAGTACAAGCCAAGTCTATCCAGTCTTTCCTCATATGAAAGTCCTGACATCCCAGGAATCAGTCTGGTGAACCTTCTCTGTACCCCCTCTATGGCAAGAATGTCTTTTCTCAGATTTGGAGACCAAAACTGTACGCAATACTCCAGGTGTAGTCTCACCAAGACCCTGTACAACTGCAGTAGAACCTCCCTGCTCCTATACTCAAATCCTTTCGCTATGAATGCTAACATACCATTTGCTTTCTTCACTGCCTGCTGCACCTGCATGCCTACTTTCAATGATTGGTGTACCATGACACCAGGACTCGTTGCATTTCCCCTTTTCCTAATTTGCCACCATTAAGATAATAGTCTACCCTCCTGTGTTTGTCAACAAAGTGGATAACCTCACATTTATCCACATTATACTGCATCTGCCATGCATTTGCCCACTCACCCAGCCTATCCTAGCACCTTGCAGCCTCCTAGCATCCTCCTCACACCTAACACTACCCCCCAGCTTAGTGTCATCTGCAAACTTGGAGATGTTGCATTCAATTCCCTCGTCCAAATAATTAATATATATTGTGAATAGCTGGGGTCCCAGCACTGAGCCTTGCAGTACCCAACTAGTCACTGCCTGCCATTCTGAAAAGGACCCGTTTACTCCTACCTTTCGCTTCCTATCTGCCAGCCAGTTCTCTATCCACATCAATATTGAACCCCCAATACCGTGTGCTTTAAGTTTGTATACTAATCTCTTATGTGGGACCTTGTCGAAAGCATTCTGAAAGTCTAGATATAACACATCCACTGGTTCTCCCTTATCAACTCTGCTAGTTACATCCTCAAAAAATTCTATAAGATTCCTCAGACATGTTTTACCTTTCGTAAATCCATGCTGACTTTGTCTAATGATTTCACCACTTTCCAAATGCGATGCTACCCCATATTGAATAACTGACTCTAGCAATTTCCCCACTACCGATGTTAGACTAACTGGTCTGTAATTCCCCGTTTTCTCTCTCCCTCCTTTTTTAAAAAGTGGGGTTACTTTAGCTACCCTCCAATCCTCAGGAACTACTCCAGAATCTAAGGAATTTTGAAAAATTATCACTAATGCATCCGCTATTTCTGTGGCTACCTCCTTGAGTACTCTGGGATGCAGACTATCTGGCCCTGGGGATTTATCGGCCTTCAATCCGTTCAATTTACCCAACACCACCTCCCGGCTAACCTGGATTTCACTCAGTTCCTCCATCTTATTTGACCGCCGGTCCCCTGCTATTTCCAGCAGATTATTTATGTCTTCCTTAGTGAAGACAGAACCAAAGTAGTTATTCAACCTTCCAGAACAGCCTACCATGCGGAACCTTGTCGAATGCTTTGCTGAGGTCCATGCATACAATATCCACAGCTCTGCCCTCATCGACCTTTTTGGTCACGTACATGATAGCAGTTTCAGCACCTCCGTCCTTCCCTCTTTGCTGATTAATATTTATTTTTCATGATTTCAACCATGACAACATCATTCATTTACTGACAGATTGGCGTTCATGTCACTAGTTTCAATGGAGAATCAATGGGGAGGGGGGGGGGGGAGGGGGAGGGGGGGGGGAGAAGGAGTGGAGACAACATTTAAGAAGCCAGAGATACACGGCTGTGAAGCTCGGCGGACATTAACATTAACGGCCGGTTATCCTTGGTTCTGAAAACGGCTGTTTACGGTTTTTTTCCCAGTGAGCCAATTAAATTCACCAGTCAGCACCAGCTACAACCTACGATAACCTTTGACCTCCTGGCGACCCACTACCACTGCACCTACGGCACGAGAATTCTCGCTTGTCTCCATGGTGGCTTCATTCTGGTTGCCACTAATTTTAATTACCGGCGACAATAATGAGGCCGCAACTAGTTCCAGGAATGCGGGAACTCCTCGCGACCATGAAGGTGACTCCCCGGAAACTACCCGTGACCATGTGGCAACTGCATAGTCTCCTGTAGCCGCCTAAAAAGTCGCCTAAGTGGGACAGGCCCATTAAAGTAAAAGACCGTACTAATAGCACCATCTCAACTGAAGCTTGATGACTGAGGGGCCAGAGACGAAATGAGAACACGCAAATAAAACCTAAAGAAATCTAATGATCAATGAAAAGAACGGCGTCCCAATCTTGTTAAATATTTGTGACAAGGTTAAATGCTTTTAAATATATAAAAGATATATAATGGAATCCTAGACTAGGTTATAGCTTATATTTCGTCTCAAGCAGGCCTTTTCCAGTGGATTGATAAGAGCGAGAGAGACAAGCCCGGGCTTGCCTCAGGTTGCTGTGTATTGAGACAATGACCGATGCCTTTGAAATGTGTCTACCAATTGATGAGAGAGAGAGAAGCCCAGACTTGTCTCAGTGATGTATATTGAGACAATGACCGATGCCTTTAAGATGTCTTGTCTTGAAAGTACAAACTGATAAAATGCCTTTGAAATGTGTCTACTAATTGACAAGAGACCAGCTCAGACGCATCCTACGCATAATGTGTATTGACTGTACCTCCGACCATGACTAACATCTTTGGAATGTGCCTATGTGACACACACACACAGTATAAAACATCATGCAACTCTTTGTTCATTGAAGTGGTGGCACGGGGGAAGTCAAGTGTCTGTGTTGCTTACTTGACTGGTGCATCCCCATCACTTCCCGGCAGATGATCAGTAAAGCTTGAGTTGGCCTAACTAACGTTTTTGTGAGTTGTCTGTTTATTAAGTAGTGAACCATAACACTTGAAGCATCTTGGGAGCAGAATTGTGATATTTCCTTCAATCATTGTTTTGTGTGAATGTCATTCAACATGTTAACATGTTTTGCACTGACATAAGTTGAATTGAATTGTTTCTGCCTTAAGCTGCTTGCAGTAGTGAGTTTAGAGGAAGGTATTATTGGTAATTCATGAACTCAAGTCGTGTGACCATTATAGCTAAAGTCGTTTGTGGTTAAAGATTCCAGATCTGACATTTCCCTGCCACAGGAGGCAAGGGCAACTGTCACAATTACTTCGTATTTTTGTGCAGAAATGTCTCCTTTTGCCTGAGATTTAGTGGAACACAGATTAATGACTTCATAGGCTGTTTACGAGTGCATTAATGTATTAATGGGGAAAATAAATGGTCGGCACGGACTGGAAGGGCCGAGAGGGCCTGGTTCCGTGCTATGACCTATGTAATTGTTATATGGTTATATTTAGAACAGGTTATACACAAGAAATTCGACTGGTACTTGTATGTTTTCATTTTAGTTTATTTCATAATTCATAATAATTTCTCTGAATTTCCCTGAGGGGATTAATAAAGTATTTATCTATCCATCTATCTAGTTTGAAGACTTAAAACTTTGGGGGGGACCTCATTGAAACTTACAGAATATTGAAAGGCATAGATAGTGTGGATGTCGAAAGGATGTTTCCACTGGTGGGAGAGTCGAGGACCAGAGGTCATAGCCGCAGAATTAAAGGGCGCTCTTCTAGAAGGAGGTGAGGAGGAACTTCTTTAGTCAGAGCGTAGTTAATCAGTAGAACTCATTGCCACAGAGGGCTGTGGAGGCCAAGTCAATGGATATTTTTAAGGCAGAGATAGACAAATGAAGGATATAAGATCTCATCCATTCATGGAAGCAATGAATAGGCAATATACCCCCCCCCCCCCCCCCGCCCTCCAGTTTCTGCAAGCTTGCTTTCCTAGAATATGGTAAGCATTGTAATTTTGTGATTTTTTTTCGAGCTATGCCTTTTGAATATGCATCAAGGAATGAGAGTTGAAAACATATATTTTGTCTATTTTTTTTCATGTAACTTCCGTAAGAGTGATGTACATTCCAGATGTTGGACTTTTTTAGTGGTGATTTGCGAATTCTGTAAGTTTACATTTCTGTTGCTTAATGTGCCTTAATGCACGTAATCCCTGCCTCTAAACAGCTACATATAAAATGAGCCAAATGTTATCAATCTTAAGGGTGACATTCTTTCTTAAACATTTTTTTCAGCTTAGTTTAGAGATACAGCACGGAAACAGGCCCTTCGGCCCACCGAGTCTGCGCTGACCAGTAATCCCCGCACACGAACACCCATGCAGGTTACGGGGGGAATGTACAAACTTCGTACAGACAGCACCCATAGTCAGGATCAGACCCGGGGCTCTGGTGCAGTAAGGCAGAAACTCTACCGTTGTGCTACCAATAATATAATAATGAAATTATAATGAAATGAAATGATAATCACATTGTGAAAGAATGGAGTGACTGGGCTTGTATTCACTGGAATTTAGAAGGGTGAGAGGGGATCTTATCGGTACATCTAAGATTATTAAGGGATTGGACTCGCTAGAAACATGTTCCCAATGCTGGGGGAGTCCAGAACCAGGGGCCACAATTTAAGAATAAGGGGTAGGCCAATTAGAACTGAGATCAGGAAAAACTATTTCACCCAGAGAGTTGTGAATTTGTGGAATTCACCGCCTGGGAAGGCAGTGGAGACCAGTTCACTGGATGCATTCAAAAGAGAGTTAGATAGAGCTCTTCGGGAATCTAGGGGTATTGGGAGAAGGCAGGAACGGGGTATTGACATTGAATGTCGGTGCTGGCTCGAATGGCTGAATGGCCTACTCCTGCACCTATTGTCTATGTATCTATGTATAATCTCTGTATAATCCTTGCATTATATAATTGTATATAATATCTCATTCTCCAGATGAATACTGAGGAAGAGTCATACAATTTTTGTTTTGTAAATGGACTTCATACCTAAATCTGTATATATGTCAAAATATATCCTTTGCATAAATTTGTTAGATAATATAACGTCATATATCATCAGAGCAGAATTAGACCATTTGGCCCAGCAAGTCAACTCTGCTATTCAATTATAGCTGATCTAACTCTCCTTCCTAACCCCATTCTCCTGCCTTCTCCCCATAAATCCTGACAGTCACGGTGGCGCAGCGGTAGAGTTGCTGTCTTACAGCGAATGCAGCGCAGGAGACCTGGGTTCGACCCTGACTACGGGTGCTGTTTGTACGTGAGTTGTGTGGGTTTTCTCCGAGATCTTCGGTTTCCTCCCACACTCAAAAGACGTGCAGGTTTGGAGGTTAATTGGCTTGGTAAATGCAAAAAATGTCCCTAGTGGGTGTAGGATAGTGTTAGTGTGCGGGGATCGCTGGTTGGCGCGTAGCCGGTGGGCCGAAGGGCCTGTTATCGCACTTTACCTTTAAACTAAACTAAAAAAGACAGCCATACTAATCAAATATTAAGTAGTTAGTAAAACAATGGAACAACTGCCAGATTTGGGATTAGCTAGCTGACCCGGGTATTTTGGGTGGAATCACATTTGTTTCTTTAAGCCGAATTTAGCCAGAAGGTACTAAATCAGAGATATCAAAGGTGGTTTAGTGTCAGGGTGCATTGAGCTGTAATTTTAAATCATTTTGACTGAATAAAAATAATCCTTTGCCGTTCCCTCCATGTCACTTTGCATCACTTTGCACTGCTCCGTCTTAAATCATTTTTATCCCCTCTGACTTTCACAGGCAAGCATGCACCTTCAATCAGGATGTCTGAATGCAATCATAATGAAATGACTTATTTTCTTTCTTCATTGAGCCAGAGGCGACTGAGGTACATTCGCCCTAGTTCCTCGTGCGTCCCGATCAGCCTTTAACAGTTCATGTGCCGCACACGGAAAGGGGAATGAATGTGACTGTTGGCGAACTCAATGAATCAAACATTTTATTTCACCTCCAAGGATATCAGGGTTTGCGGCTAAATTTGCAGCAGGAATCGGAGATTTGTATGAAAGATGACTTGGGCCGGAAGCTTTCTGATCTGTGGACCGCGATCAATGAGGAAAGGCGACAAACCATCATCCATGATATTTGTCAACACCAGTTACCCGCAAGGATGCGCTCTCAGTTCCTTACTATACTCACGTCTTCCTCTTCTTGTGTTTGGCGTGCACAGCCTAAAGTTGTTAGACAACTTGTTCTGTTTGATCTTCTGTTTGTGCACACCAGGTTGATTGCATTCGTTGAAACAGGGCGGGCCACGTGAAGGTTGCAATTTCCCGCCCCACTGTACTCACTATGCACTCATGGCTGCGGCCAATTTCAAGAGAGAGTTAGATATATCTCTTAGGGCTAACGGAAACAAGGGACATGGGGGGAAAAAGCGGGGTACTGATTTTGGATGATCAGCATAATCATATTGAATGGCGATGCTGGCTCGGAGGGCCGAATCGTCTACTCCTGCACATATTTTCTATGTTTCCTAACTCCATTGACAGCTTGCAGATGACACCACTGTAATGGACAGGATCTTAAACAATGGGAGACGGAATACAGGAAGGTGATAGGGATAAAAAGCTCAAGTAATGCAGCGGGTTGGGCAGCACCCTGGAGAAAAGGAATAGGTGATGTTTCAGCTCAAGGCCCTTCTTCAGACTGTGAGTCAGGGGAAAGGGAAACGAGAGATATAGACGGTGTCAGCGGGGCCAAATGTAGACTGGGCGATCGTTTTCATGAACGCCTTCGCTCAGTCCGCCTGAACTCACCTGATCTCCCGGTTGCCAAACACTTTAATTCCCCTTCCCATTCCCACACTGATCTTCCTGTCCGAGGCCTCCTCCATTGTCAGAGTGAGGCTGAATGCAAATTGGAGGAACAGCATCTCATATTTTGCTTGCAACCTAGCAGAATGAATATTGATTTGCGTAACTTCAAGTAACCCTTGCATCCCATGTCTCTCCAACTCTCCCCCACCTAGGTCGTACTAGCTTCAAAGTTGCCTTGTTGAGTCTCATCTGTATCTCGTTCTCACCTAGCGCATAGCTAACAAAGGCCTGTTTCCTTTATCATTGTTACCTTTTCGCCTATCTTTCATTCATTTGTTCAATATCTCTCCACACCACCATCTATATCTCTCCTTTCCCTTTTTCCTGACTCCCAGTCTGAATAAGGGTCTTGACCCGAAACGTTACCTATTCCTTTTCTCCAGAGAAGCTGCCTGTCCTGTTGAGTTACTCCAGCTTTTAGTGTCTAACTTCGGTTTAACCAGCATCTGCAGTTCCTTCCTACACAAGGAGATAGAGAGCTTAGTAATGTGGTGTCAACCTCTCCCTAAATGTCAGCAAGGTGAATCATGGAAACATAGAAACATAGAAATTAGGTGCAGGAGGAGGCCATTCGGCATTTCGAGCCAGCACCGCCATTCAATATGATCATGGCTGATCATCCAACTCAGTATCCCGTGCCTGCCTTCTCTCCATACCCCCTTATCCCTTTAGTCACAAGAGCCACATCCAACTCCCTCTTGAATATAGCCAATGAACTGGCCTCAACGACCTTCTGTGGCAGAGAATTCCAGAGACTCACCACTCTCTGTGTAAAGAATGTTTTCCTCATCCTGATCCTAAAGGAATTCCCCCTTATCCTTAGACTGTGACCCCTTGTTCTGGACTCCCCCAACATCGGGAACAATCTTCCTGCATCTAGCTTGTCCAACCCCTTAAGAATTTTGTAAGTTTCTATAAGATCCCCCCTCAATCTTCTAAATTCCAGTGAGTACAAGCCGAGTCTATCCAGTCTTTCCTCATATGAAAGTCCCGACATCCCAGGAATTAGTCTGGTGAACCTTCTCAAAACCCCCTCTATGACAAGAATGTCTTTCCTCAGATTTGGAGACCAAAACTGTACGCAATACTCCAGGTGTGGTCTCACCAAAACCCTGTACAACTGCAGTAGAACCTCCCTGCTCCTATACTCAAATCCTTTCGCTATGAATGCTAACATACCATTTGCTTTCTTCACTGCCTGCTGCACCTGCATGCCTACTTTCAATGACTGGTGTACCATGCCATCCTGGTCTCATTGCATCTCCCCCTTTCCTAATCTGCCACCATTCAGATAATAGTCTACCCTCATGTTTTTGCCACCAAAGTGGATAACCAAAGTGAATCAGTAGTAAAGAAGGCAAGCTCAATGCTAGCATTTATTTCAAGAGGGCTTGTATACAAAAACAGGGATGTACTGTTGAGGCTTCATAAGGCGCTGGTAAGGCCACATTTGGAGTATTGTGAGCAATGTTGGGCACCATAGCTGAGGAAGGATGTGCTGGCTCTGGAGAAGGTCCAGAGGAGGTTTACAAGAATGATCCCAGGAATGAGTAGGTTAACCTATGATGAGCGGTTGTTGGCACTGGGCCTGTACTCGCTGGAGTTTAGAAGAATGAGGGAGGACCTCATTGAAACGTACAGAATAGTGAAAGGCTTGGATCGAGTGGATGTGGAGAGGATGTTTCCACTAGTGGAAGAGTCTAGGACTAGAGGTCATACCCTCTGAATTAAGGGATGTTCCTTTAAGAAGGAGACGAGGATAAATGTCTTTAGTTAGAGGGTGGTGAATCTGTGGAATTCTTTGCCAAGTCAGCAGGTATTTTTAAGGCAGAGATAGATAGATTCTTGATTAGCACAGGTGTGAGAGGTTATGGGGAGAAGGCAGGAGATTGGGGTTAGGAGGGAGAGATCGATCAGCCATGATTGAGGGGCGGAGTAGACTTGATGGGCCGAATGGCCTAATTCTACTTATGAGTGTTTTTTCTCTGAGATCTTCAGTTTCCTCCCACACTCCAAAGGCGTCAGGTTTGTAGGTTAATTGGCTTGGTATAAGTGTAAATTGTCCCTAGTGTGTGTAGGATAGTGTTAATATGCGGGGATCACTGTGGACCCGTTGGGCCAAAGGGCCTGTTTCCGCACTGCATCTCTAAACTAATCTTAACTAACCTAAACTAAATGACAGGTAGACAAAAATTCTGGAGAAACTCAGCGGGTAAGGCAGCATCTATGGAGCGAAGGAATAGGTGACGTTTCGGGTCGAGACCCTTCTGTCTGAATAAGGGTCTCGACATGAAACGTCATTTATTCCTTCGCTCCATAGATGCTGCCTCACCCTTTGAGTTTCTTCAGCATTTTTGTCTACCTTCGATTTTTCCAGCATCTGCAGTTCCTTCTTAAAATAAATGGCATGTAGATTTCCTAAATAATTCAGATCTGCTTCCAGTTTACTTGAGTATTTTACACCAGCCTTGACAATTTGCCATCAATTACCATGTTATCCTCTGGACAATACAGCCCACCCCCTCCATGACACACTGGTCAACCTGAGGAGCTCCTTCAGCAGCAGACTGGTTCCACCAAGATGCAGCACAGAACGCCACAGGAGATCCTTCTTCCCTGTGGCTATGAAACTGTACAACTCCTCCTCCTTCTGTCTTGGGGTAGACTGAGACTGACTCCCCACCTACCCCCCCCCCCCCCCCCCATCCTCCCCCCCCCCATCCTCCCCCCCCCCCCCCATCCTCCCCAATAACCATATAACAATTACAGCACGGAAACTGGCCTTCTTGGCCCTTCCAGTCCGTGCCGACCATTTATTTTCCCCTAGTCCCATCTACCTGCTCTCAGACCATACCCCTCCATTCCCATCCCGTCCATATACCTATCCACTTTACTTTTAAATGTTAAAATCGATCCTGCCTCCACCACTTCTGCTGGAAGATCATTCCACACAGCCACCACTCTCTGAGTATCTTTGCACACCCCCCCCAATCCTTTCCACTCGTCACTTAAATTTCATGTTTCATGTATCTTGTGTTTTTATGATTGTTGGCAGATCATTTCCCCTCCTGGGATAAATAACTTTCTATCGTATCGTGTCAATGCAGCTGCTGCCGTGTGATGCAGAGGGCTGGTGAGATAAATCCTGTGTAATGTTAGTAAGCTAGCATGTTCAGTAGCGAGTGGTCCAGCACAATCCAGCTGCATTATTGTTTTATTTTGGAGCGATAGTTCATGCTGGAAATACTCATTAACTCAAACACTACGTGCAGAGAGCGAACATTCACACATCAGGTATCGGCATTCAATCAGAGCTGATATTCCAATATGATTTGCAGGGAGTTTAGCTCCATGGATAAAGCAACCTCAATCGATAAGAGAAATATTGATTACAATCTAAACCCAACTGATTATCTATAGACAAAACCACTCGTTTAAGAGTAGAACGAAACAAATTTTACCCAGGTTTATTGACAAACACAAAATGCTGGAGTAACTCAGCGGGACAGGCAGCATCTCTGGAGAGAAGGAATGGGTGACGTTTCGGGTCAAACACTTGTATTTGGATTTTTCCAGCTCTGTTTGTCATTTGATGCTTTGAGGTAGTGTTATTACCTCGAAGATAGACACAAAATGCTGGAGTAACTCAGCGGGACAGGCAGCATCTCTAGAGAGAAGGACTGGGTGACGTTTTGGGTCGAGGCCCTTCTTCAGACGCCAGACTTCAGACTACTTCAGATCTCGACCCGAAACGTCACCCGTTCCTTCTCTTCAGCATTTTGTGTCTATCTTCGGTGTAAACCAGCATCTGCACTTCCTTCCGACACAGTATTACTACCTCAATCATTTCTGACTCTACTGTCTGGGTGGTAATATGAAGGATAAAAATCAGCTGGATCCTACAACAGGCAGGTGAACCGCACCATCTTGGTGCTTACTGCCTGCGGGCGAGTTTGAAAATGACCTTCTCTTTTTGTGTCTAATTCACAGATCAAACAGACTGACCTGCTTCTGGTGTCAATTAGTCTCCAGGCTTTCATCTCGAACTTGAGCAAAGGAAGTTCGTTCCAGTACGAACTCATTATTTCAAAGCCACATTAAAGATAATTGACAAATTCAGCGGCAGACAAAGACATTGCATTTTTTTTTACACTTTGCAGTGGGGTGATCGTACTGCAGTATTTAAGGATTTGTATTGTGACCCAACTGCAAACTGTGTGCTGAGTATTTCATTGATTTGGAATTAATATATTTGCGCTGCCCTTCAGCAGCCGGCTGGCTCCTCTGCAGGAGTCCTTTATTTTTAGTGCATGCTGAGTACGTCTCCATGGTGAAACGTCTCCAGGCTCTCTTGTGAGAAATAAAGGATTGCCAAAAGGCAACGTCCTGCAAAGTTGGGTGGCATAAGAAGGGGATGAAGTAAGCAGATAGGGGCCAATTAACACGTATGTAATGGCGCTGGCTTTAACCGCAGTACTGTTGTCACGTTGCCAATGTGAGGTCAACCAGTGAGGTTGGTCTTCCATTCACCGGCACAGAATTGAAGATGTTATTATTTAAGGAGCCCACTTGTATTGCAGCGGACTGCCTGACTGCTATTCCAGTTCCAGTCAAGCCGAACCCAATTGTACGGGGCTTGGCTTCTGCCCTGTTTGAGTTTTGGCTGCCTTGTTTGGGACGTGCTTAGACACAGAAACGTCCTGAGCTCCCGTTGAGCTGTTAGCACTTTTGAGAGAACAAGGAGAAGAACCTTTGCAAAAAGGGAGGTTCACAAGTGCTCTGATGATCCTAGACCATTTTTCACAGCGGATCTGGCAATAGACTGCCTTGACAACCCGATGTCTGCGGCCCAAGTATTATTCTTGCTCTTCTTCGCCCTGACTACAAATCCTTCACCCTGAATTCATGATATTTACAAACTGTTCTTTAGGATTAGGTTAAAAGCTTTGGGATATACCTTTCCACTGCTTCATAAGGTCATGTGATAGGGAGTAGAAGTAGGCCATTCAGCCCATCTAGTCGACTCCGCCATTCAATCATGGCTGGTCTAACTCTCCCTCCGAACCCCATTCCCCTGCCTTCTCCACAGAACCCCTGACCCCCGTACTAATCAAGAATCTATCTAACTCTGCCTTAAAAATACCCACAGACTTGGCCTCCACAGCCTTCTGTGGCAAAGAATTCCACAGATTCACCACCCTCTGACTAAAGAAATTTCTCCTCATCTCCATCCTTTAATTCTGAGACTATGACCTCTAGTCCTAGACTCTCCCACTAGTGGAAACATCCTCTCAACATCCACACAAAGACGCTTGTCTTTGTGGCCACCACCAACGCCGTCATAATGGTATTACTGGCTGGGTTTTCCCCTCACTCACCAACAAATATAATATCTCTATAGATACCGAAGGCTCCAGTATAATATCTAGCAAGGAGTCACTGAATATTAGGGTGAGCTTGGCATGTCTGTTGTCCTTTTTTCTGCCTCCCTTGTCTAGTGCATCTAGCATCAGTGTCTGTCTGCACAGATTTCTTGCTCGAGTGTGTCTTTAGTGCTGGAGCTGGAATTGAATTGTTGTTCATCTTCTTTATGCCTGTTAATAGTTTGAGGAACCTGGATATAATATGCCCACCATGGCTGTGTTGAAGTGGTTAGAGTCATAGAGTGACACAGTGTGGAAACAGGCCCTTCGGCCCAACTTGCCCGCACCGACCAACATGTCCCAGCTACACTAGTCCCACCAGCCTGCGTTTGGCCCATGTCCCCCCAAACCTGTCCTATCCATGTTATGCAAATGTGCCACGGAAAACTTTTATGTACGTTGCCTGCGTCTTGGAAATACCATTCTAATCTGTCAATGGGAAGCTTTGAAAGCCTCAAGACTATTCCTCAATTAAATAAGATCAAGGGTGATGTGCGGTCTTGACCGCATTAACCTGCCTTGGTTCTGCAGTGCTTTGTTTTCTTGCCGAACAGAATCAATCAAATGAATTTTAATATTTCACTTTACTTTGGCCTGCACAGTGTTTTGGAAGAGTTCCATTCTGCTATGATCCTTCTTATGAAGAACGACCTACTCTACATTCCATATTTAATTTCAAAAAAAGGCTTTGATGTTATTGATCGCCCCCCTGGCAAAAATGTTGTTTTTTTTTCCCCCGATCCTCTCAATTCTTTTAATCATCCCGATTAACCTTCATATCAAGCTTTAATTTTCTTTGCGGAGGTGCAAGCCTGGCCTTTGCTCTTTGTTTTATAATTTAGTACACTTGAGTGAATCTGCTCTGCATCCTTTCAAAGGTTCTTCAGCCATTATTGGCAGAATCCTGGACACGGGTTCTTGTCTTTCCACAATCTTTGTTCTGCTGCATTGCTCGAGTCTCTGACGGATAAATGATTTGGGGGGGCTGTTATATTTGCAGGAGAATTGCTGATCAGTTTGGAGATAGATACGTGACAACTTCAGACAATGCTGAAGGTCCAACTTTTCCAGGTCTCCGGTTATCCCAGGAGGTTACAGTTTGCAAAGTAAAAGGAAGACCTGCCTGTGATGACAGGCAGGGCTGAAAACTGCCCGAGCCATGGATACCTGCAATCTGATCCATAAGCAGGACCCACTTAATATTTGCCAACAGTTGCACGGTGACAATTGACAATTCTTGGCCATAAATGACCTCTATTCCATAAGAAGGGAGACGAAAATGCTGGAGGAACTCAGTGGGTGAGGCAGCATCTATGGAGAGAAGGAATGGGCGACGTTTCGGGTCAAGACCCTTCTTCAGAATGATGTCGGGGGTGGGGGGAGTGGGGCGGGAAAAAGAAAGGAAGAGGCGGAGACAGTGGGCTTGTTGGGAAAGCTGATAAGGGGGAAGGGAAGGAGGGAGTACCTGAAATTGGAGAAGTTAATGATCATACCGCTGGATTGTGAATTACCTGAGCGAAATATGAGGTGCTGCTCCTCCAATTTGCGGTGCGACTTACGTGGCCATGGAGGAGGCCCAGGACAGAAAGGTCAGATTCGGAATGGGAGGGGGAGTTGAAATGCTGAGCCACCGGGAGATCAGGTTGGTTATTGTGAACTGAGGGTAGGAATTTTTATGGGATTAGGAAAGATAGGCACTGGAGCGATGTCCCTGTCTGCTTTGCGCTAATGAAATTATGACTGCAGGACTGAGTGGGCCACCAAAACCTGGAGACCAGAAAATTAACAGAATTGGGTGCAACGCTGGTTTTTAACTCCACTCAATTTTATTTGGCATTCAAGGTGATAGTGAGTAATTTTCAGAAGCATTAAAGGACAAGTTTGGACCGTGGGTGGGGAGAGTACTGTATTGTATATTAATGATCTGGATGAGGGAATAGAATGCAACATCTCCAAGTTTGCGGATGACACGAAGCTGGGGGGCAGTGTCGGCTGTGAGGAGGATGCTAGGAGGCTGCAAGGTGACTTGGATAGGTTGGGTGAGTGGGCAAATGCGTGGCAGATGCAGTATAATGTGGATAAATGTGAGGTTATCCACTTTGGTGACTAGAACAGGAAAGTAGACTTTTATCTGAATGGTGGCCGATTAGGAAAAGGGGAGATGCAACGAGACCTGGGTGTCATGGTACACCAGTCATTGAAAGTAGGCATGCAGGTGCAGCAGGCAGTGAAGAAAGCGAATGGTATGTTAGCATTCATAGCAAAAGGATTTGAGTATAATAGCAGGGAGGTTCTACTGCAGTTGTACAGGGTCTTGGTGAGGCCACACCTGGAGTATTGCGTACAGTTTTGGTCTCCTAATCTGAAGAAAGACATTCTTGCCATAGAGGGAGTACAGAGAAGGTTCACCAGACTGATTCCTGGGATGGCAGGACTTTCATATGAAGAAAGACTGGATAGACTCGGCTTCTCGCTAGAATTTAGAAGATTGAGGGGGGATCTTATAGAGACTTACAACATTCTTAAGGGATTGGACAGGCTGGATGCAGGAAGATTGTTCCCGATGTCGGGGAAGTCCAGAACAAGGGGTCACAGTTTAAGGATAAGAGGGAAGTATTTTAGGACTGAGATGAGAAAATCATTTTTCACACAGAGAGTGATGAATCTGTGGAATTCTCTGCCACAGAAGGTAGTTGAGGCCAGTTCATTGGCTATATTTAAGAGGGAGTTGGATGTGGCCCTTGTGGCTAAAGGGATCAGGGGGTATGGAGAGAAGGCAGGTACAGGATGAGGCAGGTACAGGATACTGAGTTGGATGATCAGCCATGATCATATTGAATGGCGGTGCAGGCTCGAAGGGCCGAATGGCCTACTCCTGCACCTATTTTCTATGTTCTATGCTTCTATTGGGATAAAACAGATGACAAAGTGATTAGGCAGGAACTACAGAGCATGAATGGGAGTTGCTGTTATTGGGTAAATCCACATCAGATATGTGGGAGTCCTTTAAAGCGCAGCCGATCCAAGTTCTGTACCAGCGTAATGCTGGGGTAACTCAACAGGTCAGGCAGCATCTCCGGAAATGAAGGAATGGGTGACGTTTCGGGTCGAGACCCTTCTGGACCTGAATCGTCACCCATTCCTTCTCCCCAGAGATGCTGACTGTCCCGCTGAGATAATCCAGCATTTTGTGTCTCTCTTTGGTTTAAATCAACAGCTGCAGTTCCTTCCTACACATTCAGGACCAGCATGTTCCAGCGAGGAGAAGGGATAGAGATGGTAAGGCAATGCAAGGGAACCTTGCGTGATTGGAGAGGTTGTAATTTTTTTCTTTGAAGAGGAAGCCTATGTAAGGTTTAGGCAAATTAAATCAGACAGGGCCTTTGAGAAATATGAAGCAAGCAGGAAATAACTCAAGCAGACACTTAGAATAGCCAAAATGGCCATGGGATATGATTGTCAACTTGGATTAAAGAAAATTCCAAGGTTTTTGATACGTACATTAAAAACAAGAGGCAAGCAGGGAAAACAAGGACCACTCAAGGATAAAGGAGATGAATTTGTGCCATGAGTCGGTGGATGTATGCCAGGTACTAAATGAGCACTTTGCATGAAAATAGACACAAAAAGCTGGAGTAACTCAGCGGGACAGACAGCATCTCTGGCGAGAAGGAATGGGTGACGTTTCGGGTCGAGACCCTTCTTCAGACCCGGCCGTGTCTCGACCCAAAACGTCACCCATTCCTTTTCTCCAGAGATGCTGCCTGTCCCGCTGAGGTACTCCAGCATTTTGTGCCTGTCTTTGGTTTAATGCAGCATCTGCAGTTCCTCCCTACACATAAGCACGTTGCACCTGCCTTCACCAAGGAGATGAGTATGGAGGGCAGAGAGGATAGTGTGGGGTATTCTAATTGGTGAGGGCAGGGTGAGATCTAGAAGGAAGTGGTGTTGGGTCTTTTAACAAGCACTAAGGGGGATAAATCTCCAGCCTCTGACTGAATCTATCCCAGGTTATTTGTAGAGGCAAGAGAGGAGCCCCTGATGACTGGCGACACCAACAGTATGAATATAGACTTATCTAACTTCAAGCAACCCTTGCTTTCCCTGATTCTCTCCATCCTTCCCCGACTGACTGTCCCCGATTACATTTTAACTCTGTTTGCTTTGTTGCCGACTTCTCGCCGCTCACAATGATCTATTCTACATTTTCCTTGACCTGCATCTCTTTTGATGTCTCGTTTTCACACCTTACCCTTCCTTATCTCTGCATCTCCCTCCCCCCTATTGGACCTGTCCCACTTAGGCGATTGTTTGGGCAACTCCAGGCAGTTGAAAATTTGAACGGTGAAAAATATTTGGCGACTGTGGTGACAATTTTTGCTGTCGTAGGTTGTCGTAGGTGCTGTCGTATGTTGTCGCTAGATGTCGTAGGTGAATTCCATTAAAACTAGTCCCTGGCAGTCACCTAAGTGGGACAGGCCCATAACTCTCAGTCTGAAGAAGGGTCTCGACCCGAAATGTCACCCGTTCCTTCAATCCAGAGATGCTGCCTGTCCTGCCGAGTTACTCCAGCGTTATGTGTCTATCTTTGGCCAAACGTGTTCAAGATTCAAGAGAGTTTATTGTCATGTGTCCCTGATAGGACAATGAAATTCTTGCTTTGCTTCAGCACAACAGAACATAGTAGGCATGAATACAGAACAGATCAGTGTGTCCATATACCATTATATAAATATATACACACATAAATAAATAAACTGATAAAGTGCAAATAAACAGATAATGGGCTATTAATGTTCAGAGATTTGTCCGAGCCAAGTTTAATAGCCTGATGGCTGTGGGGAAGTAGCTATTCCTGAACCTGGTTGTTGCATCCTTCAGGCTCCTGTACCTTCTACCTGAAGGTAGTGGGGAGATGGGTGTGTGTCCAGGATGGTGTGGGTCCTTGATGATCCTGCCAACCTTTTTGAGGCAGCAACTGCAATAGATCCCCTCGATGGTAGGGAGGTCAGAGCCGATGATGGACTGGGCAGTGTTTACAATTTTTTGTAGTCTTTTCTGCCCCAGGGTGCTCAAGTTGCCGAACCAAGCCACGATGCAACCGGTCAGCATGCTCTCTACTGTGCACCTGTAGAAGTTAGAGTCCTCCTTGACAAACCGACTCTCCGTAATCTTCTCAGGAAGTAGAGACGCTGATGTGCTTTCTTAATAATTGCATCAGTGTTCTCGGACCAGGAAAGATCTTCAGAGTTGTGCACGCCCAGGAATTTGAAGCTCTTGACCCTTTCCACCATCGACCCGTTGATATAAACGAGACTGTGGGTCCCCATCCTACCCCTTCCAAAGTCCAGAATCAGTTCCTTGGTTTTGCTAGTGTTGAGGGCCAGGTTATTGTGCCGGCACCATATGGACAGTCGCTCGATCTCTCTTCCATTGTTTTAGAAGGGAAATAGAGATAATCCAGTAAATTATAGGAAGGTGGGGAAACTATTGGAAGGGAACAGAATAATTAGGGGTAGTCAGCATGGTATTGTCTGTAGCAGTGATGATTTATTAATTTATCAGTGTTTTTAAAATGGTGAGAATGTGATTGATGAGGCTCGGGCAGTGGACGTTACTGATTTGGATTTTAGTAAGGCCTTTGGTAAAGTACTTCATGATAGGTTAATCAAGAGGATGAAGATGCTGGGAATCCATGATGCTGGTGACTTCAGTACTGGCTTACCTCTCGCTTACCTATGGAAGTTATTCTGGCTGGAGGTCTGATATAAATGATTTGAATGGATATGAAGATGAATTGGTTAGTAAGTTTGCAAATGACTAACATTATTTAATCACATTCTTCATTGATTATACACCTATTCTTTCACCCCTTTACTTTCTAAAAAAAATAGAAGCTTATATAAATCATTTCGTGATATATGTATAACTTTTGAAACAAGTTAAATGTGTATTTGAAAGACTGTTATATCATTGGCAACATGCATTGCTTCTAATAAAAATATTTAATAAAGAAATAAAAATAAAAAATAAAAAGTTTGCAAATGACATCAAAATGGTGGACATTGAGGAAGACTTAAAGGATGCAGTTGGCTATAGATCAGTTACAGTTATGGGTGGAGAAATGGCAGATCGAACTTAATCCGAGCAAACCCGCCACTTTTGGAGGGCGAATGTAATGGGGAAAGTACACAGTTAATGGCAAGACCCTTAACAGCATTGAGGCACAGAGAGATATTGTAGTCCAACTTGTTAAATCCCTGAAAGTGGTATCAACACAAGTTGGTAGAGTGGTAACAAGGCACATGGCATGCTTGCCTTCACCAGTCGAGATGTTGCGTGTAGGTGTCAGGAACTCATGCTGCAGGTTTATAACACTTTTTATTATCAGTTCATTTCAGTTCAGTTTAGTTTATTGTCACGTGGACCGAGGTACAGTGAAAAGCTTTTGTTGCGTGCTAACCAGTCAGCAGAAAGACAACGCGTGATTGCAATCGGCCCATTTACAGTGCACAGACACATGATAAGGGGATAACGTTTAGTGCAAGGTAAAGCCAGCAAAGTCCTGCCACATTTGGAGTGTTATGTGCAGTTCTGTTCTGCCCGTTACAGGGAGGATATGGAGGCTTTGGGAAAGGTGCAGAAGCGGTTTACCAGAACGTGCCTGCATAACAGAGTAATAGCTAAAGGAGTGCTTGGACAAAGTTGGATTGTTTAAGCTGGAGCTTTTGAGCTTGAAGAGAGATCTGATTGAAGTTAATAAAGTTATGAAAGGCATAAGTACAGTAAACAGACAGATCCTTTTTCCCATGATGAACATTTCAAAGACCCGGAAGGCAGAGCTTTAATGTCAAGGGGTAAAGTTCAAAGGGTATATGTGGGCAAGTCTTTTACAGAGAGCAGTAGGTGCCTGCAATGCAGTGCCAGGGATGGGTCTGATGAGATAGTGGCGTTTAAGAGGGTTTTTAGAAGCTTTTTGATATGCAGGGTATGGAGGGATATGAATCGCGTGCAGACAGAGGAGTTTTGTTTAACTTGGAAGCGTGTTTGGAACAGATATTGTGGGCTGAAGGGCAAGTTCCTACACTGTAGTGTTCTATGTTCAATGGTCTAAATCTGGAGTTTGCGGATTCTGAGAGTTTCTAGCTGGGTAAATGAATTACGATTAATACCATGCTTTTAAGATTCACTCTGATGCTACCCAGGTTCTGATGGGTATGTGGGAAGGAACTGCAGATGCTGGTTCACACCGAAGATCGACACAAAACGCTGGAGTAACTCAGCGGGACAGGCAGCATCTCCGGTGACGTTTCGGGTCGAGACCCTTCTTCAGACTGCATGACATTGCCAGTGAAAGAATCTTCTGTCTGTCTGTCTGTCTGTCCTGATGGTGTTTCTCTGCATTTAGGGAAAGTCACTGTATGTCTACTGCAACATGAAACGTGGCCCTCCGTACACGATCAAAACATTAGTTGTTACATTTTTTTTATCAATGCCTGATGAGATGTGGGCACTTGCACCCTTAAAATGCAATAAGCTCACTATTGTGCCAATCTGTGTCATAAGCCAACCCTCGTTAATATCAGGGAAACTTTGAAGCAGTCTCTGTGTCTCGTTACACAGATCACACAACTGGTCTGAAAGTGACATATTCCAACTTTGGGGACGAGCTACACAAAAACTCAAATATCTCCCCGAATTATATAAAATGTAGGTTTTTCCTCCCCGTGAAAGGTGACACTGCAGTCACTGAGAGAGAAGAAGACCGGCGACGAGAAATCTCTTTACCTCCAGGCCAGACTTTAACTTACAATCAGTCTATTATTCGTCCTTTTCCTGTTGCTTCTTTGGTCTTCAGTTGAGCAGAGAAAGAAAGAAAGACGTCATTGTGGTTGGAGTGGCTCAAAAGGCTTCCAGCAGCCCTCCGTTGCCTGTCGATGCTCAGCATTCCAGTCGTCTGACCCGAACTCTGCCTTCTTCCCACATTATGCACTGTGAGTTGTGGCAATCCAAAAAAATTCAATGAGCTTCAAAACGAGTGAGCAGGCAATGAGTTGTGAACTGCTCGTGTGGTTACAGGTGTAGACATTCCCGAGGGCGGTCTGGCAGGACTACACTAACCCTGTCCAAGTGGAAAATCTTAGACCAAGTTGGGGATTAACAGTGGTGGTTCATTAACTTTTAACTAGGTCACATTGTAATTCTATGTAATGAAGTCATCAAAAAATTGCCACGAGCAAATTCCGGACTGAGATTTCCAGCATAACTTCACGGGCACCCATTTACTTTGTAAGGCTTATGTGCAATATCGGGCTACAAAGTGAAATCGGACAGTATGGCTGGCAACAATACGCCCCAGCCTCAACACCGGTGCTTCACAAGGATGCCTTCTCAGCTCCATCCTATACTCACTGTACACTCACAGCAATGCGATAAATTCTACTCTAACTCAATTTACAAGTTTGCAGATAACGCCACTGTAGTGGACCGGATCTCAAACAATGCCGAAATGGAATCCAGGAAGGAAACAATAGTCAATAGGTGCAGGAGTAGGCCATTCGGCCCTTCGAGCCAGCACCGCCACTCACTGTGATCATATCTGATCATCTACATTCAGTACCCCGTACCTGCCTTCTCACCATATCTTCTGACCCCTCTATCTTTAAGAGCTCAATTTAGCTCTCTCTTGATCATCTAGTTCTCTCTTGAGCATCCAGAGAAATGGCCTCCATTGCCTTCTGAGGCAGAGAATTCCACAGATTCACAACTCTCTGGGTAAAAAAGTTTTTCCTCATCTCCGTTCTAAATGGCCTACCCCTTATTCTTAAACTGTGGCCCCTGGTTCTAGACTCCCCCCAAATCTGGACCCTGTTTCCTGCCTCTCACATGTCCAATCCCTTAATAATCTTGTCTGAAGAAGGGTTTCGGCCCGAAATGTTGCCTATTTCCTTTGCTCCATAGATGCTGCCACACCCGCTGAGTTTCTCCAGCATTTTTGTCTACCTTAACAATCTTATATGTTTCAATAAGATCCCCTCTCATCCTTCTAAATTCCAGAGTATACCAGCACAGCTGCTCCATTCTATCAACATATGACAGTCCCGCCATCCCGGGAATTAACCTCGTGAACCTACGCTGCACTCCCTCAATAGCAAGAATGTCCTTCCCCAAATTTGGAGACCAAAACTGCACCCGATATTCCAGGTGTGGTCTCACTAGGGCACACAGGTGAGTAACATGTTGTCAAGAGAACAATCTCTTCCTCCATGTCAGCAAGACAAAGGAGCTAGTTATTGACTTCAGGAAGCAAAGTGTTGTTTATGTCCCAGTCAACATCCATGGTGCCAAAGTGGAGATGGCACAAAATGTCACCAATAATTTGTCGTCATACACTAACTCCCCTTGAATTACAGTATTTCCTTGATGTCACGGACTAAAAAGCACACTAATGCCCCTATTCTATTCAGAAGTCTAAGGAAATTTGGCATATTTCCAATGACTCGACTTCTACAGAAGCACTGTAGAAAGCATCCTATCGGGATGCATCACAGTTTGGTTTGGCACTAGACACAAAATGCTGGAGTAACTCAGCGGGACAGGCAGCATCTCTGGAGAGAAGGAATGGGTGGCGTTTCGGGTCGAGAACCTCTTCAGTCAGAAATCCTCATGGACAAGACGAATCTTAAGGGCCTGTCCTACCAGCATGCAACTCTATGCGATGAACGCGATCAAACTAGAAGCGGGGGCCGCGCGGAGGTCGGGTGATCCCTGTACAGGGCCGTTCCCACCAGCATGCGCCTGCATACGGCAAGCGCGACCAAACCGGCAGTAGGGGCCACGCGGAGGTCGGGTGAGTGGCGCAACGCGGCGCAAAGTGAGGCGAACTTGGAGCGAAGTCTAAGGTAAGTTCGCCAGGACAGAGAGGGGCACACAGAGAGGGGCACAGAGGCACACACACAGAGGGTCACGGAGGCACCTACAGATAGGTTCACGGAGGCACGATGTTGGGGCGGTGTGTAATGCGTCGAGGCGACTGCAAGCCGACAAGCCGTTGCCACGCGGAATTTTTGAACATGGTCAGTTTTTCAGAGCCCCGCGCGGTGTCGGGACGAACTCGGGACGAACTCCGCACAATTCCGCATGGCTAACAGAATCAGGGGATATATGGAGAAAGCAGGAACGGGGTACTGATTTTGGATGATCAGCTATGATCACATTGAATGGCGGTGCTGGCTCGAAGGGCCGAGTGGCCTACCCCTGCACCTATTTTCTATGTTTCTATGTTTCGTTAGGTTAAAGGGCCTGTCCCAGCAGCATGCAACTCTATGCGATGAGCGCGACCTAACGTGGTCGCTTGAGCCGTCCGGCGTCGCGGGGCCCGTCCCACTTCGATCGGCGGAGCCGTGCGGAATTGTGCGGAGTTCGTCCTGACACTCTGTGTGTGTGCCTCTGTGCCCCTCTCTGTGTGCCCCTCTCTGTCCTGGCGAACTTACCTTTAAGACTTCGCTCCAAGTTCGCCTGACTTTGCGCCGCGTTGCGCCACTCACCCGACCTCCGCGCGGCCCTCGCTGCCGGTTTAGTCGCACTTGCCGCATGCATGCGCATGCTGGTGGGAACGGCCCTGTACAGGGATCACCCGACCTCCGTGCGGCCCCCGTTTCTAGTTTGATTGCGCTCACCGCATGGAGTCGGATGCTGGTAGGACAGGCCCTTAACAACCAACTCTTTTGAATTGCTGCCGTGCAGTGCTTGGTTGAAGCCCTGACACCGTGACGCAAGGTTTTCAATTTCTTTTCTGTACTTCTCATCGTTGTTGTTGAATCAGCCAATAACAAGTGCTGTTGTTGGCAAATTTAAGGATAGAGTTGGAGTAGCCATCCAGTCGTGGGTCCGTGCAAGGCACTCAACACGCAACCCTGAGGAGCGCCAGTGTTGGGAGTCAGGGTGGGGGGCGATGTTATGGCCCTGGTTAGAATTCCAGCAGCCAGTTGCAGATGGAATTCCCAAGGCCAAGGACCAGAGGTTTTAGGAATAAGCCTGCGTAGAATTATAGTATTGAAGGCATGGCCTCCTGACGTAGGTGTTCTTATTATCCAGGTGATGCAAAGCTGAATGTCGGGCCAGAGAGTTGGCATCCTCTGTAGACCTACTTTTCCTGTATTCAAAATGCAAGGGTCTGGATTGTTCAGATGACCATCACAGTTGTGGGGCTGTTATCATTATTTCAAAGTACTTCATCATGGTTGAAGTTACAGATCACTTTATTATTCTGGAGTTATGTTCAAGCCTTGACACAGTCACCTGTCATCCACTTGATTGAGTGGAACCTCTGGTTTGTTTTGGAATTCCTGTCTGACGTCCCTAATAGCCCTGGTAGATTATACTTGTCCTTTATATGGATAGGACAGTTTTGGAGGGATATGGACCAAATGCTGGCAGGTGGGACTAGTGTAGCTGGGACATGTTGGCCAGTGTGGGCGAGTTGGGCCGAAGGGCTTGTTTCCACTCTGTATCACTCTGCTACTCGATGACTTCCGGTACAGAGGGGTGTCGTTTTTCCTGAGAGCTTTGGATCTGGGCTTTTATGGAGAGTGAATCTCCCTGTTCATCCACCATTTCTGGTTAGGCTGAACCATAATTGTCTGTGATAGGATGGAGTCGTCAGCACCGTTATTGATAAACCAGTGATAACAGTCTTCAGGCTGGATGAAGTGTTTATAGGCATGTTCCAGTCCACCCTCAATGTTCCAGTGACAGTCCTCCTGAAGTGGACCCTCAATAGGGTCGCCAACTGTCCCGTTTTAGCCGGGACATCCCGTATATTGGGCTAAATTGGTTTGTCCCATACGGGACAGGCCTTGTCCCGTATTTGACTGCTACTGCTCGGGTCAAGGGGACTGTCGGGTCGGAGCGCCGCGTCCGGCCCTGCCTCACCCGCCCCGACGTAGTGCAGCCCATGGAGTGCAGCAGCAGCAGCGCCTCGCCCGTGGCCCCGTCGGCCAGCTGTCCGACCTTCGGACCTTCGCTTACCGCCGACACCACCACCCGTCCTTCTCACGGCCGATCATTGGTTCATGAGTTTGATGGGGCGCCGGACTTTGCGTGTGATGTCGCGCGGGCCAAGACTCCTCAGCTGGCCCGCCGACTGGGCTTTGTGTGCAGTCCAGCACCTGGGCCAACTCATCGTTCACCCAGCCACGGCCGAGTCGGTCAACGAATTGCCGTCGGGAATTTGTCCCGTACATTTTGACTTTTTGTCCCTTCTTTGGGAGTGAGAAAGTTGGCAATCCTAACCCTCAAGCTCCTCAGGCTATCTCTACATTGCTCTTTTTTCCTGCTATCTTGCGATTAATGTTAAGAACCAATGTTGTATAACGTTAGTACCTCCACCAATTGTAAAGCACTTTGGTCAACGAGAGTTGTTTTTTAAATGTGCTATAGAAATAAAAGTGACTTGACTTGACTTGACTAAATCAGTCTGTGAACTGACAGGAGCAGCACCAAGTGATGACCAGACCGGCTGGAGTAATGGCGAGGGATAGAGTGGTAGGGTTTCTTGATGGCAGCGTAGAAGTTGTCTAGAGCGTTAACAACGTGTGTGGGACAACAGACATGCTGATGGTAATGGGGGTGTGTTCCTGAAATGAGCTTGATGTGCTGTGGTCGCTGGCCACGACGGACAGCACATCAAGATCTGTTCATACGTTCATCAGTGATACGAGCAGAATTTGGCCATTCGGCCCATCAAGTCCACTCCACCATTCAATCACGTCCGATCTAACTTTCCCTCTCAACCCCATTCTCCTGCCTTCTCCCCATAACCCCTGACACCCGTAATAATGAACAATCTATCAATCTTTCAAAATACCCCTACACTTGGCCCCGTTCAGCTGTCTGTGGCAATGAAGTCCACAGATTCACCACCCTCTGACTGGAGAAATTCCCCCTCGTCTCCTGACTAAAGGTACGATGTGTTGCCTTGAGGGAGTTGATGGCCATATGTAATTTGTCCATCGCCACCTTGGCATTGGCTTGGGATCGTCGTAGATCAGGAATAGGATTAGTAGTTGCGTTTCTTATGTGGATAAAAGGCTTGCCATTTTATAAAAGGGTTATTCCATGTCAGAGGGCAGAATTTAGCAAAGATCGTCGCATGAGGACAACTTGAAACGTTGTCCAAAGAGCAGATACTTCCCCTTCCCTGAAGATTCCTTACAGTCCATGTGATGAATTGAGAAACCCTTAGGTTGGATCGCAGGGTCAGGCCAGTCAGGGGTGATCCATGTTTTGGTGAAACAAAGAACATAGCAGCCACTGTTCTCCCTTTGAAACAGCAGCCTTGTCCGCAGCTTCCTCAAGCTATTCCCGAATGATTGAATGTTAACTAGAAGTATGCCGGGGATCCAGATCCGAGATTCCCGTTGTTCAGCTGCACCCAGGTCACCCCCTCCCCCCACCGCCAACACCCCGACAGCCACACTTCCTTGTTTGGTAAGGGCCTGTCCCACTTGGGAGACCTAAACAGCAACGTCTGGTGACCTTGCACGCCACACAAAGAAAAATCAAGGTGGAGGTGACCTGCAACCTCCTACCACCTCCCACGCACATGTTGAAAACCTTCCTCGACTCTGAAGAAAACCGACTTTGACTACCTTCGACTAGCGTCGCAACCGGCTTCGACTGGACAATTATCGATTTTTAAAACGGCAACCTATTTTTAGTCGAGGCCGGTTTTAATCATGATGAAAAAATAGCAGCAACCTCGATGAAGCCTCCACCACTTTCGACCATTAGGGAGAGTGACCAAAACCTCCTGTGACCTCATGGAAATCCTGGGTGGCGGGCAAGGTCACCAGAGGCGGTTGTTTAGGTCTCCTAAGTGGGACAGAGGCTTTAGTATTCACGTGGCTTCAGGTCTAGTAAATATCAGCATTTCTGGGAGTTACCTTGATGCAGCAAAGATTGGCAGGAGATTTTTGGCGCTGGAATGAATGAGTCTCTTTGAAACTGGGACAGCTCGATAATAAGGAGAAATGACGAGAGAAGGCTGTTTTAACTGATTTACGAAGAGCTTCACATACAATGTCGCCAATCCCCAAATCCCCATCTTTTTGGGGATATTTTGTAATTGATACATTTATTTCTTGGGAAAGTGCAGGATATTTTTCTTGTAAATTCAGAAGTTTAACTGCAGCCTCCAGGAAGGACAAAGCCATTTGCTTGACGCTCGCCTCACTTGCAGTATCTTCTATCCGATTGCATTAAAGGGGCCTGTGTGTTTCAGTGTCAAAGGATTAGTCATGTTATGTATTTTAATACTATTTACATTCAGTGTTAGTGATCAGAAATAGACTTCCTCATAATAACCAGAGGGTTTTACAGTAAGATCTTGGAACTCAGACAAAGGATTATAGGAAGGAAGTTGGCATTTTCTTACTCGATTTGTGAATTTGTTAAATGTCATATGAAATCTGTTCAGAACCTGATTGATTGATTAAAAATTACAAGCATGGAAATAGGACTTTGTTTAAGAAAGAACTGCAGATGCTGGAGAAATCGAAGGTAGACAAAAATGCTGGAGAAACTCAGCGGGTGAGGCAGCATCTACGGAGTGAAGGAATAGGTGATGTTTCGGGTCGAGACCCTTCTCCAGACTGAAATAGGACTTTTGGTCCATTCAGTGCACAATGACCATTGATCCCCCATTCAAACTAGTTCAATGTTAAGGGCCTGTCCCACTGTACGAGGTAATTCAAGAGTTCTCCTGAGTTTTCCTCTGATTGGAACTCGGAGAATGTCCGTAGCTAGTCCGTAGGAGTTTGTGGATGTCTCGTAGCGGTTCGTATGAGTAAAAAGCAAAAACATTTTTTCATCACGAGTATTTTTTCACTCGTGGACATTTTTCACAGTGTTGAAAATACGTCACGAGTTTACCGGATTTCCCGAGTGCCTACCGTTACTCATACGAGCCGCTACGAGACACCCACGAACTCCTATGGACCCGCTACGGACATTCTCTGAGTTCGAATCAGGAGAAAACTCGGGGGAACTCTTGAATTACCTCGTACAGTGAGACAGGTCCACTTCCACATCCACTCCCTACACTTTAGGGGCAGTTTACAGAGGCCAATTAACCTACAAACCTGTGTAGAAAGGAACTGTAGGTGCTGGTATATACCGAGGATAGACACAAAGTGCTGGAGTAACTCAGTGGGTCAGACATCATCTCTGGAGATAAAAAGATGGGTGACGTTTCGGGTCGGTACCCTTCTTCGGACTGAAAGTAGAGGTGAGGGAACTGGAGGTAAAAAAAAGGCCAGAACAAAGCAGGACCGACAACAGATGACCAAGGACGCGTGGAGCCCATAATGGTCCAATGTTGGCTGGGGAAGTGGTGATAACAAATGAATGGTGGTACTAGTAGGACTATTATGGTGGGGGAGGGATGGAAGTAAAGCTAGGGTTACTTGAAATTAGAGAAATCACCATTCTTGCCGCTGGGTTGTAAGCTGCCCAAGTGAAATATGAGGTGCTGTTCCTCCAATTTGCATGTGGCCTCACTCTGACAGAAGAGGAGGCCCAGGACAGAAAGGTCAGTGTGGGAATGGGAAGGGGAGTAAAAGTAGGTCGAGGTGGAATGTGCGGAGGCGTTCAGCGAAACGATCGCCCAGTCTGCGCTTAATCTCATCGATATACAGGAGTCAACACTGAGAACAACCTATGCAGTAGATAAGGTTGGAGGAGCTGCGTGAACCTCTGCTTCACCTGTAAGGACTGTCAGGGTCCCAGTATAGAGTAAAGGGGGGGAGGTATAGGGACAGGTGTTGCATCACCTGCGGTTGCTGGGGAACGTTCCTGGGGAGGGGGTGGGAAGGGATGAGTAAACCAGGGAATTGTGGCGGAAAGCGGAAAGGGAATGGAGATGGGAAGATGTGACTAGTGGTGGGGCGAAAATGTCGGAGGATGATGTGTTATTAGCGCCGGCTGATGGGGTGAAAGGTCACTGCATATCCTTTGGAATTGGTGGAAGACCGGGGCACCCAGAGGAAACCCATGCGGTCACAAGGACAATGTGGAACTCCACACAGACAGAACCCAAGGTCAGGATAGAACCTGGATCTCTCATGCAGTTTCGGTGGTCACTCTAAACGAGTATGACTGTCCTCTCCTCTCCACAAGGGTCGTCTACTTGTGGGTCTGCAGATGTCTGTAGAGGTCGAACCACGATCCACACATCTTGGTGCAACGTGGGCCGTGGAGACTGACGGTGGTTGGTAGTCGTCGAGCCCCCTTCTCTCCCTCCTTACGGTGCTGTCGCTTTGTCTCTGCCACACGGCGTAGTTCCATTTCGTGACGTGCAGCTCCTCCCTGCATGGATTTCCTCCGGGAGCGCCTGTCCAGTGGAATGTGCTCCCAGTTGCTCAATGTGATGTGGAAGTTCTTCAGACTGTTCTTGATGTTGTCCTTGAAGCGTTTCTTTGGCCCGGCGGGGGCACGCCAACATTCCTTCAGTTGAGGGTACAGGACTGTTGCGTCACTGTCGATACCACCATTTCATTGCACAATTACCAAACGATAAAAAATTCACTGTCAATGCCAAGTGCAATTTCTAGCTTCTTGTTCATCTTTAAATCTATTTATGCAGACTGTTGGCAGAGCAAACATTTTCCCATTATAAATTACTGTCAAAAATTGGTGATGAGACATCTTTTTAACTCCTTCGGTCATTGTGACAAAGGCTTTCCCACAGTAAGGGATGGGGGGGGGGGGCACTGACAGGTCAGTAAAAGTAGATTAGGAGACATGTGTTCAGTGTTATTCACAGCTCAGACTGAGAGACTTGACCCTCTCGCTCCCCCATCTTGCAGAGACTGAGTAGAGCACACAACACTTCCGGGTTATATAGTCCCTCCGGAAGGGGCGTGGCCTTCAGGAGAGAGAATCTCAACATTTTTTAAACACTAATAACTCTTTTATTTTTTATCGATGGGAAAAATCCTCTTGTCCTGTGCAGCGGAGGGGGACTCTGAGTAAGATGGCCAAAAAATCACAGTCGTAAGTGGCAGCTTTTTTTCTAAAATCAATATACAGAACACCAGGAAGTGGTCAAGATTAGACTTTTAATTATATAGAAGGCAAGGCAACTTTAATTAGGCAAGGCAACTTTAATTAGGCAAGGCAACTTTAATCAGGCAAGGTAACATTAATCAGGCAAGGCAACTTCAATTAGGCAACACAGCTTTAGCATTTCCAAACCATGGGCAACACAGATTTAGCAGTTCCAAACCAAAGGCAACACAGCTTTAGCATTTCCAAACCAAAGGCAACACAGCTTTAGCATTTCCAAACCAAAGGCAACACAGCTTTAGCATTTACAAACCAAAGGCAATGCAACTTTAGCATTTCCAAACGCAAGGCAACACAGCTTTAGCATTTCCAAAGGCAACACAGCTTTAGCATTTCCAAACCAAAGGCAACACAGCTTTAGCATTTCCAAACTATATTTTCAAACCACATTAAGGGCACTGACAGGTCAGTAAAACCACTCACAGTTTAGTAGACATGTGTTTAGTGTTATTCACAGCTCAGACTGAGAGACGTGACCCTCTCGCTCCCCCATCTTGCAGAGATTGACTGAGGCACTCAACACTTCCGGGTTTCATGGTCCCTCTGGAAGGGGCGTGGCCTTCAGGAGAGAGAATCTTAACATTTTTAAAACACTAATAACTCTTTTATTTTATCATCGATGGGAAAAATCCTCTTGCCCTGTGCGGCGGAGGGGGACTGAGTAAGATGGCCATAAATCACAGCCGTAAGTGGCTGCGTTTTTTCTAAAATCAATATACAGAACAACAGGAAGTGGTCATGATCAGACTTTTAGTAATATAGATATACAGAGGTTTCCTATTTGTAACATTTAATAAATTCAACTAAACAACCGATATCAAGCCAAGAATTAAAAATGTTTTCTAATTGATATCTTGTATGACTGCACTCATTACAATCATATTTAAAATAGACTGAAATATAAGAGAAAAACATTAATATATTTGTTATTTCTATTTTTATTTCTATTTTTTAAAATCCTGACTTTGTATGAAGCAAAAACATGGGACAATTTTCAAATGTTACTTTACAGAAAATGTTAAATTCAGGTAAAGCAGGACGGCAAAAGAATCTTTACCCATTCATTAGCACTCTTTATAATTTAAATATATCAAAACTACCTACTACACCAGATCCATTAAATGTTAGTGTACAGTCCATAATCCTACCCTTGATAACGAAATTGAGAGCAGTATGTTAACTTCTTAACTTATTTATATGCAGCATATTCTGTTGAATAATGTCACGCTGTTATGAGGATATCACCTTTTAGACGTAATGGTTGAGTTTTAACTCTCAGGAGAGATGATTTAGGTTTGCCTATAGTGAACTCATTACCACGGTCAGGTAATAATTCGAAAGAAAAATAATGAAATCCCTTGATTTTCATCTCTTTGCACTAAGCTATCCTTCAATCACCCTGCAGCCCCAGTATCTCAGGTCGTATTCAAACATGATATCATGACACTACTGATAGTGGATAAGTCAGCCAGACAGGATGAAATGCACTCCAAACTGCCTAAAGAAGCAGGAGAGAAAATACCAGAAAGCTAGACCATCATTTTCTTATCCTCTGTGGTTCAGGATTGTTAACCGTTTCCCGTTTTATTAAATTGAGGACGAGATGGACCTCATAATTATTGGCAAGTCAGCATGAATTTGATTGAAGATTCTTGTGTCTGTCACACCCAATTGATTTTTCGAGGACATAACAAAGATTAGAAAAATCTGTTTAATGTAATTTTGGGTGTACTTTGGTCATTTTTGTAACAATATCTCACAAGGCAGATTGTGCCTGATAAATCCATGGGAGCCAAAGAAAAGTTCTAAAATTAGTCAGTCACAAGAAGCAAAGAACTTTTAGTTCAGTTTACAGATACAATATGGAAATGGGTCCTTCAGCCCACCGAGCCCAAGCCCACCATCGATCACCCGTTCACACTGTGTGTTCAGGAGGAAGGGTCTCGACCCAAAACGTTGCCTATCTCCTTCGCTCCTTAGATGCTGCTGCACCCGCTGAGTTTCTCCAGCTTTTTTGTGTACCCTCGATTCTCCAGCATCTGCAGTTCCTTCTTTAACAATTCTGTGTCATCCAATCCCTACACAAAAGGGGCAATTTTACAGAAGCCAAATAAACTGCAGCCTGCATCTCTTTGGGATGTGGGAAGAAGCTTGAGGGCCATGCGATCATAGGGAGAGCATGCAAACTCCACACATGCAGCACCCGAGAGGTCAAGATCAAATCCTGGTTATTTGGCATTTTGGGTACACTGTGAGGTAGCACTGTGAGGTCGCAGGAAGATTTTTTGTAATGGCGTCTGCATGCCTTGGATTAGGTCCACAGTTATAAATTACAATTAAAGCACAAAGTACTTGTGCAATAAGTCCAGGATAAGTGCTCAGCTAAGAAAACCAAGCCCTACGCCAAAGTATTATCTAACTATCTAACTTAATATGCCAACTTACAATAAATGACACAATATGCAAAAAACGGCTACCTACAATTAATTAGCTCTTAAAAACAAAAACAAATCCTGTAGATGCAAGTTTATCATTGGGCTTATTAAGTGGGGCCCCTCCCTTCATTGGTGTTTCGTAGAGTTAGGCCCACGACACCTCGGGAAGGCTCACCAGTAATAAAATAATATTATATTATTATATTATAATATTATTATATTATCAGCAACCTAGATGTTATGAAGATACAAGGACTGCAGATGCTAGTTTACATAAAAAAGACACAAAGTGCTGGAGTAACACGCCGGGTCAGCAGCATCTCTGGAGGACGTGGAATGGTAACATTTCAGGAATCATCAGTCCGAAGATGAGTCCCGACATGAAACGTCACCTATCCGTTTTGTCCAGAATTGCTGCCTGACCCGCTGAGTCCCTGTAACACTGTGAACCTGGATTTTGAGATAGGGACCATTGCATATTGTGCAGGTGATATCAAAGTTTCCTGTGTGATTGATCATTGCTCAGATGGTTATTAACTGCAGGATGAGAACACCGGGGTCCCGATGTGGGGGGACCGGCGTGAGGTACAGTGGGGGAACAAAGGGTGACCCGGTGTGGGGGAGGGGGGGCACTCTAGTTTAGAATCCTCTGCCCAGGGGATAAGTCGGAGTTGGCTTGTTTGTTTGTTCATTTGTTCCGGTGAAGGCGCTGTGCACACAGCAGCCAGACAACTGTCTCTTGCCTTTTTATTTTTGTTTTCACTTTTTAATTTAACCTGAATTTCAAGTTTTGGTGTACCTTGTTGTGTGTTGTGACTGTTGTTCTGTCAGGGGGTCAGGTGGACTTAATCCACGAGAGGAAGGAAAACAAAGGAAAGAGATGCACCATTTAATTGTAGGGTGATCAAACGAGTAGACAAGCAGCAGGATTATGGCATGTCCCAGGATCGGTAGAAAAGATTGATGAAATGTGATTTGGGATGTTTTTCACTATTGCCAATGACACAGAGTTAAAGCAAGGGGGTAGACAAAAATGCTGGAGAAACTCAGCAGGTGAGGCAGCATCTATGGAGCGAAGGAAATAGGCGACGTTTCGGGCCGAAACCCTTCTGCAGACTGATCTTGATTTAAAGCAAGGGGGTTAGGCTAGAACAATGTAAAACCCCAGATAGACACAAAATGCTGGAGTAACTCTGTGGGGGGACAGGCAGCATCTGTGGAGAGAAGGAATGGGCGGCATGTTGGCGGAGCGGTAGAGTTGCTGGCTTACAGCGCTTGCAGCGCCGGAGACCCGGGTTCGATCCCGACTACGGGTGCTGTCTGAACGGAATTTGTACGTTCTCCCCGTGACCTGCGTGGGTTTTCTCCGAGATCTTCGGTTTCCTCCCACACTCCCAAGATGTACAGGTTTGTAGGTTAATTGGCTTGGTGTATGTGTAAATTGTCACTAGTGTGTGTGGGATAGTGATCGTTGGTCGGCACGGACTCAGTGGGCTGAAGGGCCTGCTTCCATGCTGTATCTCCAAGCTAAGCTAAGAATGGGTGACGTTTCGGGTTGAGACCCTCCTTGAGACTCCAGACTTCAGACTGCTTCAGGTCTGAAGAACGGTCTCGACCCGAAACGTCACCCATTCCTTCTCTCCAGAGATGCTGTCTGTCCCGCTGAGTCACTCCAACATTTTGTGTCCATTTTCGGTTTAAACTGGCATCTGCTGCTCCTTCCAACACAATGTAAAATGTGTTGCAGTTTGAGTTTGAGCACAACTCCACACTGTTGTGGCCACAACAAAACAGGAAAGATATGACTGCACTGAAAATGGTACAGGAGAGATAGAGGAAGAGGATGCTGCCTGCCTGCATTGGTGAAACTCGGTTGACCATTTATTTATCCATTGCTTACTTGCATGAAAGTCGGCTGAGGAGACATTTGAGGAATTTTAAATCGTGAGAAGACGAGATCAAGTAAAAATGTGAGACCCATTCCTTTTCCTGAGCCTGATACACCAAAGGCGTAGATTTGAAGTAATTGGTAAAAAGGATTAGTGATGAGATAAGGAGAAGCATATTTTCCCCCACCCAATGACAGAAAATTGGATCTCAATTCTTGAAAGTGTGGCAGAGGAAAGGATCCCTCATTGAATATCTTTCCGAACATGCGTCGCAGAAAATTACAGCACCCTGTCAGCCAAGAATTGTTTTCAAGTAAAAAGTGCTGCTTCTACATGGTTCCTCCATGTGGCTTTCACTGTGCAATTGGCAGGGTGCTCTGACTCCCGGGCAGCTTTTGGCACAAGGCCTCCAGCTTTTGCAGTCCCCGTCGGCAATTACAACTTTACCTGGGATCAGATTTGAGAGAGGACCCAGCAAGCTGGGCTGAAGTTGGCAAAGCTGACGGTAGGAGCGTTTTCTAATGGGATTCCGACTTCCCTTGCACTCCGAGCCTACCCCTTGTTCCCACCACTTAACCATAGAGTAACTAGGGGCGGCACGGTGGCGCAGCGGTAGAGTTGCTGCCTTACAGCGCGTGCAGCGGCGGAGACCCGGGTTCGATCCCGACTACGGGTGCTGTCTGTACGGAGTTTGCACGTTCTCCCCGCGATCGCTTGGGTTTTCTCCGAGATCTTCGGTTTCCTCCCACACTCCATAGACGTACAGGTGTGTCAGTAAGTCGGCTTAGTAAATGTAAAAATTGTCCCCAATACTACAAATACTATAAAAAGTGTGAGTTAATAATAGTGTTAATGTGCGGGGATCATTGATAACCCGATGGGCCGAAGGGTCTGTTTCGGTGCTGTATCTCTAAACTAAACTAAACTAAAGGTAGCTAGTGATGATCAATGACAAATAACAATGCTGTGGGCTGCATGAAGTCATCTGAATCTCTATCTATCAGCCATTCTCATTAAGGCAGGTCTTTGTCCCCATATCGTCAATCCATTAACGCATGTATTGGATCCCTATTTCTCATCTTTGCCGCTGCTAGTGAGACTGCATGGTGCTTCATAACATTATCGCTTTACTTAAATTAGCAAATTTGCAGATGACACAAAGCTGGGTGGCAGTGTGAACTGTGGGGAGGATGCTATGGGAATGCAGGGTGACTTGGACAGGTTGGGGGAGTGGGCAGATGCAGGGCAGATGAAGTTTAATGCGGATAAATATGAGGTTCTCCACTTTGGTAGTAAAAACTGGAAGGCAGATTACTATCTAAATGGCGTCAGGTTTGGAAAAAGGGAAGTACAACGGGATCTGGGGGTCCTTGTACATCAGTCGAGGAAAGTAAGCATGCAGGTACCGCAGGCAGTGAAGTAAGCGAATGGCATGTTGGCCTTTATAACAAGAGGAATCGAATATAGGAGCAAAGAGGTTCATCTGCAGTTGTACAGAGCCCTAGTGAGACCACACCTGGAGCATTGTGTGCCGTTTTGGTCCCCTAATTTGAGGAAGGACATTCTTGCGATTGAGAGAGTGCAGCGTAGGTTTACAAGGTTAATTCCTGGGATGGCGGGACTGCCATATGCTGAGAGAATGGAGCAGCTGGGCTTGTACATTCTGGAGTTTAGAAGGATGAGAGGGGATCTCATTGAAACATATAAGATTGTTAAGGGCTTGGACACACTAGAGGCAGGAAACATGTTCCCGATGTTGGGGGAGTCCAGAACCATGGGCCACAGTTTAAGAATAAGGGGTAAGCCATTTAGAATGGAGACGAGGAAACACATTTTCTCACAGAGAGTGGTGAGTCTGTGGAATTCTCTGCCGCAGAGGGCGGTGGAGGCAGGTTCTCTGGAAACTAAGGGAGATAAGGGTCTTAAAGATAGCGGAGTCAGGAGATATGAGGAGAAGGCAGGAAAGGGGTACTGATTGTGGTTGATCAGCCATGATCACATTGAATGGCGGTGCTGGCTCGAAGGGCCAAATGGCCTACTCCTGCACCTATTGTCTAAACCATATCCTTCTGAACAAAAGTTTGCTAAATTTCAATAAATGTTGCAGCCAATATTCCCTTTACCGAAGGACGATGAGGGAATGGAATACGTTACCACCCAACACATGTGCTGCTCCCGATGTTGTCATTTAAAAGGGGGATTGAGCAACAAGATCTCCTCAACTTGGTCATAAAGGCCCACTTCACAATGTAATCACTCCTCTACTCACACCGACCTGCGCGAGATAACCATTGATGAGGTGTTTGCGCAGTAATCAACTAGAACCCTCTAGAGGTAATTCTCAATTGGAGAGATTTGCTATCTTCATTGCTGCGTGCCTCTATGTTTCGTGACGATGTATCCTCTAGAGGAGTGAGGATTTGTCACAAGGCACACCTGAAGAAGGGTCTCGACCCGAAACGTCACCCATTCCTTCTCTCCAGAGATGCTGCCTGTCCCGCTGTGTTACTGCAGCTTTTTGTGTCTATCCATTGTCATTAGGCAACTCTCTGTGTGAAAAAGTGTTTTCTCATCTCAGTTCTAAATGGCTTACCCCTTATTCTTAAACTGTGGCCCCTGGTCTCGGGGAAAAAACCCACGGAGGTTACTGGGAGAACGTGCAAACTCTGTACAGACAGCACCCATAGTTGGGATTGAACCCGGGACTGGCGTTGTAAGGCAGCAACTCTACCGCTACACCACTGTGCTGCGATGCCGGTTAGATGCCACATATTGTAGAAAGGTTGGAGCATGCACAAGTGTGGTTTGTATACATGGGCAGATAAGAGACTGTAGCCAGCATTATCTCTGGATATTCATGTCTCCAAATTCCGTTCATATTAACCAACCCCCTCCTAGTTCTTTCCAATTATAGTTCTGCTTTGAATACTTTTAACAAAAATCGCATCGTGTAGGGGAGCATCACGCAGAACCTGAAAAGAAAATCTAAACATTTGATCATGTTTAGATGGGCGACTCAGACTCAGTCAGACCTGAAACGTCACCCATTCCTTCTCTCCAGAGATGCTGCCTGTCCCGCTGAGTTACTCCAGCATTTTGAGTCTATCTGCAGTTTAAACCAGCATCTGCAGTCCCTTCCTACACATTTAGCTGGGAGATTCCAGGTTGCCAAATTTTCTATCGAATTATTTTCTGGACCATGCTTGGAATCCACATTCGTTTCACAATTAGGACAAAATATACATTTGTGCCACATGTCTTACGTTATTGAGTTTTGCTTTCAAATAAACAATAGACAATAGGTGCAGAAGTAGGCCATTCGGCCCTTCAAGCCAGCACCGCCATTCAATGTGATCATGGCTGATCATCCCCAATCAGTACCCCATTCCTACCTTCTCCCCATATCCCCTGACTCCGCTATCTTCAAGAGCCCTATATAGCTCTCTCTTGAAAGTATCCAGAGAACCTGCCTCCACCGCCCTCTGAGGCAGAGAATTCCCCGGACTCACAGTGCGTGAAAAAGTGTTTCCTCGTCTCAGTTCTAAATGGCTTACCCCTTATTCCCAAAATTGTGGCCCCCTGGTTCTGGACTCTGGAACATGTTACCTGCCCCTAGCGTGTCCAAACCCTTAATAATCTTGTATGTTTCAATAAAATTTCCTCTCATCCTTCTAAATTCCAGCGTATACAAGCCCAGCTGCTCCATTCTCTCAGTATGTGACAGTCCCGCCATCCCGGGAATTAACCTTGTGAAACTACGCTGCACTCCCTCAATAGCAATTAGGGCCGCGATTACTGCTGCTCAAAATATGCATTTGTGCCAGATGACATTGGTTATTGAGGTTTGCTTTCAAATCCCCGAGCATTTGATAGATCAGGAGAATGTGATGAAAAAGCCTCTGCAGGTGTGAGCTCTGAGTCTTTCGGTTTGTTCTCTGTGACAGATATCATGAGACATCAGGGAAGTTTACAATGTGGATTTGGGGACAAGCTACATTGTGCTTTCTCTGCTTTGTGACCATGGTCTTCATATTTAGCCACAAACGATATTCATTTCTCGAAGCTGTCTTCACACCGGGCAAACTCCCAGCATGTTCGACTTGCAGCTAATTTGGCTAAACCCTGAGCTTGAACTCAACTCAGCTGGTCAGCATCTAATTATATATCAAGACTCGTTTATTTCAGGCGTAAGTAACGAACCGGACAGGGATAGGATTCATACATGGATGGTTTGGCTCCCCGAGCTTTGAATAATGCCTGTACAGTACTTGGAGCAAAAAAAAAAATGAATGCTGGAAATCAGACACAAAAAACTACGTTCAAAACTTTCACTGGAAAGTGAGAAAAGAGATGTGTTAAATTGCAGAGAGAAAGAGGGGAGAGAGCAGGGAATTGGCTTTTTTGATGGCTGCAAACCAAAATAGTAAGATTAAACGAGAACTTGCCAGTTTGAAGTTTGATCTTGATTTTATGAGGAGTTACGTTGGTGATTCCGTGAAGACGACCTGCCAGGCCGCATACGCGTCAATCTTCAAAGCAGCGGTATGAAATCACAAATAACAACACCGAAGTGACATAGTAAGATGCGTGACTTGAGAATTACCAGATGATCCTTTATGAGAAAGGGTTGGGCTTGGAGGGCACGTAATCACCAATGTAACTCCTCATAAAATCAAGATCAAACTTCAGACTGGTAAGTTCTCGTTTAATCTTACAATTTTACTTCGGAGTCACGTGAGTGATTCCGTGAAGAGTTCAAACCTTTGTGATTTTATGCCGCAGATTACAAATCTTGGCATCCCACTGCAGCGATTGACTCAAATGAGAAATGTATTAGTAGTAACATTGCATGTAATGCAGTAATAAAGTTTATTTAAAAAATATAAACAAACAACAGTACCCCTCTATCCCAGGGCACTTTAAACAGAACTTAAAATAGCATTGGCAAACAGCCCTGGATCGGTAGAAATTCTGAAACATCAGCTCATTTGCCCATCCGACGGCCGCCAAAATATGGTCGACGGGCACGTCCCTCGCCTTGGCTGCCAACGTAGCTTGCGGCCCTAGTGGAATGAGATGTAAACACACTATCTAAATGATACGCTGGTGTTGATGCTGCCCTGGTGGAATGAGATATACAAACGGCAGTGTTAATACCTGTATAACCCAGAACCTGCTGCAGCCACCTTGAAATAGTCTGAACCGACCTTCCTTTGTGTAGTTGTTTGTTGACTAATAAACAATGCTGATTCCATACTTCTTAGGATTCTGGTGGCCTTGATAACATAGACGTGAGACCATGGGGGTATCCAAAATGATCTTAAATCATGCCACCCCTGGTCTACTCTGCTTGTGTAGTCCAGAATGTAAAATGTAATGGCACCTGCAGCCAATTCCATCCTATCTAGCCACAGCGTTTGCAATGTTTGCCGACGTTGTGCTGATAAAAGTGTCATAACTAAGGATGTAGCTGGAACCCCTTGGTGAGGTAATGTTCACACATTTACAATAACCAACTGCATAATCTAGTGGGTGAACTCGTGTCAAGATGTTTTAACAACTCAATATCAGGGTTGGACCCAAGAGCGTAGTTCCCTTATGTTGCAGCTGTAGTGTCTCTATAACTGAATCATTGTCAAATACCATTTAAGAATGAACTGGAAAATGTCAGTAATCTGTACCGTATTAAATGTAACATTAACACTTAACAAAACACTTCTGATCCCCTCAATAGACATGTAATGCTTTTTTTGGGTGCTATCCCTGCACACTGCAGTGAGCACCTTCATGGCTAGATGTGACAACCTGAGGCATAAGTCAATCCATTCAAAATATGTAGGTCAATAATTGCTTTACTGTGCAATGGCTGGTCTCCTGAACCACAGTTTGAAACAGCAAGTTCTTGTTTTTTAGAATAATCTTATACCGTTGTGCCATAATGCCTAATGAAGCAGGCAACATGGATGCTTGGCCAGTCCGACAGTACAAACCCAAGTGAGGTCTTGCTGACTGTTTTGAGACCCGGCTAATGAGGCAAAAATGAGGAAGACATAAAAAACCATTCCTCCTATTGAAGCGAGAATGTATTTCTCCGCACTGTTGTGCCACATATTTTTGCAATCAGTGAATAAACATGCAACAACATGACGATATTCGATGTAATATTGAACCATACTTTCATCATACTTTGAGTTAGTGTCATGTTCAGCAATGCTGAATACTGTTACTTCGTCATTGTGGCTGGGGTAGCTTCAGCTGACAATAGCATAAGGTTGTTAACAATGGTCTAATTGCTACTTACATGATATCAGTTCCTTGATTTGCTTGATTGAAACACAGCTGTTATATTGCCAATTACTCTTGATGAAAATAAACTCAGTTTTGTAACAGATTGCTATAACTCCAATCTCTTGCCACAAGGCAGAGTCAAGGCTAATAATAATTAAAGGTAAATCCCAATGACCAACAAACAGTTTATCCCAAACCCCAAAGCTTTACTGTTATAGTACAGTTATATTGATAACCTCTGTAATGGGATTTGCATAGCATGGATCTCTGACCCTATTAATCTGTTGTAGTCAGGAAAATACATTTTCATATTCGGAAAGTTCATATGCCCGACACTCTCCATTCATCATAATAACATGCCACTCCTGCCTTATTCCATGGGTGGTTTGCATAAGAACTTTTGCCCAATTTCCAAACCTTAATTTTTTTTAATAACCCTGGCCATAATCCAATCCGACTGTGCCTCAACCAAATATTTTTACCCTTTGTGTGTTGTACAAAACAAATGTAAATATTTACAACTTGTGAACGGTGCACAACCCGTATTTTGGAAGTGCTAGACCCATTTTGTTGAGTAGGATTGGTAAGGTGCATGGAATTTCTGAGCTATCATGCTGCCCCCAGCTCCAGTGAACCGCTTACTGCCGATGAGCGCCTGGGGTGCGTTCTGAAACAATGACTTTTACCCGCCATTGGCCTAATTGATTAGTCTGCCAGGCTTTCTTCCCCTGTTGCATAGGCTTACCTGAATAACAGATTCAGTGGCTGGCTCTCACATCCCCCTGTTGGCGCTGTTCACTGCCGGCACATATGTGCTTAAGTATGTTCTGTTGACTTCTTTAGAGCCTGGAGTCAGTTAGATCTTGACCTTTTGCTCTTCCCTCCTCAGAGAGGGTGATTCGTAGGCAACCCTAAACAGGCGCTGCCGCAGGCTGCAGGATACCAATGCTGATACGAACCCATTGGCCTTAACCCACATAGAATATTCTGCTGGGATGGCAACTTTGTTGTCAGGAAAAAGGTACCTCTGACATGTGCCCTTCATCACGGCCATACCCTGAGACTCAGTGTCAGTAGGATACTGACCCGTCTTGGTCTCTGCCTCCAAGAGGGAGACCTCTGTAGCACTGTATGCAACAGTTGCTGTATTTGGGATAATCGTTTCAAACGCACAAACCAGCCCCGGTGAGGAATTCATCCCCCGACTCTGTAGGCCTTGCAATCCAGCCCCGGTGGAGAATCATCTCCCGACTCCGTGGGCGAGCAGATTATGTATGAACTTCAGCAACCCTGTCCCAGGCGTTGCTGGCGCCGCCTTTCGTAAAGCCCGGCGCTTTTTGACATTAAACAGCCCTGCATCAGGCGCTGCTGGCACGGCTCTCCCGTAGGCCGGCACTTTCATACATGAAGCAGCCCTGTCAGGCACTGCTGGTGTGGCCTGTCCCATAGGCCCGCACTATTACACATGAAGCAGCCCTGTCAGGCACTGCTGGTGCGGTCTGTCCTATAGGCCCGCGCTATTATAGTGTGAGCTCATTAAATCAACATTTTTAGTGTACAGCTTTACCTGTGAAGGGTAAAAATAATTCATAGCAACTTGTGCTAAACAACAAGGATTACATTGTCAGAAACATATAATAATAACTTTTATGACTTTAACTTTGCCGTTAGCATTTAACTTTAAGAAAAACACTATAAAATACATACATTTTATTATAAGGAGATACCCTTTATAGCCCTACTCACCTGAGTCCAAATAGGGCTGAATGAGTCCCATTTAATACTTTGCCTGGGGACCAACGTCCGTGAGCCACTGACCCCATTGTCAGTGACTCTAATGTTGCTTCCTTGCCGTTCCAATGGCATCCCCATAGGCTGGGAGCCGCTGACCACACTGTCAGCGACTCTGTTTGAATTTCTTGCCGTTTTTACGACATCCCCGCAGGCTGGGAGCTGCTGACTGCCTTGTTAGTGGCTCCTTATCTCGCAACCCGATCAATTTTGCCGATTATCCGTTTCTGCGGTCGGACTGGGGTTTCCCCACAGTCCATAACCGGCACACTCGTCGGGCTGCGAAACTGGCAGGAAAACCTCTGTGAAACGACGCTCCTGCCTGAAAACCCCTGGTAAGTAATAAACCTTCTCGGTTTAACTTACCGCCGGCAGGAGCTCTGTCCTGCCAGTCTGGTGCTTGCGCCAGTGCGGCTGATGTACTGGTGCGCATGTGGCCTTCTTCAAGGAATCACTCACGTGACTCCGAAGTAAAATTCTCAATGTCACATTTACTTTAATTTACTTGGAGAATACCAAGAATGGGGAGGGAAAAGTCTGATGTGGGCAATGTTAGAATGAGAGGAAGGTGGACATAGGCAGCAAAGGCAATGATACGTCCACCATGCAATTGCAAGAAGCGCAATGTAACACTTACCAATACAAGCCAACAGTGAACCATTTTATATTTCCTAGAGCATCGTCTGCTTTGATCTGTCATTTTCATGCCTTATCCATTCATACCTATAGTCTCCCTCTTCCCTGCCTCTCAGTCCACTCCCTCTTCTCCCCTCTCCCATTAGGCAAAAGGTATAGAAGTGGTAAAACGCACACCTCCAGATTCAGGGACAGTTTCTTCCCAGCTGTTATCAGGCAACTGAACCATCCTACCACAACCAGAGAGCACTGCTGAATTACTATCACCCGTCCTTGATTGGACTTTACTGGCTTTACCTTGCACTAAACATTATTCCCTTATCACATATCTATACACTGTAAATGGATTGATTGTAATCATGTATTGTCTTTCCGCTGACCGGTTAGCACGCAACAAAAGCTTTTCACATGTGACAATAAACTGAACTGAACAGTATGAAGACGTCACCCATTCCTTCTCTCCAGAGATGCTGCCTGTCCCGCTGAGTTACTCCAGCTATTTGTGTCTACGGCACAAAACAGCACTTGCGGTTCCTTCCTACACACGACAAATAAGAGAGTTGAGGGCGGAAGTCTAAATAGTTACGAAACATGAATTCTTCCATGTATTCAATGAAGAGATTTGCAAAGGTAATTGAAGACATGCATGGAGTTGTCGGAAAGGTTGTTTTAATATCAGACCAGGGTCCTTCAGGTGAAGGAGGGTGTGGGTAGGAAGGGACTGAATGGGCCTCTCTTCAGGGAAGGAGTGAAGCATGTGCAAACCGTCCTAATTTGACAGAGAGGCAAAGGAGGATTGGATCCCCATGATGAAGATGAGACAGTGTTGAGATGTGTTTCCAAAACATCCCAACCTGCTTCCTCTAACAACTTCATTTAATTCTCCTAGTTTTTCCATTGTATCCGCTCTTACGATGAGACTTGGAACACCCAGTATCTTTTAAGATATCTTCATTTTTCCTCCGTTTTTCCACAGTCCTTAACTGTGGCTTTCTATCCACCAGAATGGACTTCGATCTCAACTACTTTATTCCTTGCATTTCGCTCTCATCGCCGGTGGCACGGTGGCGCAGCGGTGGAGTTGCTGCCTTACAACGATTGCAGCGACGGAGACCCGGGTTCGATCCCGACTCGGGGTGCTGTCTGTACGGAGTTTGTACGTTCTCCCCGTGACCGCATGGGTTTTTCCCCGAGATCTTCGGTTTCTTCCCACACTCCAAAGATGTACAGCTTTGTAGGTAAATTGGCTTGGCAAATGTAAAAATTGCCCCTAGTGGGTATAGGATGTTGATGTGCGGGGATTGCTGGTCGGCACGGACCCGGTGGGCCAAAGGGCCTGTTTCCGTGCTGTATCTCTAAAGTAAACTGAACCTCTCCACCCAGTGAGAGACCAGCAGAAGGTTTCCTTGTGTTCATCTTCCACTCCACCAGCATCCACATTCAGCAGATTATTCTCATCATTTCTGTCACCAGACACATCTTCACCATCCCTGCCTTTTCATCAATCTGTGGAGATCATTTTGCTCGCTCTGTCCCCGAGACTGCGTTGAATCGCCCAACAATTGCCACAATGAGTGGAGACCCACACGCACACCCAGGGTCTGTGTGTGCATGTGTGTCTGTGTGTGTGTGTGTGTGTATATATATGTGTGTGTATGTATATGTGCATATGCGTGAGTGTGTGTGTGTGTATATGTGTGTATGTGTGAGTGTCTGTGTATGTGTTTGTGAGTGTGTGTGTGATTATAAATAAGTGTGTGTGTGTATATGTGTGTATGCGTGAGTAGGTATATATGTGTGTGTATGTGTGTGTGTGTGTATGCGTGAGTGAGTGTGTGTGTGAGTGTGTGTGTGTATGTGTATGTGTATTTGTGTGTATGCGTGAGTGTGTGTGTGCGTGAGTGTGTGTGAGTGTGAGTGTGAGAGTGGTCTCAGTGACTGAGCTGCCAGCACAAGAATCCATTCGGCCCACAATGTCCATACCAGCACTCTAGAAAGCAGTCCCTTCTGCCCACAACACCATGCTAGCGCTCCAGAAAGCCCCCCCCCCCCCCCCCCCGCCCCACTGGCCAGCAATATTGGAATTGGTGGAGAGGTGGAATATTGCGTTGGGGGACCAGCCCTCCCGTGCGAACATGGGTCCCACTTAGTCTGTCTATTCTATAGAGAGTTGTTGTGAGGGTTTACTGTAGATGTGGGAGGGAGGGGGCAGACATTTTACAGAGAGTGGTGGGTGCCTGGAACACACTACCAGAGGTTGTGGCGGAGGCACATATGATAATCGTGTTTATGAGGCTGTCAATGAGACATGATATGCAGGAAATGGAGGGATATGGAGCATCTGCAGGCGGGTGAGATTACTTCACCTTGCCACCATGTTCGGCGCGGACATTGTCGGCCGAAGGCTCCGTTCTGTGTTGTGATGTTCCGCTTTCAACGTTCCCGATCCTGACGGAGTAGTTGAGAAGAAGAAGGAGCTGTTAATTAATAGTAGGTAATCAATCAGTTCTGATGTTGTCCCAGCGAGTGGAGCTGCCACTTTCAGTGAAGGATTACATGTTGTTGGAGATCAAGTCATTCGTGCCTCTGATATTGGCAGGATGTTTGCAGAATGGATGGAAGTAGGTTGCCTGGCTTCTGGTTGAGGGAGCACAGCTCTTCGATCTTTCCTGCGGGGAATGAACTATTGCACGTCAGGTTCCCTTAGTGCAGAGAGTGCAGAAACAGGTGGGAAACAATGTCATGCCAATGCTGGATTAAGTGCTTAAGAAGGAAGTGCAGATGCTGGAAAATGGAAGGTAGACTGGGTCTGAAGAAGGGTCTCGACCCGAAACATTGCCTTTCCTTCACTCCATGGATGCTGCCTCACCCGCTGAATTTCTCCAGCGTTTCTGTCCACCAATGCTGGATTATCTATCTATTTTATCAAAATTATTTTATTGTTTTTTTTTTAGATGTTGGCATCCGATTATGGATTGTGGAAGATGGGAGTACCTGATAGGAGGTACTTGAGAGGCCTCGATTTTTTGCAAGGTGGAAATGTCAAGGACTCAATGGTTTAGCTTTAAGGTCAGAGGGGGAAAAGTTTGAAGGAGGTGCTTGGCAAGTTTTATCTGTTAGCGTGGTGGACGTCTGGTACGCGCTGCCAGGGATGGTGGTGGAGGCAGAAATCATACTGATATTTAAGAAACTTTTAGATAGGCACGTGGATGAGCTGGGAATGGAATGATGGCAGAGATGAATTAAACTTGGCATCATGTTCATCATGACATTATGGGCCTGTTCCTGTGCTGTACTGAGCCTGACGAAGGGTCTCGACTCAAAACGTCACCCATTCCTTCTCCCCAGAGATGCTGCCTGCTGCTGCTGAGTGTTTTTTCTCCAGAATTGTTGCTTTTCCTCAAACAAAGCAAATAGCTTTTTACTAGTGATTTTGTTTTTTTAGAAGAATATCATATTTGGCGGGTATTGTTCTGATTTAAATATATCATTTGTCTTTTTGTGGCTTTAAAAAAAAATGGATATCTAACTGGGCCTGTCCCACTCAGGCGATTTTTTAGGCGACTGCCGGCGACAAGGCTGTCCCCACATTGTCGCCAGTGTGGTCGTGAGTCGTCTCCTCATCGCCCAAAGAGTCGTAGCGTCTTTCTGGTCGTCGCTGGATTTTCAACATGTTGAAACATTTTTGGAGACAGTCGGCGACAGTGGGTTTGACGCCAATGAGCGTAGCTTGACTCCTCCTGACATGGTTGCTGTTGTAATTGTCGCCGGCTTAACGTAGGTTATCACCAAGTGCTGACTTCGTTTTTCTTTGGTGTTAAAGTAATGATTCTATTTCAAATTTTATGTCGAAGGGGGTCCTGTCGCCGGTTTTCCGGCTACCCGCTACGACCACGACAGTTGGAAGCAGTTGCCTAAAAATAGCCTAAATGGGACAGGCCCCTAAGTATCCAAATGCAAAGTGGTTGATTTGAATAGATTTTCTCACAGCAAAATTATCTCTAAATTATAAAAATGGAGGAAAATATATATTTGACGTTGAAGTGCAAGTAGTTTGCTGTTACATAAGTGGTAAGTCATTTAGAACGGAGATGAGGAAAAACCTTTTCACACAGAGAATTGTGACTCCGGAGGAATTTGTTCCTCCGGCCAAGTCTGAGTGTAGTGATTAAATATGACAGTGTGATCCATCGAATATAAGCCAAGCGCAAGCATTGTTTAAATAAAAACTGTGAAGAGAGAGGGGCCTTTGTTGAAATAGTCCCTTAAAATGTGATTGGATTTGGAGACCCTTTCCGTTGGGAATTCGCATTGCACTGACATAGGAATGAATCCTTTGAGATGTAAGGAACGTTGAGTGCCTTTTGGTCTGGCTTCCTGCTTTGATTCAGTATGGACAACTTCATCATAAGCGATCTCGACAATGTTTACACATGAATGATGCAATAAGTAGAAATGAATTTGGTGAACAAAATGCAGGAGTAACTCAACGTCAGGCAGTATCTCTGGAGAATATGGAGCTTTTGGAATATGAGATCTCGCATCAGAATTTACTGATTCAATTTTACTGATTTAATGCCTCGCTGTCATCTTCCCTTCAGCTAACAATGATCTATTCTACATTTTCCTCGAACCTCATCCCCTTTCATCTCTCATTTCCTCACCTTATCCTTCCATATCTCTGTGTCTCCCTCCGCCTTGACCCTCAGTCTGAAGAAGGGCCTCGACCTGAAACGTCACCCATTCCTTCTCTCCAGAGATGCTGTTACTCCAGCATTTGAGACAATAGACAATAGGTGCAGGAGTAGGCCTTTCACCTCTTCGAGCCAGCACCGCCATTCAATATGATCACGGCTGATCATTCCCAATCAGTACCCCGTTCCTGCCTTCTCGCAATATCCCCCGACTCTCTCTTGAAAGCAGCCAGAGAATTGGCCTCCACTGCCTTCTGAGGGAGAGAATTCCACAGATTCACAACCCTCTGTGTGAAAACGTTTTTCCTCATCTCCGTTCTAAATGGCTTACCCCTTATTCTTAAAAGGGCACCTTGTAGCGGCACCTAGTGGTGGGGCTGGGAAGTCAGAACCCTCGCCATTGGTCGGCACTGTCACGTGACCGCGGGGGTTCGTTCGCGGGCTTTAAGTCAGTTATTAGTGCTCCTCCCCTTCGACAGGAGCGGTGTCCGTTAGCTAGACTAGGTACCCAGTTTTACGAGTTTCTGTTTGTTTTTGTCAATAAAAATCTATTTTGCTCAACCTGCCTGGTCTCACTACAACCTATCTTTTGTGTCTCTTTGGTGTAAACCAGCATCTGCAGTTATTTTCTACGCTGTTGATATGAAAGTCTTTATTCGTCAAGAGACCCTCTTGGTAGAATCTTCCAAACCCAAAGTACATCCAGTTTATTTATGTTTTCAACACGAAGACAACAATAAATGATTAACCACAGTTTCGATGGACATAATTTATTTATCATGTTGCGTGTAGACAAGTAACTTTGCAGAATTACTATTTACAATGTGAGCATATTGTATCTGCCATGACACCTCCGAATGGTAATTCAAATGGATGGTTTAAAAGCTTCTGATCTCCCCTGTCTTGAGTACACAAATACCCCAGTTATTTATAGTTGGACAAATATGACTGTGGCCATGCTTGATGTGCCAAGTGACAAGTAAGTCAGTGGAAATATGGAACTGCGGAGGCTAGTTTAGGGGCGGCACGGTGGCGCTGCGGTAGAGTTGTTGCCTGACAGCGCCAGACACCTGGGTTCGATCCTGACCACGGGTGCTGCCTGTACGGAGTTTGTACGTTCTCCCTGTGACCTGCGTGGGTTTTCTCCAGGTGCCCCGGTTTCCTCCCACAATTCAAAGTAGTACAGGTTTCTAGGTTAATTGGCTTGATAAAATTGGCTTGAGTTTATTGTCATGTGTCCCTGACAGGACAATGAAAATCTTTCTTTGCTTAGCACAACAGAACATAGTAGGCATTGACTACAATTATATACGTAAATACACACGTGAATTAATAAATTAATAAAGTGCAAATAACAGATGGAGGAATATTAATGTTCAGAGTTCCGAGCCAGGTTTAATAGCCTGATGGCTGTGGGGAAGTAGCTATTCCTAAACTGGGTTGTTACAGTCTTCAGGCTCCTGTACCTTCTTCCTGAAGGTAGCAGGGAGATGAGTGTGTGGCCAGGAAGGTGTGGGTCTTTGATGATGCTGCCAGCCTTTTTAAGGCAGCGACTGTGATAAATCCCCTCGATGGAAGGAAGGTCAAATGGACTGGGCAGTATTTACTACTTTTTGTAGTCTTTTCCTCTCCACGGCACTCAAATTGCCGAACCAAGCCACGATGCAACCGGTCAGCAAGCTCTCTACTGTGCACCTGTAGAAGGTCGGTGCAGACTCGATGGGCCGAATTGCCTGTTTCCGCTCTGTATCTCTAAAGTAAACAAACTAAAATAAGACACAAAGTGCTGGAGTGACTAAACGGGCTAGACAGCAACCTTGGAGGACATGGACAGATGATGCTTTGGGTCAGGACCCTTCTTCAGAATGATAAGTCTGGTTTGGAAGCTTCCTTCATTTCAGTCACAATGACTTGAAATAACCACTGCTGAAGATATCTGGTTTGATGAAGGACAATTAACATGCTCACAATGTCTTGTTTACAACACGAGTACTGGTCAAGTGAACTTGACTTCACCCTCAACAATCCTCTTTTGACTCCCCTCACTTTCTTCAATTTAAAAGATGTAGCATGGCCGAACCTAAGTGCGGACCGAGTGACCTTTTCACTGAAACAGTTGCGCTTTGTCCATCAAGGCCTGTAGGATCTCCCGGTTGCTAACCATTTTAATTCCCCTCACCATTCCCATACTGACCTTTCTGGCATGAGTCTCCCCCTTTAGCCTGAACGGGTCCACATGCGAACTAGAGGAACAGCACCTTTGGTATTCTGTTTTTTTAATTTTTATTAATGACTGCTACTTTTATATAATTTTATAACCCATGAATAATCCTTAATATTTAGGTTTGAAGTCCCAGGTCATTTTCTGGCTGCGTTTCCAGAAGCGGAACGCAGGGCTCCGTTACTGTTGTGTTTTCATAAGGCTTTTGTTTCACAGATGAGTATCGAGCTCTGAAATTCTATAGTGGCTCTATGATATGGAGGGAATTCATAAATCATCTGTTTCTTTTGTGAAATAGGAGATGCTGGTTGTGTTTTGTATGGAACGAAAAGACAGACTTTATTGAATGCCCAGCCGGCTGGCTACCATCTCTGCAAGGCCATCAACGATGCCAACAGACAATACTTGAGTCCCACTACAATCATTCGGCCATCCGCAGAATGTGGCTTGGTCTGAATGCTATAACTAGCTGCAAAGTGAGGTCAGGCAGCATCCGTGGTGTTAGTGCAGCCTCCCTGATGAACTCAGTGCATTCAGAAGGCCAACAGGGTGATGACTAGGGTTGCCAACTTTCTCACTCCCAAATGAGGGACCAAAGGCCAAAGTAAGGGACAAATTCAATTCGTTGACCGACTTGGCCGTGGCTGGGTGAATGATGAGTTGGCCCGGGTGCTGGACTGCACACAAAGCCCAGCCGGCAGGCCAGCTGAGGAGTTTTGGCCCGCGCGACGTCACGCGCAAAATCCGCCACCTCATCCAACTCATGAACCGATGACCGGCCGTGAGAAGGAGGGGTGGTGGTGCCGGCGGTCAGCGAAGGTCCCAAGGTCGGACAGCTGGCCAGGCTTCCGACTGACAAGGCTCTGCTGCTGCTGCACTCCACGGGCTGCACTACGTCGGGACGGGTGAGGCGGGCCGGACGCGGCGCTCCGACCCGACAGTCCCCTCGACCCGAGTAGTAGCAGTCAAATACGGAACAAGGGCTGTCCCGTATGGGACAAACCAATTTAGCCCAATATATGGGATGTCCCGGCTAATACGGGACAGTTGGCGACCCTAGTGGTGACATCCAGGACGACAGACTCAACTTCTTCCCACTGTTGCAGATGCCTCAGTACAGGTGACAACAATAATAAACTGAATTCAACATGTGTAGTCCAATCTCCTGTCACAGAACTTCACCTTTTCTCATTGGCCGCAGGAGACGTGTGATAGATAAATTACTTTACCGACCGATCTGGGTGTTCTTAAGTTTGTGAGGTAAAAACCAAATCCAGCAATCCCGAAGAAAACAAAGGTAATAATTCTTCACTTCACATCTAGCTAATCAATGCACTGAGCATTTGAACAAATCAATACATTCGTGCCAAATCTCCAGCCAAGTTCTCGAATTCTCTGAACTTTAATAGCCCATTATCTGTTTATTTGCACTTTATCTGTTTTATTTATTCATGTGTGTATATATTTATATAATGGTATATGGACACACTGATCTGTTCTGTATTCATGCCTTCTATATTCTGTTGTGCAAGAATTTCATTGTCCTATCCGGGACACATGACAATATATTCCCTTGAATCTTGTATCTCTCTTGTAATCTGAAGTCTGAATTCTCTAATCTCTAGTCTGAAGAAGGGTCTCGACCCGAAAAACCTCACCCATTCCTTCGCTCCATAGACGCTGCCTCGCCCGCTGAGTTTCTCCAGCATTTTTGTCCACCTTCGATTGTTCCAGCATCTGGAGTTCCTCCTTAAAACAAGTTCTCCAAACTGATCATTTTACAATGAGAAAATAAAGGAAGAAGATATGAATGAAACGATGAACAATTAAACCATTTCACCTTTGAGATAATTTCAATAGGGATAATTTCTTGTTGTATTTACTGTTCACAGGCCGGTGTCCTGATCGCCGCTTCATTGGTAAGGCATTGATTGAGTAACATGTTTTAACATGTCAAGAAAGAGTAAAGCGGGCGAACAAATATTTTCTGCAAAATCCTCGGGGACAGTTAATGAGATTTGAGATTTCTATCCTTTTCTTTGTTATTCATTGCTTAATGAACAACTGGTTTGGTTTCAGTTCTTTCAACTCATCAGAGTCCGCTGTCAGAGTGAGGCTAAACGTAAATTGGAGGAACAGCATCTCATATTTCGCTCGGGCAGCTGACAGCCCAGTGGTGTATGGATAGTGATTTCTCTAACTTCAAGTAACCCCGGCATTCCCTCTCTCTCTATCCCTCCCCCACCCAAGTCGTACCAGCTTCTCGTTCTCTCCAGCAAACAGCTAACAATGGTCTGTTTCCTTTATCATCGTTACCTTTTTGGATATCTTTCATTCATTTGCTCAAAATCTCTCTACTTCACCGCCTACATTTCCCGTTTCCCTTTCCCCCCCGACTCTCAGTCCAAAGAAGGGTCTCGACCCGAAACGTCACCCATTCCTTCTCTCCAGAGATGCTACCTGTCCCGCTGAGTTACTCCAGCATTTTCTGTCTGTCTTTGGTTTAAACCAGCATCTGCAGTTCCTTGGTAGACCCAAAATGCTGGGGTAACTTAGCGGGTGAGGCAGCAACTCTGGAGAGAAGGAATGGGCGACGTTTTGGGTCGAGACCCTTCTTCAGACTGATGTCAGGGGAGGGGGCGGGAAAAAGATAGAATGTAGACGGAGACTGTAGGACTAGTGGGAGAACTGGGAAGGGGAAGGGGATGGAGAGAGAAAGCAAGGGCTATCTGAAGTTAGAGAAGTCAATGTTCATACCTTTGGGGTGTAACCTTTATAATCTTTGGTGTAAACTACCCAAGCGAAATATCAGGTGCTGTTCCTCCAATTTGCGCTGGGCCAAACTCTGACAATGGAGGGTTCCCAGGACAGAAAGATCAGATTGGGAATGGGAAGGGGAGTTGAAATGCTGAGCCACCAGGAGATCAGGTAGGTGAAGAGTAACTATAATGCAAATTAAATCTGCCTCCCAGCATCCTATCAAATGATCAGTTATTTTTTTGTTTCATGGATGAGTCTCCAACAGGTTCTTTGTGAAATTTCTTATTGCTGATGGTGCTGCAAAATAACAGTTTGCTGGGGTAAGCTGTCAACAATGGGTCATTTATTAAAATTGAATTTAGGACTTGTTCTAACATAAGAACAACACATAGAGGAAGGACTAGGCCATTGGGCACCTTGAAACTGCTCTATCGTTGATCAAGTTGACAGCTGATCTTCCACCTCAGCTCCATCTCGTTGCCCAACCCATGATCCTGTTAATAACCAAAAAGTCTATTAATAATGACTTCCCCTGTTGCCAACCATGCCACACTCTGATGTCCAATGTCACATCACACCCCAACTTTAAGACCTATCCCTGCCGCATCCTCAGCATCCCCTCTGACCTCCCCCCTCTTTGATGTAGAGTGATGTGGCCTCAGCAGAGGCCTTACCTTTGTATCCCGCGGCCCACAACAACAAGTTCCAAGCTCACCATGATGTCGAGCTCTTCTGCCATCCTCTCTGCCTTCATGTCTATTTCTTTGGCGAGGCGTCCACATACCTCCACTGACGGCACTTTTCCCCATCTCCAACAATTTTATTCGAAAGCGATTAAAAACATGCTCCTCCAGAGCCCTCTGTGGCAGAGAATCACAAAGATTGATCACCCTCTGAAATTTAGCACCATCATTTTTCTTCATTTCAGTGCTAAACGATGTACCTCTAATTTTAAGACTGTTATTATCCCTGGTTCTAAACTCTTTAGCTGTGGCAAACATCCTCCTCACATTTACCGTCTCATGCCCTGTAAGAATTGTGCATGGACCACTTTTTATTCTTCTACACCCTGGAAACTACAGGGCTAGCTTCCTGGTATGAGCATCCCTTGATTAGTACGAGTGTCGGGGGTTACGGGATGAAGGCAGGAGAATGGTGTTAGGAGGGAGAGATAAGAACGCTTTGAATCACTTCCCTCTGGAAGGCGACTCCGGATTATCAAAGCTGCCACAGCCAGACATAAATACAGTTTTTATCCACGAGTAGTTGCTCTACTCAACAGCCAAAAATCTGTAGCCTCCCTTTGATCTGGTATTTTGTTGGTTCACATGCTTGATCAATGGTGTTTTATCATTAATGTTTTATTATTATTAATGTTTAGTGTTTTTGGAGTCATTCATAACTGTCACTGTATGTCATGTTGTTACTTGCGGGCGGAGCACCAAGGCAAATTCCTTGTATGTGAATACTTGGCCAATAAACTTACTTACTTACTTAGATCAGCTTTGACTGAATGGCTGAGTAGACTTGATGGGCTGAATGGCCCAATTCTGCTCCTATCACCTATGACCTTATGATCCCAGGAACCGGCCTGGTGAATCTTTGCTGCAAGTACTGTACCTCGTTGCATGTTGACCTTTCTGAAGCAAGAAGCGGACCCAAAAAGCCCGCTGTTCATTTCCCTCCAGGGATGCCGCCTGACCCACTGGGTTCCTTCACCACTTTTTTTGTTGTTGTTTTTTTTCCAAATTTATCGTTTTCCCAGCCAGGAAACCAAAATTGTAAATAATAGCCGTGGGCTTTGCCGAGGTCTATGTAACTATAGAACGCTGCACCTCTGTGTTTATTTACAGAAGAATACAAGAAATGCTGCAGTTGAACCAGTGTACTGTATCAATACAAAATGATTGCACATAACATCATAGATAAACTAAACATGCTTCTCTGCCTGAGGCTCACTGTAGCAGCCGCTCGCATTACATTGTGCATAACCACCAGTACAGAAATAGACCATTTGGCCTGCTTTTTTGTTTAGAATTAATTAAATAGGATGCGTGTGTTATTCTCGGCCAGCATTTACTGTTCTTGTCCAGTTTAGTTTAGAGATACAGTGCAGAAACAGGCCCTTCGGCCCACCGGGTCCACGCCGACCAGCGCTCCCCGCACATTAACACTATCCTTCACCCACGGGGTGGGGGGTGGTGATTGCAAACTTCATGTGGTCCACCCTGTTTCAACGAATGCAATCAACTCTGCATGCACAATCAAATAAGATCAAATAGAACAGGTTGTCCTACAACTTTAGGCTGTGCACGCCATACGCAAGAGGAAGACCCGCTAGGGACAATTTTTACATTTACCAAGCCAATTAACCTACAAACCTGTACGTCTTTGGAGTGTGGGAGGAAACCGAAGATCTCGGAGAAAATCCACGCAGATCACGGGGAGAACGTACAAACTCTGTACAGACAGCACCCGTAGTCGGGATCGAACCCAGGTCTTCTGCCGCTGCATTCGCTGTAAGGCAGCAACTCTACCGCTGCGCCACCGTGACCACCCACCTAATTTGGTTTTTTTTTGGAAAACAATATATTCATAAAATGTGTGAAAATATGTCACCATAAATTTGTGCATGACCATTCACAGCACAAGCTATTTTCTTTGCTTGTGAGATTTGCTTCACATCAGCATGCCATCAATTTATCTTTCACGTACTTGGCATGACTGATGAACCATAAGATTTCAACACGGGTTCCATCCCCTTCATGAGCAATCATTGTACTTCTTCTTTCGTGTGACGTGCACAGCATAAAGTTGTTGGACAACTTGTTCTATTTGATCTTCCATTTGTGCACGTCGAGTTGATTGCATTAGTCGGAACAGGGTGGACCACGTGAAGGTTGCAATCCAATGGTTGTACCAGGCATTGTTGCGTGCTTCAACTTATAGCCCTGGAACATGAATGAGTTAGTTTGCAACGTATCCCATGGTCAAGGACTCTATGCAGAGGGAAGAAGGCAACAATTCTTCAACAGGGTGAATAATCCTCCAGCATTAGTTGATGAGTGTTCCCATGTGTGTTCCTTGGGAACAGTCCATTGTGTGTAGAGTTGTGTGTTATTCTGCTGAATGGGATGAACCTTGATCACGACCATTGATCTTTTTGCACTGAAGTCTGAAGAAGGGCCTCGACCCGAAACGTCATCTATTCCTTCTCTCCAGAGATGCTGCCTGTCCCGCTGAGTTACTCCAGCATTTTGTGTCTACCAATGTGTTGTATGATGCAGTTGGGCTGAATGGATCAATATGTGGCAACAGTTTGACCCTTTCATTACATGTGGTCAGATAACAACTCAACGTAGTGACACTTTGTCTCTGCAAGGTCCATATATACGTTGATGCCGTTACACAGAAAGATGGCCATTCAGATTGACTAATTTTCAAGTCAAGAGTCAAGAGAGTTTATTGTCATGTGTCCCAGATAGGACAGTGAAATTCTTGCTTGCTGCAGCAGGACAGAATATTTTAGGCATAAATACAGATCAGTGTGACCATATACCGTAGAATATATATATATACACACATAAATGCACAGATAAAGTGTAATAGGCTGTTATAGTTCATAGTTTGTTTGAAGTTGTGTTTAATAGTCCGATGGCTGTGGGGAAGAAGCTGTTCCTGAACTTGGTGTTGTAATTTTCATGCTCCTGTATCTTCTGCCTGATGGCAGCGGAGAGATGAGTGTGTGGCCAGGATGGTGGGGGTCCTTGATGATGCTGGCAGACCTTTTGAGGCAGCGACTGCGATACTCTTAAACTGGATAAGCCAAATTCCACATCAATCGTGTCCCATGTAATTGACTTTTCAGGGTGTGGCCATTGCTGATGACCCCTTGAGGCATTGCTAGTGAGCCCACACTGGAATGTTGTCTTGGTCTTGCTGCATGCAGGCATGCACTGATTTATATTCTGAGGAGTTGCAAACCGAATTGCAATCATCAGCAAATATCTCTGTTTTCGGCACAACAGAAGTTAAGTCAGTAATGAAGAAGCTGAAGATATTTGGGCCGAGGGCATTTGTTCCAAGCGACCTCCAGGGGCTCCAATAATTGACCTCCCAATGGCCACAAGCATCTTGTGTCGGAAGGAACTGCAGATGCTGGTTTAAACCGCGGATAGACTCAAAAAGCTGGAGTAACTCAGCGGGACAGGCAGCATCTCTGGAGAGAAGGAATGATGAGGAAGAAGAGTCTCGACCCGAAGCGTCACCCATTCCTTCTCTCCAGAGATGCTGCCTGTCCCGCTGAGTTACTCCAGCATTTTGTGTCCAGCCACAAGCATCTTCCTTGATGAAAAATATGAGCCCGGCCATTGGAATGTTTTCCTTTGACCACTGGTTGACTTTAATTTTGCCGGTGCACTCTCTCAGTGAACTGTTCCATCGATGCCTTGGTGGATGAACTGGATTTTCAGCTCTTTGCTCCAGTTTTGGATCGAGCAATGAAAGGTCTGGGGTCGAGTGGTCCAGGAAAATTGCTGGAAGTGGACAGCAACCTATGCAGCATTTTTATTTTTTAAAAAGTAGAAGATTCACATTTCACGCAGATCTCTACATTCACAACGCCAAAGAGATGCAGACTGAACAATCCGTGAAAATATGCTCAGATTTGCTATTGCTAAAGTGGCCATTACCACATAGCTTTTCCCTTCTTCATATTTCATTTGCTTCTTTGAAATAGTGCTGCCACCCTTCACCGGTGAGAAACAATATTAGGCTCTTTTGGCTTTGAAACACCTCTGAATCGACAGCGAACACCAGCTTGTAACTGTGATACAATACGATATGACAGAACGTTATTTATCCCAGGAGGGAAATTGATCTGCCAACAGTCATGAAACGCAAGATACGTGAAACATGAAATTAAAGTGAAGAGTGGAAAGGATTGGGGATGTGCAAAGATTTGGGAAGGGGGAGGGAGGAAGTCAGTCTACCCCACGACAGAAGGTGGAGGACTTGTACAGTTTGATAGCCACAGGGAAGAAGGATCGCCTTTGGCGTTCCGTACTGCATCTTGGTGGAACCAGTCTGTTGCCGGAGGTGCTCCTCAAGTTGACCAGTGTGTTTGGATTGATTGATGTGTTTAGCCTGACTGCAGATAGAGTTCCCTAAATATGAGATATTGGATATGTATACTGCACAAATAAGATTTTAGTAACTATATACATCAGTGGAGCTGAAGCAAAATTTGACGTCCCTGATATTTCCGTGTTTATTCGCATAATAGGCACTGATTACATGGGGCAGCACTGAGTGGATATAATCTTCCTGTGGTATGTTAAGCAAGAAGCCACTAGTTGAAGATTGTAATATTGTCCTACAAATAGGTGGAGGAGGGAGGACATTTTCTATCAGTGTTGCGTTGTTGATGTTGTACAACTGCAAATAGCTGACTAACTTAACGTCAGGATCAGGATTAGTTTAGAGATCATTCGCGGGTCCGCACCGACCAGTAACACTATCCTACATACACCAGGAACAATCTACATCTACACCAAGCCAATTAACCTACACACCTGTACGTCTTTGGAGTGTGGGAGGAAACTGAAGATCCCGGAGAAAACCCACGCTGTCACAGGGAGAACGTACAAACTCTGTGCAGACAGCACCCGTAGTCGGGATCGAACCCAGGTCTACTGGTGCTGTAAAGGGCCTGTCCCACTGTACAAGGTAATTCAAGAGCTCTCCCGAGTAAAGCCCCTGTCCCACTGTACGAGTTCATTCAAGAGCTCTCCCGAGTTTAAAAAAAAACTTGTGGAAGCACGTAGAATGTACGTAGCGGCAACGTCGGCGCTCGGGGACGTCTCTTAACGGCTCGTAACGCTAACGGCAGGTACTCAAGAAATACGGTAAGCTCGTGAAGATTTTTCAACATGTTGAAAAATGTCCGCGTGAGCCCCGAGTACATACAAGCGGCTATTACCGTAAATCTCCGAGTTCGAAACAGGGGAAAGTCGGGAGAATTCGAACTCATGAATTAGCTCGTACAGTGGGACAGCCCCTTAAGGCAGCAACTGTGCCGCTGTGCAATCTTCTTGCCTTCTCTGTCAGCAGTTGTGTCTGCTGAGCTGTATACTGCAGCAGTCCCACTGTTGTGTCTACATGACTATGGTTTGTTCTGTAGTCATTCATGTTTAATCATTGAAAATTGAATCATTGCATTTGTCCTTCTATTTAGATTTGACTAACTTACCACAGTACTGCACCATCTCCTATTGAATACATTAATACATCTCGTGTGAACATGACAAAGATCATCTACCCTCCTTGTCCTTCTAAACATGAAATGACCTTTGAATATGATCAAATGGTGGAAACCAAGTCAGCTGGTTAGGGTTCTTATCTGTCCAGTTATATCTCGAAACGACATATTCTTGTAGATGCTGGAGCAAATAAAAACTGCTGAGGAACCCAGTGGATCAGTCAATGTTAGGACTGCCGCAGGGTCTTGAACTTGACTGTCGACTCGACCATTGCCTCCACAAAGACTAGCTGAGTTTTTCCAACAATTTCCAATAGGATCATATAGAACGATCGCACTTCTAAATACAGACCAAAAAATACTAACGAAAGTTTTATCTCGGAGATTAAGTTTGGTGATTTCTAAATTAATACATCAAGATCAAACAGGTTTTATCCCAAAACGCTACTCATCTCATAATCTCAGACGCTTGTTTAATATTATATATTCAAAAAGAGTACGGGACAGGGAATTAGCAGTTGTATCGCTAGATGCAGAAAAGGCATTCGATCAGGTGGAATGGTCATATTTATTTAATATAATGGAAAAGTTTCAATTGGGGGATAGATTCTGTAAATGGATAAGAATTTTATATTTGAATCCAACGGCAAGAATCTTAACTAATCAAATATTATCAGCTAAATTTTAGCTCTTTAGGGGTTGTAGACAGGGTTGTCCGTTATCGCCTTTACTATTTGCTTTGATGATAGAGCCTTTGGCGGAAAGAATCAGATCAGAACCTGAAATCTATGGCTATAATACTGACACAACAACTATCAAAATATCTTTATATGCAGATGATGTTTTGATTTATATTACAAAACTGGAAATTAGTATACCTAAGTTATTTAATGTTATAACTATCTTTGGCACATTTTCAGGATTTAGGATTAACTGGAATAAAAGTGAAATTATGCCTATAACAGGAATTAACTTAAATATATTACAAAATATCCATTAAAAATAGTTAAAGACAAATTTAAATATTTAGGAATTAATGTAACTAAATCTTATAATTCATTAATTAAATCTAATTACCCTCTATTATTAGATAAACTTAAAAAAAATATTTTGTACTGGAAAACACTTCCTATATCCATGATTGGTAGAATAAATGCTATAAAGATGGTGTTTTTACCACAATTATTATATTTGTTTCAGGCTATTCCTTTTTTTCTCCCAAAGACCTTTTTTAAAAAAATAGATAATATTATTTATAGTTTTATTTGGGATTATAAAAATCATAGAATAAGTAAAAAACATTTATGTAAATCTAAGATAAATGGAGGATTAGCACTTCCAAATTTTTTATATTATTTTTGGGCAGTCCAGATTAAGAATATGAATTTTTGGTGGGTAAATATGGATTATGAACCAATGTGGTTAAAGATGGAAAAGGAAGATTGTTTACCTTATAATGTAGGCTCGGTTCTCTTTGCCCCAAAGGAAGTACAAAAAAAAATTTATAGGGACAACCCTATAATTTATAATAATAGACGTATTTGGAAACAAATAGTTAAGACTTTACAGCTAGATCATCTTTCACTTAGACTACCAATAATGAATAACCCATTATTTAAGCCCTCTATATTGGATGGAGGGTTTAGACATTGGGATGATTTAGGAATTAAAAGGATAGAGCACCTTTATAGAAAAGGAAAATTTCTTTTATTCCAAGAGTTACAAGATATCTATGGATTGTCTCCGCATCACTTGTTTAGGTACTTACAAATTAGAGATTATATAAAATCAAACACATTAGATTATAAAAATAAAGTACCAAGATTATTAGATGATTTGTTTAATTTACACCCAAATACAGAAAAATTAATAGCCTATATATATAACATAATCTTGGATAAGGAGAATCCAACAACTGAAACATATCGGCAAGCATGGGAAAAGGAAATTGGTTTATCCATAACAAAAGAAAATTGGGAAGAAAGTTTACAGCAAATACATTGGTGTTCGTTAAATGCCAGACATACATTGATACAATTCAAAGTATTATACAGATTACACTATTCAAAAACTAAACTAAATAGTATCTTTCACAATCTCTCTTCAATTTGTGATAAATGTAAGAACTTAGAAGCAAATTTAACACACAGTTTTGCTACATGTTCCAAACTGAATTACTACTGGACAGAAATTTTTAAGGTTATTTCTGAGGTTCTAAAAATTAGATTGGATCCAGATCCAAAGATAATAATACTTGGGATTTTGGATTCAAATTCGGTACTTACAGGAAATCAAAGAAATTTCTTTGATTACTGTTTGATAATAGGGAAAAAAATCATATTGAAATTTTGGAAGGGAACATTATCCCCCACAATCAAAATGTGGGCAGCAGAGATGTTGGAGACGTTACAATTAGAAAGAATCAGATTTGTCCTATTGGACAAATATAATACTTTCGAACAAATATGGTCTCCATATATACAGTATCTAGAGAAGTAGCTGTTCTTGACGTCACAGCCTGACGGGTACCCAGCGGGATTTGATGAGAATAATTGATTCTTATACTAGGATTAATAGGCATGTCTTCATTGATATTATTATTTGTAATAGTTTTAGATACAATATATTTTGTTGATTTTCATTGACATATATATATATATATAATATTTTTTCACTTTTTGTTAATCTATAATCTTTTTTCCTTGCTCTATTTTCTTTTTCTTTTCTATATAATCAAATTATTATTTAATCACTTTCTTATTGATTTAAAACTATTCTATTCTTTTCTTTATTTCCTAAAAAAATAGAAGATGATAACTGTCAATGGGTTATTTAAAAAATAATATGTAATTAAGCTGAGGTTTGTAAAGCTGTTTACATTATTGTAAATAGATTACTTCTAATAAAATAAAATAATCAAAAAAAAAAAATTTCCAATATATTTTTTTTGCCCCAGATTTCAGTATTTGCAGCCCCCTTCCTTGACAGAAGAATCTGGTAAAGCTGTTTCAGTGCAATCGGTATCCTGGAGATTTTTAAAAATAATTTTTATCATTCTTTCATGATCGCTGGCTCATAATCCTGAAACTTTCAAGTGTATCGCGACGGTGGGATTTTGTTGCACAGCACAATAAGGGCTGCAGTGCTTGAAAAAGATGAATCGTAATCAGCTTTTCAAAGGCAGCTGGAGGTGGGCAATATCAAGACGGAATTCTAAAAACAATCTAGGTTCATCAGAATGTTTAAGAAGGAAATGCAGATGCTGGAAAATCGAAGGTAGACAAAAATGTTGGAGAAACTCAGCGGGTGAGGCAGCATCTATGGAGCAAAGGAAATATGCCGGAAACGTCGCCTATTTCCTTCGCTCCATAGATGCTGCCTCACCCGCTGAGTTTCTCCAGCATTTTTGTCTCCCTAGGTTCAACAGAACTCATTGACAGTGCAAAATTAATAGAATGTGACCCGGTTATCTCATTTAGCAAAAAAGTAACGCAGACTGAACAGTTTGCTGGCTTCCCAAGTCGGTGAGCCACCAGTATATCTTTCAACTACACATTAGCTGTCAGCTAAGTTATCTCAGAGTGCATACTTGACTACTAACTGCTCACTTTAAGGTCTGATACAGACTACATGGCTCTTTCCAAATCTGCCAGTCACTTCGTTAGAGAAAGAAAGAAAGTTCAAGAAAATGTTTCTCAACAAGGGAAATGAAAGGGCTGGTGAAAGCCAGCCGCATAATTGATGAAGTAGATCCTTTCTTATCAACCATTGCATTCCCTTAGCATAGCGACCTTGTGTGTTTGTTTCCTTATAACCATGTAACCATATAACAATTTACAGCACGGAAACAGGCCTTCTCGGCCCTTCCAGTCCATGCCGACCATTTATTTTCCCCTAGTCCCATCTACCTGCACTCAGACCATACCCCTCCATTCCCTTCCCGTCCATATACCTATCCACTTTACTTTTAAATGTTAAAATCGATCCTGCCTCCACCACTTCTGCTGGAAGATCATTCCACACAGCCACCACGCTCTGCGTAAAGAAGTTCCCCCTCATGTTACCCCTAAACTTCTGTCCCTTAATTCTCATGTCATGCCCTCTTGTTTGAATCTTCCCTACTCTCAATGGGAAAAGCAATTCTGCAAGTGATTCTTTTTCCATAATTAAGTTCTCTGCCTCAGGTGAATTTAACACAAGGTCAAGGTTCAGGGGAGCACGGTGGCGCAGCGGTAGAGTGGCTGCCTTACAGCGAATGCAGCCCGGGTTCGATCCCGACCACGGGCGCTGTCATAGAAACATAGAAAATAAGTGCAGGAGTAGGCCATTCGGCCCTTCGACCCTGCACCACCATTCAATATGATCGTGGCTGATCATCCAACTCAGTATCCCGTACCTGCCTTCTCTCCATACCCCCTGATCCCTTAGCCACAAGGGCCACATCTAACTCCCTCGTAAATATAGCCAATGAACTGGCCTCATCTACAGTCTGTGGCAGAGAATTCCCCAGATTCACCATTCCCTGTGTGAAAAATGATTTTCTCATCTCGGTCCTAAAAGACTTCCCTCTTATCCTTAAATTGTGACCCCTTGTTCTGAACTTCCCCAACATTGGGAACAATCTTCCTGCATCCAGCCTGTCCAACCCCTTAAGAATTTTGTACGTTTCTATAAGATCCCCCCTCAATCTTCTAAATTCCAGTTGTCTGTACGGGGTTTGTACGTTCTCCCCGTGACCTGCGCGGGTTTTCTCCCAGATCTTCGGTTTCCTCCCACACTCCAAAGACGGACAGCTATGCAGGCTAATTGGCTTGGTAAATGTAAAAAATGTCTCTAGTGGGTATAGGATAGTGTTAATGTGCGGGGATCCCTGGTGCAAACTCGGCGGGCCGAAAGGGCCTGTTTCCGCCCTGTATCTCTAAACTAAAAGGTAATAAAGAAACAAACAAATGACTGTTAGAACATCACTGTGCCTTGTCATCTTGAAGTTGACGTTACCATGAAGATGGCACAACTCTACGATCATCATGAAATTATATTCTTGAAAGCTTAGCCATCTCTGGTGGTGACTAGTATTTATGGTCCAGTTTCCAATGTATCTCTGTCCCATTTGAGTGAGGAAGCTGCACAGCATCTCAGAGTGTGACAGGAATTGTTTAGTCTAGTTGATCATTATTGCCTCCTGAACTGAGGTACAGAGAAAAGCTTGTGTGTTGTGTGCAATCCAGTCATTGAAAAGACGATACATGATTACAATATTCTGCATTTGCGGAGAGGGTATTCACCTGTGGAGGAAACATCTGGCACCACTGCATGTCTCTTTGTCACATCCCTATACGACTCATAGAGTGATACTGTGTGAAAACAGGCCCTCCGGCCCAACTTGCCCACACCGGCCAACATGTCCCAGCTACACTAGTCCAACCCGCCTGCATCCATGTCCCTCCAAACTTGTCCTATCCATGTGCATGTCTAACTGTTTCTAAAAGCCCTGTCCCACTGTACGAGCTAATTCAAGAGTTCTCCCGAGTTTCCCCTGATTCAAACTCGGAGAATTACGGTAATAGCCGCTCGTAGGTACTCGGGGCTCTCGTGGACATTTTTCAACATGTTGAAAAATCTTCACGAGTCTTCCCGAGCTTACCGCGTTTCCCGAGTACCTGCCGTTAGCGTTACGAGCCGCTAAGAGACGTCCCCGAGCTCCGACGCACCCGCTACGTACATTCTACGTGCTTACCACGAGTTTGATTTTTTTTTAAACTCGGGAGAGCTCTTGAATGAACTCGTACAGTGGGACAGGGGGCTTTAAATGTTGGGATAGTCCCAGCCTCAACTACCTCCTCTGGCAGCTTGTTCCATACACCCACCATCCATTGTGTGAAAAAGTTACCCCTCAGATTCCTCTTAAATCTTTTCCCCTTCACTTTAAAGTATAAGGATTATGGCATAATCGGTAGTTTTACTTGGAGATGCTTATAGAGGGATTGTGTAGGTTTTGTTCTGTCAATCTTTGCACTTGCATTGGTACAGGTGGATAACAGGTGGAGATGATGTGCTCTCCAGTCTGTTGTCCGTACGGATATGGCTTGGATTACTGAACGCAGAACAGTGGTAGTTCAGTCCTACATTGGAAATTTGAAATTCTTGTTTTCACTCACGATGGTATCAGTGTGGACCTTCGGTTGTGCTTCAATTCATGTTATGTTGGAAGGAACTGCAAATGCTGGTTTAAACCTGTTTATCGGCAGCCTGGTTTAAACCTGTTATTCCATGGACCAAGGACATGCACTTAGCTGACACCCTCTCATGGGCACCTCGCCCAACCTGCGAAAAACACCTGTCTGATGATGAGCAAGAGGGGTACACGTTTGTGATGGTCTCCTGCCTCCCATCTGCTGCTTTAGACATCCTAGTGTCACAAACAGCTGCAGACGAAACGCTACAGTCGCTGGCCACTGTCTGTCATCCGCCGCGGCTGGCCAGACAAACAGCATCACCTGCCACAAACTGTCCGCCCATTTCTCCCTGTCCGTGATGAACTGGTCATTCAGGACGGTGTGATAATGAAAGGACACAAGACGGTCATCCCGAAGGCTGTTCACAGCAAGTACTTCGACATTGTGCGTGGCGGCCATCACGCTGCTGAAATAACCCTTCAACATGCGTAAGGCATGCTGTTCTGGCCAGACATGGCTAACTACATTCTAGAGAAGGTTGCTGCCTGCCCCATCTGCAATAGCCTGACCCCGCACCAACAGAAGCAACCACTCCTCTCGCACCCCACGCTGGACTTACCCTGGTCCACAGCAGCAGCCGACATCTTCGAGTGGCACGGCCAACAATACCTGGTTCTAGTTGATTCCTACTCAGGATGGTTTGAAATCGACCTACTCAGTAGCCCGACCTCAGCCATGGTCATTCAAAAACTAACTCGTCACTTCTCTGTCCACGGATCCCCTCAGCTCTTGAGGGATTTTGCGAAAAACTGGGACTTTCACCACATTACCAGTAGCCCCGACGTACCCGCTACGTACATTCTACAAGCTTCCACGAGTTTAATTTTTTTAAAAACTCAGGAGAGCTCTTGAATGACGGGTTTTAAGGCACCGTGCCCGATGATGATGATGATGAGGGACTATTTTACATTTACCAAGCCAATTAACCTACAAACCTGTACATCTTTGGGGTGTGGGAGGAAACCGAAGATCTCGGAGAAAACCTACGCAGGTCACGGGGAGAACGTGCAAACTCCATACAGGCAGCAGATCGAGATCGAATCCGGGTCTCTAGCGCTGTAAGGCAGCAACTCTACCGCTGCACCACTATTATTAGTTTGTCTGAATTTGGCTGGAAAGAAAGTGACTTTGAATTTTTTGCATGTGAAGACTACTCATCTGCTGGCTGGTGTCCCCACCATCTGCAGTGAGAGGGGACGGAATAATATTATTTGGTCTTTGGCCAATTGCAGTTTATTTGGCGGTAGCTGGATGTTGAATAACGTTGAACAGGGCCGCCAATATTGAGAATGGGCAGCCGAAGCTGCCTGTGTTGAGCTGCTGCCCCTCTGCAGCAGAGGTATGGTTGCCGTGGTCTCCGGGGAGGGAGCGGCCGCTCTAGGCATTTTCCAAGCCGCTGAGGAATGTTCACTCGACGCCGGAGTTCCAGCTTTCCGGCAAAGAGGGCCTGAAAACATCGGACTGGCTGCGGAGACCACAAATAGGCCCCGACCTCGGGTGTTTCACAGAGGAACAGGACTAAACCTTTTGATGCCTTTCCCCACAGTGGAAAATGTTGATTCTATTGTGGGGGGACGTTCATGTTGAATTCTATAATGTGTTGTGTCATTTTTCTTATTTTTCATTTTTCTATCGATGTATGGAAACTTTATTATTTATTTTATGCAAAGCACTTTGCTTTCAACGCGAGTTGATTTAAACTTGCTATATAAATAAAATGTACTTAAGGGCCTGTCCCACCAGCATGCAACTCTATGCGATGAGCGCGACCTAACGTGGTCGCTTGAGCTGTCCGGCGTCGCGGGGCCGGTCCCACTTCGATCGCCGGAGCCGTGCGGAATTGTGTGGAGTTCATCCCGGCATCGCGCGGGGCTCCGAAAAACTGACTATGTTCAAAAATTCCGCGCGGCAACGGCTTGTCGGCTCGCAGTCGCCTCCATGCATTACACACCGCCTCAACGTCGTGCCTCCGTGACCCTCTCTGTAGGTGCCTCCGTGACCCTTTATGTGTGTGGCTCCTTGGCCCTCTCTGTGTGTGCCTCTGTGCCCATCTCTGTGTGTCCCTCTCTGTCCTGGCGAACTTACCTTGAAGACTTTGCTCCAAGTTCGCCTCACTTTGCACCGCGTTGCGTCACTCATCCGACCTCCACGCGACCCTCGCTGCTGGTTTGGTCGCGCTTGCTGCATAGAGTCGGATGCTGGTAGGACAGGCCCTTTACTTACTTACAAGCAAGCGTTGGAGCTGACCCATTGCTTGGCTATTTTACCATTACCTTCTCCCTCACAAATTGAAGATTCCTATCCAATGCTAACTGCACATGTTGTCCCTGTATGTAACAGGATTACATGGGATGCAACCGAGACATGAAAGATGGATCATTCTGTGTGAACTGCATTGCACAACATCGCTATCCGTTGCGACCCAGCCTAGATTTATCTGTTGAGTTTCTCGGTATCTGATCTATTCGAACCATCGATCTGATCGTGGAGCGGCCTTGCCGTTAAGCTGGGATTCCTGAGGGAATTCATTAGCCCCAACTCAAAGGAAACAGGGTCATCAAAACATCAAGCCTTCCATTTGCAAGGCAAGGTCAAAGGGTGAGAGAACTTAAAATGGGGAATGAAAGCAAGATAAAAGTGCGCTGGCAGCAGGCAGGGAGTGGAATGTTGAGGTTGTCCGTGGGGAAAACGTTAAAAGTCACTTTATTAACGGACGCATGAATTACAGTCTGGTTGGTATTGATTTCCCTTGTGGCAATTGAAGGAAGTGAGGGATAAAGAAGACAACTGTGATCTTGGGTCAGTGATATCCTTGCCTGTGATACATCTGCCAGAGCAGACCCCGGGTCTTGTTGCAAGAATTTGTACAGAAACTTTTGACAAATCGGATCATTTTAAGGAACAGCTGCCCTAACTCTTCAACTGCTCTCAAAGTCGGCGTTTCCCTTTCTCCATGGAAACCTATTCCCTTCTGGTGGAAGGTGGAGCAGCAACAAATGGAGGAAGAAGTAAACTAGTCTATCTCAGCCCTACAGTGGAAGGACATAGGACATTTTATTGTCACATACACCAATTGGTGCAGTGCCAAGATAGACACAAAATGCTGGAGTAACTCAGCGGGACAGGCAGCATCTCTGGAGAGGAGGAATGGGTGACGTTTCGGGTCGGGACCCTTCTTCAGACTCTTACACATTGCATCACACCTTAAAATTATCTTGAGTTGATAAAGTGATCCAGTGCAAAAAGAAGGTCGACAAAAATGCTGGAGAAACTCAGCGGGTGAGGCAGCATCTATGGAGCGAAGGAATAGATGATGTTTCGGGTCGAGACCCTTCTTTTGTAGTATTTTAACTGAGATAGGTTGAAAGTTGAGGAATAGGATGTAGGATCATTCTCCCCAAAGTAAAAGCATTGAGGTCAAAATGGCCCTTTTTATCTCTGACTTGCAAACATTAACAAGGCCCCAACTCTTTCCTTTTGGAGAAGATCTTGGCACTTAAATTATCTTCTACATGGAATCCGAATGGCTGGACATCCAATTGTTGGCGTGCTATTATTTATTTTCAACAAAAGTGGCAGCATTTACTCCCTAACTTTTCAAGATTGTTAAAAATTAAATTTTGTCCGTTTGGATATGTTAATTGAGGCAGAAAGTAGATTAAAATAACCCTAAAGCAAACAGTAGATTATTATGCTGGAATATATCTTTTTTTTCTCAAAGTTGTTGCATAGATATTTTAATTTATTGTCACGTGTACCGAGGTAGACTGAAAAGCCTTTGTTGCGTGCTAACCAATCAGCGAAAGGACAAGACATGATTACGAATGACCATCCACAGTGTACAGATACAACGCTCTCTGGTTGTGGTAGGATGGTTCAGTTGCCTGGTAACAGCTGGGAAGAAACTGTCCCCGAATCTGGAGGTGTGTGTTTTCACACTTTTATACCTTGTGCTCGATGGGAGAGGGGAGAAGAGGGAGTGGCCAGGGTGTGACTCGTCCTTGATTATGCTGCTGGCCTTGCCGAGGCAGCGTGAGGTATAAATGGAGTCAACGGGAGGGAGGTTGGTTTTGTGTGATGGTCTGGGCTGCGTCTACAATTCACTGCAATTTCTTGCTGTCTTGGATGGAGCTGTTCCCAAACCAAGCTGTGGTGCATCCTGATAAAATGCTTTCTACAGCATCACAGTACAGTATAAGTATTATAGTAAAATGCTTTTTTACTGGAACATGTTAGGGATATGTGACGTGGACTTACTAAGTTCTTTCAAGGGCTAATTGACCTGCTGAATGAAAAGACAAATTTTGACTGAGACTTGGTTGGTTGACGAGTGATGAATTATCATGTTCTTGTGCAACTTAGCTTGATTTCCCTTCGTTGTTTTAGGCACGCCTGTTTATTTCTCATCAGATTGCCTGATAAAATGTATACATGATGGTGCCATCTAAGGAGAAAGGAGATTTGAGAGGCATGGTTAACTTGATCCATTGATTTTTGTGTGCTGCCTTTAAGTTGGCTTTATGAGAGTCAGAGCAGCGGGAGGAGTGTTTTCCAGATGAGAACGATGGCGCAGTGGTAGAGTTGCTGCCTCACTGCGCCGTAGACCCGGGTTCGATCCCAACTACGGGTGCTGTCTGTACAGAGTTTTGTACACTGTGCGTGGGTTTTCTCCGAGATCTTTGGCTTCCTTCCACACTCCGAGATATGCAGGTAAATTGCTTGGTAAAATTGCGCCTAGTGTGTGTAGGATAGTGTTGGTGATTTTTTAGGCAACTGCCGGCGACTGTCACAGTAGCTGAAAAACCGGTGAGAACCTACGTCATCCCGGCGACAACCTACGCCAGAACATACGTCAGGAGAAGTCAAGCCACGCTCATTGGCGTCAAACCCACTGTCGCCGAAAAATATTCATCATGTTGAAAATTTAGCGGCGACCAGAAAGACGCTACGACATTTTGTGCGACTGAGGAGACGACTCCCGGCGACCAGCGGGCGAACATGTGGCGACAAACTAGTCGCCTGTAGTTGCCTAAAAAATCACCTAAGTGGGACAGGCCCATAAGGTAGCCAGTGTGAAAACATGACAGTTTATTCACAAGCATGCTGCATCAAACGTCAGTGAGCTAATGATGAGATAGGTTATGGGTGATTGAAGAAGGGTCTCCACCCGAAACGACACCCATTCCTTCTCTCCAGAGATGCTGCCTGTTCCGCAGCTTTTTGTGTCAATCTTCGGTGTAAACCCACATATGCAGTTCCTTCCTACACATGAGATATGTGGTTGCCGATATGGAGAGTAAAGGGCCTGTCCCACTTGGCCGTCATTTGCGCGCCACTGCCTATTTCATCACAACCATGCGCGCCTATGTCATCACGTGCGTGTCACGATGCGTGTGTCGTGCGTCGTGACGCATAAATGATGTGGCGTAAATTACGCGTAAAGGATGGCCAAGTGGGACAGGCCCTTAAATCCCCTGCTTGTGTTGGAGTTGTGACATGGAATCTTAGCTACCGAAGAACATTACTTCAATTGGATGAAATGTAAACAGACACAGAGTAACTCAGCGGGACAGGCATTATTTCTGGAGGGAAGGAAAGGGTGACGTTTCGGGGTCGAGACCCTCCTGCAGACTGAGAGTCAGGGGAATAGGAATCGAGAGATATGGAGAGATATAGAACAAACTAGACCCATTGGGTCCCATGTTCACACAGGAGGGCTGGTCCCCCAATGCAATATTCCACCTCTCCACCTGGCGGCTCAGTCACTCAAGCCTGTTTTGCTGGCAGCTCACTCACTCACAGCTGGTGGGCTCGCAGTTGACACGGCTATTCCTTGAAATTTCATTTCAAGCAGGTTGCAAGGGCACCAAATTCAAGTGCAGTTTCATATTATATTATAGTCCCTCTGGAAGGGCCGTGGCGTTCAGGAGAGAGAATCTCAACATTTTTTAAACACTAATAACTTTTTTTTTTATTGATGGGAAAAGTCCTCTTGTCCTGCGCAGCGGAGGGGGACTCTGAGTAAAATCAATATACAGAACAAAACAATGTATATACAATATACAGAACACCAGGAAGTGGTCAAGATGAGACTTTTAGTAATATAGATTAATGAAAGATGTGTAAAAAAAGTTGTAGTCAGTGAGCAGGAGGAATTACAGAGGGGGAGCAGCGACAGAGGGTGTTGCAGAACTCTCGTCGGAGAGAGGATGAGAACCTCTTCAAAGTAGACATACCTTGAGGAGATTTCACAGTAGAGCAGGTGAAATGTGTAGGAAGCAACTGCAGATGCTGGTTTAAACCGAAGATAGACACAAAATGCTGGAGTAACTCAGCGGGACAGGCAGATGTAAATCTTTTTCTCTCAAATGGTAGCGCACCTGTATTTTCAGTTTTTATTATTGGTTCCATGATTCTCATTTGCATCTATCTCTGCTGCAGATACCGTAAATAGTTCACAAAGAAGAACGAGCCAAAAAAAGTCCCTGTTGTTTCAGTGTCCTTGACAAGTTAATAAGCACACATTACCATTATAGGGTCGGCACTATGTTATTAGAATTGACTGGAATTCCTCCCCTTTCATGCTACCATGTAAAATGTGATACTAAATTATTCTATCAGGTGATTTTAAAAACTGAGGGGAAGGTTTCTGCAGTAACAAGACGGCATTCAACACAAACCTGCGATTATTATATCAAAAATGGGATGAAGGTTGTTGTTTCCTCTGACGTAGAAATGCTGTGCGCAGCCTCACTAGCTGCATCCATGTGGTCCATTCACTGTGGGTTTATTAGAACGAAGCATAGAAAATAGGTGCAGGAGTAGACCATTCGACCTTTCGAGCCAGCACCGCTATTCAATATGATCATGGCTAGTCATCCAGAATCAGTACCCCGTTCCTGCTTTTTTCCCGTATCCCTTGGTTCCGTTATCCCTCATAGCTATATCTAAAGGGGCTGTCCCACTTGGGCGACCTAATTGGCGAGTTTAGAAGAGTTTCGGAGAGTTTGAAAAAATGACATGTTGAAGACCTCCTTCGACTAATTTGAAGACCAGCTTCGACTAGCTACGACTAACTTCGGGAAAATTGGACACCGAATAGTGGAGAGTGAAGACGACCTCCTTCGACCTCCCTTCGACTATGATAAAGACTATCTACGACTACCTTCGACTACCCTCGATTACCTACGACTAACATGCCGATCTACAACGGCCTACTTCGACTAAACCTACGAGTAAAAAAAGTATTGATTTTTTCCATGGCGACCTTTTTTTACTCGCGGGTATTTTTTCAGCATGTTGTAAAATACGCCACGACCTAGCTGAGGCCGCAAGTACACGGGGGCTACTCTCGAGCATGAAGGAGAGTTACAAACACCTCCTAGGACCTCGTGTCGACCATGCTGCGAGTATGAGTCGAGGACAAACTTGCCAGAACTTGCGGATTAGGTCGCCCAAGTGGGACAGGCCCTTTACTCTCTCTTGCAAACATCCAGTGAATTGGCCTCCACTGCCGCGTTGTTGGCTTTGAAGAACAGTAGCTTGGAAGCTTTCCTTCCCCAATGCCAATTGCCCACAAAATGCGTCTTTTGATGCATTCATGAACAATGGAAAATGCAATTCAGAGATTAGTCATTTGAAAACTGTAGCTAGGTTAATGCTTCCCAATAACACAATAATCCTACATTGTGGTGCAAATCAGCAGCTTGTTTTTAAAAAGAAAAATGTGGTTTATTTCTGAATTAGGCTTTTTTAATATTATTTCCTACAGCACAGTAACAAATCTCCAGTTCTGCAATGAGTATGCAGGCACAGGAAAGGTCTTAACTCACAATGTGCCGAAAAACAACATTAATCCCCATCTAATCCAGGCATCTAGGCTGATAATATAGGATTTGAGTATAGGAGCAAGGAGGTTCTACTGCAGTTGTACAGGGTTTTGATGAGACCACACCTGGAGTATTGCGTACAGTTTTGCTCTCCAAATCTGAGGAAAGACATTCTTGCCATAGAGGGGGTACAAAGAAGGTTCACCAGACTGATTCCTGGGATGGCAGAACTTTCATATGAGGAAAGACTGGATAGACTCGGCTTGTACTCACTAGAATTTAGAAGATTGAGGGGGGATCTTATAGAAACTTACAAAATTGTTAAGGGGTTGGACAGGCTAGATGCAGGAAGATTGTTCCCGATGTTGTGAAAGTCCAGAACAAGGGGTCACAGTTTAAGGATAAGGGGGAAGTCTTTTAGGACCGAGATGAGAAGATCTTTTTTCACACAGTGAGTGGTGAATCTGTGGAATTCTGTGCCACAGAAGGTAGTTGAGGCCAGTTCATTGGCTATATTTAAGAGGGAGTTACATGTGGCCCTTGTGGCTAAAGGGATCAGGAGGTATGGAGAGAAGGCAGGTACAGGATACTGAGTTGAATGATCAGCCATGATCATATTGAATGGGGGTGCAGGCTCGAAGGGCCGAATGGCCTACTCCTGCACCTATTTTCTATGTTTCTATAACTCGATCTTTGGTAAACAGAAACATTAAAAAAGAAATTAAAGGAGAAAATCAATGTAACAATTGTGATTAAAAAAATTATAATTGTCAATGTAAATATTCTTAAACATTCGTGAGAAAAACGTGAAATTCTTGCTTTGCTGCCAAATTCTGCCTTGCATCTCGTAGCCATTGGTCCTCATTGGAAATCCTGTTCCCGGGCCAGATGGAAGGCAGTTTTGGTGGGCACCTTCTCCACCCTGTCAGTACTGTGGCTTTTCAGTAAACTGATCCCCTGTAGCTCGAAGGCCTTGCAGAATACAAAGTTGGATCGCAATCAGTAAAAGCCTGGCGAGGAGCAGCCAACTAGTTTGGGATTGTTCAGGACAATCAGATGGGATATGCAAACTTCCTGGCAGTTACAGGGGGGGGATTAGTGGATTTAGAAGGCTTGGGTTGAATGGCTGGCTCGTAAACCTGGATCTTGGACTCATTAAGTTTGTTGTCCGGAAGTGAGATTTTATTCACTCACAAGTGCCGTTTTATTTTTCGCCTTTTGTGGCAATTGGTGCTGTTTTCCGTGCCATTTCTACAGCCACTTCTCGTCAGCGTTTGTTTAGGAGGCTTCCCAAGTTTCAAATTTGTTAGAAGCAAAAAGGAAACAATGACTAAAAGCGCTTGCAAGCTGCATGCGTTGCAGCATATGTTAACCCACGAGGACGGTCACTGAAGGAAAGTTTCAAGTTTCATGGCCGTGTAAAGTGCGGAAGGATATGCAAGCTGTGAAATACCATCCATGCTGACTTTTCAGATGCAAATGTTTTCAGAACAGCCAATGGATTGAGTTCCGTCCTGTGGCCGTTTAGACGATGTTTTCTATCATAAGACAAGCCATGCTGCAAGTGGTGTAAATCCATCATTAGCCATGGTTTAGAACAGAAAACATAGAACAGTACAGCACAGAAACAGGCCCTTCGGCACAAGAGTCTCGACCCATTCCTTCTCTCCAGAGATGCTGCCTGTCCCGCTGAGTTACTCCAGCATCTTGTGTCTTATCGACAGCACACTGTGTCCCTGCCAAACGTTAAACTAATTTCCAGGATGGTAATATCAAAGATTAGAGAGCCTAACTTCAAGATAAGAGGGGCAAAGTTTGAAGGAGATCTGAGGTGCAATTTTTTATGCAGAGTTATGGGTGCCTCGAAAGCGCTGCCAGAGGTGGTGGTGGAGGCAGAAAGGATAGTGGTGTTTGAGAGGCTTTCAGATAGACACACGGAGATGCAAAGGTGTCTGCCGTTTTGGGGAGAAGGTAGGAAAATGGGGTTAGGAGGGAAAGATAGATCACCCATGATTGAATGGCAGAGTGGACTTAGTTTAATTTTTAACTTTAGTGATACAGCGCGGAAACAGGCCCTTTCGGCCCATCGGGTCCGCGCCGACCAGCGATCCCCGCACATTAACACTGTCCTACACCCACCAGGGACAATTTTTACATTTACCAAGCCAATTGACCTACATACCTGTACGTCTTTGGAGTGTGGGAGAAAACCGAAGATCTCGGAGAAAACCCACACAGGTCATGGGGAGAACGGACAAACTCCGTACAGACAGCACCCGTAGTCGGGATCGAACCGGGGTCTCCGTCGCTGCATTCGGTGTAAGGCAGCAACTCTACCGCTGCGCCATTGTGCCGACCCGTATGTGCGGCACGACTTGATGGGCCGCATGGCCTAATTCTGCTACGATCAATTATGAACTAATCTCCTCTGCCTGAATGTAATCATCTATTCCTTACATATTCATATCTAAAAGTCTTTTAAAAGTCACATCTGCCTCCACCAGCACCCCCAGCAGAGTGTTCCATGTATCCACCATCTTCTATGTAAAAAAAAACCATATCCGCACATCTTTATTAAACTTTGCCCTTCTCACCTTAAAGCTATGCCATCTAGAGTTTAACATTTACATGGGGAAGAGAATTCTGAGTGTCAACTTAAGCCCCTGTCCCACTTAGGCGATTTTTTTAGACGACTAGGCTGTCGCCACATGGTCGTGAGTCGTCTCCTCAAGTCACCTAAAGAGTCGTAACTTTTTTCTGGTCTCCGCTGGATTTTGAAATGTTCAAAACCTTTCGGGGACAGTGGGCTTGAAGTAGCTTGTCTTCTCCTGATGTAGGTGCTGCCGTAGGTTGTCGCCAGGATGATGCAGGTGGTCGCCGGGTGACCTTGGTTGTCGTGTGGTGCTGTCTTCGGTGAATTCCATTGGTGACTACCTACGTCAACCTACGTCAAACCGGCGACAGTTACCGGTGACTGAATCGTCTTCAGTTGTCGCCGACACGGTCGTTGCTTGTCGTGGGTGGACGTAGGTTGACGTCGGTTGTCGTAGGTTGTCGCCTGTGTGGTCATAGGTGGACGTCCAAATGGATAGCCGGTTGTCGGTAGCTTGCCGCAGCTTGACGTCGACTAGGTGGTAGGTTGTTGTAGACATTATCGTAGGGGAGGGTCCAGTCGCCGTAAGATGTGTAATTTTAACAGTGTTGAAAGCATGTCCAATCCCAATTAGTCTGACGAAGACAAAAAAATGCTGGAGTAACTCAGCGGGACAGGGAGCACTGCTAATGAAAATAAAATCGGACTCCACCTCCGCTACATTGACGACTTATCGGTGCTAACAAAAATACAATACTCTTTGCAGGGTACGTCGAACAATCACTATTCCAGGCGTACAGTGGCCCTACCCCCTGACTCTACCTCCGCTACATTGACGACTGCATCAGTGCTAATAAAAAATAAAATACTGCCTGTCCCGCTGAGTTACTCCAGCATTTTTTGGTCAATCTTCGATTTAAACAAGCATCTGCAGTTCTTTCCTACACATTTAGTCTGAAGGGGGATAACCCGACAAAAAACATTGTCTGCCAATTTCCCTCCACAGATGCTGCTGGACCCGCTGAGTTCTACCAGCATTTCACCCAACATTCCAGCATCCTTTTGTCTTCACTTTATGTCAAATCCCAAATGTTCTTGCTCCAAGCAATGCAGGGACGTACGTGTCTGTTGTCAGCCTGAACATTTGTACCTGTAAATACATAAACAGTAGGCTGCAGATAAACTTATGTACGTTTTGAAAGAAATTCTTAAATCGGTACTGAGCCCAGCACCAAAGTTGTCAAGCAGCCCCACATAAAAAACCTGCTTGCTCTTCGGGGTATATCGATCAGTCTGCAGAGTATTTTCAGCCTTTGCTGTTTTATTCGATTGATTATAGAAAACTCTCTGTGGGTACTTTCCAAATATGAGTTATTGGTGTCCATCAGTGCATGCAGGCAATCTAATTCAGGCTGGTAAATCAGATCTAAATCCACAAAAATCGAAAGATTTACTACCAACTAACGAGTAAAATGATCAAAACCATTGTTATTTGTGGGAAAAGGCCACTCGTGGTTCTTGAGACAGCAAAAGTCTCTCTGGAATTTTGAACATTAATCCACTAGAGATCTATGGAGGGGGGGGGGGGGGGGGGGGACTCTGCTTCACCGAGGCAATATGTTGCCATTTAATGGTCAAAAATGGTATTCAAAATGCACACACACATGAGGCTAGCAGCATAGTTGATGTGAAATCTACACATAACTAAAACTCTGATCTTGTGCTCTTCCGGTTTGCGAGGTTTATCTATTTGCTTAAAAACGGTAAGTGATAGTGCTACGATTTTCCGCCAGCTTACTCACTGTTCTCCTGTGCTGCGAGTGCAACAAGTTTCGTTCCGATCAGTGGTATAATGTAAAAGTTAGCGAGGTTTAAAAATCTTTAAAACCGTGCGTGCTCAGATTGATCTCCTCCCCTGGCAGTCAGCGGCGCGCGGATTGGTCCCTTGTACTGTCACTCCCCGGGACGGTCTGCACCTTCCTGCACCATGGCATCTTTACTGGAGCTGAGGGACGCTGTGGGTGGCCGGCGGAGGTCTCCAACTGGACACATTTTTCGGAGGGAGCGGAAGCGGCCCGGCCCGGAGTCGGAGATGTCGCCAAACGGAAAGCGGAGAATCTGTTCCAGCGGAGGAGAACGTCCAGCGCGCGCTGTGAGTCCCAAACGCAGCACCACCGCAACGCCCCACGGCTCAAGCCCCTTCCCCTCTGATCTCCCTCGCTGGCTCCTGCCCCCTTCCCCCTCTCCGCCCGTCTTTTCTCCGAGCTCTCCACCACCCGTCCACTCGCTAGCGCGGCCGGCGCTGCTGGTGCTTCCGGGCCGAGGAACCACGCTGACGGCAGATGCTCCTCCGGGGCACGCAAGAAGGGAGAGGAGCGGCAACCTGGAGATCCTGGGGAGGGAGAGTGGGGAAGGAGAGGGGTTAGAGGGAGTGGAGGGGAGTAGGGTGGGGAGAGGAGTTATGGAGGGAGGAAGGGAGTGACTGAGGGGAGGGGAAAGGAGAGGGAGGGAGAGGTGAGGGGGGGATTGGGGGAGGGGAGGATGAGCGGGGAAAGAAGAGGGAGGGTGAAGAGGAGGGGGGGAGAGTGCTAGGGATGAGGGTAAATGAGGTGCGCCTGTGCAGTTGGGGGCTATGGGTGCGTGGTGGAATATTGCCTTGGGGGACCAAGCCTCCTGTGTGGCTGGGACACAATGGGTCCCACTTAGTCTAGTAGCATTTGAAAATTGATTCGCTTGCCTTGATAATTTGTGTGGGGTTGTTCTATTCTTGCTACTCTGCACCTATGTTCTTAGAGCCCACACACCTTTGTCATCTGTGCACCTGCCAAGGGGTGACTCGTGCCACTCTTCCGCTACTAGATGTCCTATATCTTCTCTACCTCTTGCTCCAAACGTCATCGGAAAATCTTTGCTCTCACTCGCTCCCATGTTCAGCTATTGCTCAAGATATTGCAACTGAGTCATTTTCTTACAAATATGTCTGGATAGGAGGAATGGGTGACGTTTTGGGCCCCAAAACGTCACCCATTCCTTCTCTCCAGAGATGCTGCCTGTCCCGCTGAGTTACTCCAGCATTTTGTGTCTATCTTCAGTTTAAACTAGCATCTGCAGTTCCTTCTTCGAACAAACCTCCCCTTCTTGCTGCTGCGGTGAACATCCACTTTGAAAGTTTCAGACGGATGTAATGTAGCACAAAGCAACGCATGAATTCTCTGCTTCTGCTGATGGATAAGGCCAGTGTTCAGCCTACAGGCAGTAGTTACGGAAATCTGGCAGCGCCGATTTCTCAAGCTGCTTGGCGTGTGGTGAATGAGCGGGAGAACTATGCAATGCAATTCCCATGTCCATGTTTAGGGGTTATACATTTTAAACTCTGGAATCCATTGCAACAGAAGGCTGTGGAGGCCAAGTCAATGGATATTTTTAAGGCAGAGATAGATAGATTCTTGATTAGTACGGGTGTCAGGGGTTATGGGGAGAAGGCAGGAGAATGGGGTTAGGAGGGAGAGATAGATCAGTCATGATTGAATAGTGACATCAACTTGATGGGCCGAATAGCCTAATTCTGCTCCTATCACCTACGACCTTATGACCTTGTGAACTCAGTCCTCCAACTACATCATATTTGATGCATCAGGTAAAAATTACCAGGTATTTTTCTCTACACATGACTTTAAAGTAAAGTTTACTTGATCGAGCTTTCCTGGTGGTTTTACGCAAAAAGTAAACAGAGCCCTTGAAACAAAGTGCTGGTGGCACAGATGGCCAATTGGAAATGTAATGCCCAACTTCAATACTGATTGACCGAGCGGAACAAAGAGACCTATGCCAATGATTCTGTCTCTTTTGAGGAGTTTTTTCCTAATTTGAGGAAGGACATCCTTGCGATTGAGGCAGTGCAGCATAGGTTCACGAGATTGATCCCTGGGATGGCGGGACTGTCATATGAGGAAAGATTGAAAAGACTAGGCTTGTATTCACTGGAGTTTAGAAGGATGAGGGGGATCTCATAGAAACATATAAAATTATCAAAGGACTGGATAAGCTAGCTGCAGGAAAAATGTTCCCAATGTTGGGCGAGTCCAGAACCAGGGGCCACAGTCTTAGAATAAAGGGGACGCCATTTAAGACTGAGGTGAGAAAAAACTTTTTTACCCAAAGATTTGCGAATTTATGGAATTCCCTGCCACAGAGGGCAGTGGAGGACAAATCACTGGATGGATTTAAGAGAGAGTTGGATAGAGCTCTAGGGGCTAGTGGGGTCAAGTGATATGGGGAGAAGGCAGGCACGGTTTATTGATAGCGGACGATCAGCCATGATCATATTGAATGGCGGTGCTGGCTCGAAGTGGCGAATGGTATCCTCCTGCACCTATTTTCTATGTTTCTATGTTTTGCAGGCGTAGCTATTAATCATGTTGATCATCGAGCTGGAACTAAATCTTCGAAATGTGTAAAGGTGGCACAGGATGACTTTGGCCCTTTTGAAGTTGTATTGGAAGACAAGACCTTTTTATTTGAAATAGTATTTGATATAACCAGCCAACTTGATCTATCTGTGATAAGTAGTAACAAAATCCCAATTTTAACTGAGGTTCTTGGTTCTTGCTCCTCCAAAATATTCCAAATGGAATTTAAACTAGAGGTGGCGGAGGGTGGACTTAAGCCAAAAAGGATTCTTGGAGAAGAAGAGCTGCCTTAAATTTAGTTGCGTCCGGTTAAGTAACTATGGTAGGGGTGAAGACTATTCCCTGCTTTAATTGTGCGGGGGAAGAATATGGAGCAGATGTAGCAAGCAAGCAAGTTTATTAATATGGCACATTTCAGCAACAAGGCAATTCAAAATGCTTTACACAAAGCATTAAAAAGTAATTAAAAGCAATTAAAACTGTCATTAAAGATAATATTAAATAAAACCAAGCTAAAATAAAATAAGACAAAAATAAAATACAAGAATACAAGTTACAGTGCAGTGTACAAAATGAATAATTATTTAATTTAATTCAGTGTCAAACGGAAAAGTCTTCAGCTCCAATTTAAAAGAACTGAGAGTTGGAGCGGACCTTTCATTTTTCTGGAAGTTTGTTCCATATATGTGGCGCATGAAAACTAAACGCTGCTTCTCCATGTTTAGTTCTGACTCTGGGGACGGAAAGCAGACCTGACCCAGACAGGTAGGACCAACACGTTTAAAGAAATCAGACTGTTTTATAACTTCAAGAGCCAAGAGTGTTTGACATGTTTATTGACAATGGAGCAATGAATTCTTCCTTGTTGCAGCATGATAGGCCCATAAACACAATATACATGGATAAATATGATAATCAAAAAATGTAATGTTAATAACCACAATACTAATGCAAAAGAAACCAAAGTCTGCAAAAGGGAAAAACATCGACATACCTTCTCAGACCTTGTCACCCTCAACAGCGTTGTCATTTCAGTCACTGAGGCCAATGTTCATGAGAGTGAACTCTTGGAGAGTGGCATGACGTGGCCTGGCCTCATTCTTTAAACATGTGCAGGCCAACTGGCTGGAGTTTTTGCTGACATCTTTGACCTCTTGTGACTGAGGTCCAGGCCCCGTAGCAGAAGCGTCCACGTCGCGGGGCTGGAAACTGGAAGTATCCCGAGCAAATTCTGCTGCCACCATCATCTATTGCGAGTCTACCACGGATTGTCGCCAGAAGCCTGCGTCCTTTTCAGGACGGACGATGACAGCGAGGTCAACATTTGTAGTAAGATGGACACGAAAGAAGAAGACTGAGTCCAAGGTTCCCATCAATAATACTGGTGCCCGCGAAGAGGAAGGTAACATGCCTCAATTACTTCTAATTGGTGCCACTAATACCTGAGGTATGTGTACAAGTGTACAATGAAGTACATTGAGAGATTGGTTATGGTGCATATTACACTATAGTATATGGTGCCTACTAATAGAAAGGATCTGGACCTACTGCTAATTCACCTACTGCCACAATAGATCAACAATAGGGCATGTGATCTTGCTGGCCCTCCTCTCCAATTCCGCATCCACGGGGTGAGCAGGGGTCGGGCTTGGCGGGCCTTCCCTCCCTGGGTGAGCCAAGCCTGCGGTTGGGATCCGGCCTTGGCCCGCAGGGCCGCTGGGCCGAGCACCTAGGCTGCTTCGGGGGCCTCCAGTGGCCCTGTTCCCCCTGTCGAGGCCCTGCGCTGCCTCCCGCTCACCACTCCACATACCGGCCCTCGTTCCGACTCCCTCCTCAGGGATAACTTGCCTTCAACCACGCTGTAGATTCTGAAGCAGCTGGGGAAGCTGACCCGGGACTTGCGGACTCTTCAATGAGAGCAAGTGCGTGAAAGGGTGGGTTATTTGTGAGGTAATGCACGCCTTTGGTTGTTTACGCTGGGCACCTGGCTACCTCTGATTCACGCACTTTGAATTTCTTAATGCCATCTCAAATGCCCCTCCTGTAATTTGAGCAGAGATGTTGCATTTCTGTTTATAAGGAGCTCATCATTGAATTGTACCCTCTGTTGAACAGGTAATCTCTTCCCTTGACAGCCTGTGGGTAGGGTTTGCCAACTATCTCACTCCCAAATAAGGCACAAATGGTCAAAATACGGGACAAATTCCCGACGGCAATTCCTTGAGTGACTCGGCCGTGGCTGGGTGAATGATGAGTTGGCCCGAGTGCTGGACTGCTCATAAAGCCCAGCCGGCGGGCCAGCTGAGGAGTTTTGGCCCGCGCGCAAAGTCTGGCGCCCTGTCTAACTCATGAACCGATCGGCCGTGAGAAGGAGGGGTGGTGGTGTCGACGGTAAGCGAAGGTCTGAAGGTCGGACAGCTGGCCGGGCTGCCGAACGACGGGGCCACGGGCGAGGCGCTGCTGCTGCTGCTGCTGCACTCCACGGGCTGCACTACGTTGGGACGGGTGAGGCGGGGCTGGATGCGGGCGCTCCGACCCGACAGTCCCCTCGACCCCAAGTAGTAGCAGTCAAATACGGGACAAGGGCGGTCCCGTACGGGACAAACCAATTTAGCCCAATATACGGGATGTCCCGGCTAATACGGGACAGTTGGCCACCCTACCTGTGGGGTTTATTTAAAGTCTAGGGTCAGGCATGTGATTGATTGGAACTGCACATTGATGTCAACTGAGTTTAATAAGAGTCCCACTGGTGGGAACGTTGGCCAGGGAGAGGATGCTCTTTTTGATTATGTTGTTCATTTATCCTGCCAATTAATTTAGAGGATTTTGCAGGCACGACATTGCTGTTGATATCTTTCATGTGCTTCAACATGTCTGCTGCAGCGAGACTAATTGTGCATCATCCATACATGCTAGAATAACAAATGTCTTGTCAATTTTGTAAAAGAATATTTTAAAAGATTTACTTTTCCAGGCTGCATACAAATATTATTTTGTAGCAAACATTGAGCCACTGGGACATAAATATGAATTCATATATTGCAGGAAGGATATACCCAGTCCCACGTTAAGAAGGTAGACACAAAATGCTGGAGTAACTCAGCAGGACGGGCAGCATCTCTGGAGAGAAGGAATGTCGAAAAATGTCACCCATTCCTTTTCTCCAGAGATGCTGCCTGTCCCGATGAGTTACTCCAGCATTTTGTGTCAATCTTCGGTGTAAACCAGCATCTGCAGTTCCTTCCTACACACGTTAACTCTGGGGACTTTACTGAATCTTCCCAAAGTTGTCTCTGCTTTCCGTGGTTAACAGACCGAACAGCGGATGCACAATTCAGGCCACTTGAATCATCTGCTTACCTTGCCCTCAGTTAATCCCTGAACCGCCTAGATCTAGCAATGTTACAACATTTTGAGATTTAAAAAATCAAGTCTGCAATTTATCCCATCAGATAAAGCATAAAAATTTAATTGACACCTAATTCACTTTCATATCTTCTGTATTAAAAAGGTTATGGCCATTTTCATACCCGGAATTTAGCATCTTGTTCCCTGTTGCTTTTCCATTGACTTAACACAAATGCTGTGATCGAGGACAGTCAAAAGTCCATAGCTTTCTTAAAAATTAAGAGAACTGAAAGAAATGTTCAATTATTATAGATTGAAGCATTCTGTAACAAATATGAAACAATCTTACTTGGATGACCTGAAATTAAAGCATATAATTAGTTAACCTAATTGTAGCTAATTACAAAATTCAATTACCAGATCTAAACATCTATCCATTTCTTAAGAAAAGATTAACATTTTTAAATAGCCTAAGTGTCCAAATATCAATCTCACAAGAATTCACAATATAACATGATTTTTAAATCTCATTGTCATGAATTTATAGGTCAAATGGAAGGAATTTAATGTTTAATTTCCGTAAATTCCTGGCCATTTAAATCATCTTGCGAGTGGGATTTTCTGGAACGCGATCGATTGGAACATTGCGGTTGCAGTGAATTTGAACCCCATATCGGCAGGAAAAACACTGCCGGTTCGTATGGGGCCAAAATCAAATTTTCGCCAAGGAAATGTTGATTAAAGTCATCCTAAGAAGCAAGTTTATATGTAAAATAAACGGCTTACCTTTTGTTTTGTCCCCTACGTGAGATTCTTCCAGTTGATGGCGTTAGAAGTCGCGTTTTTATTTTACTCCTGTGATAAAATTGTCCCCTGATTTTTTTTGAAAACTTCCGAGAACGCAAGTCGGAACGATTTTTCAGCATCAGCTAGCAGCCCGAGAAAATATATCTCAGACAGGCAGAAGAAAACGGCCATTTTAAGGCGCCAAAGTCGCGCACACGGCCAGTGGCAGAACTGCAGTGCCACTGAAGGTAAGTATTGTAACATACCTACTGCTACCACAGCAATACTTAGTCAATTTGTTCACTGTCAGTTATGTGAAATATTCACTTTTATTTTGTGTTCCCTGATCTTTTGGAAAGTGGATCAACTCTTGGAGATTGTGGAATTTTGATCGTGATGTAATCAAAAAATAAATATAAGTTATATGAGATTATTAAGGGTTTGGACACGATTGAGGCGGGAAACATGTTCCCGATGTTGGGGGGAGTTCAGAACCAGGGGCCTCAGTTTAAGAATAAGGAGTAAACCATTTAGAACGGAGACGAGGAAACACTTTTTCACACAGGGAGTTGTGAGTCTGTGTAATTCTCTGCCTCAGAGGGCGGTGGAGGCAGGTTCTCTGGACACTTTCAAGAGAAAGCTTGATAGGGCTCTTAAAGATAGCGGAGTCAGGGATATGGGGAGAAGGCAGGAACGGGGTACTGATTGGGGATGATCAGCCATGATCACATTGAATAGCAGTGTTGGCTCGAAGGGCCGAATGACCTACTCCTGCACCTATTGTCTATTGTCTAAATCCTCTTTATATTTGTCTTGTAAATTGTACAGTATTGATTGTGTGACGTTTCAAAAAAACTGAATATGGTTAACTTGGAGTGATATTGGAAGGTTATTTGAATTGGACCGGCCTTTCTGAATGTAGAGATGATGCACACAGTGGGAAGGAACTGCAGAAACGTCACCCATTCCTTCTCTCCAGAGTCGCTGTCTGTCCTGCTGAGTTATTCCAGCTATTAGTGTCTGTTTGATGTACGCTGCCGATGCATTTTAGCATGCCTGTGCCTTAGTTTCAGTTGTAAAATGAACGATGCAGTCCAGAATATTTGGCAATTTTAACGGGCTCCAAATTCTTTCAATTCTACGTATGGCTTTTGTTCATACTGATGTAGTCTGGCGTTTGGTTCCAACTTCAGTCAGCAAATCTGAAAAAAACATGTCTGGCACCTTTTCATGGTGATCGCAAAGGAACTTGTTCTCAACTGCGCTTGGAATGAAATGCAATGAATGGGTGACGTTTCTGGTCAGGACTCTACTTTAGACACCCATTCCTTTTCGCCGGAGATGCTGCCTGTCCTGCTGAGTTACACCAGCATTTTGTGTCTGTCTTCGATGTGGTGCTGATTGTCAGTTTAGGAGTGAATTGCAAGGGAAAATAGCTTGCACTGTGGTGCTTATACCTCTCCCCACGCTTTTACATTAGTGCTACAATTCTTTAAGAAGCACTTTTATACAGGTTGTCCCCAGTTCACAAATGCCCAAGGTGTGTACAGCCCTTACGTACGAACACAGGCTGGAAGGATTTGCTCGCTGCTGCACAGAAGGCAACTGAGGGCAACTGTGAAGACACGAATTGTCATTTTGCCACATCGAGCCCAAGGAGATTACTTTCTTCTGCCCGAGCCTCTCTTCCGGGGTTACGCCCACGCCAGGGTGGTGTCTGAGAGGGGCTACGCGCTGTCCACGGGCGCCCTGGGGGATTTCCAGGACCGCTGGGGGGGGTTGCATGCATCCTTGACAAGTATTATAACATGGTTATATAGTAGTCTATTTAGTAAGACAAAAGTGCTGGAGAAAGTCAGCGGGTGCGGCAGCATCTATGGAACGAAGGAAATAGGCAACGTTTCGGGCCCAAACCATTCTTCGGTCTATTTAGTCAATTTGTTTGTCTTTTATTATGGTGGTGGGTTCTGTTTTGTTTCATATTATTTTAAATATTATTTTTAATAATTGTATAAACTTTTTGATATTAAAAAAAAGATTACATTCTGGTTAACTGGATGAGATCCATTTTGGGAATCCTGTCGAGAGACGCGCCATCAGAGCCAACTGCAGGGTCCTATTTAATCCTTCATAAATGGCATTTAAGTAAGTAAGTAAGTTTATTGGCCAAGTATTCACATACAAGTAATTTGCCTTGGTGCTCCACCCATAAGTAACAACATGACATACAGTTACGAATGACTTACGAATGAATAATAATAAAACATTAATGATAAAACACCTTGATTTAAAACCTTGTCTGCAATAAAATTGTTTTTAAACCTGTCAATGTTTGCCTGACTGCAGACTCTTCTTCAGACCCGACCCGAAACGTCACCCATCCCTTCTCTCCAGAGATGCTGCCTGTCCCGCTGAGTTACTCCAGTATTTTGTGTCTATCTTCGGTTTAAACCAGCATCTGCAGTTCCTTCTTTGAACAAACCTCCCCTGTTTCTTGCTGCCGCTGTGAGCATCCACTTTAAAGTTTCAGACGGATGTAATGTAGCACAAGGCAACGCATGATTTCTCTGCTTCTGCTGATGGATAAGGCCAGTGTTCAGCCTACAGGCAGCAGTTACGGAAATCTGGCAGCACCAATTTCCCAAGCTGTTTGGCGTGTGGTGAATGAGCGGGAGAACTATGCAATGCAATTCTCATATCCATGATTAGGGGTTGTACATTTTAAACTCTGGACTTCATTGCAACAGGAGGCTGTGGACACCAAGTCAATGTACAATTTTATGGCCGAGATAGATAGATTCTTGATTAGTACGGGTGTCGGGTCATGGGGGGAAGGCAGGAGAATGGGGTTTGGAGGGAAACATAGATCGGCCATGATTGAATGGTGGAGTAGATTTGATGGGCCGAATGGGAGGGGGTCTTGGAGGGGAGGATGCTCCTCAAACTGCGGAGAATCCAGGACAATACAGCTCACCCCCTCCATGACACACTGGTCAACCTGAGGAGCACCTTCAGCAACAGACTGGTTCCACCAAGATGACCTCTTATGACCCTTATGAACCGACGGACCGACCCGAAACGTCACCCATTCCTTCTCTCCCGAGATGTTGCCTGTCCTGCTGAGTTACTGCAGCATTTTGTGTCTCTTTGATGTAAACCAGCATCTGCAGTTCCTTCGTACACCATTCTCATGAGTCTGTAGTGTTGCTTCATTTCCAGCATAGCTCCATATTTTTGCTCCATAGTCTTTGAAGCTTGACAATCTACCCCGCGATAGAAGGGGGAGGAGTTGTACAATTTGATAGCCACAGGGAAGAAGGGTCTCCTGTGGCGTTCTGTGCTGCATCTTGGTGGAACCAGTCTGTTGCTGAAGGTGCTCCTCAGGTTGACCAGTGTGTCATGGAGGGGGTGAGCTGTATTGTCCTGGATTCTCCGCAGTTTGAGGAGCATCCTCCCCTCCAAGACCCCCTCCCATTAATCCAACTCCACCCCCAGGATGGAGCCAGCCTTCCTGATGCGTTTGTTGATCCTATTGGCATCCGCAGCCTTCGCCCCGCTGCCCCTGCACACGGCAGTGAAGAAGATGGCACTGGCTACCACCGATTGGTAGAACATCTGCAGCATCTCACTGCAGATGTTAAAGGAGCGGAGCCTTCTCAAGAAGTACAGCCGCCTCTGTCCCTTCCTGTACAGGGCCTCAGTGTTCCTGGACCAGTCCAGTTTACTGTCCAGGTACACTCCAAGGTATTTGTACTCCCTGGTAAACTGCACATCCACACCACTGATGGAGACAGGGGACAGGGGTGTCCCTCTCCTCCTGAAGTCCACCACCAACTCCTTAGTCTTGTCGGTGTTGAGCTGCAGGTGATTCAGTCCAAACCACTCATCAAAGTCATTGACTACACCTCTGTGTTCAGCTTCCCTCCCCTCACTGATGCAGCCCACAATTGCAGAGTCATCTGAAAACTTCTGCAAGGGTCAGGAGTCCGAGTTATATCTGAAGTCCAAGGTCAACAGGAAGGGAGAGAGGACCATCCCGTGTGGGGCCCCTGTGTTGCTCACCACCATGTCTGAGACACAGTTCCGTAGCCTGACATATTGTGGTCGTCCAGTCAGGTAGTTGGTGATCCAGGACACCAATGGGGCATCCACCTGCATCTTTGTCAGTTTGCTCCCTGGCAGTGCGAGCTGGATGGTGTTAAAAGCACTGGAGAAGTCATAAAAACATGACCCTCACAATGCTTGCCGGCTTACCCAGGTCAGCATAGGAGCGATGGAGCAGGTCCTCAACCGCCATCTTTGTTTGGTAAGCCAACTGCGGGGGGGTCCAGGTAGGGTTTAAGCAGGGGTCGCAGGTGAGTGAGCACCAGCCTCTCCAGGGACTTCATGATGTGTGAAGTCAGTGCCACAGGTCTGTAGTCATTGGAGGAGCTGGGGCACGTCCTCGTTGGTACAGGAACCAGGCAGAATGTCTTCCACATCACAGGGACTCTCTCCAGGCTCAGACTCAGGTTGAAGATATGCTGGAGTACTCCGCACAACTGGCTGGCACATGCCATGACTACGGGTGCTGTCTGTACGGAGTTTGCACGTTCTCCCCGTGACCTGCGTGGGTTTTCTCCGAGATCTTTGGTTTCCTCCCACACTCCAAGAACGTACAGGTTTGTAGGTCTGAAGAAGGGTCTCGACCCGAAACGTCACCTATTTCCTTCGCTCCTTAGATGCTGCTGCACCCGCTGAGTTTCTCCAGCTTTTTGTGTAACCCTCGATTCTCCAGCATCTGCAGTTCCTTCTTTAACAACAGGTTTGTAGGTTAATTGGCGTGGATTATATGTAAATTGTCACTAGTGTGTGTGGGATAGTGTTAATGTGCGTGGGTCGCTGGTCGGAGTGGACTAGATGTTTCAATAGACAATAGACAATAGGTGCAGGGGTAGGCCATTCGGCCCTTTGAGCCAGCACTGCCATTCACAGTGATGATGGCTGATCATCCACAATCAGTACCCCGTTCCTGCCTTCTCCACATATCCCTTGACTCTGCTATCTAACTCTCTCTTGAAAGCATCCGGAGAATTGGCCTCCACTGCCTCCTGAGGCAGGGAATCCCATAGATTCACAACTCTCTGGGTGAAAAGGTTTTTCCTCATCTCTGTTCTAAGCAGCCTACCCCTTATTCTTAAACTGTGGCCCCTGCGCAGTGGTTTCTGCGCTGTATCTCAAAACTAACGTAAACTTAACCAAGCATGAAGATGATCCTTAAAACCGAGGTCAGCCACTCTAACATGTGGCTTGTTGTCAAATTCCCTTTTAATTTGCACTTTACCTTTAGCTCCATTAAAGGCTTCATGTAAATGGAAGTTACTGAGTGAGCTCCAGATTTTGCTCATTGTTTCCATGACACTGGATTATGATCGGAATTCCTTAGCCTCTGAATTCTCTCAAGAGAAATAGCTTCTCAATGCACTCACAAAATGAAGTCCTTTTTAAAAAATCATTTTCAGCTCAATGGTGAACTTCAATGGGCCGTCTCACTTCTTTGATGTTGTTTGATTTTCCTGACGACATGGGCAGACACCAACCACATCAGTGAGGCGGACAATCAAATATATGATTGCTTGCCGGTAACTACATGATGGTATTTTGCAAATCCCAGACGCTGTGAATGCTCTCAGCTTTGTGAAGCAATTTCTGCCACCAGGCAGCGGAGCAGATCCTTTTAATGACCACACAGTTCATTGTTATGTGTAGTCACGTGCTCTGAAGATCCCGCTGGAAGGTAGTTAGGATTTGCAATAATTCCTCTTCTGTGTGGACATGTTTTGAATGACATCTATGTTATGCATTTTGAGGAAAACGGCATGAAAAGAAATGATAAGAAAACGGCATGAAAAGAAAACAACAGAATTCTTAACTAAAGTTAAATTTGGTAATAACAAATATTTTCTGCTCATTGGAATTTGAACGTTAGGTGTATTTATTTGAATTTGCTGCAAATAATTTTTTTTTTTTCCCCAATGTTCCTCCGAGGATGAATGAAGGTGCTATCTAGTCGTATCATATCGTAAATAGTTTCCTTTCGTTTAAAGCTAGGTATTGTGTCAAGATTGTCCTGAACCAGGGGCCACAGTTTAAGTATAAGGGGTAAGCCATTTACAACGGAGATGAGGAAACACCTTTTTACACAGAGAGCTGTGAGTGTGTGGAATTCTCTGCCTCAGAGGGTGGTGGAGGCAGGTTCTCTGGATGCTTTCAAGTGAGAGCTAGATAAGGGTCTTAAAGATAGCGGAGTCAGGAGATATGAGGAGAAGGCAGGAACGGGGTACTGATTGGGGATGATCAGCCATGATCACATTGAATGGCGGTGCTGGCTCGAAGGGCCGAATGGTCTACAACTGCACCTATTGCTTATTGATTGCAGACAAAAGTTGATTGGCCACTAGATCATTTGTTTGGGTTCCTTGCCTGATTAAAACAGGCTGCGCAATGGGTGAGCTGTGTTTCTTTCACCGTGACTATCTTTGTTCTTGTGAGTGGTCCTTTGCAGAACAGAATAACGTGGCATCTGGTCTTTCCACTTTTACTACTGCTCCAACGCCTGATCTGATTATTGAACAGACGAGAATCCCGGTCTTAAGCTGCGACATCAAGCAAGGCTCCGCACAAATACAATTCAGTGCATGTCATTTACTTCCCCAGGCACCACTTTTGACTCTTCCAACTGTGACTGTCGCACGTTCTTTCTCTAGCCTGTCAAACAAGCGTGGCACAGATTAGGAGCTGTCCATTTCCAGCGACTCTTAAAGGGGCAGGGAGCAGGCGGAAACTGTTGGGACTTTCCCAGTCCCTTTTTGAGCGGTTGAATGTGGGTTTCCCATAGAAATGGACTTGAAAGCTTCTGCAGTTCTTCACGCTGTGCATTCACCCTGTCCCTTGCACATCCTGCCCAACAAAGCTGCTTTGTCCCGTTGCCACAGAGAGGCGTACAGTGGCCTTTTTTTTTCAGCAGCTGCCACATCCAGTTTCCCACCTCCAGTTTGGCGAGCTGCTCAGAGAAAATGTTTGACACTGGCAGCTCGCAGAGAGTGTGAAAACAAGTACTGACCACAGAGATTGCACTGGTCCCCCGCCAATGACACGGCTGCCAACCGAGCCCTGCCTGACTCTGGTGCACTGTGGTCACGCAGATGGAAGCTGATCCCTTCAAGGCATCTGCAGTATGGAGCTTCTTTTTGGACAAGTGCAATATGCTCTTCCACTTCAATCTGCTCAATCTATGAGGGCTCATCAATGCCCTAAATCCGTTGGGGCCCTGCTGAGACTGGATATATTGTTACAGGCTTGATATGCAACGGAGAAAATTAAGGACATTTTCCAGATGGCTTTCCCGTTGAATTATCATTTATTTTTGTCACCGGCAACGTGGTTTAATGTGAAGATGTTGAATGGTATTTTCTCTTTTGTCAACAGTCAACTATTCTTTCCCTTCCCGTTCTTCTTCCTCTGTCTTCTTCCCCTCATTCCTCACAGCGCATAGTCAATTATTAAAAATATAAATCAGAACCAGGGGCCACAATCTTCGAATATAGGGGAGGTCATTTAAGACTGAGGTGAGGAAAAAACTTTTTCACCCAGAGGGTTGTGGAATTTGTGGAATTCCCTGCCGCAGAGGGCAGCGGAGGCCAAGTCACTGGATGGATTGAAGAGAGAGTTAGATAGACCTCTAGGGGCTAGTGGAGTCAAGGGATATGGGGAGAAGGCAGGCACGGGTTATTGATAGCGGACGATCAACCATGATCACAGTGAATGGCAGTGCTGGGTCGAAGGGCCGAATGGCCTCCTCCTGCACCTATTTTCCATGTTTCTGTTTCTATAAACATTTGGTAACCTATACATTTGTAAAAAAATTGTTGAGCTTGAAGAAACTAAAAGTAAGATATAGAAACACACGTAGAGAAAGATATTGAAACATGCATATAGAAGAAACTGCAGATGCTGGAAAAATCGATTGTAGACAAAAATGTTGGAGAAACTCAGCGGGTGAGGCAGCATCTGTGGAGCGAAGGAATAGGGGACGTTTCGGGTCGAGACCCTTCTTCAGACTGAGGAAATGTCGCCTATTCCTTCTCTCCATAGATGCTGCCTCACCGGCTGAGTTTCTCCAGCATTTTTGTCTATATAGAAACACACAATCTTCACAGCAGAAGGTCCAAAGAGCCAAGATGCATATTTGTGAGCAAGTTGGATGTATGTGGAATAATGGTGGGGAGAGAACTGCTGATGAGAAGACAGGGCTTGGGATGGATGAAACACAGTAATGAATTCGATGAGGCCAGTGCAGACAGTTTAAGATATGGATCCAATTCAAACCCTGATGATGGAAGGAGGCATAAGGGTAGGATTAAGATGTAAGCAACACTGTTGTAACAGAGATTGTCTTTGAGTATAGGAGCAGGGAGGTTCTACTTCAGTTGTATAGGGTCTTGGTGAGGCCACACCTGGAGTATTGCGTACAGTTCTGGTCTCCAAATCTGAGGAAGGACATTATTGCCATAGAGGGAGTGCAGCGAAGGTTCACCAGACTGATTCCTGGGATGTCAGGACTGTCTTATGAACAAAGACTGCATAGACTCGGTTTATACTCTCTAGAATTTAGGAGATTGAGAGGGGATCTTATAGAAACTTACAAGATTCTTAAGGGGTTGGACAGGCTAGATGCAGGAAGATTGTTCCCGATGTTGGGGAGGTCCAGAACAAGGGGTCACAGCTTAAGGATAAGGGGGAAATCCTTTAGGACCGAGATGAGAAGGAATTTTTTGACTGGTGGGTCTCTGGAACTCTCTGCCACAGAGGGTAGTTGAGGCCAGTTCATTGGCTATATTTAAGAGGGAGTTAGATGTGGCCCTTGTGGCTAAGGGGATCAGAGAGTATGGAGAGAAGGCAGGTACGGGATACTGAGTTGGATGATCAGCCATGATCATATTGAATGGTGGTGCAGGCTCGAAGGGCCGAATGGCCTACTCCTGCACCTAATTTCTATGTTTCTATGTTTCTATGTTAATTATGGTTTCCTATCCTGGAAAGCGAAGGCCGTTTTATGGAACAAAATGTAATTTAATAAGGAAAGGGGAAAAAAACCCAGACCTCTCAGCCCCGATACACTTAAGCAATAATTTGCTATATTTGACATCTTTGAATCTTGACTGTACAACCAACAAAGGCAATGATTACGATTGAAATAAGTGGTGTGGAGATGGGGCTAAAGTTCCACAGTGTAAGAGAGAACTGCTAAATGATTTAGCAAATGGCTGGCAACAGCTGCTGTTCACTAAGACAAATTAAAATGCATGCACTGTTTGCAAACTTCCGTCTAATTGCTTTCCAAAATCTTGCCAAAAATTTGTGGATGAGGTTTTATATGTGGTAGTGGTATGAATCAAATGGTTTTCCTTTTGTGGTCCTTAATAGTGATATTAAGGTCAGAAAACAGTAACATTTTGCCTGGGCTGCTTACAACCCAGGGGTATGAACATTGATTTCTCTAACTTCATGTAAACCCTTTCTCTCAATTCCTCCCCCACCCAAGTCATGCCAGCTTCTCGTACTCACCTTGCAAACAGCTAACGATGGCCTGATTAATTTATCATCGTGACTTTTTTTTTGCATATCTTTCATTCATTTGTTCTTTATCTCTCTGCATCATCGTCTATATCTCTCGCTTCCCTTTCCCGTGACTCTCCGTCTGAAGAAGGGTCTGGACCCGAAACGTCACCCATTTCATCTCTCCATAGATGCTGCCTGTCCCGCTGAGTTACTCCAGCAATTTTGCGTCTCTAATAGTTTGCAATATGTCAGGACCACGTGTTAATATGATTGGTGTTATTACACATAGCTCTCTCAATATCCCTGTACTCATTAACCCTTTCAAGCAATCAAGAAACTTCTAAAAGCTGTGCGCTACTCAATTTATTTACTTTTATTTTCCGTTTTTCATCTCTTCTGGTGCTCGGATATAATCAATAGCGGCATGCTCTCATCCAGTGCTATGATCACGTTTTCAATAGGCAATAGTTGAGGATAGTTAGCTTTCTAACTTCGCCACTAACCCCAACCCTGCCCTCAAGTTCACCTGGACAATCTCTGATACCTCTCTCCCATTTATTTTTTTTTAACCATTTAAAAAAAACATTTATTTTATTAGAAGCAATTGTACAAGAAGAAAGCAGTCGATGTGCCAATTATACAATTTTCGTACAGCTTCAGTTTTAACGTTTTATAAACTGATAAATGAATCGGGGGGGGGGGGGGGGGGGGAGGTAAAAAGGAAAGAATGAAGAGAAAGGAGAAAGATACCAAAAAGCGAGAAGAAAATCGCTCCAATCGCGGCCTGCGGACTTTCGGTGCGGCGCGGGGGAGCTGACATCCCCCTGATGGAGGAGCTGATCGCCCCGACGCAGACGGGCCCAAATGCCGCCAGCTACGGGAGTCAAGATCGTCCCGTCAATGGAGGGCTGAACCCCCCCCCCCGACCGCGGGAGAACAAAGATGGGAAGAGATTGAACATTTTTTCGCCTTCCATCACAGTGAGGAATGTGGAGGAGTCACTGTGGTGGATGTTTATGTTAAAATGTGTTTTGTGAACAGGTTTTATTTCAAAACGTTATTCATCACACAATCTTAGGCGCCTGTTTAATATCATATATTCGAAAAGAAAAAGAGACACAGAATTAGCAGTTATATCGTTGGATGCAGAAAAAGCATTCGATCAGGTGGAATGGTCATATTTATTTAATATAATGGAAAAGTTTCAATTGGGGGATGGATTCTGTAAATGGGTAAGAATATTATACTCTAATCCTACTGCAAGAATTTTAACTAATCAAATACTATCACCTAAATTTAAACTATTTAGGGGATGCAGACAGGGATGTCCGTTATCCCCTTTATTATATGCCTTGGTCATAGAGCCTTTGGCTGAAAGAATTAGATCTGAACCTGAAATATATGGTTATAATACTGATACAACAATTAATAAAATATCTTTATATGCAGATGATGTTTTGATTTATATTACAAGACCGGAATGCAGTATTCCCAAGTTATTTAATGTTATAAATGAATTTAGCATATTTTCAGGATATAGGATTAACTGGAATAAAAGTGAAATTATGCCTATAACTGGCATAAATGTAAATATATTGCAACAATATCCATTAAAAATAGTCACAGATAAATTTAAATATTTAGGAATCAATGTACCTAAATCCTATAAATTATTAATTAAATCTAATTATCCTCAATTATTAGATAAACTTATAAAAAATATTTCATATTGGAAAACACTTCCTATATCTATGGTTGGTAGAATTAATGCTATAAAAATGATTTTTTTACCACAATTGTTATATTTGTTTCAGGCTATTCCTTTTTTTCTCCCGAAATTTTTTTTAAAGAAAATTGATAATATTGTTAATAGTTTTATTTGGGACTATAAAAGTCATAGAATAAGTAAAAAACACTTATGTAAGTCTAAGATAAATGGTGGTTTAGCACTTCCAAATTTTTTATATTACTTCTGGGCAGTTCAGATTAAGAATATGAATTTTTGGTGGATAAATCTGGATAATGAACCAATGTGGTTAAAGATGGAAAAGGAAGACTGTTTACCTTTTAATATAGGCTCGATTCTTTTTGCGCCAAAGGAAGTACAAAAAAAGATTTATAGGGATAACCCTATAATTTATAATAATAGGCGTATATGGAAACAGATAGTTAAGACTTTACATCTGGATAATCTATCTTTCAGGTTACCAATTAGGAATAACCCATTGTTTAAACCCTGAATATTAGATGCGGGGTTTAGACTCTGGGAGGATTTAGGAATTAAAAGGATAGGACACCTTTATAGAAATGGAAAATTTTTATTATTTGAAGAGTTGCAAGATATTTTTGGATTGCCTTCACAACATTTGTTTAGATATTTACAAATTAGAGATTACATTAAATGTAATACACAAGATTATAAAAATAAAGAACCAGGCTTATTAGATGGTTTGTTTAATTTACATCCAAATACGGAAAAGTTAATAGCTCATATATATAATATTATTCTAGATAAAGAGACCCCAATAACTGAAACATATCGCCAAGCATGGGAAAATGAAATTGGATTACCTATAACAAAAGAAATTTGGGAAGAAAGCTTACAGAGAATAAATCGGTGTTCTTTAAATGCTAGACATATATTAATACAATTTAAAGTACTATATAGATTACATTATTCGAAAACCAAATTAAATAGTATTTTTCCCAATCTCTCCTCTATTTGTGATAAATGTAAGAATCTAGAAGCAAACTTAATACATAGTTTTGTAACATGCCCTAAGTTGAATTATTACTGGACAGAAATTTTTAAAGTAATTTCTGAAGTTCTTAAAGTTAAACTGGACCCTGACCCAAAATTAATAATATTTGGAATTCCGGAATCAAGTTTGGTTTTGACAGTAAATCAAAGAAATTTCTTTGATTACTGTTTGATAATAGGGAAAAAAATCATATTGAAATTTTGGAAGGGAACATTATCCCCAACAATTAAAATGTGGACAGCAGAGATGCAGGAGACGTTATATTTGGAAAGAATTAGATTTGCCCTATTGGACAGGTATAATTCTTTTGAACTGATATGGTCTCCATATATACAGTATCTAGAGAAGTAGCTGTTCTTGGCATCACGGCTCGACGGGCACCCTACGGAATCCGATGAGAATAACTTATTTACATATGGGATTAATGCGCATGTCCCCATTGATATTATTGTTTGAAATAATTTCATGTATAATGTACTTAGTTGTTTTTGATTTATATATATATAATATATATATATATTTTAAATTTGTATTTGTAGATTGTTTTCTATTTCTATCTTTTTTTTTCTTTTCCTCTTTATTATATATCTTTTTCTATCTTTATTTCCAAAAAAACAGACGATATTAATTATCGATGTGCTATTTGTAGAAATTTTGAATTAAGATGATAGTTTTAAATGTGTGTTATACATTGTAAACTGGTTACTTCAAATAAAAAAATATTAAAAAAAAAAAAAAAAAAATGTGTTTTGTGTGTTCCGTTGCTTTTTATTTGTATGACTGACTTGGCGAATGAAATTCCTCACATGTTGCAAAACATACTTGGCTAATAAAGTGTTATTGCGATTGTGATTGTGATTGTGAAGGTTTCATCGACATAATGATCAGTATCGCGCATTCACCTACTTGAATAATTCTGGTTGAGGGAGGAATGCCAGACAAGGTGAAGGATGCTCCCTTTCCCGTTTATTTGGATGTTGCACTAGAATCCTTGGCACCTTTGTGCCAAATATCTGAGGAAAGATGTGCTGTCCCTAGAGAGGGTCCAGAGGCGGTTTATGATCCCTGGGATGATTATATGAGGAGCGTTTGATGGTTTCGGGCTTACACCTGCTGGACTTTGGAAGGACGAATCTGGATCTCGTTGAAACCCATCGAATGATGGATGGAGTGGATGTGTAGAGGATGTTTTCAGTAATGGGACAGTCGAGGACCAGAGAGTAGAGCCTCAGATTAAAAGGACGTGCCTTTGGAATAAAAATGAGGAGGAGCATCTTTAGCCAGAGGTGGTGAATCTGTGGGATTTATTGACAAGATGGCTGTGGGGATTGATCGATTTTTGATTAGGATGGCTGCCAAAGCTTATGGGGGAGAATGGGGCTGAAAGAAAAGTAGATCAGCCATGATTGAATGGCGGAGCAGACTCAGTGGGCCAAATGTTCTAATTCTGTCCTATGTTTCATCGTCTTAAAACACTGGACCAAGGAATTTTTCATTTTGAGTACAAAAAACAAATCTGACTGTACATCCACTATTAGCATTTTGGCAAAATGTACAAATGACTCTCGAGAAGAGGCATCTGAACATGGCCAACGTTTTGCACCAGAGCCAATCTTGTGGCACCAATATTATGAATGTTTTGGAATGGGCAAAGTGCATTTATTGAGAGGTTGTATTAAATGGTGTGTTACAGCCGATGACTAAATGTACAGTGCTGAATAAAGATGGGATTGAGAGGGCCAAAATAGTTCCTTCATATAATCCAGGTTTGACGGACTAACGGCCTATTTATGTGTATGAAGGAACTGCAGATGCTGGTTTAAACCAAAAGTAGACACAAAATGCTGGAGTAACTCAGTGGGGCAGGCAGCATCTCCAGAGAAAAGGAATAGGTGACGTTTTGGGTCGAGACCCTTATGATGTGTCAGCATGTGTCAGCATGTTACTGACCATTGAGGAAACTCAGCCAGTCAACTTTCCTTACCCAATGAGTGCACAAATTCCACTTCTAACGCATTTTCCAAATGGCAGCAAAGACTGGAATCCTTCAATCATTGGTGTGTTTGCTAGTCTGATTTAACACTTGCCCACTGCATATAACGTGATAATGTTGCCTTTTGTGTTACTTGAATATGCGTTAAACAGCCTAGAGTCAAATGGGCATTATCCTTGGATTAATTTCATAAATACTACTGAAAATTAAAATGTTGTTCTTTGGAAATTAAATCTGCTGTCCTTGCTCAAAATTCACCAGCGTAGTTGACTCTTGACTATATCCTTGTTTCAAGGCCAAATAGGGATGGACAATAAATGTTGGAAATGTCAATGGCTCCCCACCCTGCAACTGAATAAATAAAAACTGTGCACAGTTTGCTTACTTTGCTCCCACTGTGTTTTGCAGGTGATCCTGATTCTCACCAAGTTGTTCCATTCAGATATGGGAAAAGTTTTGGAAAGTTCTTTATGGAGGTGAGCTACGTTTTTTATTTCATGTTGAAATGCCAACAAACATACGCACGGGTGAGGATAGGAAAAGAACAAGGAATGATCGAGAGGGCAGGCGGTCTGGAGCCCGGCTTGGTCTCTTTAATATTGATTATTAGTTCTTTTGTGTTGATTTATACAACAAATTATGCAGAGGATAAAAGGGTTTAAGTTTGATGATTGTCGTTTGACTATCGTGCCGATTCAATGCAGGACTTCTGAACACAATATTTTTATTGAGTTTAGTTTCAAGTTGAAAATCAGCAGATCCAGTCACTGTGAAGTCTTATGATTCACTCTGCCTGCATTTAATTATTGACCAAAGGTTTTTCTTGAGGCACTGAATTTAACACATGGTTACCAGTGACTGGATTATTACTGCCTTCAATCTCATGTGGAAACTACTCCCTGTTGCTATTTCTTTTTAGTTTGTGATCAGATTTCAAAGAGGATGAGGAATTAACATTTTACATAATGCTAATACATAATGTGTTCCATTCACTTCAATTGTAAGTGCTCTTTCTACAGCCAAATTTCGCCCTAAAGTACATTTCTAAACTCCATTAGAAGGAATTGACTTGAAAGCACTTGCATGTATATAGCTTCCTTAAACAATCTCCTGACATCCTAAAGGCCTTTGCAACCCATAGACACAGAGCTATAGAGTGATACAGTGTGAAAACAGGCCCTTCGGCCCACCTTGCCCACACCGGCCATCATGTCCCAGCTGCGGTAGTCCCACCTGCCTGCGTTTGGTCCATATCCCCCCAAACCTGTCCCATCCATGTACCTGTCTAACTGTTTCTCAAACGTTGGGATAGTCCCAGCCTCAACCGCCTCCTCTGGCAGCTTGTTCCATGCAACCACCACCCTTTGTGTGAAAAAGTTACCCCTCAGATTCCTATTAAATCTTTTCCCCTTCACCTTGAACCTATCTGGTTCTCGATTCACCTACTCTGGGCAAGAGACTCTGTGCATCTACCCAAACTATTCCTCTCATGATTTTATACACAACCAAAGGTGTTTACATTTAAAAGTTCAAGAAAAATATTGGCCAAGCTGCACATGCTGTTATCATCAAACACAAGTATGATATTGGTCAAATTTTTATTGATGTTAGTGGAGAGATAAGTATTGGCTGGAACTTCATGGAGAATACTCCTGTAATCATCAAATATTATCATGGGATGGGATGTATTGCACCAGATTGAGAGAGCAGGCAGGGTCTGGATTTAAACATCTGATCAGGAAACACAACAGCAGTTTATTCCTATGCGCCTCTGTGCTGTAATCTCTGGAGTGGAGTTTGAACCAAAAATATAGTACACAGTAAAGTACAGGTAAAGAATGGCTGTTCACATTATGGAAATTCACCCAGAATTTCTTTATGGAGGTGAGCTTCCTTTTTTTAGTTCACGTAGAAATGCACAATTCATAATTCACAAATCACTCCCCAAAAATTTGAGATGCAGATTAAAATTTGGCTTCAAGGAATGTATGTGGAAAACGATAAACATAAAATAAATTTTGATAATTATAATATTAAATTAAAATATAATCCAATTTCTTTTTCAGCTCGTTTTTCAAATGACACGACTTTACGTCATGGAAAATAGAGATACTGACAGTTTTCTCCCCATCCCCCCCCCCCCCCCCCCCCTTACATAACACACGTCAGTTACCTGTACAGCACTGACAGAGAGGTCCATTGATACACAATATCTTTACCCACCGTGAAGCCAATTTAAACTAATCCCTGATAGACACAAAAAGCTGAAGAAGGGTCTCGATCCGAAATGTCCCCCATTCCTTCTCTGCAGTGATGCTGCCGGTCCCGCTGAGATGACTCCAGATTTGTGTGTCTATCTTCGGTTTAAACATCATCGGCAGTTCCTTCCTACACATAAACTAACCCCTGGACCTTCTGAGTTGAAGGGACGTGTGGTTCCACTGACACGCCAATACACCTTCAAAACAACTTACTGCTTCTCCGCAACCATGTGAAACTGTGTTTTCACTCGATACCTCCAACCTAAACAATTCAAGTCAGAGAATATACTGACATGACTGCACAATTTAACGTGTGCCTGTGGTCCCGCTAATGCTTCATTGCTAGTGCATTGTTAACCGGTGGAATCAGCCTTCTCCACCCACCGCCCCTTTCCTCCAGCATCCAGTGACTCGGGACGAAATCACCCGCAGAGCACCATTCTGGTATTACAGAGCTGCCACAGGAATGGGGGGGAAACCAATAAAGGCCTGTAAGTTTAAAACTTGCACACCAAGGGTGTGTCCGTGCAGAAAGAGTGTGACTCTCCACTTGCATTAAAAAACTAACAATGCCTTTATCTCTAGAATGCCATGTGAAATGCATGTCTGAAAAGATGAGAGTTCTTATCCTGGGTCACCAAAGTAGCCTTCATACTGTTGGTACCAAACAGTATGAAGGCTAAGGCCTTGCCTTGATGCCAACATTGTCCCAGGCCTTGGTACCAAAATTGTGGTGCTAAAGAGACATGAGATCTGAAAACATGTGTGGTCCTCGATGGTACATGCATCCTGATGCAATCTGTTTTTTTTGTGCTCACAAGCATGTGTGGGGTTGTGGCGTTGCAGCAGTGTGGTGGAGTGGTCAAAATCATTGAGGCATTTGACAAAAGAAGGATTGTAGAATCAAAGGTATTGGGTTGGTCTCCTGGGTCATTTCCAAATGTAACAATTCTATGAATGTCAATGTCATGTTACATCTCCAAATATGTTCAAAGAATATGAATCTTATTGAAATCCGTGCATTAATTTTGTTTGCAACATGGTGCACACCAACTTACCACTTCAAGGCGTTTAATTTTAGATAAGAAAATGACCGGACTTTCTGTACCTTCCTACAGCTAGTTCAGGGTAGATTAAAGCAAGTGCAAAGAGGTGGAATAAGAAACGCAAATAGGTGTTTGTTTTTCCACTGATGGATATCCTTTCAAAACATTGCTGCCACTAACCACAAGCGGCACGGTGGCGCAGCAGCAGAGTTGCTGCCTTACTGAGCTTACCGCGCCAGAGACCCGGGTTCGATCCTGACCACGGGTGCTGTCTGTACGGAGTTAGCACATTCTCCCCGTGGCCACAAGGGTTTTCTCAGAGACATCCGGTTTCCTCCCATATTCCAAAGACGTACAGGGTTTGTAGGTTAATTGGCTTGCTATAAATGTAAAATTGTCCCGAGTGTGTGTAGGATAGTGTTAATGTGCGGGGATCGCTGGTTGGTGCGAACACGGTGTGCCGAAGGGCCTGTTTCCAAGCTGTAGAGATACAGCGCGGAAACAGGCCCTTCGGCCCACTGATTCGGCACCGACCAGCGATCCCCGCACATTAACACTATCCCACACACACCTGGCACTATGTACAATTATACAAAGCCCATTAACGTACAAACCTGTACATCTTTGGAGTGCGGGAAGAAACCGGAGATCCTAGAGAAAACCCGTGCAGGCCACGGGGAGAACGTACAAACTCTGTACAGACAGCACCCGTAGTCGGGATTGAACCCTGATCCCTGGCACTGTAATGCCCCTGCCCCACTTAGGCAATTGTTTAGGCGACTACAGGTGACTAGGCTGTTGCCACATGATCGCGGGGTGACGCCTGTATAGTCATGAGCTGCCTCCGCAAGTCGCCCAAGAGTCGTAGCGTTTTTCTTGTTGGTGCTGGATTCTGAAATGTTCAAAACTTTTCGGCGGCTGTGGGCTTGAAGCCAATCAGCGTAGCTTGTCTTCTCCTGACGTAGGTGCTGTCGCAGGTTGTCGCCATGATGACGTAGGTTGACAATATACAATAGGTGCAGGAGTAGGCCATTCGGCCCTTCGACGTAGGTTGCCGCCGGTGCTGACATTGGTGAATTCCATTGGCGACTTTCCGCGTCAATCGGCGACAGGTACCGGCGACTGAATTGTCTTAGCTTGTCGCGGACGTATGTTGTCGTAGGTGTGGTCGTGGGTGGACGTCCTAACGGGTCGCCGGTTGTCGGTAGATTGCCACAGCTTGACGTCGACTGGGTGTTAGGTTGTCGTAAGGGGGGGGTTCAGTCGCAGGTTTTTCGGAGACCTGCTACGACAATGACAGCCGCCGGCAGTCGCTGAAAAAGTGGGACAGGCCCATAAGGCAGCAAATCTACCTCTGCGCCACCGTGCCACCTTGTTATCTGGTGAAGGAAATGTATTCAATGTTCTGATGCATCAGCTGGGGTGTTTTGGAATTGGCACAGATGCGGTGGGGAAGCAACAAATTGGTTGTTGGCATTTGCGGCAAAAAACAATTGTAACTGAAGCCCAAATTGCATTTGAGAAAAATAAAATCACCTTTGAAAGTTGCTAAATTATTAAAAATACACTAGTTTCACTGACCATCTGAAGGGGAAGGAACGAGCTACCCATTAATGTTCAAAGCTGTGTTGCTGGCTTGCTGTGTGATGCCTCTTGAATTGGTCTGGCAAGCCACTGCAGTTGCAAAAGCAACACTAGCAATGGACAACAAATGCTTTGCTTGCAGCTATAAAATAAGTTTTTAAAAAAACCACAGCAACAGGAAATGCAATTAAATTGAGCAATTTTCCAGTCATATTCCCTTTGTACTAGTTATGTTTTGAGCAAACAAAAGCAAATTCAAAATGCTAATGTCAACATTACAATGCTGATCATTTCTTGAAATGTGCAGCATATTGTACACTGCCCTATTCTAATTGCATCCAGGATTCATTTTACCGGGATATAAATCATTTCTGATCGAAACATTTCCGTGCAAATATGTATCAGCCCCAAAGTGCTCACTGGGAGGAGGGTTTAATCAGAAGCTTATCCCAGTGGAGTTGTTGCAGCAGCTTTACTAGACATCCGTGCACGGCTCAGCAAGTAGAATCCCGGAACGTGCTTGTCTGTAATATTCCATTGCAGACAATCCTTGCACTGGATCTTGAGCAACGGATAGAACAAAAGCGTAGGAAGGAACTGCAGGTGCTGGTTAAAACCGAAGATGGACACAAAATGCTGCTGGGTCAAATGCCGCGTTTCACTGAGCTGCTCTTTACGCCGTTACAGGTGCTCCTCAACTTACGATGGGGTTACGGTCCCGATAAACCCACCGTAAATCGAAAATAGCGTGAGTCGAAAATTTATCTAATACACCTTCCTCTCCTTCTTCTCACCAGAGGCAGGAGACACAGATGGGCGTTTTGTAGACATGATGCGATGCCAAAACACAAAACACAATACACTGTATCCCCAAAAAAACGCTGACAACACAGTACACTGTAGAGCAGGAGTCGGCAACCTTGTTCTGCATAGGGGCCGGGACGCATGTCTGTGGGCGGATGGCGGGCCACATCTATATCACGTGTACACATGGATCCCGCCCCAGATGGCAGGCATCGAATCACGTGTTCACAGAAGGTAGACAAAAATGCTGGAGAAACTCAGAGGGTGAGGCAGCCTCGTGCAATCCTTGCATGTCCCACCCGCTGAGTTTCTCCAGCATTTTTGTCCACCTTTGATTTTTCCAGCATCTGCAGTTCTTTCTTAAACGTGTTCTCAGAAGGTGCGTGGCTGTGCCGGGGTCTTTACGCAGGATGCGGTACAGCCAGAGCTCGGCACTCGGCCGCGCCTGGCGTGCCGTGAGATTACGGGGAAAAATATCCGCCTGTAAGCCGGATGATTTTGGGTTACGGGCCGCATCCGGCCCGGGGGCCGTGGGTTGCCGACCCCTGCTGTAGAGTATCGGTTGTTTACTCTCGTGATGGCGTGGCTGACTGGGAGCTGCGGCTCCCTGCCGTTGCCCAGCGGCACGAGAGAGTATCCTACCGCATATCGCTAGCCCGGGAATAGATCAAAATTCAAAAGTACGGTTTCCACTGAATGTGTATCACTTTTGCACCATCATAAAGTCGAAATATCGTAAGTCGAGGCCTCGTAAGGCATCTGTATTGGTGTTTATACATTCCTTGCGATGGCTTGGAGACCACGATCCAGTATTAAACACAGTAGCTGTGCAGGATGACCTCAACAAACACCACTGCATCTCTTTCCAAACTGTCTCTGTCGATGTACATTGCAGGAAGAGAAGGATGACTGTCTTGCCCACAGTGTTGTCAGCTGGAGCACTTAGATAGACACCTACGTTATACATATAGAACCTGACAGAAACACCTGTCTCACTGTCAGCCAAGCAAGCTGTTGGTGCCTTTGTGAAGGTTCTGTCGATGGAACATTCTGCCAAATAACTTGCAGGATATTTGTGCAGAGGTGATTCACTGTATAAACTTTACAACAGGGGAGCGGTGGTTTGATATCCAATATAATAGAATATTTAATGGCATGTGGTCAGACCCATCTTTTGCAAAAATGAGTGAAGCAATAAGGGATACCTGGTGCTTGTATAGTTAGAGTCTGCACAGCATAATGGAACCACATACAACAGCGGTTAATCAAGCTGAAGGCCGAGTTGAATGGATTTTTTGATCTAAATGTGTATTGTGTATTGCATCTGTGCAAACATAATTCATTTCTGATTTCCAATGAAGTGGGTGATGGTTCAGGTGATTGCTAAGTGCCAGTAAGGCATGTGCAACACATTGACCACCTACTAATTCTTTGCATTGTAATTTAAGATTGACCTTCCAATGAAAATACTGATGATGTGCGTCATCACTGCACCCATCACTTTTGCACCAGAAACCGCTTAAGGCAAAGGTTGCCTCATTAATGTCAGCTATTAAGTATTTTTTTAAATGTGATGGATTCATGGTGATTTATTCAGATTTAATATTTCAAGATGACTGAAAATATTAATGATGTAAGTTTAAGTCAATAGAAGAGAACAAAAGAAAAATGATTTTTGAGCAATTCAGAGTTTATACTTTAATCTTCTAAAATCCCGGATGAGTCCTCTGCCCTTGAGAGTTTGATTCTCATTCTGCTATACTGTGGTTTCACTCCATGTCTCCATCCACCTTCTCAGGGAACAGTATAGAACATGGTGCAACAGTTGAGAAAACAGGGTCACATTGCAGATATCAAAGGCTTCTAGACCTAGTGGCTAAAGACACCTTCTGGAGGCGCCGCTGCGGCAGACGCTTCCACGAGGTGAAGTTGAGAATCAGAGGCCGGAGCCTCATGGGTCAGAGGCGGAGCCTCGCGGGTTGTCGAAGCCCGCGGCCAACAGCCCCCACGTCTGGGGCCTGGGTTGGTGCCAAGCAGGTGTCCGGAGAGGACCCGGCGGCGATAGTGGAGAGGTCGGGGGGGTGGTCGGCGATGACGCTGACCGATGGATGACGACGGAACATGTGGAGTGAGGACGTCGCTGCCCAGGGAGGAACAAGGGAGGACCCGGCATGGGGGGGAACGCCATGAGGGAGGGGAAGAACCAAGAGGGACCGGGCGCGGGGGGAATTTTGTAACTTTGTCAGCGCCCTTTATGTGACGACTATTTGCATACCTTGGGTCTGGAAGCAAAGAATTTCACTGTGACTTGTCACATGTGACAATAGAGTATTCAATTCATTTCAATTCAATAATGTTTCTTTGGTTACACCTGGATGAGATAACTGCGATAAGATCAGTGGAACCACATGCAGTAACTCTGAAGTAACTCTGTGTATGGTGTGGAACATGACATCGAATATAATGCTGGTAAGTGTGCTGTTATGATCTGTAGAACCAAAGAGGATAAATGTCTAAAATTTCCTGATTTTAAATTGTGTGACAATAATCCTAGTGTCTGTACTAAGGTAAAATATCTTGGGCATTTTATTACAGAACAAATGACAAATGATGAGGATATTTATAGGCAACGACGTATGCTGTATGTACAGGCAAATATTCTCTTGCGTAAGTTTGGTGCGTGTGCAGATGTGGTGAAGATGTCTCTGTTGGAGCATATTGCACACCACTCTATACTGCGCACCTGTGGTAAAACTACAGAAAGACAAGTTTACAGAGACTAAAGGTGGCCTATAATGATGCCATGAGAATACTACTAAGGAAACCTAGATGGTGTATGGCTAGTGAAATGTTTGTGGCTGCAGGAGTCAGTACTTAGAAGCTGTCCTAAGAAATCTTATGTATAAATTCATTTGCAGGATTAATGACTCTGAAAATCTAATTATTTTGGCCTTATCAAACATAAGGTTTCGCGCTACATGCTACCAATCGTGGAGACACTGGTATCGCTGTCTCGTTGTAGGACACTGATCTTTCTTTTTATTCTGGTTTTTAAATAATGTATTGTGTTTTTGTATATAATTTATGATGCTCATATAAATAATTTGCTTAGCTTTTATATGTATTTTATGGTGTTTTTAAATGCAATGTATTTTATGTAATGTCATCTCTTGTTTGGACCTTGAGTCTGAAATAAAGTTTAATAAAAATAATAATAAGGTCTTGTTTTGAGATATCCGGTCCCACGTCAAATTATCTCAGTTGGCACATGGTGCCAAACAGGAGGCCACAACCCAACCCAAGACTCATCATTTAAGCACCTCTTCTCATTCACTGCTAATAGAACTGATTGAACATTCTACACAATGCAAGTTCCAAGCAATTGATATCTAAAATGGCAGGCAGTCAAATGACTCCAACTGGTCCGAAATAAAAGCTTCCAATGATTAAGGTATTGAACTTGCTATTGAGGGAGTGCAGCGTAGGTTAACAAGGTTAATTCCCGGGATGGCGGGACTGCCATATGCTGAGAGAATGGAGCGGCTAGGCTTGTATAACACTAGAATTTAGAAGGATGAGAGGATATCTCATTGAAACATGTAAGATTATTAAGGGTTTGGACACACTAGAGGCAGGAAACATATTCCCGATGTTGGGGGAGTCCAGAGCCAGGAGCCACACAGTTTAAGAATAAGCGGTAAGCCATTTAGAATGGAGATGAGGAAACACTTTTTCACACAGAGAGTTGTGAATCTGGGGAATTCTCTGCCTCAGAGGGTGGTGGAGGCCAGTTTTCTGGATACTTTCAAGAGAGAGCTAGATAGGGCTCTTAAAGATAGTGGAGTCAGGGGATATGGGGAGAAGGCACGAACCGGGTACTCATTGGGGATGATCAGCCATGATCACATTGAATGCGGTGCTGGCTCGAAGGGCCGAATGGCCTACTCCTGCACCTATTGTCTATTGACCTGACTGATAATTAAAAATTGTAAAATTTAATCTAATTCATTATCATAACCATTTGCACAGAGTCCATCGAGATTAACCTCGTGTATTTGATGTCTGCTGAACTCTCGCTTCATATCTGTTTAGGTTTATAGTATTTTAGTTTCCTTAAAGCAAATGATAAAAGCAAGTGAGTGTGGGTGTGTTTATCCTTCACCCATGGGTGTTTCAGTCAATTTTTCCCCCCTTCATATGCAAGGTCGACAAACAGTTCATTTTCCCCGTGGCCTCTGCCGTTGGGAAACCCTGGGAAATCTTCAGGAAAAATAATAAAATGCCATCAGGGGGCAGGTTGATGTTCCAATTGAGCAGCAGATTTATGTTCTTGGTAGACTCGGGCATACAACTCATTAACTGCTTGCAATTGTAAAGGAGCGGAGGGGCTGCATGTGGGCCCACAGCTGCTGTCCATGAAGTGAGAGATGCAGGACATCAGTAGATATCCCGCTACAGTGAAACTCTATTAATCCCTTATCCGATTGTTCTGTAATCCTGATAAATTGGTATCTGGCTCACCAGGTATTGTTTCCTCTGCACATGTTAAAACACCTCAGCACACAGTCCATTTAAACTTGAAGAAGGGTCTCGACCTAAAACGTCGCCCATCTCCTTCGCTCCTTAGATGCTGCTGCACCCGCTGAGTTTCTCCAGCTTTTTGTGTAACCCCCCATTTAAACTTGGGTCTGCTGTCGGGTTTGCCAAGTTTCTCACTCCCAAATAAGGGACTAAAGGTCAAAATAAGGGAAAAATTCCCGACGGCAATTTGTTGACTGACTCGGCCGTGGCTGGGTGAATGATGAGTTGGCCCGGGTGCTGGACTGCACACAAAGCCCAGCCGGCGGGCCAGCTGGGGAGTTCTGGCCGGTGTGACGTCGCGAGCAAAGTCCGGCGCCCCATCCAACTCGTGAACCGATGATCGGCCGTGAGATGGAGGGGTGGTGGTGTCGGTGGTAAGCGATGGTCCGAAGGTCGGACAGGTGGCCGGACTGCTGACCGACGGGGCCACGGGCGAGGCGCTGCTGCTGCTGCACTCCACGGGCTGCACTACGTCGGGACGGGTGAGGCGGGGCCGGACGCGGCGCTCCGACCCGACAGTCCCCTCGACCCGAGCAGTAGCAGTCAAATACGGGACAAGGGCGGTCCCGTACGGGATGAACCAATGGAGACCAATATACGGGATGCCCCGGCTAATACGGGACAGTTGGCAACCCTACCTGTGGGGTTTATTTAAAGTCTAGGGTCAGGCATGTGATTGATTGGAACTGCACATTGATGTCAACTGAGTTTAATAAGAGTCCCGCTGGTAGTATTAGCTGGGGCAGTTGGCAACCCTAGTTTGCTTCAATATTTATTACACTAATATGTGGCATTTAAAAAGTGAATTAAAAATGTGTTAATTGGAATAACATTCAATAACGTGGAAATGTGTGGGAGGAGAGCAACGCCTTGAACCTGTTTAGTTGTTTAGTTTAGAAATACAGCTCAGAAGCAGGCCCTTCGGCCCACCGAGTCCGTGCCGGCCCGCACTGTAACACTATGCTGCACACACTAGCAACAATTTTTACACTTATCCCAAGCCAATTAACCTGCAAACCTGTACGTCTTGGGAGTGTGGGAGGAAACCGAAGATCTCGGAGAAAATCCGCGCAGGTCACGGGAAGAACGTACAAACTCCGTGCAGACAGCACCCGTGGTCGGGATCGAACCTGGGTCTCTGGCGCTGTGAGTGCTATACCGCCCCACATGTGCCACCCCACTGCTCACCAAACAAACACTGAGGGGACTGGGTTGGCAATCGACAGGCACCCAATCACGCCCTTATGCCTTCAACGTCTAGACCTGGATCCAAGGTGATCCTGAAGAACCCGAGCACGACAGAGTTGTCCTGTCAAAGAAAATCAGTAAAAATTGCAAATACTGGAAATCTGAATTCCGAACGGAATCTGTTGAAACCACTCAGCATCTGTGGAACCAGAGACGCAGTCAGCGCCGTTTCTCATTCCACGGAAGCTGCCTTGCTTGCTGGCCATTTCTTTTATTTCAGCAGTTTTCTCTCCTGCACAAGGACAGAGATGATACGCAGCAACTCGTATGGACTGCACTTGCATCTTTTTTCACTCGAGGTATGAACCGTACTGAGATTATGGAGCGCACAGACTTGGGTAGAAGGGCGAGGGCAGCTGGGACGGTTTATCGTGCTGTGTCGAGAGATACAGTGAAACGCAGCCTGTGCAAGGGTCTGGACCCGAAACGTCACCCATTCCTTCGCTCCAGAGTTGCTGCCTGTCCCGCTGAGTCACTCCAGCATTTTGTGCCTGTCCACAGTGACATGCTATCAAACATATATTTGACAGTCAAATCATACCACGCACAAGTGCAGTAGACCACCTCTGGAACATCACACATAGAGTTGCCATTTCCTGGCACCATCCGGCAACATCCAAGTCCGAGGAGATATGCAACCTTATATCACACCGTGGGCGGCATGGCGGCGCAGCGGTAGAGCTACTGCCTTACAGCGCCAGAGACCCAGGCTTGAGAGAGTTAGGTTTAGCTCTTCGGGCTAACGGAATCAAGGGATATGGGGAGAAAGCAGGAACGGTGCACTGATTTTGGATGATCAGTCATGATCGTATTGAAGGGCTGAATGGGCCTTCTCCTGAACCTATTTTCTATGTTTCTATGAGCCTGTCTACGGGTGCTGCCTGTATGGAGTTTTTACGTTCTCCCCGTGACCTGCGTGGGTTTTCCCCGAGATCTTCGGTTTCCTCCCTCACTCCGAAGACGTACGTAGGTTAATTGGCTTGGTATAAGTGTAAATTGTCCCTGATGTGCGTGTAGGACAGTGTTAATGTGCGGGGCTCGCTGGTCGGCGTGGACTCAGTGGGCCGAAGGTCCTGTTCCCGCACTGCATCTCTAAATTAAACTAAACCTGTGCTTTGGGGGATCTGTCCGTCACCTTAGCTCCGGGTCTTGGAAGCTTAAAATGTAACGGAATGATTCGGGTGCCAGCTGATTGTTGCTTCAGTGGCAACCTAATCCCTTCAGAGATTGACTGGTGAATGGGGTTCAGAACATCGATCTCCTCCAGCATCATGGTGCGGGATTCACCTCCCACCATGTCCTTTCACCCGTGCCCCATAACCAGGCAATCCAAGACGTCCCTGTAGCAGTCTCGACCCGTTTAGCAGTCTCGCCCCATTTAAGACGTGAGCTTTATATGAGTCATCAAGTAGCCATGATGACTACTGGGGACCAGGCAACCAGATTGTAGCCTAAAGGGCCTGCCCCACTTGGGCATCATTTGCATGTCATTTACGCGACAGGCTGGTCGTGACAGATGGGCGATGGTCGCGGGCAAATCACGCGTCATCACGCGTCAGCACAGCCGTCAGGTGCGCGTGACGTCATTAGAATACCCTGCTTCCCTATTCTGCATAATGACCATCATGGAAGATCTACAGATTTTATTGCCACAGCAACAACAGAGACTTCTGTTAGCAGCAGCTCTCGTACTGACAGATCAGCCAGGCAAGAGTACAACAAGAAAGGCCAGCACAAACCCAGGAAGGGGTCTGTGTGGACGAGGTTAGAGGTTGCATGAGGCGCGCTGACTGCGTATGGGCGCAACGCGGCGGTGCATGTTTACGGACGTTGACGCACGGTGACGTAACCATGCGTCGCCAAAGCGTGCGACGCCAATTTGTCGGCGTGCGTGAGCGATACATCATGCATGTGGCGCGCGAGCATTTCAGTACACTACGAAATCTGGAGTGCCTCGCTCCACTACATGCAATTCCGCGCCTCACCATGCGCCATACGCGCATCACCCACGCGCCCCCGGCGCGTCGACCAATTTTCTACGTGGCGTGTAAATGAGGCGCAAATGACGGCCAAGTGGGACAGGCCTTTAATGAGGAGCACTCACTGCGTGAAATCCAGCTACAAAATGTGGTTCTCTCCACTGTCTGACCTACTGAGTTTTTTTTGCAACATCTTCTGTTATATTTTCAGGTTTCCAGCATTGCTGTTTTTTGCTTTTTGAAGGCTCAAGAAATCTGAATTCTACAGACATATATTCTGATTTGCCTTTTATGCATGAGTTAATTTTGCTTTGCTGTAATTTGTTTTCCGGACACACAGTTCAGTGTTTTCATTTGGCGAGTACCATTCTCCCTAATGATAATCGCTATGGAGTGACGTCAGCTGGAGCCACTGCAATACCCTGTATTGCCCCAAGTGAAATGGTCACCGATGCCATGCTCGTCATTAAGTCATGAGGTCATAAGTGATAGGAGTAGAATTAGGCCATTCGGCCCGTCAAGTCTACTGCGCCATTCAATCATGGCTGATCTATCTCTCCCTCCTAACCCCATTCTCCTGCCTTTGCCCCATAACCTCTGACACCCGTACTAATCATAAATCTATCTATCTCTGCATTAAATATATCCACTGACTTGGCCTCCACAATCTTCTGTGGCAAAGAATTCCACAGATTCACCATGCTTTGACTGAAGAGGTTTCTCCTCATCTCCTTCCTAAAAGAACGTCCTTTAATTCTACGACTATGACCTCTTGTCCTAGACTCTCCCACTAGTAGAAATATCCTCTTCACATCCACTCTATCCAAGCCTTTCACTATCTTCTGTACGTTTCAATGAGGTCTCCGCTCATTCTTCTAAACTCCAGCGAGTACAGGCCCAGTGCTAACAAACGCTCATCATAGGTTAATCTACTAATTCCTGTAAACCTCCTCTGAACCCTCTCCAGAGCCAGCACATCCTTCCTCAGATACGGTGCCCACAATTGCTCACAGTGCTCCAAATGTGGCCTGACCAGCGCCTTATAGAGCCTCAGCTCTATAACTTAACTTAATTGCCACTAGAGTGATGCTTCTCCATTAAAACTAATTGTCTTGTGTGGCTCAGGCTGGCCTGAGAGTTCTAGTCTCTATACACTCAGCTCCTGTTAGTTTGAAGTGAACATTTGTGTCTGCCTTAATATCATAACGGACACTAAATTTCCCTTCCAGATGTGAGAAGTACTATCCATGGCTGGGGGTAATTCTGTTCTTTTAACGTTTGAAGGGTTCAATAGTGCTTTTATTCTCACTTGTATGAATGCACAGTGAAATTAGTTTCTTACATACAGTCCAGTAAAGTATTGTCATAGCCAAGTACAATCCCCAATTAGCAAAGTGTACAGAAATAGTCTCCTGAGCCCGTATGCAAAAGACGCCAGGGGTTGGCGCCATTTTCAAAGTCCAGTCGCATTCTAGGTGTTCCGAGCGTTGCCCGATCCAGGAAAGCTCCAGGTTTCTGCAGGTCCTCCGGCCTTCACCTTCTTTGCATCGTGTGGCTCCTGCGGCGAACCGGCGTCCCTCTCCTCACTCGTCCGCCTTTGTGTTCCGGGGGCGCCTCCCACGGCCAGCCCTGAAGGCGCACTAGGCCAGGCCACCATCCCTCTCCTACCGACCGGCCTTGCCACCGACGCCTGCCACGTCCAGCATCCTCGTCACTGGTCTCTCCATCCTTCCAGCCTTCACGGACCTCACGGAACGAGCAGGGGCTCCCTGCAGCCTGTGGCTTTTTTTTAGTTTAGAGGTACAGCACGGATACAGGCCCTTCGGCCCACCGGGTCAACACCGACCAGTGATCCCCGCACATTAACACTACCCTACACACACTAGGGACAATTTACACTTATACCAAGGATACAATCCCAAGCCAATTAACCTACAGACCTGTACGTCTTTGGAGTGTGGGAGGAAACCGAAAATTTCGGATAAAACCCGCGCAGGTCACGGGGAGAATATAAAACTCCGTACTGATAGCACCTGTAGTTGGTATTGAACCCGGGCCTCTGGCGCTGCAAGCACTGTAAGGCAACAATCGCTGCGCCACTGTGCCACCCACATTTAAGAATATAATGAAAATTGAGCTCCTAAAACAAATTGCTGTGGGACATCACACTCTGCTTCCAGTCTATTAGAAAACCAGAACTATATCTGCTCACTTTTACCTGCTCCTCAAACAGCTGCCAGGACAATAATCTGTCTTCAATTCTGTGAACTTCGACGTCGGCGATAAGCTTCTTATCAGGGATTTCTTTAAATACCTCTGCAAGCCCATGTAGATAACATCTCCAGACAATCTCCTCTTTGCTAATTTAGTCTCCTCTTGAAATAATTCAATTCATCAGGCGCAATCTTCACTTGAAATTAAACAAATGAAGATGCTGGACACAAAATGCTGGAGTAACTCAGCGGGGCAGGCCTCATCCCTGGAGAGAAGGAATGGGTCACGTTTCAGGTCGAGACCGTTCTTCAGATTGAGAGTCTTGGGAGAGAGAAACTGGAGATAAGGAAGTGTAAGGTGTGAAAACGACACATCAAAAGAGAAGAGATCACGGAAAATGCAGAATGTATCATTGTTAGCGAGGGTGAAGGTGACACCAAAGCATGCGGGGATAAAATCCAATCAGGAGACAGTCAGACTGGTCGGAGAACTGGGAAGGGGGAGGGGTGGAACTGGAGGGAAAGCAAGGGCTACTACTTCTTGTGTTAAAGAAGGAACTGCAGATGCTGGAGAATCGAGGGTTACACAAAAAGCTGGAGAAACTCAGCGGGTGCAGCAGCATCTAAGGGGCGAAGGAGATAGGCGACGTTTCGGGTCAAGACCCTTCTTCAGACTGATCAGGGATCAGGGAAACGAGAGATATAAACAGTGATATGGAGAGATAAAGAACAATGAATGGAAGATATGCAAAAAAGTATTGATGATAAGGGAAACAGGCCATTGTAAGCTGTTTGTGGTGTGAAAATGAGAAGCTAGTGCGACTGGGGAGGGGGGGGGGAGATGGAGAAGGAATGTCAGGGCTCGAGGGCTGAGGGAGAGGTGGGGAGGGGTGGGGGCAGTCTGGGTTAACAGAATTGAGAAAATTCAATGTTTAAGCCCAGAGGATGCAGACTCCCCAAGCGGAATATGAGGTGCTGTTCCTCCAACTTGCGGTGTTGCTCACTCTGGCCGTGGAGGAGGCCCAGGACCGAGAGGTCGGATACGGAATGTGAGGTGGAGTTGAAGTGCTGAGCCACTGGGAGGTTGGGTTGGTTATTGCGGACCGAGCGGAGGTGTTCGGCGAAACGATCGCCCAGCCTCCGCTTGGTCTCACCGATGTAGATCAGCTGGCATCTGGAGCAACGGATGCAGTAGATGAGGTTGGAGGAGGTGCAGGTGAACCTTCGTTATACTACTTCTTCTTCTTGCGTTTGAGGCAGCAGAGGTTATATAACGGTCTCCAGGCGCTGCAGCCAGTTCAATGTGCTGTTGTCGAGGGCCGTGAGGTCTCCCCCTCCATCGGAAACGCCGTGCTGCGCTGTTTGCAGGTCTGCCCCACACACGCAGGCTGCCCAGCGATGCATGTCGGCGTTGAACCGGCCGCCCCCTGCACGGAGCCGGTTCAGGGCGACCCACTATTTGCAGGGCAGGTCGGAGCTGGGTGGGGCTGTGGTGTTCGGTGTAACAGTGAATTGAGGAGGTCGTGAAGTCTGTTCCCTGCTGGTTCTCCAAGCTCCTAGTGTGTTGAAACCGGAGCCACAGAGGGTCGCTGCGTGACGGGAGAAGAGGCGACGAGATGACAGGCGGGGCAGTCCCAGTTGCTGTTAGTCCTGGGCGAGGTGGTGCAGAGGATCTTTGGTGTCCGATGGGGCCTTGCACACCAGCCTATGGGTGAAGTACTCTCTGCGAAGCTTGGCGGGTGCGATACCTGCAAGCAGCAGCAGAAGTTACTTGAAGTTAGAGAAGTCAATGTTCATACCACTGGGGTGTAAGTTGCCCGAGCGACATATGAGGTGCTGTTCCTCCAATTTGCGCTGGGCTGCACTCTGACCATGGAGGAGGCCCAGGACAGAAAGGTCAGTGTGGGAATGGGAGGGGGATTTCAAATGTTTACAAACCGGGAGATCTGGTAGGTTTAGGCGGACTGAGCGGAGGTGTTCAGCGAAACGATTGTCGAGCCTGCGCTTTGTCGCGCCGATATATAGGAATCCACACCTTCCCCTCGGCTGACATTGGTCCAGTTTACATTTTCCTTCATCCTCGTCCCCTTTGATGACTCGTTGTGTTACTCCAGCATTTTGTGTCCATCTTAGGTGTAAGCCAGCACCTGCAGTTCCTTCCCACGCAGAAAGGTCAGTGTTGGAATGGGAGGGGGAGTTAAAGTGTTTCGCAATGGGGAGCTCATGGTAGCTTAGGTGGACTTGGGAATTAATTGAAATTGTTGAATGCCAAAGGCTACAAAGTAGAAGATGAGGTGCTGTTCCTCGAGCCTCTATCAGTCGTTATTGAATAGTGTAGAACACCATTGACAGATAGGCCAGAGTGGGAGGGGAATGTAGAATTAAAGTGACAGGCAACTGGACGCGCTGTGTTGTTGCTTTAAATTGTTCAAAGCTGCTCTGTAAAGCAGTCACCTCATCTGCATTTAGTCTTAGTCATAGTCATAGAGTGATACAGTGTGGAAACAGGCCCTTCGGCCCAACTTGCCCGCACCGTCCCAACTTGTCCCACCTGCCCACATTTGGTCCATATCCCTCCAAACCCGTCCTATCTATGTACCTGTCTAACTGTTTCTTAAATGTTGGGATAGTCCCAGCCTCAACTACCTCCTCTGACAGCTTGTTCCATACACCCACCTCCCTTTGTGAGAAAAAGATACCCTTCAGATTCCAACTAAATCTTTTCCCCTTCACCATAAACCTGTGTCCTCTGGTCCTCGAATCACCTAGCTGGGCAAGAGACTCTGTGCATCCAAGATAGCATAGTTAAGGGGCTGTCCCACTGTACGAGCTAATTCAAGAGCTCTCCCGAGTTTAGACAAAAATCAAACTCGTGGTAAGTACGTAGAATGTACGTAGCGGGTATGTCGGAGCTCGGGGACGTCTCTTAGCGGCTCGTAACGCTAACGGCAGGTACTCGGGAAACGCGGTAAGCTCGTGAAGACTCGTGAAGATTTTTCAACATGTTGAAAAATGTCCACGAGAGCCCCAAGTACCTACGAGCCGATATTACTGTAATTCTCCGAGTTTGAATCAGGGGAAACTCGGGAGAACTCTTGACTTGGCTCGTACAGTGGGACAGCCCCATTAGCACAGTGAGCGAACTTGTTTCCTCACTTTTCCTTTGAGCTCAAAACATTGTCAATCGCTTTTCCCACAGAAGTTTAGTTTTAGTTCAGTTTAGTTTATTGTCACGTACACCGAGGTAGAATGAAAAGCCTTTTGTTGTGTGCTCACCAGCCAGCAGAGAGAGAATACATGATTACAATCGATACATGATAAGGGAATATTGCTGAGTGTTTCCGGCATTTTCTTCATTTAACATTTCCGCCATGACTCTCACTGATCAGCTGAAAATATTCTATGTCTTTGTTCATTATGTTCTGATGTATTACCATTAGTACTTTGCTGAAACAGATGTTAGAGCAGTTAGTGTATAATTTCCTGGATTATTACTCTTAGCTTTCTTAAATAGCAGATGATCTTCACATATTTCCAACTGCCTGGGCAGTTACTCGCATACTGTGGGATTTGTAATACCATACATTATGTTAAAAAAATGGTGTGCGTATCACAGTAGAGGTTAGAACGGAAATTGAAAGTGACAACTGTGTCCAAGTGTTTTGTAAGACATGTCCACTTGCTTTTTATGACTTTGATGTTGGGTTGGGGCTTTTCACAGACCTTGTTCTTGCAGCTATTCATGCTGCAGATTGTCAAACAGCCACTACCTTCTACCTGTGTGGGAAGGAACTGCAGATGCTGGTTTGAACCAAAGGTAGACACACAATGCTGGAGTAACTCAGCGGGACAAGGCAGCATCTCTGGAGGGAAGGAATGGGCGACGTTTCACGTCGAGACCTTTCTTCAGACTCAAAAGTCAGAGACTGAAGAAGGGTCTCGACCCGAAACGTCACCCATTCCTTCTGCCCAGAGATGCTGCCTTGTCCCGATGAGTTACCCCGGCATTTTGTGACAACCTTCTACCTGTTGTTTTGAAGGTCCTGGGGCCTGGAGGTTAGAGTGGCGGAGTGGAGTAGATGTATTTACTATTCTTCCGTTGTGTGAGAACATATTGTTTACTGTACCTGTGTTAATGAGGGTGAATTTGATACCATTTAGCTTAGAGACGCAGAGATACAGCGCGGAAACAGGCCCTTCGGCCCACCGGGTCCGCGCCGACCAGCGATCCCCGCACAATATCCTTCACCCATTAGGGACAATTTTTACATTAACCAAGCCAATTAACCTACAAACCTGTACGTCTTAGGAATGTGGGAGGAAACCGAAGATCCCGGAGAAAACGCACGCAGGTCACGGGGAGAGCGTACAAACTCCGTACAGACAGCACCCGTAGTCGGGATCGAACCCGGGTCTCCGGTGCTGCATTCGCTGTAAGGCAGCAACTCTACCGCTGCGCCACTGTGACCGTCCCGAGTTACCCCGGCATTTTGTGACAACCTTCTACCCGTTGTTTGCCAGGTCCTGGGGCCTGGAAGTTAGACTGGCGGAGCGGAGTAGATGTATTTCCTATTCTTCCGATGTGTGAGAACAAATTGTTTACAGAAACCTGAGTTAATGAGGGTGAATTTGATACCGTTTATTTCCGTTGTTTTCTCCATAGGGCTCTGATTCTGTTCATCGCCTGTTAGCCTTGCCAACGCGCATCATGCAGAATTGACCACCAGTTGCTGAAATGGAGGGCTAATTGCGCAGTATTACCATCCCGCAAGAGAACCATGCTCACCTGCAGCAAGCACTGATTGGATTTGATGTCTCTGCTTCATTCCATTTAAATTTGTTAAACGAAGGTGGAGCAGCTGGAAGGAAACTTATTGCCAGGGTTAATGGTGTTGCAGGGGTATTTCTGATTGCTTAGTGTGCAGGAGGTTAATTCCCGGGGTGGCGGGACTTGAACTAAATAAAAATCTAGATTGAAAGTTTAGAGAATGGAGCGGCTGGGCTTGTATACTGGAATTTAGAAGGATGAGAGGGGATCTTATTGAAACATATAAGATTATTAAGGGATTGGACACGCTAGAGGCAGGAACCGTGTTCCCGATGTTGGGGGAGTCCAGAACCAGGGGCCACAGTTTAAGAATAAGGGGTAAGCCTTTTAGAACGGAGATGTGGAAAAGCTTTTTCACCCAGAGAGTTGTGAATCTTGGCCTCCTCTGCCTCAGAGCTAGTGGAGGCCAAATCTCTGGATGCTTTCAAGAGAGAGTTAGATAGAACTCTTAAAGATAGCGGAGTCAGAGGATATGGGGAGAAGGCAGGAACGGAGTACTGGGTGTGGATGATTAGCCATGATCACAGTGAATTGCGGTGCTGGCTCAAAAGGCTGAATGGCCTCCTCCTGCACCTATTGTCTATTGTCTATTGTCTATTCATACATCTGCAGAATTTCTGAGAAGTGAACTTTATTTTCTTCCCACCTGGGGTTTTAATTATCTTGTCCTATTCCAGTAATCTACCTGGTTCTCACAAACTGTGTGAATTTTGTGAACTCTGAGCGCAAGCGCACTTTGAAGAGTGCAGTTACACCAAGATCTGCAAGTAGGCAGCTATTAATGAAAGGCAAGGTTGTGCGCAGTTAGTTTAAGGCTGGGCGCTCCTGGTAATTCCTTGGATTATCTCCACTACTTTTAAAATGCTAATTATAGGTCTCAATTCCTATTTATTTGATTTATATTGGTTTCAGATTCTGGTGTTTAGATCTGTTTTTAGATTCTTGAATTAAAATTAAACCCAGTAGCTGAGGGTGGTTTGGGTATAATAAGAGTATGATTGGAATGGCTTTAACTATGAACTATAGTTAGGCTATATAACTATGAAGGCCATATAACATGTCGTTTACATAATCCACACACACACACACCCCAAATTTTGAAAGATCAATTTTAATGCTAATTTCTATTCATAACTATTTGAAACTAGTTATGTTCTTCTCAGGAGAACATGGATTAATGATGTGTCGGGTTGGGACCCTTTTCTTAGTTTGTGTCTGAAGAATGGTACCCAACCCAGAATGTCGCCTATTCGTAGTCTCCAGAGATGATGAGTTGAGAGATGAACCCACTGAGTTACTCCAGTATTTTGTCTTTTTTTGTAAACCAGCATTTGCAGTTCCTTGTTTCTGTACTCGTTCTAGTCAAAAAGGCACAACAGAGGATGTACTTCCTGCGGCAGCTGAGGAAGCACAATCTGCCACAGGCAATGATGGTCCAATTCTACATGGCCATCGTAGAGTCTGTCCTCACCTTCTCCATCATGGTCTGGTTTGGCTCAGCCACCAAGCACGACATCCGGAGGCTGCAGCGAATCGTCCGATCAGCTGAGAAGGTTATTGGCTGCAACCTTCCCTCCATTGATGAACTGTACACTGCAAGGGCCAGGAAGCGAGCGGGCAAGATCATCTCTGACCCCTCTCACCCTGGCCACAAACTCTTTGAATCACTTCCCTCTGGAAGGCGACTCTGGATTGTCAAAGCTGCCACAGCCAGACATAAAAAACAGTTTTTATCCACGAATAATTGCTCTACTAAACAGCCAAAAATCTGTAGCCTCCCTTTGATCTGGTATTTTGTTGGTTCACATGCTTGATCAATGGTGTTTTATCATTAATGTTTTATTATTACTAATGTTTAGTGTTTTCTGAATCATTCGTAACTGTCACTGTATGTCATGTTGTTACTTGTGGGTGGAGCACCAAGGCAAGTTCCTTGTATGTGAATACTTGGACAATAAACTTACTTACTTACTTACTATGTAATTTACTTCATTCTTTAGGATACATTTTGGGATGTGGTATTCGGGATCTATAATGGGCGGTCCAGTAGGGAATAAACCGATTTAGCCCAGTATACGGGATATCCCGGCTAATACAGGACAGTCGGCAACCCTAGCATGGTAGCACATCAGTTCCTTAAGGGCCTGTCCTACAAGCATGCAACTCTATGCGATGAATGCGATCAAACTAGAAGCGGGGGCCGCGCGGAGGTCGGGTGATCCCCTGTACAGGGCCGTTCCCACCAGCATGCGCCTGCATGCGGCAAGCGCGTCCAAACCGGCAGCAGGGGCCGCGCGGAGGTTGGGTGAGTGGCGCAACGCGGCGCAAAGTGAGGCAAACTTGGAGCGAAGTCTAAGGTAAGTTCGCCAGGACAGAGAGGGGCACACAGAGAGGGGCACAGAGGCACACACACGCACAGAGGGCCACGGAGCCACACACATAGAGGGTCATGGAGGCACCTAGAGATAGGTTCACGGAGGCACGATGTCGGGGCGGTGTGTAATGCGTCGAGGCGACTGCGAGCTGACAAGCCGTTGCCGCGCGGAATTTTTGAACATAGTTTTTCGGAGCCCCGCGCGATGTCGGGACGAACTCCGCACAATTCCGCACGGCTCCGGCGATCGAAGTGGGACCGGCCCCGCGATGCCGGACGGCTCAAGCGACCACGTTAGGTCGCGCTAATCGCATAGAGTTGCATGCTTGTAGGACAGGCCCTTTATGCAGTTTCTGAAAACAAGATTCACCACAAGACTGAATGTTCTTATAGATTGCCTCCTTCCTGGCTTAGGATACTGAATACCTCAATGAGATCAGCTAACTTAGTGAAGACGGAAATATTACAATATTGTATTGTGCCTTGTCTCACCAAGGCACTGGAGAACTGGGTAGAGTTTCTTGTGTCGGAAGGAACTGCAGATGCTGGTTTAAACCGAAGATAGACACAAATGTTGGAGTAACTCAGCGGGCCAGGCAACATATCTGGAGAGAAGGATGTTCCATCTCTCCAGAGATGCCCCCTGTCCCGCTGAGTTACTCCAGCATTTTGTGTCTATCTAGAGTTTCTTGTTAATTCAGAAGAGCACTCAGTATTATGACAGATGTTTCAATTTCATGATCTCGGGAACATTCCCAGTTTAGATATTACAAACCATATCAACAGAGGCTTTGGGGTCTAATTGCTGCAGAATGTCTTATCTTCTCCAGGGGGGTCTATCTAATGTTCAATTAACATATAAGTGTGATATATCACTTTTATATCTTAGCTTTACTTCCTAAAAATCTTAGTTTACTGCTATGATTGTAATCCATCTTTCTGTAGCTGATTGCAAACTATTGCGATACATTTATTCCTCATCCTTGTCATTTAGTAAACTGCTCCAAATTTATTCAGGGGTTGGCTCTAACCAGAAGCAGGTTGTCAATATAATGTGCTGCATGATACAGTGCTATTGCTCTCTCTTTCCCCAGCCCCCCCCCCCCCCACCCGCTCCCCCCATCCCCACAGGATGTTCCTCCCAGATGGCATTGCGGCCTAAAAAACATCCATCTTGAAAGACCATTTTTGATGTATTTATGTGACTATAGACAACAGACAATAGGTGCAGGAGTAGGCCATTCGGCCCTTCCAGCCAGCACCGCCATTCAATGTGATCGTGGCTGATCATCCCCAGTCAGTACCCCGTTCCTGCCTTCTCCCCATATCCCCTGACTCTGCTATCTTTAAGAGCCCTATTTAGCTCAACGTGAATTAAAAAAAGACCCAGAAAAATCTGTGCAGAAATTGTTCGGTTACCTTAAGCACGACAGACTAAGGAACACGGCTAAATATATGTCCGTTATAAATTATTGACCAAAGTGGGCAGCACGGTGGCGCAGAGGCATCAAAGGCCCGGGTTCAATCCTGACTACGGGTGCTGCCTGTACGGAGTTTGTTCTCTGTGAGACCACGTGGGGTTTCTCCAGGTGTTTTCCGGTTTCCTCGCACACTCTAAAGACATACAGTTTTGTAGGTTAATTAGCTTCAGTAAAATTGTCCTCAATGTGTAGGATACTGTTAGGTGTATGGGGATCACAGGTCGGCGAGGACTCGGGCCGAAGGGCCTGTTTCCGCACTGTATCTCTAAAGACTAGAGTCCAAATAAATTTCTTTGAAAAGAGGCTCCATAGTGACCTAGTCATTAAAAAGTAAATTAAAAAAATATATTTTCTATTTTGGTCTATTTTAAGATTTAACTAAATCATGTGTATTCATTCCATTTGTTTATGTTTCTGAGGTATTTGACTTGGCTGGTTTGAATCTGAGATCATGACATTAAGTTGCATATCCTAATACTATCAAGGAAGTGTGGACCTCCTATTACTATCAAGGAAGTGTGGATCTCCAGCCCTGCGTGCAGTTGATGCACATATCAAAGTGAATTACACTTTTAAAGGCCTTAAGGTCAGAAGTGATAGAAGCCATTCAGCCTATCAAGTCCACCCAGCTATTCAATCATGGCTGACCTATCTCTCCCTCCCAACCCCATTCTCCTGCCTTCTCCCCATAAACCCTGACATTTTTTCTGCCTTCTCCCCACAACCGCTAAAAATGGGAAATAACCCAACCCATTTGAATAAGTTGGAACTAATTTGTCTTTCATGTTAATATCTGAAGAATGACCCAGGAGCAATTATTTGTCCGAATTAAGAAGAGAATGCTGAGATTTAGTAGTGAATTTAGGGGCACTCAATGCTCTAGTTTTAGTTTAGAGATACAGTGTGGAAACAGGTCCTTCGGTCTACCGAGTCTGCGCCCGACCAGTATATTAGTTCCATCCGACACACTAGGGATAATTCACACAAGCCAGTTAACCTACAAGCCGGCGCGTATTGGAATATGGGAGGAAACCAGAGCACCTGGGGGAAAAGCAAGGTAGTTACAGGGAGAACGTGCAAACTCCGTACAGACTGCACTTGTGGTCTGGATCAAACCCGGGTCCCTGGCGCTGGAAGGCAGCTACTCTACTGCTGTGTTAAAGAAGGAACTGCAGAAGCTGGAGAATCGAGGGTTACACAAAAAGCTGGAGAAACTGAGCGGGTGCAGCAGCATCTAAGGAGCGAAGGAGATAGGCGACGTTTCGGGTCGAGACCCTTCTTCAGACTGTGTTGCTCTGAACTGCTGAATGTGGAAAAGGACTGAAAACTAAGAGCTGGGATTCGAGATGTTTATTGGCATGAAGACGGATGGACACAATCTCTGCTTCTTGTTGATGCATGTTTTTCTTGGCCCTTATGCAGATGGCCTTCAAATGAAGCCTTTCATTTAATAATGAAGGATTATGTCTGTTTGAATGCAGTGGTCTGCCTCTTTTCAGCCGACTGGTGATAACGGATCCTGTGAAGTGCTAATTCAGAAAAAGTTGACAATGTTCCCTGATCATTTCTCCTCTTGGCTAGGGGTCCATTCACAAGCACTGATTGCTGTGGCATGCTCCTTCTCAGTCTCAAAGTTACTTATTTGGAGATTTGCACTTTTCCCCTCCTTCCCCATCTAGTTTCCCAAGCTGTACGTCTGAAGAAGGTTCTCGACCCGAAACGTCACCCATTCCTTCTCTCCAGTGATGCTGCCTGCCCCGCTGAGTTACTCCAACTTTTTGTGGCTATCTTAAACCAGCATCTGCAGTTCCTCTTACAGTGCATTCAGAAAGTATTCAGCCTTATTCTACAACGGATTAAAATCTTTTTTTTTAATCATCAATCTACACACAATACCCCATAATAAAAAAGAAAAACAGGTGTTTAGAGATTTTTGCAAAGTAATTAAAATTAAATAACTGAAATATCACATCTACATAAGTATTCAGACCCTTTGCTGTGACACTCAAAATTGAGCTGAGGTGCATACTGTTTCCATTGATTATCCTTGAGATGTTTCTACAACTTGATTGGAGTCCACCAGTGGTAAATTAAATTGATTGGACATGATTTGGGAAGGCACACACCTGTCTATATAAGGTCCCACAGTTGACAGTGCATGTCAGAGCAAAAACCAAGCCATGAAGACAAAGGAATTGTGCGTAGACCTCCGAGACAGATTGTGTCGAGACACAGATCTGGGGAAGGGTATAAAACAATTTCTGCAGCATTGCAGGTCCCGAAGAGCACAGTGGCCTCCGTCATTCTTAAATGGAAGAACTTTGGAACCACCAGGACTCTTAATAGAGTTGGCCAAACTGAGCAATCGGGGGAGAAGGGCCTTGGTCAGGGAGGTGACCAAGAACCCAATGGTCACTCTGACAGAGCTCCAGAGTTCCTCTGTGGAGATGGGAGAACCTTCCAGAAGGACAACTATATCTGCAGCACTCCACCAATCAGGCCTTTATGGTAGAGTGGCCAGACTGAAGCCACTCCTCAGTAAAAGGCACATGACAGCCTGTTTGGAGTTTGCCAAAAGACATGAGAAACAAGATTCTCTGGTCTGATGAAACCAAGATTGAACTCTTTGGCCTGAATGCCAAGTGTCACATCTGGAGGAAACCAGGCACCGCTCATCACCCGGCCAATACCAAACCTACGGTGAGCACGGTGGTGGCAGCATCATGCTGTGGGGATGTTTTTCAATGGCAGGAACTGGGAGACTAGTCAGGATCGAGGGAAAGATGAACGGAGCAAAGTACAGAGAGATCCTTGATGAAAACCTGCTCCAGAGCGTTCAGGACCTCAGACTGGGGCGGAGGTTCACCTTCCAACAGGACAATGACCCTAAGCACACAGCCAAGACAACGCAGGAGTGGCTTTGTGACAAGTCTGTGAATGTTCTTGAGTGGCCCAGCCAGAGCCCGGACTTGAACCCGATCTGGAGGGACTTGAAAATAGCTGTGTATCGACTCTCCCCATCCACCCTGACAGAGCTAGAGAGGATCTGCAGAGAAGAATGGGAGAAATTACCCAAATACAGGTGTGCCAAGCTTGTAGCGTCATACCCAAGAAGACTTGAGGCTGTAATCACTGCCAAAGGTGAATCAACAAAGTACTGAGTAAAGGGTCTGAATACTTATGTAAATGTGATATTTCAGTTATTTATTTTTAATGACTTTACAAATATTTCTAAACACCTGTTTTTGCTTTTTTATTGTGGGGTATTGTGTGTAGATTGATGATTGAAAAAAGAATTTAATCCATTTTAGAATAAGGCTGAAACGTAACAAACTGTGGAAAAATGAAGGGGTCTGAATACTTTCTGAATGCACTGTAGGTGGCCTCTTATGCTGACGACAGATGAGAATATTACCATTGAGTAACAGAACAGTTTTCAGCAAAACAAACCTCCAATTTGGGGGTAGTGGATCCACATGCGGAACACAACCCTTTGTCTGTTCCCAAATGGAAACCAAGTCGCTGTGTTGAATGGCATTTTAAACACCACTATTTGCAAATAGATTTATGGTACTCTCACTCTTATTGCCCAGAGCGCTTCTTCCTTTAATCTGTCATAAAAGAGCAGACGTTCTGTCCGTCTCCTTTCACATTTTACGCATCCTCTCTCGTGATGTTTGTTTGCGGGGACTTTGCTCTTGGTGTTCACAGCGTTGACATTTTTCGCTTGGCATGCCAGCGAGCCATCGGCACTTGCACAGAAGTTTTATTTCAAGTACACAACAATTCTAATTTCATTCCGGTATTGATGTACGTCATGTGGTCATAAGCGATAGGGGCAGAATTAGGCCATTCGGCCCATCAAGTCTACTCTGCCATTCAATCATGGCTGATCCATTCACCCTCCTAACCCCATTCTCATGCCTTCTCCCCATAACCCTTGACACCCGTACTAATCAAGAATCTATCTACCTCTGCCTTAAAAATATCCACTGACTTAGCCTCCTGTGGCAAAGAATTCCACAGAGTCACCATCCCTGTGACTAAATAAATTCCTTCTCATATCCTTCCTAAAGGAACGTCCTTTAATTCTGTGTCTATTACATCTAGTCCTAGACTCTCCCACTAGTGGAAACATCCGCGTGGAGCCATAGAATCAGTTGTATGGCACTGAGGCTCTGCAGCCCCCTTGCCTTTGCCGAACAAAATGTTATCTGAGCTTTGTCCCATCTGCCTGCAGATGTCCCATATCCCTCCAAACCTTCTCCACCCATTTACCTGTCCTTTGAATATTGCAATTGTATCCAACTTTGCAGCGTCCTTTGGCAGCTCCTTCCATATCCCACCACCTACTAATGTGGGAAATGTTTTCCCTTTTTAAATCTTATGATCCCTGTCCCATGGTACGAGTTCATTCCAAGAGCTCTCCCGAGTTTGCCCTGATTCGAACTCGGAGATTTACGGTAATGGCTCTCGTGGACATTTTTCAACATGTTGAAAAATCTTCACGAGTCTCTCCGAGCTTACCTGCCGTTAGCGAGTCTTCCCCAGTACCTGCCGTTAGCGTTACGAGCTGCTAAGAGATGTCTCCGAGCTCCGACGTACCCGCTACGTTCATTCTCCGTGCTTACCACGAGTTTGATTTTTTTAAAACTAGGGAGACCACGTGAATGAACTCGTACCATGGGACAAGGCTATGACAACCCTCAGCCTTCTCTTAGAATCTCTGACCTTGGGGAAAAGAATGTAAACATTTACCTTATCTATGCCACTCCTGATTTTACTCACCACCATAATGTTACCCTTCAGCCTTCCATGCACCAGGGAGTGAAAGCCACAGCCTCTTCTGTCTCTACTTTCTGTCCTGGAAACATCCTCAGCTTATATTCACTGGAATTTAGAAGGATGAGAGGGGATCTTATAGAGATATATAAAATTCTTAAAGGGCCTGTCCCACCAGCATGCAACTCTATGCGATGAGCGCGACCTAACGTGGTCGCTTGAGCCGTCCGGCGCCGCGGGACCGGTCACACTTCGATCGCCGGAGCCATGCGGAATTGTGCGGAGTTCGACCCGACATTGCGCGGGGCTCCGAAAAACTGACTATGTTCAAAAATTCCGCGCGGCAACGGCTTGTCGGCTCGCAGTCGCCTCGACGCATTACACACCGCCTCGACATCGTGCCTCCGTGACCCTATCTGTAGCTGCCTCCGTGACCCTCTGTGTGTGTGGCTCCGTGGCCCTCTGTGTGTGTGTGTGTGCCTCTGTGCCCCTCTCTGTGTGCCCCTCTCTGTCCTGGCGAACTTACCTTAGACTTCGCTCCAAGTTCGCCTCACTTTGTGCTGCGTTGCGCCACTCACCCGACTTCCATGCGGCCCCTGCTGCCGGTTTAGTCGCGCTTGCCACATGCAGGCGCATGCTGGTGGGAACGGCCCTGTACAGGGGATCACCCGACCTCCGCGCGGCCCCCGCTTCCAGTTTGATCGCGCTCATGGCATGGAGTCGGATGCTGGTGGGACAGGCCCTCAAGGCTAGATGCAGGTACAATGTCCGGAGCCAGGGGTCACAGTTTAAGAATAAGGGGTGGACCATTTAGGACTGAGACGCGGAGAGACTTTTTCATCCAGAGAGTTGGGAATCTGTGGAATGATCTGGCTGACTGGGCTTGTATTCACTGGAATTTAGAAGAATGAGAATGGATCTTATAGAAACATATAAAATTCTTAAGGGATTGGACAGGCTAAATGCAGGAAAAATGTTCCTGATGTTTGGGGTAGTCCAGAGGCAGGGGTCACAGTTTAAGAATATTAAGGACTATTTAGGACTGAGATGCGGATAAACGTTTTCACCCTGAGAGTTGTGAATTCTCTGTCACAGAAGGCAGAGGAGGCCAATTCACTGGATGTTTTCAAGAGAGTTAGATTTACCTCTAAAGGAATCGAGGAATATGGGGAGAAGGCAGGAACGGGCTACCGAGTTTGGATGCTCAGCCATGATCGCAATGAATGGCGGTGCAGGCTCGACGGGCTGAATGGCCTACTCCTGCATCGATTTTCAATGTTTCTAATAGTCCCTTCACCTTTTCTAGCTTAGTGGCATCGTTCCAATAGCTCGGTGACCAGATGTGCACAAATATTTGAAGAGTGCTCAGAATATGATTTGTTTTTTTGTTCTAAGACCACTGAAGAGTGATCTATGATTTATTGGTTGGGTGACAAGTGAAAGAAGATTCATTAATAGTTTTTTTCTGAAATATAGGGGGGAAACTGTGAATCGTTGTGGTGTACATGTAGCTGCATCGGTGAATTTTGGAGGGTCCTGTGCATCAACCCGATGGGGAGAGAGTTCTTTTAATGCATTTCTGTCACATTGATGCGCAGCTCGACGGTCTGTCTGAGACTGCTGACATGGTGATGATCTGAGTGCAGCGATGTCTGGTTCACTTCAGTGCCCAGAGCCTGAAAGATTCGATCATACTTTATTGTCACAAGTATTGTAGGTACAGTGAAATGCTTTGTTTTGCACAAAATCTGGTAAAATCGTACAGCGGACTTCATCGAGAGAGCAAACGAGTGTCGCCACCATTTGGTGCCCGTGAATCTACAAACGTTCACCGAACAGTCCTACGTACTGCCTGCTTCCCGCACGTGGCAACAGGGCCCAACCCTTTCCTGGGGCCCTCTTAGTTCTTGGCATCCGCCCTCCACACAGGGCCTTTCGTAGTACCTGCTGCCCCCCCCCCCCCCACCCCCGGCCTCCTAGCACCTGCAGACCCCCTTCCCTTCCCCCTCCCCCTCTGTTAGTACCTGCAGACACCCCCCTCCACCCCTACCTCCACCCCTACGCCCTCCCCTACCCCCTCCCCCTCCCCCGCCCCACCCGGTCCCTATTAGTACCTGCTGCTCCCCCTATTCCACACCAGGACTCTCTTAGTACTTGCTACCCATTGTCCCAATCCGGAGTGGAGACAAACTCAGTTCTAAGAGATGAATGGACAGAGAGTGACATCCGACAACAGGCTGAAGATAGACTGTAAAATGCTGGAGTAACTCAGCGGGACAGGCAGCATCTCTGGAGAGAAGGAATGGGCGATTTTTGAGGTCGAGACCCTTCTTCAGACTGAGAGTGACGGGAAAGGGAAAGGAGGGATAAAGACGGCGACGTAGAGAGATAGACAATAGACAATAGAAAATAGGTGCAGGAGTAGGCCATTCGGCCCTTTGAGCCAGCACCGCCATTCAATGTGATCATGGCTGATCATCCCCAATCAGTAACCCGTTCCTGCCTTCGCCCCATGTCCCCTGACTCCGCTATCTTTAAGAGCCCTATCCAGCTGTTGAAAGTATCCAGAGAACCGACCTCCACCGCCCTTTGAGGCAGAGAATTCCACAGGCTCGCCTGGTTCTCTGTGTAAAGAAGTGTTTCCTTGTCTCCGTTCTTGGTTCTTGGTTACTTGGTCCTCCAAAATATTCCAACTGGAATTTAAACTGGAGGTGGTGAAGGGAGGGGTTTCTAAATGGCTCGCCCCTTATTCTTAAACTGTGTGGCCCCTGGCTCTGGACTCCCCCAACATCGGAAACATAAAGACCAATGAATGAAAGATATGCAAAAAAAGTGACGATGAGAAAGGAAACAGGCCCTTGTTAGGTGGCAAGCTGCCAGGTTGCTGCAGTTGTGAAATCTGCACGATTACTAATGTAAAACAACAAGCCAAAGTCTTAGGCCAGATTTATTTCCACTCTAATTAAAACTCGGTAATAATGAGATGCTGTGTGCTGATTACCATCCACCCATCTTCAGAATCCCTACACCAAGTATCTCATCAGAACAATCATTTGCTGGCCAGCTGTCAGCTTCTTTGGCGAGAACGCGTTCGACTCGGTAACCGCAATATTAAAGTCCGCGCGTCTTTACTTTGTGCGTATGATGCACTGTAGCTAAACAAATCTGAATTTTAAACGAATGCTATGGTTATGTCATACTATAACATCGGTCCAGCTTAAAGATGCTGCAAGATAACATGTGTTTAGTTTAGAGATACAGCGTGGAAACAGGCCCTTCGGCCCACCGGGTCCGTGCCGACCAGCGATCCCCGCACATTAACACTGAACCTACACACACTGGGGACAATTTGCATTTACACCAAGCCAATTAACCTACAAACCCGAACGTCTTTGGAGCGTGGGGAGGAAACCGAAGATCTCGGCGAAAACTCACGCAGGTCAGGGGGAGATCGTACAAACTCCGTACAGACAGCACCTGTAGTCAGGAGTTTCTATGTTCTCTCCCGTGACCTGCGAGGGTTTTCTTCGAGATCTTCGGTTTCCTCCCACGCTCCAAAGACATACAGGTTTGTAGGTTAATTGGCTTGGTGTAAGTGTAAATTGTCCCCAGTGTGTGTAGGATAGTGTTAGTGTGCAGGGATCGCTGGTCGGTGCGGACTCGGTGGGCCGAAGGGCCTGTTTCCGCGCCGTAAACGAAACTAAACAACGAAAGTTGTCGTGCTCTGGGAGGGCGCTGGAGCACCCAGAGGAGGCCCGTGCGGTCACCGTGACGACATGCACATTCCACACACACAGCACCAGACGCAGAGTTGAATCCGGGAAGTGGTGAAGAGTCGTGAGACACCATCACCACTTGCCGACCGCTATACGCTGCTGGAATCAGCAACTCCATTCATCAATGTGCTGTTTGTTTGAGCAGGAAGTGAAATTGAGCCACAGAATGCTCTGGGTGCTAAATGGCCTCTTGGCTCTGCGAGAAGATGGTGCGCAAGAGCCAGAGATCCATTACGAGCTGGAACGGTGCCAGCCTCTCTTACAATAAATGGCCTGGCACCATCCCTCGCTGGAGAGACAATCCAGCCCCAGTCCGCATGATAGAACAATCTGCCCAGAATCTCACTGCTCTTTTGCAGTTTTTATTTGTCAATGTTTTTAAGATTGTTTGTGGCAAAACATTCTTTGCAGATGTGAGTGTCTCCTTTGCTTTCGTCCCACCTTGCAGTTCAGAAGTGTGAGTCCTGTCTTGTAATAGACGGGCTAGACATTTTCTTTCAGATTAAAAACAAGAAATTCATGATAATGTTAATAACCCTTCATGCATATAATGAACCATTGTTGGAGCGGGTTTGGGATCAGCTTACAAATAGTGTCAGCGTATCATGCAGGCAGTGAAGAAAGCGAATGGTATGTTAGCTTTCATAGCAAAAGGATTTGAACATAGGAGCAGGGAGGTTCTACTTCAGTTGTATAGGGTCTTGGTGAGGCCACACCTGGAGTATTGCGTACAGTTCTGGTCTCCAAATCTGAGGAAGGACATTATTGCCACAGAGGGAGTGCAGAGAAGGTTCACCAGATTGATTCCTGGCATGTCAGGACTGTCTTATGAAGAAAGACTAGATAGACTCGGTTTATACTCTCTAGAATTTAGGAGATTGAGAGGGGATCTTATAGAAACTTACAAAATTCTTAAGGGGTTGGACAGGCTAGATGCAGGAAGATTGTTCCCGATGTTGGGGAAGTCCAGGACAAGGGGTCACAGCTTAAGGATAAGGGGGAAATCCTTTAGGACCGAGATGAGAAGGACTTTTTTCACACAGAGAGTGGTGGGTCTCTGGAACTCTCTGCCACAGAGGGTAGTTGAGGCCAGTTCATTGGCTCTATTTAAGAGGGAGTTAGATGTGGCCCTTGTGGCTAAGGGGATCAGAGGGTATGGAGAGAAGGCAGGTACGGGATACTGAGTTGGATGATCAGCCATGATCATATTGAATGGCGGTGCAGGCTCAAAGGGCCGAATGGCCTACTCCTGCACCTAATTTCTATGTTTTTAATTGATTAGGATGGCGATATAACACTAGGTTTCTCTTTGCATTCAAGAGGAATGGTTGGGCATCCTCCTGAAATTTGGCAGCCCTCTGCAATTCATGTTCGTCTCGTGTCTCCTTCACGCTGGTATGTGTAATTAGTAAATGTGCAACGTACTAACATTGGAATTCGGCAAGGGTCAGGCAGCATCTCTGGGGAACATGGATAGGTGATGTTTCGGGACGTTCTCCAGAGATGCTGCCTGGCCTGCTGAGCTACTCCAGCACTTGGTGTCCTTTTGTGACAAGACTAAACCAAAACCTTCACTTTTTAGATCCAATCGGTGTACAGGCTGGTGTCCTGGCATTGTTGGTCCAACACTAATCCCAGTTGCTTTTGCTGAATTGTTGCCTCCCATGCAACAAGCCTCCCGCTGTGGTGGAGCTGACCTGCAGGGCAAGTGAGAATCTTGTCCGTGAAACATCTGCAAAGGTGGCCAATCAACCTGTTGTCTAGTGTAGGAAGGGACCGCAGATACTGGTTTCAACCGAAGATAGACACAAAAAGCGGGACTCTGGAGAGAAGGAATGGGTGACGTTTCGGGTCGATATCCTCACTCGGACAGTGGAGGATACCTGGGTCCGTGTGGGAATGGGAAGGAGTATTAAGGTTTTTAGCAACCGGGAGATCCGGTAGGTTCAGGCGGGCTGAGCGAAGGTGTTCAGCGAAACGATCGCCCAGTCTACGTTTGGTCTCGCCGATGTATAAGAGTCCACATCTTGAACAACGGAGACAGTAGATGAGGTTGGAGGAGGTGCAGGTGAACCGCTGCCTAACCTGAAAGGACTGTCGGGGTCCCTGGACAGAGTGGAGGAAGGAGGTATAGGGTGTTAAAGAAGGAACTGCAGATGCTGGAGAATCGAGGGTTACACAAAAAGCTGGAGAAACTCAGCGGGTGCAGCAGCATCTAAGGAGCGAAGGAGATAGGCGACGTTTCGGGTCGAGACCCTTCTTCAGACTGGTTAGGGATAAGGGAAACGAGAGATATAGACGGTGATGTGGAGAGATAAAGAACAATGAATGAAAGATATGCAAAAAAGTATCGATGATAAAGAAAACAGGCCATTGTAAGCTGTTTGTAGTGTGAAAATGAGAAGCTAGTGCGACTTGGGTGGGGGAGAGATAGAGAGAGAGAAGGAATGCCAGGGCCCGAGGGCTGAGGGAGAGGTGGGAAGGGGAGGGGGCAGTCTGGGTTAACAGAATTGAGAAAATTCAATGTTTAAGCCCAGAGGATGCAGATTCCCCAAGCGGAATATGAGGTGCTGTTCCTCCAACTTGCGGTGTTGCTCACTCTGGCCGTGGAGGAGGCCCAGGACCGAGAGATCGGATACGGAATGGGAGGGGGAGTTGAAGTGCTGAGCCACCGGGAGGTCGGGTTGGTTATTGCGGACCGAGCGGAGGTGTTCGGCGAAACGATCGCCCAGCCTCCGCTTGGTCTCACCGATGTAGATCAGCTGGCATCTGGAGCAACGGATGCAGTAGATAGGGACAGGTGTTGCATCCCCTGCGGCTGTGGGGGAAGGTACCTGGGGAGGGGGTGGTTTGGGTGGGAAGGGATGAGCCTTTATAGTCTATAACAAGACTACAAATCTGCTTTGCTATTTGATGAGATTAACAGCTACAAACAATTGTTTGTAGTCTTATAGCCTCCGACCATAAGGGTCTGTGTCTAGACTCTGGAAGCAATGATCCCTTTCCATTTCTCTGCAACTACCTATGATGAAGTTACACAACCCTTGAATATCTGAGGGTAGAATGTTTGAAGATGAAAACTGGCACAAAACAAAAGCAGCGTTCCCTGTCTACTTGTTAGTGCCGTGCAGTCATAACCACCCACGCCAGCCATCTCAAAACACTGGAGACATTTCCCCAGCTTCGCTTCTGCAAAACGTTTCTCGTCTACTGGCAGCATAAGTGAACCGATGTCGGTGTCTTCTTCCTGGGCCAGTGTCCCCAGCTTATGCCATGATGGTGTAGTTAGGGTTGCCGACTTTCTCACTCCAAATTTGGGGACAAAACGTCAAAATAGGGACAAATTCCCGACGGCAATTCGTTGACCGACTGGGCCGTGGCTGGGTGAATGATGAGTTGGCCCGGGTGCTGGACTGCACACAAAGCCCAGCCGGCGGGGCAGCTGAGGAGTTTTGGCCCGGGCCGCGTGACGTCGCGCGCAAAGTCCCGCACATGAACCGATGATCGGCCATTAGAAGAAGGGGTGGTGGTGTGGGCGATAAGCGAAGGTCCAAAGGTCAGACAGCTGGCCGGGCTGCCGGCCGACGGGGCCACGGGCAAGGCGCTGCTGCTGCTGCACTCCACGAGCTGCACTACGTCGGGACGGGTGAGGCGGGGCCGGATGCGGCGCTCCGACCCAACAGCCCCTCGACCCGAGTAGTAGCAGTCAAATACGGGACAAGGGCGGTCCCGTATGGGACAAACCAATATGCGGGATGTCCCGGCAAACCACATTGTTCATATCTCTGATGCCAGACTCGAGAAACAAATACACTATGCCTCACTCCTTCATGCAAGAGGTAGACACAGGAAATATGTTACTCAAAGCCTCTCAGAAAACTTGTAACACCCTGATGTGACTCTTGGAGAACCATCAACACTGATCACGGTGATTGCATTGTGGAGGAGGGACGGTCGACTGGGGAGGGGGGGCATTTGAGTTCCGCCCGCCCGAACGGAAGAAAGGTGTAAATGGTGGAACGAGCGCACCGCCTTCCAAACCTGAGATAGACACCAAATGCTGGAGTAACTCAGCGGGCCAGGCAACACCTCTGGAGAGAAGGAATGGCTGAAGAAGGGTCTCACCCATTCCTTCTCTCCAGAGATGCTGCCTGACCCGCTGAGTTACTCCAGCATTTGGTGTCTATCCTCAGTTTAAACCAGCATCTGCAGTTCCTTCCTACACCTTCCAAAGCTGCCTGTGGTCGCGGGCTCTCTACATTGGTTTCATCAGCAACCTCACAGTTTGCAGAACTGGAGTAGAAGCAAGTCATTCTCGAACTTGAGAAGCTGCTGAAATGTTACAGTTCCTGGGATAAAAGAAAGATAAACAACCGGTCTTAGACAATAGGTGTAGGAGTGGGCCATTCGACCCTTCGAGCCAGCACCGCCATTCAATGTGATCATGGCTGATCATCCCCAGTCAGTACACCGTTCCTGCCTTCTCCCCATATCCCCTGACTCATCTATCTTTAAGAGTCCTATCTAACTATCCAGAGAACCGGCCTCCACCGCCCTCTGAGGCAGAGAATTCCACACACTCACATCTCTCTTGTGTGAAAAAGTGTTTCCTCGTCTCCGTTCTAAATGGCTTACCCCTTATTCTTAAACTGTGGCCCCTGGTTCTGGACTCCCCCAACATCGGGAACATGTTTCCTGCCTCTGGCGTGTCCAAGCCCTTGCTGTTGTTGCTTCTACCTAATAGATCTTACAGGAGCATGTTTTAACTTGTATGGTTGGTTCAGCGGTGGGTACTTTTCCTTTTAAAGAAGATTGTAGATCTAAGTAACTATGTCGTCACAAAAAGCTGGAGTAACTCAGCGGGACAGGCAGCATCTCTGGATAGAAGGGATGGGCGACGTTTCCGGTCGAGACCCTTCATGGTACATAATGTAGTTGTACCAGGTTTGTGTGGGAAAGAGAGTGTCCTCCTCTGTCGGGTAATGGCACATGGTTAGTGGTGCCATAGCTCGGAGTGCTAACTTGGAGCACCTTCTCTCTGTTTAACCATATAACCATATAACAAATACAGCACGGAAACAGGCCTTCTCGGCCATTCCAGTCCGTGCCGACCATTTATTTTCCCTAGTCCCATCTACCTGCACTCAGACCATACCCCTCCATTCCCTTCCCGTCCATATACCTATGCACTTTACTTTTAAATGTTAAAATCGATCCTGCCTCCACCACTTCTGCAGGAAGATCATTCCACACAGCCACCACTCTCTGAGTAAAGAAGTTCCCCCTCATGATACCCCTAAACTTCTGTCCCTTAATTCTCATGTCATGCCCTCTTGTTTGAATCTTCCCTACCATCAATGGGAAAAGCTTACCCACGTCAACTCTGTCTATCCCTTTCATCATTTTAAAGACCTCAATCAAGTCCCCCCTTAACCTTCTGCGCTCCAAAGAATAAAGACCTAACTTGTTCAACCTTTCTCTGTAACTTAGTTGCTGGAACCCAGGCAACATTCTAGTAAACCTCCTCTGTACTCTCTCTATTTTGTTGACATCCTTCCTATAATTAGGCGACCAAAATTGTACACCATACTCCAGAATTGGTCTCACCAATTTCTCTACTGCTGAAAGCACGGGACACCGCTCTACTGCTGAAAGCACGGGACACCGCTTTCAGGTCAGGCGATGCTCGAGCCTACAGTTCAGCCAGGGCTAACCTGAAGAGGGGCATCAAGAAGGCCAAGCACTGCCATAAGCTCAGGATTGAGGAGCACTTCAACAACAACTCCGACCCCCGACGCATGTGGCAAGGCATCCAGGCCATCACGGACTACAGACCCGCCAACACCACCCCCACATCCAGCGACGCCTCCTTCCTTGAGGAGCTCAATCACTTCTATGGCCGCTTCGACAGGGTCAATCTAGAGACAGCCATCAAGGCTGTGCTACCTGCCGATCACCAACCCCTCACACTCACCCCCTACGATGTATACGTGGCACTGAGTAGGACTAATGCATGTAAAGCTGCTGGCCCTGACTGCATCCCCGGGCGCGTGCTCAGGGTCTGTGCGGCGCAGCTGGCAGACGTCTGGACTGATATCTTCAACCTGTCACTTGCCCAGGCAGTTGTCCCCACGTGCCTTAAAACCACCTCCATCGTGCCAGTGCCAAAACACTCCACTGCGGCAAGCCTCAACGACTTCCGCCCAGTTGCACTTACCCCCATCATCACCAAGTGCTTCGAGAGGCTGGTCCTGGCACACCTCAAAAGCTGCCTACCCCCCACACTGGATCCCTATCAGTTTGCCTACCGCAAGAACAGGAGTACGGAGGATGCCATCTCAACGGCACTTCACTCCGCCCTCTCCCACCTCGACAACAGAGACACTTACGTAAGAATGCTGTTCATCGATTACAGCTCAGCATTCAACACCATTATACCATCAAAATTGATCGCCAAACTTGGTAATCTGTGCATCGCTCCTTCCCTCTGCAACTGGATACTGGACTTTCTAACCAACAGACCCCAGTCTGTTAGGTTAGACAAGCACACCTCTTCAACCCTCACCCTGAACACCGGCGTTCCACAGGGCTGTGTGCTGAGCCCCCTCCTCTACTCCCTCTTCACCTATGACTGCACACCTGTACATGGTACTAACACCATCATCAAGTATGCAGATGATACAACGGTGATTGGCCTCATCAGCAACAACGATGAGTCGGCCTACAGGGAGGAGGTCCAGCACTTAGCAGCATGGTGCGCTGACAACAATCTGGCCCTTAACTCCAAGAAGACCAAGGAGCTCATTGTAGACTTCAGGAAGTCCAGGGGCGGCACGCACACCCCCATCCACATTAACGGTACGGAGGTGGAACGTGTTTCTAGCTTCAGGTTCCTGGGAGTCAACCTCTCCGACGACCTCTCTTGGACCCACAATACCTCAACTCTGATCAAGAAGGCTCACCAGCATCTCTTCTTCCTGAGGAGACTGAAGAAGGTCCATCTGTCTCCTCAGATCCTGGTGAACTTCTACCGCTGCACCATCGAGAGCATCCTTACCAACTGCATCACAGTTTGGTATGGCAACTGCTCTGTCTCCGACCGGAAGGCATTGCAGAGGGTGGTGAAAATTGCCCAACGCATCACCGGTTCCTCGCTCCCCTCCATTGAGTCTGTCCAAAGCAAGCGTTGTCTGCGGAGGGCGCTCAGCATCGCCAAGGACCTCTCTCACCCCAACCATGGACTGTTTACCCTCCTACCATCCGGGAGGCACTACAGGTCTCTCCGTTGCCGAACCAGCAGGTCCAGGAACAGCTTCTTTCCGGCGGCTGTCACGCTACTCAACAACGTACCTCGGTGACTGCCAATCACCCCCCCCCGGACACTTATTGTTATTTATTCAAATCATTTGCTGTGTCGCTCTTCCAGGGAGATGCTAAATGCATTTCGTTGTCTCTGTACTGTACACTGACAATGACAATTAAAATTGAATCTGAATCTGAATCTGAACCAATGCCTTTTTAACATTACCTCCCTACTCCAATATTCAATGCTCTGATTTATAAAGGCCAGCACACCAAAAGCTTTCTTTACCACCCTATCTACATGCAATTCCGCCTTCAGGGAACTATGCACAGTTATTCCTAGATCCCTCTGTTCCACAGCGTTCCTCAATTCCCTACCATTTACCATGTACGTCCTATTTAGATTTGTCCTGCCAAGATGTAGCAGGTTTGTGGATAGAAAATAATCAATGGCACCATTTAAAGAGCAGTAGTGTTGAGCATTTGGTTTGTTATTTATTGGGACTCTCCTGTGCCCAGTTCAGCTGCTGTGTTTGCCTAGTATAAAATAAGTTACAATGCTTTCAAAATAAGCCCGAAGCCATAAAGTGCTTTGGGACATCGTGTAAATGTCAACAATGTTTCATCTTTCTTTGTGCATTGACAGAGGATTAATTTGGACTTGGTTACTTGTGACTCTCTCCTTCCTTCTCAAATCGCATCGTCGACACTTGCTTGTGGATGATTGTCATGGAATATAGACTCAAAATGCTGGAGTATCTCCGCTGGACCCTGCTTTTTAAAAAAAATCATCTGCCTGATACGTAATACATAGACAATAGGTGCAGGAGGAGGCCATTCGGACCTTCAAGCCAGCACCGCCATTCATTGTTATCAAGCTCATTCTAAGCTTCCCCCCCAGTCTAGTTTCAGCCAACAAGATACTGAGTCAAGCACTTGCGCATCTTAACATAATTTGGGAAAAAACACAATAACAGTTCCCACTACTGTACCGAACCACCGCGGGTTAGATCCTCGTACCTGCCTGGCCAAGCCCTCCGAGCCTCGTGCAAGCAGAGACATTCCAAAAGGTCGTGCAGTCCTAAGCGTTCTCCCAGAAGATAGACACAGGACTACTGGGAATTGGAGAATTCAATGTTCATACCGCTGGGGTGCAGACTGCCCAAGCGGAATATGAGGTGCTGCTCCTCCAATTTCCGGTGGTGCTCACTCTGGCCATGGAGGAGGCCCAGGCCAGAATGGTCGGATTCGGAATAGGAGGGGGAGTTGAAGTGCTGAGCCACCAGGAGATCAGGTTGGTTAATGCGGACCGAGCGGAGGTGTTCGGCGAAATGATCACCAAGCCTGCGCTTGATCCCAGCGGCGTGAACATTGACTTCTCCAATTTCCGGTAGCCCTTGCTGTCTCCTCCCCTTCTCAGCTCTCCCTCAGCCCTCGGGCTCCTCCTCTTCCTTTCTTCTTACCCCCGCCCCCCCCCCCCCCCCCCCCCCCCCCCACCCATGCATCAGTCTGAAGAAAGGTTTCGGCCCGAAACGTTGCAAATAATATTTAAAATAATATGAAACAAAACAGAACCCACCACCATAATGAAAGACAAACAAATTGACTAAATAGACCGAAGAATGGTTTCGGCCCGAAACGTTGCCGATTTCCTTTGCTCCATAGATGCTGCCGCACCTGCTGAGTTTCTCCAGCACTTTAGTCTACCTTCCATTTTCCAGCATCTGCAGTTCCTTCTTGAACAACGACTTATCCAATGTATCTGACAAAGTTTCTAGTAAGAACCTGCAGATGTCCCATTCTTTCCCTGCAACTCTTATCTAGGCTCCAGATAAGCTGGCACCATTCTGCAGCTTATCCCATTATCCCTAGCAGCCCAGAAGCCTTTACTCAATTTTAGTGTCCTGGCATCTCCAATTTGGCCAGAATTAACAATCATGGCTGATCATCCACAATCAGGGCCCCGTTCCTGCCTTCTCCCCATACCCCTTGATTCCGCTAGCCCAAAGAGCTCTATCTAACTCTCTCTTGAATGCATTCAGTGAATCGGTCTCCATCGCCTTCTGAGGCAGGGAATTCCACAAATTCACAACCCTCTGTGTGAAAAAGTTTTTTGCTCATCTCCGTTCTAAATGGCTTACCCCTTGTTCCATTGAGGGCTGTTTTTATCTCAGTAGAGCTCTGTACAGACAGCACCCGTAGTCAGGATAGAACCCGGGTCTCTGCCGCTGCAAGGCAGCAACTCCACCGCTGCAGCATTTTCTGTGCTGCCCCGAGGCATCTCTGAGGCATGTTGCATGGGGAAAGCTCTTCATCAACTGTCTGAAATATAATCCAGGGTATTCATGCTGAATGCATTTCTCAAATTGATTCTATTTTCATTCCTTCCTTCCCAGCAGAAATAAAAAGAGCTCAGTAGATCAGGCAGATGATTTAAAATAAAGCAGGGTTACTGTTCTAACCTACAAATCCACACGCCTTTGGGTCGTGGGAGGGAACCGTAGCACCCGGAGGAAACGCCTGCTGCCGCAGGGAGAGCGTATAAACTCCACAAAAACAGCAGACGAGGCCAGGATCAAAGTCTGGCAATGTGAGGCAGCAGCTTTACCCGCTGCACCACGCACACTGATCTGTTGAGTTCCTGTTGGTCACTCTGAATGACTGAATGAATGACTGAATGAATGACTGAATGAATGAATGAATGAATGAATGATACTTTCACTAGTTGAAACTATCAGTGCTTGTGCAAGTGGCTTATTGCCCTGGCTTTTGACTTTAGTGGAATGCAACACATTTCATTCCTTGATAGTATTTAAAAATGCCTCTGGCCAAGACACTTTACTGAACTTTCGATTGTCTGAATGCCTTTCCTTAACGCTATATCTATGTTGCCGAAGTATTGTCGCACTTATAATAGCCATTGCAGAGATGTGATCCGCAGTTATGTCATTGTACATGTCAGTATCCCGATCATGAAACTTAACTTTAATTCTGCATTGTTCTTAATCAACAATTGTAGGGTTAATGGAATTTAAACATAACCATAATCATCATAATCATTATAACACTTTATTAGCCAAGTATGTTTTGCAACATACGAGGAATTTCATTTGCCAAGTCAGTCATACAAATAAAAAGCAACGGAACACACAGAACACATTTTAACATAAACATCCACCACAGTGACTCCTCCACATTCCTCACAGTGACGGAAGGCGAAAAAAAGTTCAATCTCTTCCCTTCATTGTTCTCCCGCGATCGGGGGCCTCGAGCCCTCCGTTGACGGGACGATCTTGACTCCCGTAGCTGGCGGAGCTTGGGCCCTCCACATCGCGGCGATCAGCTCCTGCATCGGGGGGATGCCATTCGGACCCCGGGACTGGTCGAAACCTTCTGCATCGTTAGAGCTCCCGACTCGGCCCCTCTGTCTCTCTCGAGACTGCGAGCTCACGGTGGTAAAGTCTGCAGGTCGCGGTTGGGGTGATCCCAGGCAAGGGATCGGCTCCGATGTTATGGTTTTAGCATCATGTTCAGCACAGACATTGTGGGCCAAAGGGCCTGTTCTTGTGCTGTACTGTTCTATGAGGAATTGGAACTTAATGTAAAACATAATTGTAATCTGAGGGCAGATATTTGCATGATACATTCTTCAGTTCAGTTTATTGTGACGTGGACCGAGGTACAGTATACAGCTTATATTGCGTGCTATCCAGCCTTGAAGGGATGCCAACCTTATAGTAACATGTCATATAGACAGATCTTCCACTTTTCAATGGTACCTTCAATGGACTAACGTTAAACCATGATAGCACAGGTAGCATTTGTGCAGTGTGGGATAGTCAAGAGCTATATTATTGTCCGACATGGTTGTGCTGATATCTTGAGGACAACGGATGTTGTACAAAGAACTGAAATAAACTGCTCTTAGAGGAACTCAGAGTGTCACGCGGGCGGCATCTATGAAGGCAAACGAGTTGAGTCCCTCCAACAGTTTGTGTGTTTTGCTCCAAATCCGGGCATTTGTGTCCAATCTGTGCTCTCACTGCAAAGAACTGACATCCACTGACAGCAATTCTCCACATCAGTGCTTGCTTCCTGACATGATGATATTTGCTTTCCCTTGTGCCATGTCATTGGGCATATGGGGAATATCATTATTGTAACAACATTGTGAATGTCTGTACATTATGCTGAGTGCACTGTGCTTCATTATAAATCTTCTCAGCTGTGTGCAGCAGAATGGTTATCCAGGAGGGAAAAGACAAGGGTGGATTTTATTAGGGAAAGGTCTTTGCATATTTTATACGTCTGTCAAAAGAGACTACTGTTATCAGTCTCAGATATTGAATCAAAATGTATAGCAGAACAGGACTTTGATACAGCGCATTCAGAAAGTATTCAGAGCCTTTCACTTTTTCCACATTTTGTTACGTTACAGCCTTATTCTAAAATGAATTAAATTCTTTTTTTTTTTTAATCATCAATCTACGCACAATACCCCATAATAAAAAAAAGCAAAAACAGGTGTTTAGAAATTCTTGCAAGGTAATTAAAAAGAAATAACTGAAATATCACATTTACATAAGTATTCAGACCCTTTACTCAGTACTTTGTTGAGGCACCTTTGGCAGCGATTACAGCCTCAAGTCTTCTTGGGTGTGACGCTACAATCTTGGCACATCTGTATTTGGGTAATTTCTCCCATTCTTCTTTGCAGACCCTCTCAAGCTCTGTCAGGTTGGATGGGGAGCGTCTACGCACAGCTATTTTCAGGTCCCTCCAGAGATGTTCCATCGGGTTCAAGTCCGGGCTCTGGCTGGGCCATTCAAGGACATTCTCAGACTTGTCACGAAGCCACTCCTGCCTTGTCTTGGCTGTGTGCTTACGGTCGTTGTCCTGTTGGAAGGTGAACCTCTGCCCCAGTCTGAGATCCTGAATGCTCTGGAGCAGGTTTTCATCAAGGATCTCTCTGTACTTTGCTCCGTTCATCTTTCCTTCGATCCTGACTAGTCTCCCTGTTTCTGCCGCTGAAAAACATCCCCACAGCATGACGCTGCCACCACCATGCTTCACCGTAGGTTTGGTATTGGCCAGGTGATGAGCGGTGCCTGGTTTCCTCCAGACGTGACGCTTGGCATTCAGGCCAAAGAGTTCAATCTTGGTTTCATCATACCAGAGAATCTTGTTTCTCATGTCTTTTGGCAAACTCCAAGTGGTCTGTCATGTGCCTTTTACTGAGGAGTGGCTTCCGTCTGGCCACTCTACCATAAAGGCCTGATTGGTGGAGTGCTGCAGATATAGTTGTCCTTCAGGAAGGTTCTCGCATCTCCACAGAGGAACTCTGGAGCTCTGTCAGAGTGACCATCGGGTTCTTGGTCACCTCCCTGACCAAGGCCCTTCTCCCCCGATTGCTCAGTTTGGCCGCACGGCCAGCTCTATGAAGAGTCCTGGTGGTTCCAAAGTTCTTCCATTTAAGAATGACGGAGGCCACTGTGCTCTTCGGGACCTGCAATGCTGCAGAAATTGTTTCATACCCTTCCCCAGATCTGTGTCTCGACACAATCCTGTCTCGGAGGTCTACGGACAATTCCTTCGTCTTCATGGCTTGGTTTTTGCTCTGACATGCACTGTCAACTGTGGGACCTTATATAGACAGGTGTGTGCCTTTCCAAATCATGTCCAATCAATTTAATTTACCACTGGTGGACTCCAATCAAGTTGCAGAAACATCTCAAGGATAATCAATGGAAACAGGATGAACCTAAACTCAATTTTGAATGTCATAGCAAAGGGTCTGAATACTTATGTAAATGTGATATTTCAGTTATTTATTTTTAATTCCTTTGCAAAAATTTCTAAACACCTGTTGTTGCTTCTTCATTCTGGGGTATTGTGTGTAGATTGATGATAAAAACAAAGAATTTAATCAATTTTAAAATAAAGCTGTAACGTAACAAAATGTGAAGGGGTCTGAATGCTTTCTGAATGCACTGTATGTATTTTCCACCCTTTCCAATAGGCAACATATGCCATGCATACCATGCCACAAAAAGCTGGAGTAACTCTGCGGGACAGGCAGCATCTCTGGGGAGAAGCAATCCTGTCTGCCTGCCTGTCCCGCTGAGTTACTCCAGACTTTTGTGTCTACCCAGTTTAAACCAGCATCTGCAGTTGCTTCCTACACATCTCATATTAGGTGGCCTTTCATGCTGACCACAGATGAGAATGTTGGCATTGAATAGTCCTCAACATATGCCATGTATTTGATGTCTTCTTGTGGTTTTACTTTCTTTTGGACAAAGGAGGGCTGGCGTTACCACTGCCGGTAGTCTGCCCTCTTTTTTCATTGCAGATTCATGTCTGAAGAACGGTCTCGACTCGACTCCCTGGGGGGGTATGGAGAGAAGGCAGGTACAGGATACTGAGTTGGATGATCAGCCATGACCATATTGAATGGCGGTGCAGGCTCGAAGGGCCGAATGGCCTACTCCTGCACCTATTTTCTATGATTTCTATGATTCTATGAAACGTCACCCATTCCTTCACTACATAGATGCTGCCTCGCCCGCAGAGTTTCTCCAGCATTTTGTCTACCTTCGATTTTTCCAGCATCTGCAGTTCTTTCTTAAACATGTTTGCCTGCAGCTGCCTTTCTTCTCCGTTTATGCCCAGTTTCTATTCTCGAACATGCCGTAGAAAAGAGAAAAAAAAACCTGCAGATTTTTTAGCTCCACAGCAGGGGAACGGGCGAACTGGATATCACTTTTTAAAACAAGAAACAAAAGCATGCACAGGCAAATGGAACAAGTGGCCTCCTCTGGGCAGTATGGTCTTCACTATTTCGTAGTGAATTCTCCTCACTACGATTCCATTACTCAACAGAGCTCCAACTGGTTGTCTTGCCCAAGATTGCATTACTGTTTGGCGCTGATCTCTGTCAGTCTGCCAAGCGTAGACACAAAACACCGGAGCGGGGCAGGCGGCAACTCCGGAGAGAAAGCATGGGTGACGTTTCTGGTCGAGACTGAAGAAGGGTCCTCGACCCGAAACGTCACCCATTCCTTCTCTCCAGAGCTGCTGCCTGTCCCGCCGAGTTACTCCAGCGTTTTGTGTCTTACCTTCGGTTTAAACCAGTTCCTTCCTACGCTTTTCATCTTCCCAACATGATGGGTTCCCTTTCTTGTCATTGGAACTTACAAAAGGTAACAGCCTAATGGATATTTTGGAAACCACTGGAATGAATGACCCAGAAACTGTGTACAGAACATTGAACACATGATGCTGATGGCTTGACATCGAGCTCCCTTTGTACAGTGCTTGATCTTTGTCCTCTCCATCTGAATTGCAATACTGTTCAGACTTGGCTCCTGACTTTCTCTCCCGACACATTGCAGGCAGTAGCCATCACATGCATCCTTTTTGTAGTGGGCCAAATGCTTTTATTCTGGAGGACCATCCCATACCCAGCACGGGTATTGCTGAAGTGCCAGGATGACTTTGAATAATTTGGAATGGTGACAAGGCATCTGAACCTTACTGCAACTGGAACGTGAGACAACAAGGCCCTATTCTGGTCGGATGTCGGACTACTAGTCAATCACATCTGTTGTTTGGGAGATAACATCTGCAGGTCTGACCTTCTCCTGAACCCTCGGACGCCAACAAGACAGTGGCTCTCTTGTCTTATCCATTTCTGCTGAAATAGAATGTACCTCTCATTTAATCTCGCCCTTCTGGGAACAAGATAATTAAAAGCGACTTCTTGATTGTCAACGAGGAAGAAAAATCTGTTTCCGCATGGGGCTATTTTACGAGAATTGAAGGAAATGTGCCTTCTGATCTTGCATCCCGGTTAATTACTCCCCAGGTCATCTTCACTGGCTTGGCTGGAGTGCCAGCTGAGGATTGAAAGACCTCTTCACTGAAGTTTCATTATTCCCACTGGTTGACCAGGTGTTAATTTATTTCAGTCTTGTTCAACAGAGAGAGAGAAAAAAAAAAAAAATTCTGCTTTAATTTAGGTGGCAATTGGATTGCTCAGAAAAGAGATGAACCTATTCTGTTATTCTTGTAGTTTGTTCTGTCTTAAAAGGAGTGTAATTCCCAAGAGGGCCAACCATGGATTTTGAAATTGGTTTTGTATTAGCTTATCTTGATTTCTTTTATAATTATTCTCTGTCTTTCAAATTTGTGGAATTGCATTGTCATTTTATGCATGTTAAGAAGCATCAGAGGAGTTAAAAAAAACCAAACAATAGACAATAGGTGCAGGAGTCGGCCATTTGGCCCTTCGAGCCAGCACCGCCATTCAATGTGATCACGGCTGATCATCTCCAATCAGTACCCCGTTCCTGCCTCCTCCCCATATCCCCTGACTCCGCTATCTTTAAGAGCCCTATCTAGCTCTCTCTTGAGAGTATCCAGGGAACCGGCCTCCACCGCCCTCTGAGGCAGAGAATTCCACAGACTCACCACTCTCTGTGAAAAAAAGTGTTTCCACGTCTCCGTTCTAAATGACTTGCCCCTTATTCTTAAACTGTGGCCCCTGGTTCTGGACTCCCCCAACATCGGGAACATGGTTCCTGCCTCTAGCGTGTCCAAACCCTTAACAATCTTATATGTTTCAATAAGATCCCCTCTCATCATTCTAAACTCCAGAGTGTACAAGCCCAATCGCTCCATTCTCTCAGCATATGACAGTCCCGCCATCCCGGGAATTAATCTTGTAAACCTACGCTGCACTCCCTCAATAGCAAGAATGTCCTTCCTCAAATTAGGGGACCAAAACTGCACACCATACTCCAGGTGTGGTCTCTCTAAGACCCTGTACAACTGCAGAAGGACCTCTTTGCTCCTATACTTGACTCCTTAAGGCCAACATGCCATTCGCTTTCTTCACTGCCTGCTGTACCTGCATGCTTACTTTCATAGTCTGATGAACAAGGACCCCCAGATGCCATTGTACTTACCCTTTTCCCAACTTGACGTGTTTAGATAGTAATCTGCCTTTCCTGTTTTTGCTACCAAACTGCAAATTTGCTAATGTTACTTTGAATCCCTTCATCCAAATCATTGATGTATATTGTAAATAGCTGCGGTCCCAGCACCGAGCCTTGTGGTACACCACTAGTAACTGCCTGCCATTCTGAAAGGGACTAGTTTCTGGTGGAACCCATAGGGTCAGGCAGCATCTTCAGAAGCAAAGGGATGTTTTGAGTCAAGACCTTGCATCGAGAGTCAAGATGCTGACCGTGCATTAGGCTTGTATTCACTGGAATTTTTATATTCACTGGGATCTTATAGAAACATATAAAATTCTTAAGGGGATAGGACAGGCTCGATGCAGGAACAATGTTCCCAATGTTGGGAGAGTCCAGAACCAGGGGTCACCGTTTAAGAATAAGGGTTAGGCCATTTATGAGGAAAAATGTTTTCTCCCAGAGAGTTGTGAATCTGTGGAATTCTCTGCCACAGAAGGCAGTAGAGGCCAATTCACTGGATGTTTTCAAGATAAATTTAGATATAGCTCTTAGGGCTAACAGAATCAAGGGATATGGGGAGAAAGCAGGAATGGGGTATTGATTTTTGATGATCAGCCATGATCACATTGAATGGCGGTGCTGGCTCGGGCGCTCAATGGCCTACTCCTGCATCTGTTTTCTATGTTTGTATGAGGTCCGAGAGGGGAGGAGCAAGGGGGGATAATTAGCATAAAGAGGTGCAGGGGAGGGGGCGAGGCAGGGGACGGGAGGTGATTCTTCTTGTTTGCATCTGTCCTGACCTTGGCAGTGGAGAAATCTGAGATCTCTCTTGCAGTGGACAAGCACAGCCAACATTTGACACTAAAAAGATGCAGGACATCCCGGCAAATGGCCCCTTCTCTGCATATGCAAATAAAGGGCATCTTTGGCCACTTCCACTGTTGTCTAATATGATTTTTATTGGTGATGATGAACACAAAATGCTGGAGTAACTCAGCGGGACAGGCAGCATTGGGACCACCAACAGGACAGGAGAGAAGGAATGGGTGACATTTCTGATGGAGACCCTTCTTCAGACTGACTTTTACTGTTGTTTTCTCGGTATTGTTTTCGTTCTTTCTACGTTCTGATGACCCGAACAGTTAACTCTGTTTCTCTTTCTACATGTAGCCTGGTATGCAGAAAAGATAGCTGCATTCTCCGTTTTTAATATAGGACGGCACTGTGCCGCAGTGAATAGAGTACGGCTCCAGAGACCCGGGTTCGATCCTGACTTCTGTACGGAGTTTGTATGCTCTCCAGGTGACCACGTGGATTTTCCTCCGGGTGCTCCAGTTTCCTCCCATATTCCAAAGACGTGTGTGGGTTTGTACGTTTTTAAGAAGGAACTGCAGATGCTGGAAAATCGAAGGTGGAAAAAAATGCTGGAGAAACTCAGCGGGCGAGGCAGCATCTATGGAGCGAAGGAAATAGGCAAAGTTTCGGGTCCAAACCCTTCTTCCTTCTTCCGACTGATGTGAGGGTGGGGTGGGGTGGGAGGGGTGGGAGAAGAAAGGAAGAGGTAGAGCCAGTGGGCTGAGGGAGATCTGAGAAGGGGAGGAGAGAGGAGAAGGTAGGGACTACCTGAAATTAGAGATTAGACTTCATTTCAGGTAGTCCCTACTTTCTCCTCCCTAATCTCCTCTCTAATTTCAGGTAGACCCTATTTTCTCCTCCCCTTCCCAGCTCTCCCTCAGCCCACTGGCTCCACCTCTTCCTTTCTTCTTCCCGCCCTCCCCACCCTCACATCAGTCTGAAGAAGGGTTTCGAGCCGAAACGTTGCCTATTTCCTTCGCTCCATAGATGCTGCCTCACCCGCTGGGTTTCTCCAATACTTTTGTCTACCATGGGTTTGTAAGTGAATTGGTCGCTATAAATCGTCCTTGGTGTATAGGATGGTGTGGACACGGAGGGCTGAAGAGCCAGTTTTCATGCTGTATCTATCTCTAAACTAAACTAATTTCAGATTTCCAGCATCTATGGTTATCTATTATCTTTTGGACATAATTAATACCTGGGTGAGAAAACAGGGAAGTATAATCAGTGTTAATAGATTTAATGTAAATGCGACGATAATTAGCATCAACTGTTTCGTTCATTGGATTGTGATTTCTTCCTCTGCTAATTTTTGCTCTCTACCAATTTCCTATTTGCTTTGCGGAAATAGAGCACCAAGGTGTTTATTCAGGTCAGGTTCTTTGCCATTTACTGGAAAATTAGTATGATTGAAGATGACCGAACTTTACTGCCTTCCCTCACAGTGGGAAACGTTGATTCCGCTTTGTGGGGGATGTTCGTGTTAAATTCCATCGCGTGTTGTGTTCTTTTTACTCGTATGGCTTTATGGCAACTCCAATCTCACGGTACCATTTGGTGCATGTGACAATAAATGTAACTTCAACTTGAACATTAACTTGAGTTATGAAGCCAAAATTGGAAGAATAAGCTGTTCAATGTGGACGTAGGAAGGATGGGAACTGTGATCAATGAGGAATGAAACTCCAACTATTCGTTTGATCCAGATGTCTCGGGTCCCGATCAGCTGAGTCAATAGAGACACGAATCCAGAATTACTGGCACTTGTGAGTGTAAGTGCAGAGAAATGTGAGGAGCTCCTGGTGGAATGTGCTGATGCAATGCCATTATTCAGCCCAGTGCAAGTTCAGATTACATCATCGCTTTAGGTTCATTTGGCTGGTGGCCCTGAAGATGTCTTGGCCCATTGGCATTATCAAATGCATCTCCCAGACAATGCTGCAGTGCTGGCTGGCTGGCTTTCGTGTTTGGACAAAATGGGAGCTGTCAGTCTGGAAGACAAACTTCCTGGAACAACGGACTCCTTGACTGCTCGACAAATGTTCATGCAGAGGCTTTTTGCTGTAATCGTGGATTCAGCAGCCAAGGACGATCTAGGGAATTAGTTGTGGGAACACCGTCGTTCTCTGCTGCTAAGCTGCATGCACATTGATAATTGGTTCCCAGACGAGCAAGTCAAATAAACTGTCTCTCTTGAGCAATGGGCCAGATGGTATTCGACTTCGTTCCTGGCTAAGTAATCTAACGGAATATCAGGATTTCATGGGGCAGTAATTCTATAGCCTCATTGTGTGATTGCAACGTCTATATATCTGTTGGGTTTTTTTTCATTTTGGTGTCTCTTGGCACGGCTAGTATTTATCCGCCTCTGGCTGCCCAGGAGAAGGTGATGGTGAACCATTTTGTTGAACTCCTTGAGTTCTTTTGGTTAACAGTGGCGTTGAGCAAGCAGTTTCAGAATTCAGACCTAATCACAATGAACGGGGCTGCGAATATATGTGTGCAGGGGTATTTCAGAAATGCCTGTCAAGAAACAAGTTATTGTACTGCCTGCCCAGCCGTTGACAATAGTCTTTCAAGACAATTAAATTCTAATATCAATTATTTAACTTTGTTCTTGCTGAGCAACATTATTTAGATTCAAGAATGGAACAACTTTGCACCGGTCAAAGAATATCTTCATCTCGGGCATCGAAGGTGATTTATTACGGGTAGTTTTGAAGGTTCTGAAATGGCTCCTGGCAGTGGAGGGCTACAAAGTCTGAAGAAGGGACTCGACCCGAAACGTCACCCATTCTTTCTCTCCAGAGATTCTGCCTGTCCCACTGAGCTACTCCAGCCTTTTGTGTGTCTTTCATATGCATACACTGTGCAGAGAAGGAATGGGTGATGTTTCAGGTCCCTTCTTCAGACCCTTCTTCAGACTTCCCAGCCTTCCACTGTCTGAAGAAGGATCCCGACCCGAAACGTCACCCATTCATTAAAAGGGAGAGTAATGGGAGATCCAGTAGGACTCGGTGAACTGAGCGCAAGTGCTCTGTGAAATGGTCACCGAGTTTCTGCTTGGTCGACTTTATCAATTTGACTTAGCTATGCTTAGATAACATGGATGGTCACATCATTTTCTCTGGGTCGGAGTCAGTAAGGGCTTGGACACACTAGAGGCAGGAAACATGTTGGGGGAGTCCAGAACCAGGGCCACACAGTTTAAGAATAAGGAGTAAGCCATTTAGAACGGAGACAAGGAAACACTTTTTCTCACAAAGAGTGGTGAGTCTGTGGAATTCTCTGCCTCAGAGGGCGGTGGAGGCAGGTTCTCTGGATGCTTTCCAAAGAGAGCTAGATTGGGCTCTTAAAAATAGCGGAGTCAGGGGATATGGGGAGAAGGCAGGAACGGGGTACTGATTGGCGATGATCAGCCATGATCACATTGAATGGCGGTGCTGGCTCGAAGGGCCGAATGGCCTACTCCTGCACCTATTGTCTATTGTCTATTGTCTGTTACTAGAAGACATATCTCAAAAGTGACAGAGTAAAGATTTAATAGGAACCTTTTTTAGGGGCAAGTTTTTCCAAGCAGTGGAAGGTGGGTATTTTGAACAAGTTGCCAGAGGAAGCGGTAGTGGCAAGTACAGTTGCAATGTTTAAATAATATTCTCTCGGCCCGAATGTCATTCATTCCTTCTCTCCAGAGATGCTGCCTGTCCCGCTGAGTTACTCCAGCATGGTGGGTCTGTTTTTGGTTTAAACCAGCATCTGCAGTTCCTTCCTATGCTCTCCATGCTAACGTCCCTTCCCATTCCCATGCTGATTTTTCTGTCCAGGGACTCTCCATTGGCAGAGTGAAGCCACATGTAACACAATGCCTTGAGCAACTCAGCAGGTTAGGCAGCATCTCTGAAGAACATGGATGGATAACGTTTCGGGTCGAGGCTCTTCTTCAGACGTTGAGTTCTATCCTACTGAGGCCAGCCACCATCTCTCAGATACCACCACATACCCACCCTTGACCATTGCCCCACGGATGAAGACCAGGTCATCTTCTCCCAAACTGTCTCTGATCTCTTCACCTCTGCTGACCTCTCCTCCACAGCCTCCAACCTTATCATTCCCCAGCCCCGCTTCTACCTCCTTCCACCAACAGGTGTTCCTGCCCCACTCAACTCATCTCCACGTACCTCGATTCCATCCTATCCCCCTACCCCTACCCCCCGTCCAGTCGCCTCCCACCGACGTCCAAGACACCTCACACGCCCCTTCAACTCTTTAATAACTTTCCATTTCTCGGTCGCCATCGCCTCACCTTCACCATGGATGTCCAATCCCTCTACACCTCCATCCCCCACCAGGAAGGTCACAGACTCTCTAATTCTTCCTCGATGAGAGATCCGATCGTTTCCCACCTGCTACCACTCCCCTCCTCCTGGTGAGACTTGCCTTCACCCTCCACAACTTTTTTTCGACTCCTCTCACTTACTCCAAGTCGAAGGTGTAGCCATGGGTACTTGCATGGGACTCGGTTATCCCTGACATTTTGATGGTTGCTTCGAACAGTCTTAGTTCCAGCAGTGCACTGGCCCTATCCGTCATCTCTGCTCCTTCGACGACTACATTGGTGCTGCCTCCTGCACCCGTGCAGAGCTGACGGATTAAATTAACTTCACCACTAACTTCCACCCTGCCCTCAATTCCACCTGGATTATCTCTGACTCCTCTCTCCCCTTTTGTGATCTCTGTCTCCATCACAGACGACAGACTATCGACTGATGTCTGCATTAAACCTACCGACTCCGACAGTTGTTTTTATCAGTCTGGAGAAGGGTCGCGACCCGAAACGTTGCCTGTCCATGTTCTGCAAAGATGCTGCCTGACCCGCTGAGTTACTCCAGTGCTCTGTCTCCTTTTGTGTATTAACCAGCACCTGCATTTCATTATTTCATCACATTCCGCTTGGGTAGGTTATTGTCTATGCACCTATTGTCTATGTATCAATGTATCTGTGCATCATTTTTTTCTGCTGATGGAAATATTTTATGCACTGATCTGTGAGTATATGGTGGAAAAATCTATCGACTTTCACTGAAAAACATTTGTAAAGCAAGCAATTCCAATTTCAGTTTTTTCGAGGAGGTAATTAGTAGTATTCCCACAGTAAAAAATGGTATTGTTAGATATTTGCTAATATAGTTTAAATTAATTTATTTGACAGGTTCAATCGAGAGCATGTTTTATACGCTGCCCCAATCCTCATTAAAAAAATCAACAAGTGATCCTGTAGAGATGCAGGATGACTCCAGGACCAGAAAATACTTGTATTTGATTTATTGTCTATTTGGGGAGAAGGCAGGAACGGGGTACTGATTGGGGATGATCAGCCATGATCACATTGAATGGCGGTGCTGGCATGAAGGGCCGAATGGCCTACTCCTGCACCTATTGTCTATTGTCTGTTGTCTATCATATTGACATGTATTTACTTCAATGTTACGGTGAGTAGATAATGAGGTGGGGTTTACATGAGGATGTTAATTGGGATAAAGAGAATGCCCCTTGATCCTGCGTAGGGTTCTAATATTGTCACATCCGATCAGATTGTGATCACACCTCCCATTCTTACCTATGCATGATAACCTTTCAGCTGTGGGTACACAAAAGGCTGGAGAAACTCAGCGGGTGCAGCAGCATCTAAGGAGCGAAGGAGATAGGCGACGTTTTGAGTCGAGACTCTTCATCAGTCTGTAGAAGGGTCTCGACGCGAAACGTCGCCTATCTCCTTCGCTCCTTAAATGCTGCTGCACCCGCTGAGTTTCTCCAGCCTTTTGTGTACCCTCGATTCTCCAGCATCTGCAGTTCCTTCTTTGACACTATAACCTTTCAGCTCTCTGACTCCCATAGCTATGACTCTCATAGCTCTCTTGAACCAGATCTCACCATCTCCATCACAGGAAGCTGACTATTGACCGACATTTGCTACAAGTCTATTGATGCCCATAGGTAGACAAAAATGCTGGCGAAACTCAGCGGTTGAGGCAGCATCTAGGAGCGAAACAATAGGTAAAGTTTCGGTTCGAGACCCTTCTTCAGATTCCCATAGCTATCTTGACTACACTTCTTCCCATCCTGCTTCCCGTATCCCCTACTCCCAATTCCTCCGTCTACGCCACATCTGCGCCCAGGATGAGTTGGTCCATACTAGGGCATCAGAGATGTCCTCATTCTTTAGGGAATGGGGGTTCCCCTTTTCCATTATAGATGAGTCTCTCACTAGGGTCTCCTCAATAACTCGCATCTCCGATCTTACTCTCCCTCCCCCCATTCGTAACAATGACAGAGTCCCCCTTGTCCTCACCTTACACCCCATCAGCTGACGCATACAACATATAATTCTCCAACAGGATCGCACCATTGGCCACATCCTCCCATCACCAACCCTATCCGCTTTCCGCAGAGACTGTTCCCTCCACCCACCCCCTTATTATGGGTCTTTGTCCCAAACATTATGGAGGGCACTGAATGTTTCAATCAATCAAATCCTTTTTCACTCTCATCACATGTCGAACTTAAGCTTGGTTTGTCCCACATTTCTTCATAAAATAGTACTATCAGTCCAGTGTTGGCCTATAAAATACATGTTCTGAGAAGTGCTTCCAACTGCAATAACAACCTCCTCTACATGAGACAGACGCAGTATCCAGTTATCTCACCCATGCCACCTAAACATAACTTCCCAAACATATTTATTCAATTTCCCTCATAATAAATGAAAATGGTGTGTTAGCTTTCTAAATTATTTCCTGCACCTATGCTAGCTTTCCTTGTACCACATTCTCTCAGTATTTACACTTTTTTTTAGCTTTTCCTGTCAAAATGGATAATCCCATATTTTTCTATATTGTACCCAAGTTGCTGGATCTTTGTCCTTTCCCTTAATCTATCAATCTCCCCCTTATAGCATCCTTTAGCCATCTTCATGCTAATATTTTCTGTATTATTACCATATTTAGCATCTCCAAACCCTTTTCGAAGTTCATTTAAAAGAAGAATTGTAAGCGGTTAAGACCCACAGCATCGATTCCCTTCACCAACATTATGTTACTTGTTCTAAGAATCCGATGAGTAGGTCATACACAAATTCCCTTTTACAAAACCGTGTTGGCTTTGCCAATTATTTTGTATTTTCTAAAGGGCCTGTCCCACTTAGACTATTTTTTAGGCGACTGCAGACGACTAGGCTGTTGCCACATGGTTGCCAGGGTGTCTGTCGCCTGTATGGTCGTGAGTAGTCTCCTCAGTCGCCCAAAAGAGTCGTAGCGTTTTTCTGGTCGCCGCTAGATTTTGAAATGTTTCAATTTTTTTTCCGACTGTGGGCTTGACGTTAATGAGCGTAGCTTGAGTTCTCCTAACGTAGGCGCTGTCGTAGGTTGTCACCAGGTGATGTAGGTTGACGCCGGTGCTGACTTGGGTGAATTCCTACGTCAACCGGCGACAGGTACCAACGGCTGAATTGACTTAAGTTGTCTTCAGTTCTCGCCGATAGGGCCGTAGCTTGTCAGAGCTCGGGTGGACGTAGGTTGTTGTAGGTGCGGTTGTCGGGTGGTAAGTTGTTTGTAGCTTGCCGTAGACATTGTCGAAGGGGGGGGGGGATTTCCAGTCGCCGGTTTTTCGCCGACCTGCTACGATCATGACAATTGTCGGCAGTCGCCAAAAAATTCGCCTCATTGGGACAGGCCCTTAAGTATCCTGCCATTATGTCTTTAATACTAACTTAACACTTTCATGCTGCCATTGCTACATTAACAGCATCTCCAATTCCTTAGTTTTGTCTTTTGCTCTTTTTACATAAAATAATTAAATTTTCCATTTTCAAATCCAACGTTCCCTGAATCTGGGGATGTTGAGGAAATTAAAACTAATTCATCGTCTTTTCCTTCGAGATCTCATGATGAAATCCTACCAGAAAATGATCGCCTGCAGCTCTGACAATATACTGTGCTTCATTTTCTCGATGGTTGTGTTATTTGTGTTAGACTACTTTCCACTTGGTGATTTACAGCTATTTACAGTTTATTAAGTCTAGTTTAGAGATACAGCGCAGAAACAGGCCGTTCAGCCCACCGAGTCCACGCCAACTAGCGATGCCCACACACTAATATAGTTAATAAAACACACATTTATAACAAGAGGAATCGAATATAGGAGCAAAGAGGTCCTTCTGCAGTTGCACAGAGCCCTAGTGAGACCACACCTGGAGTATTGTGTGCGGTTTTGGTCCCCTAATTTGAGGAAGGACATTCTTGCTATTGAGGGAGTGCAGCGTAGGTTTACAAGGTTAATTCTCGGGATGGCGGGACTGTCATATGCTGAGAGAATGGAGCAGCTGGGCTTGTACACTCTGGAGTTTAGAAAGATAGAAACATAGAAATTAGGTGCAGGAGTAGGCCATTCGGCCCTTCGAGCCTGCACCACCATTCAATATGATTATGGCTGATCATCCAACTCAGTATCCCGTACCTGCCTTTTCCCCATACTCTCTGATCCCCTTAGCCACAAGGGCCACATCTAACTCCCTCTTAAATATAGCCAGTGAACTGGCCTCAACTACCCTCTGTGGCAGAGAGTTCCAGTTACCCACCACTCTCTGTGTGAAAAAAGTTCTTCTCATCTCGGTCCTAAAGGATTTCCCCCTTATCCTTAAGCCGTGACCCCTTGTCCTGGACCTCCCCAACATCGGGAACAATCTTCCTGCATCTAGCCTGTCCAACCCCTTAAGAATTTTGTACGTTTATATAAGATCCCCTCACAATCTCCTAAATTCTAGAGCGTATAAACCGAGTCTATCCAGTCTTTCTTCATAAGACAGTCCTGACATCCCAGGAATCAGTCTGGTGAACCTTCTCTGCACTCCCTCTATGGCAATAATGTCCTTCCTCAGATTTGGAGACCAGAACTGTACGCAATACTCCAGGTGTGGCCTCACCAAGACCCTATACAACTGAAGTAGAACCTCCCTGCTCCTATACTCATATCCTTTTGCTATGAATATACTCAAATCCTTTTGCTATGAAAGTCTTCACTAAGGAAGACATAAATAATCTGCCGGAAATAGCAGGGGACCGCGGGTCAAAGGAGGATTTGAGTGAAATCCAGGTTAGTCAGGAAGTGGTGTTGGGTAAATTGAATGGATTAAAGGCCGATAAATCCCCAAGGCCAGATAGCCTATATCCCAGAGTACTTAAGGAAGTAGCTCCGGAAATAGTGGATGCATTAGTGATAATCTTTCAAAACTCTTTAGATTCTGGAGTAGTTCCTGAGGATTGGCGGGTAGCATACGTAACCCCTCTTTTTAAAAAAAGGAGGGAGAGAGAAAATGGGGAATTACAGACCAGTTCGTCTGACATCAGTAGTGGGAAACTGCTAGAGTCAGTTATTAAAGATGGGATAGCAGCACATTTGGAAAGTGGTGAAATCATTGGACAAAGTCAGCATGGATTTATGAAAGGTAAATCATGTCTGACGAATCTTGTGGAATTTTTCGAGGATGTAACTAGTAGCGTGGATAGGGGAGAACCAGTGGATGTGGTGTATCTGGACTTCCAGAAGGCTTTCGACAAGGTCCCACGTAAGAGATTAGTATACAAACTTAAAGCATATGGCATTGGGGGTTCAGTATTGATGTGGATAGAAAACTGGCTGGCAAACAGGGAGCAAAGAGTAGGAGTAAACGGGTCCTTTTCACAATGGCAGGCAGTGACTAGTGGGGTACCGCAAGGCTCAGTGCTGGGACCCCAGCTATTTACAATATACATTAATGATCTGGATGGGGGAATTGAAGGCAATATCTCCAAGTTTGCGGATGACACTAAGCTGGTGGTGCAGGCTCAAAGGGCCGAATGGCCTACTCCTGCACCTAATTTCTATGTTTCTATGGAACCAAAGTAGTTATTCAATTGGTCCGCCATATCCTTGTTCCCCCATGATCAACTCACCTGTTTCTGACTGCAAGGGACCTACATTTGTTTTAACTAATCTCTTTCTCTTCACATATCTATAAAAACTTTTGCAGTCAGTTTTTATGTTCCCTGCCAGTTTTCTTTCATAATTTATTTTTCCTTTCCTAATCAAGCCCTTTGTCCTCCTCTGCTGGTCTCTGAATTTCACCCAGTCCTCTGGTATGCTGCTTTTTCTGGCTACTTAGTATGCACCATCCTTTGCTTTGATACTATCCCTGATTTCCCTTGTTATCCACAGATGCACTACCTTCCCTAATTTATTCTTTAAGATGAGAGGATATCTTATTGAAACATGTAAGATTGTTAAGGGCTTGGACATGCTAGAGGCAGGAAACATGTTCACGATGTTGGGGGTCCTGAACCAGGGGCCACAGTTTAAGAATAAGGGGTAAGCCATTTAGAACGGAGACGAGGAAACACATTTTCTCACAGAGAGTGGTGAGTCTGTGGAATTCTCTGCCTCAGAGGGCGTTGGAAGCAGGTTCTCTGGATGCTTTCAAGAGAGAGCTAGATAGGGCTCTTAAAGGTAGCGGAGTCAGGGGATATGGGGAGAAGGCAGGAACGGGGTACTGATTGGGGATGATCAGCCATGATCACATTGAATGGCGGTGCTGGCTCGATATAAATGTAAATAATGTGATGTACATATAGCTGCTGGGGTACATATGGTGTACATATAGCTGCTAAAAGTGTACAAGATAATTATAAGCAGTTGAATAAGGGGTGGGAATTAATAAGCTTTGGCTGCTCCTTTTCGGACACATATACGATTTAATTTAGTTATAAATATTATTTATGACACTTTATAAATATTCTTGTTTTTTTGGGGTTTTTTGTATGCTGTTTCACACTTGCTTTTTATTCTTTTATTCTGCTCGAAATAAAGAATTAAATAAATTAATTAATAATAATTTTTAAAAAAACAAACTTAGGTTCACTTGCCAACATAGTGGCATGCAGGCCTTCTTAAATTGATTTTGTTATTGCAATTATTTCGTTTACCATGTTCGCAAACAGGGAGCAAAGAGTAGGAGTAAACGGGTCCTTTTCACAATGGCAGGCAGTGACTAGTGGGGTACCGCAAGGCTCAGTGCTGGGACCCCAGCTATTTACAATATACATTAATGATCTGGATGGGGGAATTGAAGGCAATATCTCCAAGTTTGCGGATGACACTAAGCTGGTGGTGCAGGCTCAAAGGGCCGAATGGCCTACTCCTGCACCTAATTTCTATGTTTCTATGGAACCAAAGTAGTTATTCAATTGGTCCACCATATCCTTGTTCCCCCATGATCAACTCACCTGTTTCTGACTGCAAGGGACCTACATTTGTTTTAACTAATCTCTTTCTCTTCACATATCTATAAAAACTTTTGCAGTCAGTTTTTATGTTCCCTGCCAGTTTTCTTTCATAATTTATTTTTCCTTTCCTAATCAAGCCCTTTGTCCTCCTCTGCTGGTCTCTGAATTTCACCCAGTCCTCTGGTATGCTGCTTTTTCTGGCTACTTAGTATGCACCATCCTTTGCTTTGATACTATCCCTGATTTCCCTTGTTATCCACAGATGCACTACCTTCCCTAATTTATTCTTTAAGATGAGAGGATATCTTATTGAAACATGTAAGATTGTTAAGGGCTTGGACATGCTAGAGGCAGGAAACATGTTCACGATGTTGGGGGTCCTGAACCAGGGGCCACAGTTTAAGAATAAGGAGTAAGCCATTTAGAACGGAGACGAGGAAACACATTTTCTCACAGAGAGTGGTGAGTCTGTGGAATTCTCTGCCTCAGAGGGCGTTGGAAGCAGGTTCTCTGGATGCTTTCAAGAGAGAGCTGGATAGGGCTCTTAAAGGTAGCGGAGTCAGGGGATATGGGGAGAAGGCAGGAACGGGGTACTGATTGGGGATGATCAGCCATGATCACATTGAATGGCGGTGCTGGCTCGATATAAATGTAAATAATGTGATGTACATATAGCTGCTGGGGTACATATGGTGTACATATAGCTGCTAAAAGTGTACAAGATAATTATAAGCAGTTGAATAAGGGGTGGGAATTAATAAGCTTTGGCTGCTCCTTTTCGGACACATATACGATTTAATTTAGTTATAAATATTATTTATGACACTTTATAAATATTCTTGTTTTTTTGGGTTTTTTTGTATGCTGTTTCACACTTGCTTTTTATTCTTTTATTCTGCTCGAAATAAAGAATTAAATAAATTAATTAATAATAATTTAAAAAAAAACAAACTTAGGTTCACTTGCCAACATAGTGGCATGCAGGCCTTCTTAAATTGATTTTGTTATTGCAATTATTTCGTTTACCATGTTCGCAAACAGGGAGCAAAGAGTAGGAGTAAACGGGTCCTTTTCACAATGGCAGGCAGTGACTAGTGGGGTACCGCAAGGCTCAGTGCTGGGACCCCAGCTATTTACAATATACATTAATGATCTGGATGGGGGAATTGAAGGCAATATCTCCAAGTTTGCGGATGACACTAAGCTGGTGGTGCAGGCTCAAAGGGCCGAATGGCCTACTCCTGCACCTAATTTCTATGTTTCTATGGAACCAAAGTAGTTATTCAATTGGTCCGCCATATCCTTGTTCCCCCATGATCAACTCACCTGTTTCTGACTGCAAGGGACCTACATTTGTTTTAACTAATCTCTTTCTCTTCACATATCTATAAAAACTTTTGCAGTCAGTTTTTATGTTCCCTGCCAGTTTTCTTTCATAATTTATTTTTCCTTTCCTAATCAAGCCCTTTGTCCTCCTCTGCTGGTCTCTGAATTTCACCCAGTCCTCTGGTATGCTGCTTTTTCTGGCTACTTAGTATGCACCATCCTTTGCTTTGATACTATCCCTGATTTCCCTTGTTATCCACAGATGCACTACCTTCCCTAATTTATTCTTTAAGATGAGAGGATATCTTATTGAAACATGTAAGATTGTTAAGGGCTTGGACATGCTAGAGGCAGGAAACATGTTCACGATGTTGGGGGTCCTGAACCAGGGGCCACAGTTTAAGAATAAGGAGTAAGCCATTTAGAACGGAGACGAGGAAACACATTTTCTCACAGAGAGTGGTGAGTCTGTGGAATTCTCTGCCTCAGAGGGCGTTGGAAGCAGGTTCTCTGGATGCTTTCAAGAGAGAGCTGGATAGGGCTCTTAAAGGTAGCGGAGTCAGGGGATATGGGGAGAAGGCAGGAACGGGGTACTGATTGGGGATGATCAGCCATGATCACATTGAATGGCGGTGCTGGCTCGAAGGGCTGAATGGCCTACTCCTGCACCTATTGTCTATTAACACTGGGCCAATTTACACATACACCAGGCCAATGAACCTACATACCTGTACGCCTTTGGAATGTGAGGGGAATCCGAAGGTCTCAGAGAAAACCCACGCAGTTACTGCAGGTACAAAAGTCAAAGTTGTAACCACACCATTGAAGTTTTGCTTTAACCTGGAAAACAGAAGCCTTGGATTCCAAGATAGCAATTCGTTATCATTTAATTGTCATATCTTATCTCAAGGAATTCATTGTGGGCATGTTTCCAATGGCATAGATAACTCTTCATAAAACCAGCATCTGCAGTTCCTTCCAGCGCTCTTCGTAACATGAATCCAGCATTTTCCAAAGAGAAATGTAAGGGGACAGTTATCTTTCTTTATAACGTCAGTGTTTTTTTGTATGGCTTTGTAAATATTTGATTAGTGTATAAATGTAAATAATGTGGTGTACATATAGCTGCTGGGGTACATATGGTGTACATATAGCTGCTAAAAGTGTACAAGATAATTATAAGCAGTTGAATAAGGGGTGGGAATTAATAAGCTTTGGCTGCTCCTTTTCGGACACATATACGATTTAATTTAGTTATAAATATTATTTATGACACTTTATAAATATTCTTGTTTTTTTGGGTTTTTTTGTATGCTGTTTCACACTTGCTTTTTATTCTTTTATTCTGCTCGAAATAAAGAATTAAATAAATTAATTAATAATAATTTAAAAAAAAACAAACTTAGGTTCACTTGCCAACATAGTGGCATGCAGGCCTTCTTAAATTGATTTTGTTATTGCAATTATTTCGTTTACCATAGTGCCAATTGAAAGCAGTCTTTTCAGCTGAGTTAAGGTGGTTCTTAAGCCCCATCCTGCAAAATCTGTCAAAGAAGGAACTGCAGATGCTGGAGAATCGAGGGTTACACAAAAAGCTGGAGAAACTCAGCGGGTGCAGCGGCATCTAAGGAGCGAAGGAGATAGGCGACGTTTTGGGTCGAGACCCTTCTCGACCCGAAACGTCGCCTATCTCCTCCGCTCCTTAGATGCTGCTGCACCCGCTGAGTTTCTCCAGCTTTTTGTGTAACCCTGCAAAATCTGTCATTGGGTCTGCTGGATCCAAGCCAGTAGTTTTTGTTTTTGTGGGCTTAAAGGTGCTGGTCCGCATATAACAGTCAGTTCATTCCATGTTATTAGCTGCTGTATAGTACTAAGTTACTAACGTTTTAGAGATACGAACCGCCCATACAGTCACAAAAAGGAACACTGGTCAGAGTTAAATGTTAAAGAGCACACTGTGGATTATAGAGTTAAATACAAGATCAGATTGTAAATTATGCTGTTTCAAAGGATAGAAACTGTAAATCTGCAGGTATCTGCAGCTGCCGCACAGAATACATCATTGTGCTTTTAGACAAGGATGGCTGAGCAATGATCTCATCCACGGTGGTGCAGAGGCATTTTCTGTAAAAGCCTGAAAAGTTCCCATGGGAGAAATCGGGCAGAGAGTCAACCTCACTAGCTTCGCTTATGTTGCTTATCCTCATAGTTGGCAAATATATAGGCCCGGACAACATCCACAGCAGGCACCTCAAGGCACCAGAAAACAGTGCGGCATCAACAAAGTTGCCGCTGCAAAATCCCCCCAGACATCTTTTTGGCACCTGCTTCCGCAGAGCTGGAGCAAATAATCTTGATTCCGAGTGACTGCCTCTCAGAAAGAAATTTTGAGCAATTAATTTGAAGCAGCAGTCATTGAACTGACATTAATGGGATGGAGGCGCAGTCTGTGGTAGCTGTGGGAAACTAGGATTCAATATTCCCATTGTTCAGTTGTGGGCAGATTTGTCTCATTGGAGACAATGTTAAACAGGCAATCTAATAGCATAGGAGTGATCATAGAGTTAAGTGAAAGGTCTAGAGTCAAGAGTGTTCTATTGTCATATGTCCCAGATCGAACAATGACATTCTTACTTGCAACAGCACAACAGAATAGGTAAACATAAATAAAATGCTCGAGTAACTCAGCGGGACAGGCAGCATCTCTGAAGAGAAGGAATGAGTGACATTTCGGGTCGAGACCCTTCTTCAGGCCTTCGATTTAAACCAGCATCTGCAGTTCTTTCCAACATAGAATACACTATAAACAATACAATACAAAAGAAAAAAGTGTGTGTATGTATACATACAGCATACTCACGTAGAAACAAATCATATATATCTCTATACCTATAAAAGTCTCATCTTGTATGTGTGTGTATGTGTCTTTCTACCTTCGTCAAAACATCACGCGCTAGCGCAGAAATTTTCACAGATTATTAATCACATTAACCCTCGTCGACAAAATTAATTGCTTCCCTTCATATTTCATGCTATATTTCACAAGTTATAGCATTAAAAGAAATAGCGAAAACCAACTTTTCAAACGGCAAACCTCCTTCATCCCGCTTCGAGTGACGTCACAAAGGTGGGTGAGGGCGGCCACCAATGGGGAGTGGGCGGCCACCAGCTTCCAGTGATGTCAGAGGGAGGGCCGCATTTAAATGAATGCCCCGGCCTTCTACGCGCGACGCCCCAGCTGCGGTTTTACGCCGCCATCAATGAGGTGTCAAGACCCCTGCGGTGAGGCCACGCAACGATGGGGCCACGGCGGCGGTGAGGCTTTGTGGAAATGGAGCTGTGGCAGAGGTAGGGGAGAGGAGAGGAAAAGAGAGGTGAAGAAGGGATTGGGGGAGGGGAGGAGGAGAGGAGAAAGATCCCGGGGTGGTGAGGAGGGAGAGTGGGGGAAATTATGGGAAACGATGGGGTAGGGAGGGTAGTTGCCACGTCTATACTCACTCTCTCGCCCCCTCACTCTCTACCCGCCCTCCCCCTCTCTACCCCCTCCACCGCTACCCTCACTCCCACCCTCTCAACCCCCCTTCCTCCTCCTCTCTACCCCCTCCCTCTCTACCCTCCCTCTCCACTACTCTACCCCTCCCTCTCCCTCTGCCCCTCTCCCTGTCTCTCTCGACCCCCCACCCTCTCTACCCCCCTCTATCCTCCCTCTCTACCCCCTCCCCTCCCTCTATCCTCCCTCTCTACTCCACTCCCCCTCCCTCTCTACCCCCTCCCTCTCTAAGGTTTGAAGAGGGAGGGTGAAGAGGAAGCGGAGGGGAGTGCTGGCGGATGAGGAGAAATGAGCCGCACCTGCGCAGTTGGGGGCTATGCGTGAGTGGTGCAATATTGCGTTGGGGGAATTGGTGAGTGGTGGAATATTGTGTTGGGGGACCACTTGGTCTAGTATATATATATATATATATATATATATATATATATATATATATATATATATATATATATATATATATATATATATATATATATGCATGTGTATAAGCGTGTGTATGCGTATATATATATACATATATATACTAGACTAAGTGGGACCCGTTAGGTCCCAGCATCACACACGAAGGCTGGTCACCAACGCAATATTCCACCTCTCCACCAATTCAAATATTGCTCGCCAGTGGGGCTTACTGTTGCGCTAGTATGGGTGTTGCGGGCCGAATGTACTGGTTTCCAGAGGGCTAGTATAGACATTGTGGACTGAATGAATTCTTGGGCTGGCAGCCAACTGTTGCAATTATGTTAAAAGCCAAGCCAAGGCAAACAATTTGGCTGCAGCCACCTGGCAACCAAAATCCATTTTATGAACAGAAACTTTTTTAAAAGGCAAGGCAAACAATTTGGCTGCAGCCACCTGACAACCAAAATCCATTTTGTGAACACAAACATTTTTAAAAGGCTAGGCAAACAATTTGGTTGCAGCCACCTGACAACCAAAATCCATTTTGTGAACACAAACTTTAAAAAAAAAAGGTGAGGCAAACAATTGGGCTGCAGCCATCCGACAACCAAAATTCATTTTGTGAACACTAACTCTTTAAAAAGGCGAGGCAAACAATTTGGCTGCAGCCACCTGACAAACAAAATCCATTTTGTGAACACAAACTCTTTAAAAAGGCGAGGCAACAATTGGGCTGCAGCCACCTGACAACCGTGGAGTAGACATCCGTTCAGTGTTATTCACAGCTCAGAGAGCCGTGACCCTCTTGCTTCCTGGGTCTGGCAGAGACTGAGTGAGGCACGACACTTGTGGGTTTTATAGTCCCTCCCCCCCTCAGAGATGTACGGTAATGCCCACTCGCCGGTACTCGGGGCTCTCGTGGTAATTTTTCATCATGTTGAAAAATCTTCACGAGTCTTCATGTGCTTACCTGCCGTTAGCGAGTCTTCGTGAGTACATGCCGTTAGCACTAAGAGACGTCCCCGAGCTCCGACATACCCGCTACGTTCATTCTCTTTGCTTACCACGAGTTTGTTTTTTTTAAACTCGGGAGAGCTCTTGGAATGAACTCGCACCTTGGGACAGGGCTACTAGATTGTCCAACCTCTCCTTATAGGGAATACTCTCTAATCCAGTTACCATTTTGATAAACCTCTTCTACATCTCTCTCCAATATTACAAATGTGAATAATATTTAAAAAAAATCCCAGTTGACCAATGCACAGGTTTATGGACGAACATTAGTGGAAGAGGAGATTTAATCATCTGTAGCTAAGGAGAAAGTGGAGATTGATGCATCATGATGGCAGTTAAAATTCAGCAATGATGCTATAAAACTGATGCTATAAAACTAGTGAAAATGAAACAAGAGAGTTTGAAGCATTGAAACAACATAATTAATCAAGACCCAGAATGATAGAAAGGGTGGTTACAACAGAGGTGGCATAATGCTGTTGTTTTTCTTAAATAAAGGTATATAATGTTAATCATAAACGGAGGATGGGACGTGTGACTGGGGAGGGCATTGAATGATTGAGAGTAGAGATGAAAGGGACGAGAAAAGTTTAAGAGATGAGCCGGGAAAGAATGCAGGGAACGCAGGGAACGAGTCTCCACAGTTCAGGACTGGGTGGTTGGAAGTTGAAGCTTTTGGGCGTAGAGGGAAAGAAAATGTGGGGTTGGTTTTAACCACGGTGAACATGAAAATTAAATAGCTTGACTCATTTAGTGGAGACGGTTAAGGGCCTGTCCCACCAGCATGCGGTGAGCGAGACCTAACGTGGTCGCTTGAGCCGTCCGGCCTCGCGGGGCATGTCCCACTTCGATCGCCGGAGCCGTATGGAGTTGTGCGGAGCTGGTCCCGACATCGCGAGGGGCTCCGAGAAACTGGCCCTGTTCAAAAACTCCGCGCGGCAACGGCCTGTCGGCCCGCAGCCGCCTCGACGCCGTACGACGGGCGTGCGCAGCGTCTCGATACCGTACGCAACGTCTCGATGCCGTACGCAGCGTCTTGACACCTTACGCAGCGTCTTGACGCCATACGTCACGCGCGAACATCCCGCGGACTTTGCTCGAACTTCACGTCATTCACTCGACCTCCGCGCGGCCCCCGCTTCTGGTTTGGTCTCGCTCGCCGCATGCAGGCACATACTGGTGGGACCGACCCTGTACGGGGATCACTCGACTTCCGCACGACCCCGGTGCTGACCCAGCTTCCGGTTTGGTCTCCCTTGCCGCATGCAGGTCGCATGCTCGTGGGACAGGCTCTTTACTTCCTGACATTCACGTGGAGAGAACATGGCTGTTGTCAGCCCACGCCTGAATCTGTGCGGTATGCGGACATGATTTGTTTTTACTGCAAACTTGCGTGTGCAATCAAACACCGTGCTATCATCAGTGAAAATCCCCACTTCTGTCCTGTAATCCAAGGGAATTTTTTGACAACAAAGAGGAGGTGTATGAAATCATGAGAGGAATAAATCGGGTAGATGCACAGAATCTCATGTCCAAAGTAAGGTGAATCGAGGACCAGAGGACATAGGTTCAAGGTGAAAGGGAAACGATTTAATAGGAATCTGAGGGGTAACGTTTACACACAAATGGTGGTGGGTGCATGAAACAAGCTGCCAGAGGAGGTAGTTGAGGCTGGGACTATCCCGATGTTTAAGAAACAGTTAGACAGGTATATGGATAGGACAAGGTTGGAAGGATATGGACCAAAGGCAGGTGGGACTAGTGTAGCTGGGACATGTTGGGCGGTGTGGGCATGTTGGGCCTGTTTCCACACTGTATCACTATGACTCTGACTCTGAGGAGTTTGAGGTTGGCAGACTGAGGATATCCCACAGCAGTGTCTCAGGCCTGAGGCGAATGACGAATAAGAACGCAATTATCCTCTGTGAGTAGTATGACTCCAGTCAATACAAGCGTTTCCACCTGATTCTTAATCATTTATTTAGCATTGGGGTTCCTTGGTGTCAAACAGAATTACTCTCATCCGACTTCAGAATTGTTATTTAGTCCCTGTTTGAAACAAGGCTGTAGTGAGATCCAGAAATCCCAAGGTAGGCACAAAATGCTGGAGAAACTCAGCGGGTGAGGCAGCATCTATGGAGAGAAGGCATGGGCGACATTTCGGGTCGTGACACTCTTTCAAATCTCAAAGTGTGCACTGGTGAGCAGATTGTTGTTGAATCGGAGTAATTTGATAGAACTGTCGACAACACTTTACATAATATCACCCATTCCTTCTCTCCAAAGATGCTGCCTGTCCTGCTGAGTTACTCCAGCCTTTTGTGTCTATCTTTGGTTTAAACCAGCAACAGCATTTTGTGTCTACTTTTCATAACTTTATTGACTTCCCTCACAGTGGGAACCGTTGATTCCGCTGTGTGGGGATGTTTATGTTAATCTCTATCGTGTATTGTGTTTTTTATTCATATGGCTGTATGGTAACTCAAATCTCACAGTACCATTTGGTGCATGTGATAATAAATGTAATTTGAACTTGAACTTGACGGTAGGCTTAAGTGGACAGTAAGTAGCCTGTTGTCAAAATGCTGCAGGGATCAATATTTGGCCTTAACAAAATTTATATTAAAAATATGGATCCATTGCACTATATCGTTTCATCTAGGAAGGCTGAGTTGAACTGTGCACTCAGAATTAAATGGTAAAGGGTTTCGAGAAGGGCTGGATGTAGAAAAGATCTAGTGTATCTAAAGGGCCTGTTCCACGATGCGAGTTCACCCAAGAGCTCTCCCGAGTTTAAAAAAAAATCAAAAAACTCGTGGTATTCTACGAACTCCTACGACCTTCCAAGGGTATGTTCACGAGCTCCTACGAGTACAAAGTAACACATTTTTTCATCACGAGTATTTTTTGCTCGTGAAGTTTTTTTCAACACTGTGAAAAATGTGTGACTTTTTACTCGTAGGAGCTCGTGAACATACTTGTGGAAGGTCGTAGGAGTTCGTAGAATACCACCAGTTTGATTTTTTTAAAAACTCGGGAGAGCTGTTGGGTGAACTTGCATCGTGGGACAGGCCTTTAAACAGGATAAGGGATCTGGCAAGGGAGCAGAATGAGGGGTTGGAAATACTGTCGTCCTTCAAGCAGAGCACCGCAAGGACATCAGGGTCTGAAGGTGCAGAACACCCACCCGCTATGTGAGTGACCCCTGACATCAAGAGGAAACAGTGCTGCCGTATCCTCACCCATGCTGGAAATTTCTTAAGTCACTGACCCTTTCCTCATCATGACCTGCACCTTAGCAAGAACTTGTGTAGGAAGGAACTGCAGATACTGGTTTACACCAAAGGTAGACACAAAGTGTTGGAGTAACTTAGCAGGTCAGGCAGCATCTTTGGAGGAAAGGAATAGGTGACGTTTTGGGACCTGAAGAAGTGTCTCGACCCAAAATGGCACCTATCCCTTTTCTCTAGAGATGCTGCTTGACCCGCTGAGTTACTCCAGCATTTTGTGTCTATCTTAGCAAGAACTTAGTATCCAAGTAATTCTTGGGGTGGAGTCCAAGTAGCTCTCTAGGTGAGAATCACACTGATTAAGTCGTCTTGTTGAGTCTCATTGTCTGTAACTTGTTTTCACCTAGCCCACACCCAGGAATGGCCCGTTTCCCTTATCATCGTTAGTTTTGCATATCTTTCATTAATTTGTTCCATATCACTCTACATCGCCTATTCATTACATATCTAATTACCTTTTCCACTGACTCTCAGTCTGAAGAAGGGTCTCGACTCGAAACGTTACCTGTTCCTTCTATCCGGAGATGCTGTCTAACAAAGAGTCGGTCAAGAATTGTTGAAGCAGGGTACAGATTTATCAGCCTGTTTCACCAACCCAGAACACGGTGGGATCTATTGATCCAATTCCACGCGCTCCACCCCTTGTTCGTCTTCTTCAAGATGGTTTAATACAAAGCATCTTGTAGGCCACCCTTATCATTCACGCTTAGTATCTCCTGTATATCAATGAGACCAGGTCACGGTGGCGCAGCGGTAGAGTTGCTGCCTTACAGCGAATGCAGCAACGGAGGCCCGGGTTCCACCCCGACTACGGGTGGCGTCTGTTCGGAGTTTGTACCTTCTCCCCGTAACCTGCGTGGGTTTCCTCCGAGATCTTTGGTTTCCTCCCACACTCCAAAGACGTACAGGTTTGTAGGTTAATTGGCTTGGTAAATGTAAAAATTGTCCCTAGTGGGTGTAGGATAGTGTTAATGTGTGGGGATCGCTGGTCAGTGCGGACTCGGTGGGCCGAAGGGCCTGTTTCCGCGCTCTATCTCTAAACTAAACTAAAAGACCACTCAATTATTTTCCAAACATCAGTGGGTGTAAACCAATACGGCTCATTCCATCTTTACACGGCACCATCTTCATCCCTGGAATTGATTCCGTTTGCTTGTTGCTGGTTTCTTTTCTGCTCACTCTTCGTTTCAAAGTGTTCGCAAGAAGGCCAGAACTGCCATCGATGCTTGCCAAAAGTCCTTGGGTTACAATGACCTTGTCTGATCTGATATATTGGGTATTATTTACAGAGGAATCACAATGTGTTTTGAACCACTTAACATGAACGACCTATTAATATCAGGTAGACACAAAATGCTGGAGTAACTCAGCGGGACAGGCAGCACCTCTGGAGAGAAGGACTGGGTAACGTTTCGGGTTGAGACCCTTCCTCAGTCTGCAGATGCTGGTTTAATCTTCAGCCTGAAGAAGGGTCTTGATCTGAAACGTCACCCATTCCTTCTCTCCAGAGATGCTGCCTGGCCCGCTGAGTTACTCCAGCATTTTGTGTCTTCCTTCGATTAAGGCAGCATCTGCAGTTCTTTCCAACGACCTGTGTATTAAATGATAGCATCTTGTATTGAGCACAAGTAATTTTGTTTGCATCTAATTGCTAATTCTTCAGAAGATTCATGCATATTTAAGCAGCGTTATGATTACATTGTTCAACAGGTATCTTCACATATGCTGTTCATCAGGAATGCAAAAAACGGCTTGAGATTAATTTGTCTTGTCAGAACCGGGCAAGCTTCGAGTCAGTTTCCAGAAATCCTACATGGGAGTCTCATTGGTCTATTGACCAGTTGCCCAAAACCAATGTTGTTTCTTTAATGAGTTGAGTTATTCGAGGCTTTAACTGTATGCACTGGGAAACACAGCTGAGAGAACACAGAGAAGCCAAAGATTCATGGCACCCACAGCTGACATACAGATATTATATTTTTCAAATTATTCATCAGTTATCAATATTTAATTCATCCTTGTTTACTCTCTCTCGGAGTAATCTTCAACCTTCTCTTTCTACTTAATTAATTAAAAATACAGTATCCTCCTTTTTGACAAGATTGTAATAAACTCATTATTAGTTTTAATGCCCTAACCTGATTTACATCATTCGAGAGATAGACACAAAAAGCTACAGTAACTCTCTCCAGAGATGCTGTCTGACCCGCTGAGTTATTCCAGCTTTTTTTATGTCTATCTTCGGTTTAAACCAGCATCTGTAGTTCCTTCTTGCACATTATAGTGAAAGGCTTGGATAGAGTGGATGTGGAGAGGATGTTTCCACTAGTGGGAGAGTCTAGGACTAGAGGTCACAACCTCTAGAATTAAAGGACGTTCCTTTAGGTAGGATATGAGGGGGACTTTCTTTAGTCACAGGGTGGTGAATCTGTGGAATTATTTGCTGTGGCCAAGTCAGTGGATATTTTTAAAGCGAAGATAGATTGATTCTTGGTTAGTACAGGCGTCAGGAGTTATGGGGAGAAGGCAGGTGAATGGGGTTAGGAGGGAGAGATAGATCAGCTATGATTGAATGGCGGAGTAGACTTGATGGGCCGAATGGCCCAATTCTGCTCCTATCACTTATGATAGGATTTGAGTATAGGAGCAGGGAGGTTCTACTTCAGTTGTATAGGGTCTTGGTGAGACCACACCTGGAGTATTGCGTACAGTTCTGGTCTCCAAATCTGAGGAAGGACATTATTGCCATAGAGGGAGTGCAGAGAAGGTTCACCAGACTGATTCCTGGGATGTCAGGACTGTCTTATGAACAAAGACTGCATAGACTCGGTTTATACTCTCTAGAATTTAGGAGATTGAGAGGGGATCTTATAGAAACTTACAAAATTCTTAAGGGGTTGGACAGGCTAGATGCAGGATGATTGTTCCCGATGTTGGGGAGGTCCAGGACAAGGGGTCACAGCTTGAGGATAAGGGGGAAATCCTTTACCGAGATGAGAAGGACTTTTTTCACACAGAGAGTGGTGGGTCTCTGGAACTCTCTGCCACAGAGGGTAGTTGAGGCCAGTTCATTGGCAATATTTAAGAGGGAGTTAGATGTGGCCCTTGTGGCTAAGGGGATCAGAGGGTATGGAGAGAAGGCAGGTATGGGATGCTGAGTTGGATGATCAGTCATGATCATATTGAATGGCGGTGCAGGTTCGAAGGGCCGAATGGCCTACTCCTGCACCTCATTTCTATGTATCTATCTATGTATCTATGACCTTATGACCAACCTGATGAAGAAATTTGTTGCCAGTTCTTCACTTTCGGGACAAAATGCTCTAACTCCCTGCCCAACACAATAGTGTAAGCACCTTCTCTACAGGAAGCTTTTGTACCGCATCTGTTGGGCGAAAGGACCTCAATTATTACAGAATTATTTTTCTAATGCACAGAAGATAGTGTTCCCGTTCAAGGGAATTCCCGGCTGTGGATTCATCCACTATATCACTGGGTTCAGCGGTTCAGCCGCTTGCCTGGGTAATAAACCTGACATTTGTAGGTCTTGTTTTTTTTAATCTTTGATTTCCCACACCCCTTCCAGATACATGACGTTGGACCAGTGGAAATTAGACATTTAGTTCAGTTTAGTTTAGCGATACAGCGCTGAAACAGGCCCTTCGGCCCATCGAGTCTGCACTGACCAGCGATCCCCGCACATTAACGCTACTCCACACACACACACACACACACACACACACACACACACTAGGGACAATTGTGTTTACATTTATGCCAAGCCAATTAATTAACCTACCAACTTGTACGTCTTTGGAGTTTGGGAGGAAATTGAATATCTCGGAGAAGGATCACAGGGAGAACGTCCAAACTCCCTGCAGATAGCCCCCGTAGTCAGGGTCTCCGATGATGTACGGCAACAACTTCACAGGTACGCCACCGGGCCGCCACATTTTGAGCAAACTCCCATTTAGCTTAGAGATGCAGCGCGGAAACAGGCCCTTCGGCCCACCGGGTCCGCACCGACCAGTGATCCCCGTACATCAACTCTATCCGACACTGACGAGGGACAATTTTTACATTTATACCAAGCCAATTTACCTGCAAACCTGTACGTTTTTGGAGTGTGGGAGGAAACCGAAGATCTCGGAGAAAACTTAGAGCAGGTCACGGGGAGAACGTACAAACTCCGTACAGACAGCACCCATAGTCGGGATCGAACCCGGGTCTCCGGCGCCGTGTTTGCTATAAGGCAGCAACTCTACCGCTGCCCGTCCGTGATCGTCCTATCATTATTGATATTAATGCTGGAGTTTACCCAATCTTAAATCGGATCAGCATCTTTTTAAGAGGATGCTACTAAGGGCGTGGTGCTGAGAAATGTCTGTACCCCTACAGAGTGTGGGAGCAAGTGCGGTGAAAGGAAGTGGGGCCATTCACTTGCGTGTGAGTACCTGGTGAGGCAGGTCTCTGGTGAGGAAGGATATGAAACTGGCCTGAATTCAACAAACAGAGCACACATTATTTCACCGTATTGAAGAAAACATATCGTCGAGGCATTAAGCTAACTTTTAATTGGCATTTTTAAAATTAAAAGCATACGGCTGCATTAAATGTGATCATTCATAGGTTGAAATAATTGATGTATGCTTAAAAAAAAAATGTTATTACTGTTAATTACCTCATGGTTCCACCCCAACTTGAGTCCCTTTGCATCTAATTTGAGAAGCTATAATTTTGGTTATTAGACTAGGTGGGCTACAGGTCAAGCTTAAAAGCTGCAGTTCGTGACTCAATGGTGTTGAATGCTCAAAGTCCGGACCGCGTGTGGAGTCCAGAAATGACAAGAGAATTCGCCGCAGCCAGAGATGAACTGCATTGTTCCACTCCCAGTAATGTCCGGGACAACCAAAACATCAGGAGAGATTTGGAATACTGAATAACTGCAGTTCCAATTATAAGTTACGTTTTCGATTTGCTCATACTCGAGTGTTGTCCCAACAGTGGCTCTGTGGCTTCTGAGTCAGAAGTTGATAGAGGTTAACTCCAGCATTAATTCCAGCCTCCACAGACCTCCAGCCTTGATCCACTGCAGTTTGCCTGCTGTCGCACCAGGACCAAGGCCGACCCCATCTCCATGGTGCTACACCCATCTCTGGAACATTCAGATAACACCCAGCCAAGCTCATCGTCCAGGAGTTAGCAACTCACCTAGGAGTTGGCAACTCTTCTGCAACTGGATCCTTGACTCTCTCTGCCCAATAGACCAGAATCATTGAGGATAGGTGACAAAACATCCTCCACGATAATTCTCAACTGGTGGGCCACAATGATGTGTTCTCAACCCCACGCTATACTCCCTGTACACTCACAACTGTGCGGACAAATTCTTTTCAAAGGGTCAAAGTTCTGTTTATTGTCACACGTACCTATTAAGGCACAGTGAAACTCGAATTACCATACAGCCTTACTAAAAAATAAAGCAGCAAGACACACAACTACATGAAAGCTAACATAAACATCCACCACAGTGGATTCCCTATGTTCCTCACTGTGATGGAAGGCAATAAAGTTTAATCTTCTTCCGCTTTATCCTCCCGCGGTCGGGGAAGTCGAACCATCCACAGTCGGGGCGATCGAAGCTCTCGTAGCCGGTGATCGAAGCTCCCGCGTCGGGGCGGTGGAAGCCCCTGCGGCCTGGAGCTCTCGAAGTCGGTCCCTAACCAGAGACAGCGAGCTCCACAATGTCAAAGTCCGCAGACTCCTGCGGTTGGAGCTCCCAGGTTTGGTCTCCAGCAGAAGCCACAAACTCCACGACGTTTGGCTGCAGTGCAGACGGAGATACGATACAGAAAAAGTCGCATCTCCGTCGAGATAAGAGATTTTAAAACAGTTCCCCCCAACCAACCCCCCACATAAAACATCTCTGCACATGTGACAATCATATACCAATATCAATGTCAGTTCCAGTGCAGAGAGCTGAGCACTTATTCTTTCTCAGCAGTTCAGAACAGTAGTGATAGGGTATCACCGATTGATGAGACATTATCCAAGATACATTCTACCTACTTAGAGAACGTAAGGATCCCATAGCAACATTTCAAAGAGGTGAGGACATTTCTCCCAATGTCTGGGTCTTCAAAAAACATTATTAAAGCAAATTATCTGACCGATAACATGCCATACATAAATTGCCGTTATTCTCTCCATGTTCATCAAAATGTAGTCATTGGTGTAAGCATTTAATCGGTTGTAAAGAGCTTTGAGGCATTGAGTGTTTGCAGGGGCTTTGCTGCCTTTTCAGGATTAAAGCACAGCCTCGGCCTAATGAAATAAATCAAAGTCATTGATCGCAATGTTAGTACAGTAAAAGCTTAATTATCTGGCATCTGCCAGACTTGACAGGTAACGGTTAATTAAGTCAATCTGATGTTAGCCCCGCCGCTTCCTCGGACGCGGCAACTTAGTCCAGGATCACCCGATTGGTGAAGTACTGGATAATCAAGCTTTTCTTAAAAAGGAGAATTCTCTTGTGTGATGCATCAGACTAGAAAATAATATATTTTACATTCACGGGAGCATTTTCTAATTGTGCAACTCAACCGCATTGGATAGTTAGTATAGAAGCCACGTGCGAGTTCAGATATTGACTGATCCTGTTGTGTATCACATATCTTGTCAAGTGTAAATTGGGGTCACGTTATTTGTGGAGTTTGCTCTAAAACCAAGATGCATGCAGTGCAATGACTTTTGATTGAAGTCTGGGTTAACTGTCACCCATGATAGCCTTGTCATTGTCGAACTGGAATAGAAACTGCAAAATATCTGTTTATATTCTCATTCAAGTAAGTTCCTACACTTAATTCATGTTATGGGCTTGTTGCAAAAAACAATGATAACTGCTGAAACGTTGTTCTGTTGGTAAGAGAACCAGTTGCTTTTTCCAGATCTGGCCTACATCGGGGCGATTGAAGCTCCCACGTCGGGGCGGTGGAAGCCCCTGCGGCCTGTAGCTCCCGAAGTCGGTCCTTAACCAGAGACAGAGAGCTCCACGATGTTAAAGTCCGCAGGCTCCTGCGGTTGGAGATCCCAAGTTTGGACTCCAGCAGAGGCTGCCAACTCCACGATGTTAAGCTTTTTCCAGACCTGGCCTACATGTTACTATAAATGTATACATTTACCCTCCAGGTGAGTTTGCACCTGGAGTATTGTGTGCAGTTTTGGTCTCTTAATTTGAGGAAGGACATTGAGGGAGTGCAGCAGGTTGATTCCCGGGATGGCGGGACTGACATGTGATGAAAGAACGGGTTGACTGGGCTTGTATTCACTGGAATTTAGAAGAATGAGAGTGGTTCTTATAGAAACATCAAGTTAAGTCAAGAGAGTTTATTGTCATATGTCCCAGATAGGACAATGAAATTCTTGCATTGCATCAGCACAACGGAATATAGGAGGCGCGAATACAGAACATATCATATCAGTGTGTCCATACACCATCATATACAGTGGCTTGCAAAAGTTTTCATACCCCTTGAACTTTTCCACATTGTGTCACGGTTACAACCACAAACGTAAATGTATTTTATTGGGATTTTATGTGATAGCCCAACACAAAGTGGTGCATAATTGTGAAGTGGAAGGAAAATGATATATGGTTTCCAATTATTATTACAAATAAAAAACTGAAAAGTGTGGCGTGCAAAAGTATTCAGCCCCCCTGAGTCAATACTTTGTAGAACCACCTTTCGCTGCAATTACAGCTGCAAGTCTTTTGGGGTGTGCCTCTACTAGCTTTGCACATCTAGAGACTGAATTTTTTGCCCATTTTTCTTTGCAAAATAGCTCAAGCTCAGTCAGATTGGATGGAGAGAGTCTGTGAACTGCAATTTTCAAGTCTTGCCAGAGATTCTCAATTGGATTTAGGTCTGAACTTTGACTGGGCCATTCTAACACATGAATATGCTTTGATCTAAACCATTCCATTGTAGCTCTGGCTGTATGTTTAGGGTTGTTGTCCTGCTGGAAGGTGAACCTCCGCCCCAGTCTCAAGTCTTTTGCAGACTCTAACAGGTTTTCTTCCAAGATTGCTCTGTATTTGGCTCCATCCTTCTTCCCATCAACTCTGACCAGCTTCCCTGTCCCTGCTGAAGAAAAGCATCCCCACAGCATCATGCTGCCACCACCATGTTTCACAGTGGGGATGGTGTGTTCAGGGTGATGTGCAGTGTTAGTTTTCTGCCACACATAGCGTTTTGCATTTAGGCCAAAAACTTCAATTTTGGTCTCATCAGACCAGAGCACCTTCCTCCACATGTTTGCTGTGTCTCCCACATGGCTTGTGGCAAACTGCAAACGGGACTTCTTATGGCTTTGTTTCAACAATGGCTTTCTTCTTGCCACTCTTCCATAAAGGCCCGATTTGTGGAGTGCACAACTAATAGTTGTCCTGTGGACAGATTCTCCCACCTGAGCTGTGGATCTCTGCAGCTCCTCCAGAGTTACCATGGGCCTCTTGGTTGCTTCTCTGATCAATGCTCTCCTTGCCCGGCCTGTCAGTTTAGGTGGATGGTCATGTCTTGGTAGGTTTGCAGTTGTGCCATACTCTTTCCATTTTTGGATGATGGATTGAACAGTGCTCCGTGAGATGTTCAAAGCTTGGGATATTTTTTTATAACCAAACCCTGCTTTAGACTTCTCCACAACTTTATCCCTGACCTGTCTGGTGTGTTCCTTGGGCTTCATGATGCTGTTTGTTCACTAATGTTCTATAACAAACCTCTGAGGCCTTCACAGAACAGCTATATTTATACTGAGATTAGATTACACACAAGTGGACACTATTTACTAATTAGGTGACTTCTGAAGGCAATTGGTTGCACTGGATTTTATTTACGGGTATCAGAGTAAAAGGGGCTGAATACTTTTGCACGCCAGACTTTTCAGTTTTTTATTTGTAAAAAAATTTGAAAACCATGTATCATTTTCCTTCCACTTCACAATTATGCGCCACTTTGTGTTGGTCTATCACATAAAATCCCAATAAAATACATTTACGTTTGTGGTTGGAACGTGACAAAATGTGGAAAAGTTCAAGGGGTATGAAAACTTTTGCAAGCCACTGTAAATATATACACACATCAATAAATAAGCAGATAAAGTGCAAATATGTAAACATGTAAAATTCTTAAGGGATTGGACAGGCTAAATGCAGGAAAAATGTTCCCGATGTTCGGGGATTCCAGAACCAGGAGTCACAGGTTAAGGTTAAGGGGTAGGCCATTTGAGATGAAGAAAAACTTTTTCTCCAAGTGAGTTGTGAATCTGTGAAATTCTTTGCCACAGACGGCAATGGATGCCAATTCACTCGATGTTTTCAAGCGAGAGTTAGATTTAGCTCTTAGGGCTAAAGGAATCTAGGGATATGGGGAAAAAGCAGGAACGGGGTACTGATTTTGGATGATCAGACATGATCACATTGAATGGCGGTGCAGGCTCGACCTACTCCTGCACCTATTTTTCTGTGTTTCTATATTCTAAATCTGCTCATCACATGGTTAACTCTTCCATTGCCCCAGGAATGGATAATGAATGGACAAAGCCACCCAGACTCCGGCAACAATAAATCATATTGAGTGTGTTTCATTTGATGTCTATTATACAACATATAGACTCAAAGGGATTTTCCCACTTAGTCCAGACTCTGGATAATTAAGAGGGAAGTAATGGGGATATTATTTTGGAATGATGGTATTGCTTATTCCTTTGTGAATATATGATTTTGCAAAGTTTCAAAATAGATTTTTATGAATTTGTTATACTGGTGCTGACTTTGACCAGGATCTCTCTCTTCTTTTTCTAAAGAGCTTTCTCATTCATCGCTTTCTTATTATTCTTTTGAAATGCAGAAGCACTTCATTATTTATTAGAGTTTGTTCTTTATGTTTAAGTAAGATCCCCTGTGATGTGTGTGTGAGGGTCTGGCTTCAATGTTAGACAATCTCTATATCTTTCTGCCACCAGAATAACATTGCACTTTCTTCCTGCAGCCTGCTTTGGAAAGTTTCAAATCATTGTTGACAGCTTATACTCTATAATCTTGAAGTATAGAATAGGTTAATCTATGATGAGCGTTTGTCGGCACTGGGCCAGTTTAGAAGAATGAGGGTGGGGGGGGGGGACACCACATTGAAACATACAGAACAGTGAAAGGCTTGGATAGAGTGGATGTGGAGAGGATGTTTCCACTAGTGGGAGAGTCTAGGACTGGAGGTCATAGCCTTAGAATTATAGAACGTTCCTTTAGGAAGGAGATGAGGAGAAATGCCTTCAGTCTTGGAGGGCGGTGAATCTGTGGAATTATTTGCCACAGAAGGCTGTGGCGGCGGACAGTGGGTATTTTTAAGGCAGAGATAGATAGATTCTTGATTAGTACGGGTGTCAGAGGTTATGGGGAGAAGGCAGAAGAATGGGGTTAGGAAGGAGAGATAGACCAGCCATGATTGAATGGCGGATTAGATATGATGCTCCTAATTCTACTCCTATTCCTTATGACCTTATGACCTATAAGGTGCGTTTAATTTAGCAAAACAATGTTTCCCAAAAAGGAAAAAAAACACATTAGAGCAGCAGTCCTTCACCTCGAGAATCACTTGGACCAATTATCCATCACATTGACTGATCTAAGTGTTGGTACTCCATTTTTACCACCAAAACAGTGTAACTGGGAATTCATATTGGAGGGAAGTGCTATTTTCATCCTCTCACCATGTTTCCTCTCACGATTTACTGCTGGGCACTGTACTTTGGACAGCTATGGGCCTTCTGGTACCTTGTGCAATTGCAGCTGGTCACAGTATGATGTTGGAAAACATGAAGAAGGCTTTCGACCCGAAACATTGCCTATTTCCTTCACTCCATAGATGTTGACGCACCCGCTGAGTTTCTCCAGCATTTTTGCCTATGTTGAATTTTTTAAATCATGAATTTGATTCCAAACGAACATATCAGTAATAAAGCGGAAGTGTTAGGTGTCTCGGAACACATAAGGGTGAAAGAATCGTCAAGGCCTGATGAGATCTATTGCAACCGTGGATGTATTGGGTATAATTAGTATGTTTGTGGTGTATCTGGTAGTGAGGAAAGTTGTCTGAGGCTACAGCTGGATATGTGTGCCTGTGTGTGTGTGCCTGTGTGTGTGTGCCTGTTTGTGTGCCTGCGTGCGCGCGCGTATGTGTGTGCCAATGTTCGTTCGCGTGTGTGTCTTTGCCTGTGTGTGTGTGTACGTGTATGTGTGTGCATGTGTGTGCATGTGTGTGTGCCTGTGTGTTTGTCTGTGTGTTTGTGTGTGTGTGTGCCTGTGTGTGCATATATGTGCCTATGTGTGTCTACGTGTGTACGCGCGCGCGTCTGTGCGCACACGTGTGTGTGTGCTTGTGTGTGCCTATGTGTGTGCGCGCGCTTGTGTGTGTCTGTGTGTGTGCGCACATGTGTGTGTGCGCCTGTGCGTGCGGGTGTGCGTGCCTGAGTGCGTGTGTGTGCCTGTGTGTGTGTGCGCGTGTTTGCCTGTGTGTGTGCGCGTGTGTGTGTGTGCCTGTGTGTGTTCGTGTTTGTATGTGTGCCTGTGTGTGTGTGTATCCTGTGTGCGTGCGCGTGTGTGTGTGTGCCTGTGTGTGTTCGTGTTTGTATGTGTGCCTGTGTGTGTGTGTATCCTGTGTGCGTGCGCGTGTGTGTGTGCCTGTGTGTGTGTTTGTGTGTGTGTGTGTGTGTGTGTGTGTGTGTGCGTGTGTGTTCCTGTGTGCGTGCGTGTGTGTGTGTGCCTGTGTGTATGTTTGTGTGTGTGTGTGTGTGTGTGTGTGTGTTCCTGTGTGCATGCGCGTGTTTGTGTGTGCCTGTGTGCGCGTGTGTATGCGTGTAAGCACATGCGGATTTGGCAATCGATAAGGTCGTACCGTCTCCTCTCGGGTGTCCGCAGAGGTCTGTATCACTGCGATCATTGTAGAATTGGGGATGGGCAGAGTGCAAGCAAAAACTAAATCAGCAAGATCGACGATACTGTGAGAGAAAATAGTCTATCTATGGCGTGGAACGATCGTAAGGTAATCAGTGCTTCCATGCATAGCGGCTCTCACAGTGGAATAACGGAGAAAGAAGATAATGTAGAAAATAACTTTGGAGTGATTATGCGGCGCATCTTGTTGATGTTACATTCTACAAGCACAATGCACTGGCAATTAATGAGGTTGATAACAAGTCTATTGTTAAAAGTGAACTGCTTTTTTCCTGGAGAAGGGACATTGGAGGTTGTGCCTTGTCAAGACAAGTGGTGACTATTCCATCAGTCTGCTGACTCGTCATTTAAATGGTGGCGAGGCTTTGTGAGACAAGGATGGGTGCCTGTCTTTAGGTCAAAAGAGAGAGTAGAATTAGGCCAAAGGTAGACAAAAAATGCTGGAGTAACTCAGCGGGACCGGCAGCATCTCCGGGGAGAAGGAATGGGTGACGTTTCGGGTCGAGACCCTTCTTCAGACTTCAGAGTAGAATTAGGCCATTCAGCCCAGCATGTCTACTCCGCCATTCACTCACAGCTGGTCTATTTCCCCCTATTAACCCCATTCTCATGCCTTCTCCCCATAACCCATTGACACCCGTACTAATCAAGAATCTAGCTACCTCTGCTTTAAAAATATCCACTGACTTGGCCTCCACAGCCTTCTGTGGCAAAGAATTGCATAAATTCACCACCCTCTGACAAAAAAAAAAAATTCTCGTCATCTCCTTCCTAAAAGAACGTCCTTTAATTCTGAGGGTATGACCCCTGGTCCTAGACTCCCACTAGTGGAAGCATCCTCTATACACGTTAGACTTTAGACTTTAGAGGTACAGCGCGGAAACAGGCCTGTCCGTCCACCGAGCCTGCAGCCGCCAGCGATCACCCCAGTGCCAGTATTATCTTACACACTAGGGACAATTTACCATTTATTTAACCAATGCCAATTAGCCTAGAAACCTGTATTTGTTTGGAATGTGGGAGGAAGTCAGAGCAACCCCGGAAAAAACCCACCTGGTCACAGGGATGAATGTACTACCCCATACAGCCGGCGCCCGTAGTCAGGATCGAACCCTGGTCTCTGGAGCTATGAGGCAGCAACTCTACCGCTGCGCCACAGTGGCCCAGTGTAACATCGGATCATTAGACCAGGCTTCCTGGCTCCCGACTAAGCCTTCAGGGCCCTCTTTTTAAATCAAACATCTGCAGGGCAGGTATTGTAAATAAATCTGGTTGGATTTTGAGTGCTTTGGAGTAAAGGTATCTAATTTCTTCTAATGAGCCTCTAAATGAGTATCGCTGCAGGAGTTACATGATCACATCTGCATTCATTGTGGAAAACAGCTTGTCAGCGCACATGTGATTCAACTCAGAAACAACCACAATCACCTTTCAATTTAGGAACAGTGTTCAAGAACACGACACCATTCAGCTGAATTACCAGACAACCGTTTCTCCATTTGTTGTTGCGCTCTGGAAACAAATTAATGGAAATGTCCAAGCTATTGCCCCACTATTTCAAAATATTGTGTAGATAGACACAAAATGATGGGATACCTCAGTGGGATAGGCAGCATCTCCGGAGAAAAGGAATAGGTGACGTTTTGGGTCGCGACCCTTCTTCAGAACCCACGCCTTCTCTCCAAAGATATTGCCTGTCCCGCTGAGTTACTCCAGCATTTTGTGTCTATCTTCGGTGTAAACACACTTCAAATATTGGGATGCCGAGGTCATCGAGCTAAGAAAATTCCACTTTTCCATATATCTGGAATTAAAGGTGATGCACAACTAAGATCAATGATTTGATTTGATTTGATTTATTGTCATTGTCTTCAATGAAGAGACAATTGTATAAACACACAATACGATACGATAGAACTTTATTCATCCCAGGAGGGAAATTGATCTACCAACAGTCATAAAAACAAATATGGATAATATGTACAGTTTGCAGTCAGATTTAAAAAAGTGTTATTAAGTATAGGCTCAAAAATATTCTTTCAAACTTTTCTTAAATTCACTTTCATCATCTGTGCGTTAGTTGGAAATCAGTCAATTGCTCCATAAACTGATCATCTGTGGACTACGAGCTTTAACTCAAGGGTACACAAAAGGCTGGAGAAACTCAGCGGGTGCAGCAGATTCTAAGGAGCGAAGGAGATAGGTGACGTTTCGGGTCGAGACCCTTCTTCAGGAATCTTGTTGCCACTAAATTAAGGAAGTTTGCACATCAGCTGCCTATCATGAACCCTATCCTGATTTTATTTCCATTAATTTTACTCTCTCAAAGGTAGACACAAATTGCTGGAGTAACTTGGTGGGACAGGCAGCATCCTGATGTTAGGGGAGTCCTGAACTAGGGCTCACAGTTTAAGAATAAGGGAGAGGCCATTTAGGACTGAGATGAGGAAATGTTTTTTCACCCAGAGAGTTGTGAATCTGTGGGATTCTCTGCCACAGAAGGCAGTGGAGGCCAATTCTCTGGATGCTTTCAAGAGAAAGTTAGATTTAGCTCTTAGGGCTAAAGGAATCAAGGGATATGGGGAAAGAGCAGGAACTGGGTACTGATTTTAGATGATCAGCCATGATCATATTGAATGGCAGTGCTGGCTCAAAGGGCCAAATGGCCCACTCCTGCACCTATTTTTCTGTGTTTCTATGTTCTAAATCTGCACACCACATGGTTAACTCTTCCATTGCCCCAGGAATGGATAATTAATGGATAAAGCCACCCAGACTCCAGCAACAATAAATCATATTGAGTGTGTTTCATTTGATGTCTATTATACAACATATAGACTCAAAGGGATTTTCCCACTTAGTCCAGACTCTGGATAATTATCAGGGAAGGAATGTGAATTTTATTTTGGAATGAAGGTATTGCATTTTCCTGTGTGAATCTGTGGAATTCTCTGCCACTGAAGGCAGTGGATGCCAATTCACTGGATGTATTCAAGAGAGAGTTAGATTTAGATCTTAGGGCTAAAGGAATCAAGGGATATAGGGAAAAAGCAGGAACGGTTGCTGATTTTAGATGATCAGCCATGATCATATTGAATGACGGTGCTGGCTCGAAGGGTCGAATGGCCTACTCCTGCACCTATTTTCTATGTTTCTATGTTCTATTTTCTATCTCTGGAGAGAGGGAATGACTGACGTTTTGGGTCGAGACCCTTCTTCAAAGTCTGAAGTAGGATCTCGACCCGAAACGTCGCCCATTCTTTATCTCCAGAGATGCTGAATGTCCCGCTGAGTTACTCCAGCATTTTGTGTCTACCTTCGATTTAATCGAGCATCTGCAGTTCTTTCCTACACAATTTTACTCCCTCGATGCATTTTGAACATTTTGGCCACATGTAGAAAAATTGCTATTTGTTTAGTTTTGAATAAATGAGAAAATTGGCATCGTTCTTTGAGGTAAGGAAATCCCTTCATATCAGTTTCAACTTTGTGTCCCTGGATCCTGTAATCTGTTCTCAACTTGAAGATGCTTTTTTCAATTGACAGTAACCTGGTTGTGAATTATGCAAAACAGACCTTTCATAATGTTTTATTAAAATGTGTGCAATTGCATGCACCTTGAATACTGGATGTTCCTATAGCTCAGACTTAATAGGAACATACAGTGCCCCTGTGGGTAATTTCAATATGCTGAGATATATACTGTAAAATAAAACAATATTTTATTAAATTGAATCTTATTTGCACATTTGGCATGAGGAATCCTAAATGTAATAAGTGTTGAACACTGATTTTCCGGCACCTTCAGTTCTAAGGACTTATTGGATTATCCATTTTTCTGAACCAAGGGAGGTCATGTGACAATGAAGACAATCCACCCCAGGCCCGCTAATGACTCCCCTTCCTTATCTCCAAAGCACCACGGAGTGCCAGGAGCTTAAATTAAACAAATATAAAATGTGAACTGAATGTGAATGGAATGAGCTGCCGACCCATCCCCATCTCCCACTTTCTCCACGGCCATTTTGAGCCCGGGGTTTCACACCCCATCTCCCCAATTCACAAGGTGCACCAGTGAATCGATTTTTTCACGCACCGCACGGCCCATCCGGTGAATCGGCCGGTTGTTGTGGCTCACGTTGTAGCCCCTGGGAACTCCGCTTTCTTCTGGCCGCCGCCAAAGGCAAGATGCGCTCGGTCACCGTGGGGCTCCCTCCCCTCTCACCTGCTGTTGCGTGCAAGGTGAGCCACAACAACAATCGTATCACCAGACCGTGGGGGGGGGTGAAGAAGGGCTCGCTGGTGCATCTTACGAGTGGGGAATGGGGTCGGAACCGGGGCTCCAAACGGCCGAGGAAGTGGTGGGAGACCGGGGACGTGTCGGCAGATCTGTCCACTATATCCAGGGGGTTATAAAAGGGGGTCCATTAAAACGAGGGTTTACTGTATTGTCTTTGCAAAACAGTCGGCAGAGAAGAGGGTTACACAAAAAGCTGGAGAAACTCAGCGGGTGCAGCAGCATCTAAGGAGCGAAAGAGATAGGCGACGTTTCGGGTCGAGACCCTTCTTCAGACTGGTTGAGGAGCACAACTGAAAAGGGATTTTGGGAGGCGGCTCGTTAAAGGTGCGAAGGAATAAATTAGCGAGGGAATGACAGGAGGTTCAGAGTTCCGGAGTGTGAGAGGAAAGTTGACCAGGATGGAGGGAGGAGGGGTTGCGGGCTGGTGCGTGGGGGGCAGGCAAAAAGATGAAACACAAAAATATGACGATACGATACAATAAAACTTTATTCATCCCCGGAGGGAAGTTGTTCTGCCGACAGTCAGAACACACAAGGTATATAAAAACTGGAAATTAAAAGTGAAAACAAAAAGAAAATGACAAGCGACTGTTGTCTGGCTGCCGTGAACAAATGAACAAATGCAGACTCATCCACCTGGCCAGAGGATTCTAAACTAGAGTGTTCCCCCCACGCTGGGTCCCCCACTGACCCTGATGGTGGTCCTCCCACGCCAGGTCCTCCGCTGTCTTCCCTCCCCCATTGACCGCGAGGCCCCACCACTGCCGCCGAGGCTCCCACCGCCGGTGAGGCTCCCACCACCGCTGAGGCTCTTTAGGCCTTGACAGGCCTCGCCGCCAGGCTTCACCGCAGTCGCCTGGGAGGCCTGTGGGGCAAGTCGGGCCTACCGGGGCGCGTTTCGTCATTGTGGTCGTCAGCGGCGGCGGCACGGTTGTTCGGCGGGTGGATCGGGCCCAGGCAGCTCTCCGGTACACTCCCACCGCTCCCCGGGACACTCCCGCCACAGACGCTGATTCCCGGGACACTGAGATTGAATTAGACAAGGCCAAGCAGGGATTTCAATATTTAGATGTAAGCAATTAGCTCTTTTGCGATGGAGGGACACGGCCCAAAAGTACGCTCACCACTCGCAAAGCCACCGGTGGCCGCTCAGGGAATTTCAACTGAGCTCACGTAATTTTGTCTGGATTTTATGTGAGTGCAGGAGCACTAGTTGCCGGAAAATCAGTGTTCAACCTGTATCCTACTTGTTTATTTTGGAAATATGTGCACATAATGTATTCAGAGATGTTATAAGGCACATCAAATACTGAGCAAACAGATTTAATTTCTGGATCACCTTCAGGTCACTATTCGGACGATATAAGCTGTGATCTTGTCAAGGCCTTTCTTGTCTTCTCACCACCCTTTTATCAGTACCATTGCAGCAATGTACTCCTCCACTTCCTTTGTTTTGGTGTTGGCCATTGAACTGTTTCCAGAAGTACTGGAGATCTTAACCTATGGTCTTGCATCTTTCAGGTTATTAATCTACTCCATAATTGCTGCAATTCCCACAGATAGCAGGTGACATGTTGTCAAGCTGGAAAGGGTGCGGAGAAGATTTACGAGGATGTTGCCAGGACTAGAGGGTGTGAGCTATAGGGAGAGATTGAGTAGGCTGGGACTCAATTCCTTGGAGCGCAGGAGGATGAGGGGTGATCTTACAGAGATGTATAAGATCATGAGAGGAATAGATCGGGTAGGTGCACAGAGACTCTTGCCCAGAGCAGATGAATCGAGGACCAGGGGGACATAGGTTTAAGGTGAACGGGAAAGTATTTAATAGGAATCTGAGGGGTAACATTTTCACACAAAGGGTGGCGGGTGTATGGAACAAGCTGCCAGGGGAGGTAGTTGAGGCTGGGACTATCCCAACATTTGAGAAAGAGTTAGACAGGTACATGGATCGGACAGGTTTGGACCAAATACGGACAGACGGGACTAGTGTAGGTGCTACATGTTGGCCGGTGTGGGCATGTTGGGCTGAAGGGCCTGTTTCCATGCCATATTAACTCTATGATTCTATGAGATCTTTCTGACGTGGGATGTTCCCCCCCACATCGTTCACCTGAATGCCAAGATGAAAGCTAAGGGAAGGGCAAAAGAAAAAAAAAACATCATCTCTGGGAATATTCTTAAGGATAAAAAGGTGTTTATTTGAAAGGAATAAATTGTTGGGATCAATTTCCTTTCTTACCCAGTATGACTCCTATACCAGCTCATGCAATGTTTATATGTGCTGGTGGGATGAACTGCTCAAGTAGCTTGGAAATTTGACATTCGAAATATGTAGCAATTACCATGACTCAATGAAACTTCAGGAAGTAGAAAGGGGCAGCACAGTGCCTCAAAGATAGAGTTGCTGCCGTGCAGCACCAGAGACCCGGGTTTAATCCTGACTACGGGTGCTGTCTGTACAGAGTTTGTAAATTCTCCATGACCTGCGTACGTTTTCCCCGGGTGCTCCGGTTTCCTCCCACACTCCAAAGACGTCCAGGTTTGCAGCTTAATTTGTAGGTTAATTGGCTTGGTATAAATGTAAATTGTCCCTAGTGTGTGTAGGATAGTGTTAGTGTGCGGGGATCGCTGGTTGGCCCGTGCTCGGCGGGCCAAGGGGCCTGTTTCAACGCTGTATCTGTCAAACTAAAACTAGTTTGAAGGTGAAATTTTGTCTTTCCAAATTTATAACTCTGAAAATAATGCATTCTTTGATGTCGTCAGGAACCAGTGAAGCACAAATCTAGTGCGTCAATAACCGCAGTGGGCAGTGGTCCTAACCAAAAAGTGACCCCTACGCTATAACACACCGAGTGCTGGAGTAAATCAGTGGGGCTGCGTTATCTGAAATGAATCGCGAGTCACCCCAATGATTTGTGATGTGATCATCATCCCATGTCCTCATATTGAACTGTTGTCGACGTTGCCTCCTTTTCCCTGACGGACGCGTTTCCATGTGAAATCTGTCCATGAATTCACGTTGGATGGTCTATTTATGGAAACACGCCACTACAAGTTTATCTTTGACTTTGAAATCACATGATTGTGCGGAAATGAAAATGTATCGCACATGATATTTTGACTCATTTTTTCCTTGCATCCCAGAAATAGAACTCCTTGCCTCCTTAATTTGCTTTTCAATCCTACACTCTCGACTCCTTTCATGCCCGCTCACTGCTGAATGATGGCTATTGTGTGACTGTACCTTGCGTTTTATATCAATTGCTATGATGCCCAGCACTCTTTCTCTTCAGCGAGGTCCTTTGATATTTGCAATTAGGAATGTTTGTAGTGTCAGGTTTTGGCCTCTTCCAAAATATCACAGCAACCACGTCGAAAGAAGCTCGCCATAAATCGGGGTAAATGACGGTATTGTGTTGATGTGTGAACCGCAGAATCCTGCTGTTTCTACGCTGAACAGTCTTTTATAAGAGGTCCACTTCATGAATAAGGGTTTCGAAAGGAAACGTTGCCTATTTCCTTTCCTCCATAGATGCTGCCTCACCCGCTGAGCTTCTCCAGCGTTTTTGTCCACCGTCCCACTTCATGTGGCTTAATGCTTGTCCACTTTTATTGAGGCACTTTTTTGATTGAGGCAGTGCAGCGTAGGTTCACGAGATTGATCCCTGGGATGGCGGGACTGTCATATGAGGAAAGATTGAAAAGACTAGGCTTGTATTCACTGGAGTTTAGGAGGATGAGGGGGATCTTATGGAAACATATACAATTATAAAAGGACTGGACAAGCTAGATGCAGGAAAAATGTTCCCAATATTGGGCGAGTCCAGAACCAGGGGCCACAGTTTTAAGGACCTGTCCTACAAGCATGCAACTCTATGCGATTAGCGCGACCTAACGTGGTCGCTTGAGCCGTCCGGCCTCGCGGGGCCGGTCCCTCTTCGATCGCCGGAGCGGTGCGGAATTGTGCGGAGTTCGTCCCGAGTTCGTCCCGACACCGCGCGGGGCTCCGAAAAACTGACTATGTCCAAAAATTCCGCGCGGCAACGGCTTGTCGGCTCGCAGTCGCCTCGACATTTACACACCGCCCCGACATCGTGCCTCCGTGAACCTATCTGTAGGTGCCTCCGTGACCCTCTATGTGTGTGGCTCCGTGGCCCTCTGTGTGTGTGTGTGCCTCTGTGCCCCTCTCTGTGTGCCCTTCTCTGTCCAGGCGAACTTACCTTCGACTTTGCTCCAAGTTCGCCTCACTTTGTGCCGCGTTGCGCCACTCACCCGACCTCCGCGCGACCCCTGCTGCCGGTTTGGTCGCGCTCGCCGCATGCAGGCGCATGCTGGTGGGAACCTCCGCGCGGCCCCCGCTTCTAGTTTGATCGCGTTCATCGCATAGAGTTGCATGCTTGTAGGACAGGCCCTATAGAATAAAGGGGAAGCCATTTAAAACTGAGATGAGAAAAAAACATTTTCACCCAGAGAGTTGTAAATTTGTGGAATTCCCTGCCGCAGAGGGCAGTGGAGGCCAAATCACTGGATGGATTTAAGAGAGAATTAGATAGAGCTCTAGGGGCTAGTGGAGTCAAGGGATTAAGGGAGAAGGCAGGCACGGGTTATTGATTGGGGACGATCAGCCACGATCACAATGAATAGCCTCCTCCTGCACCTATTTTTTTATGTTTCTACGAAAGTCCATGTTCTTCAGATATGTGTAGCTTATGAATCTGATATGATTCGATACGATACGGTATGATACGATATGATACAATAAACTTTCTTCATCCCCGGAGGGAAATTGGTCTGCTGACATTCACAACTCACAATGTGCACAAAAACTTGGAATTAAAAAGAAAACGAAAAGAAAAAGGCACGTGACTGTTGGCTGGTTGTCGCCTTCACCCGAACGAACGAACGAACATACAAACGCAGTCTTATCCCTTGGCAGAGGATTCTAAACTGGTGCCCCCCCTCCCCCCACCCCTTTGTTCACCCGCCGTCCCTCATGGTGCCCTCCCCCTACGCCGGGTTCCCATTGTCTTCCCCCCCCCTCACGCTCATCCACTGCGTGGCCCCACCCCTATTGAGGCTTCCGCCGGCGCCGAGGCTTCCGCGGCAGCGACCGAGTCTCCCGTCGCCAACACCAAGTCTCCTGTTGCCGCCACCGCTGAGGATCCTTCGGCCCAGACAGGCATCGCCGGCCGGCATCTCCGCAGTCCCCTGAAAGGCCTGTGGGGCGGGGCGGGGCGGGCCTACGGGGGCGCTTTCCAGTTGTCGTCCTCAGCAGCGCAGTTGTTCAGCGGGTGTACCGGGCCCGCGCGGGTTCCCCGGGACACTCCCACCCCGCGCGCGCTGCTCTCCGGGACACGGGTGGGGGGGGGGGGGCTGAGCTATAGATGTTGTGTATATGGATTCCAGCAAGGCATTTGACAAGGTTCTGTATGGTAGGCTGCTCTGGAAGGTTAGATTGCATGGGGTCCAGGGAGAGCTAGGTTAGTGAAGTGTGTAAGAAGGAACTGCAGATGCCAGTTTGAACCGAAGACAGACACAATGATTTTAATGAAAAACCTTTCTCTTGCATGCATCTATAACTCCTGTACATGCTCCGAAGGTTACTTGATCACCATCTTGACAGACTTCTGAAATTTCCTGTAATCTTATCAAACTACCTTTGCAAAGATCTGCTTTCTCAATTTATGACTTGTTATCTTGCTGCTTCATAGACGGGCATATCTCTGACATTGGGCTCACCGATTTTGTAAAGTGTTTTCAGGCACATGAGGTGTATAATGCTTCGAAGCAGATACATTCAGAATGGTCAATGAGGTATATAATGCTTCGAAGCAGATACATTCAGAAGCTGTTTCTATTACAGCTGTTGGTTTTAACTATGCTTTGTCCTTTTTAAAAGTCTGCATGTGGTGAAATAATTTGCATAACATCTAATTGTTATTGGAAACCAGATGCATTGCCTGTCTAGTAGTTTAATTTAGTTTATTTACTGAGGTGAAGTGAAAACCTTTTTAAGTGCCAACTGTTTGCACACGTTCTACAATTCAGTTTAGCATCCAATGTCCTTTCTTTTTCTTTTAAACCTGACAGATTACATCACATTGGTCGGTGGGGGAGCTGCGAGTCGACAGCCTTGCCAGCAGCGTGTTAGTTTTTTCTACTTTTTTTGTTTTTTTAGTGTGTCTTAATGTGTGTTTTTAATGTCTCTCTGTGTGTCTTGTGGGGGGGGGTAAGGGGGAAACCGCTTTGGTCGCCTCCTCCACGGAGAGGCGACTTTTTCCATGTCGCCTCCCCCGTGGTCTAACATCGAGGATCGGTGCGGACTTTCCCGGAGAAGCGCCCGGGGCTACAGCCGCGGGCGCAGCGAGGACGCTTTTTGTCGCGGAGTGGGCGAGCCCTCGCCGGGAGTCGCCGGAGGGGAGCGCTCCGTTCGCTGGCCCGCGGCAGCCTGAAGCCGCGGTCTGCAGAGCTCCAGCTGGCGCTGCGTCCGGAGTCTGGGATCCCTCGTTGGGGACCCGGGAGGAGGGGAGCTCTGACCACCGGCCCTGCAGTCTGCGCTGCTTCTTGCTGCGGCGCGACGGGGCCTTTACATCTTCGACCGCCGGCCTGCGGCCTACACCAACTTGAAGCCGCGGTCTCCGGTGGGGAGGCACTGATTCAGGACTTACCTGGACTTACCTTGTCTGCACATCTGGACGCCCGCAGCGGCAACTGCGGAGGGTTGAGGTCCCGACCACCAAGGGAAATGGAGGAGGACTGGCCAATTTTTGTGCCTTCCACCACGGTAATGAATGCTGTGGTGGATGTTTGTGTTAAATTTATTGTGTATTCTTTTTTTATCGTACTGCTGCTGGCAAATTCATTGCACTGCACTGTATGTGCAAGTGACGAATAAAACTTGACTTGACTTGACAAAGAGTGTTGTATGGATCCCAAATTGATTGATTGATTAAATGATACAGCGTGGAAACAGGCCCTTCAGCCCACGCCGACCACCGATCTCCCGGTCACACTGCTTCTATGTAATTCCTCTTTCGCATTCACTCCCTGCACAAGGGAGCCGATTTACAGAGGCTAACGAGCACGGCTTTGGGACGTGGGAGGAAACTGGAGCACCCAGAGGAAACCTGCGGAGTCACATGAAGAACGTGCAAACTCCACACAGCCAGCACCTGAGGTCAGGATTGAACCAGAGACATGGGATTGGTGGTTGAAGTCAGGATTGGTGCACCAGAGACTTAACGCCCTGTCCCACTTAGGCGATTTTATCGGCGGCTACCGGCGACTGTCACAGTCGTGGCAGGTCGCTGAAAAAGCGGCGACTGTACCCCCCCCCCCCCCCCCACAACAATGTCTACGACAACCTACCACCTAGTCGACGTCAAGCTACGGCATTCTACCGACAACCGGTGACCCATTAGGACATCACCTACGACCACACAGGCAACAACCTATGAGAACCAAAGTCAACTTACGTCCACAAGCTACGACAAGCAACGACCCTGTCGGCGACAACTGAAGACAATTCAGTCGCCGGTACCTGTCGCCAGTTGACGTAGGTAGTCGTCAATGGAATTCACGGAAGTCATCACGCTGCGGCAACCTACGACAGCACCTACGACAGGAGAAGACAAGCTACGTCGAAAGGCGTCGAAAAGTTTTGAACATTTCAAAATCCAGCGGCGACCAGAAAAAACGTTACGACTCTCTAGGCGACTTGAGGAGAAAACTCGCGACCATACAGGCGTCAGCCGGCGGCCGTGTGGCGACAGCCTATAGTCGCCGAAAATATTGCCGGGGCTTTAGGTACAATCCTGACCTCAGGTACTTCAAGGCAGCAACTCTACCAGCTGTGTTAAAGAAGGAACCGCAGATGCTGGAGAATCGAGGGCACACAAAAGGCTGGAGAAACTCAGCGGGTGCAGCAGCATCTAAGGAGCGAAGGAGATAGGCGACGTTTCGGGTCGAGACCCTTCAGCTGTGCCACTGTGTTGCTCTGATCACCACATCACAGAACGATGCGAAGTGCCTGTAGTGAAATCAGAGTACACTTCAACAACATGTCACCCTTCCAACAAGGGAAAAAGTCCCAGGGAGTTTCACAGAAGCATGAATCAAAAAAAAAAAAATCGGCAGCTGAAAAGAGATCGATACGAAGCCAAAGGAGATATTAGGGAAAGACTTAATATGTGGTCATGCAGGAAGGTTTTAAGGAGGAATCAGGAAGGATTAGGATTTGGGAGACAAATTATAAATTTGAGGCTTGGGTAGCTGAGGGCAAATTCACTGGCAGTGGGTAAAAAACTTGGGGAAATACGAGGACTGGGAGAAAGCAAAGGACTGTTTGAGGTTGGCAGATGTAATACTGATACATGAACAATGGAGACCGTTTAGAAATGTAAACGGTCAATGGCAATTTTGGAGATTTGAGTTGATTTTAAGTGTGAGAAGACTCTGCCATTAATATCAGCTTGGAACTGTTTTAAAAATCAATAAAACCTTGGATGCTGGAAACCAGAAATGAAAACACTCAGCAGGTCAGGTTACACCTTTTAAATGTTTCGTTCTTCTATTCTTGGATATTTGAAGTGAATAACAGAATAGTGAGGAAAATTACCATCTTTCTAGCGTTGACCTCCAATTTCAGGTAGTCCTTTCGTTCTCCCTCCTCCCCCTCCCCTCCCAGCTCTACTGAATCCGCCTCTTCCTTTATTCTTCCCACCCACCCGAAACGTCACCTGTTCCTTCGCTCCATCGATGCTGCCTCACCCGCTGGGTTTCTCCAGCATTTTTGTCTACCCTCATCTTTTTAGCAGCTCACTCCAGTAGATGTGTTCAATGATCCTTGCTACTGCAGATCTGCAGATGGTAGTGTTATCTCCCACAAGATTTTTAGCCTGCAGACACTCAGATTTTTATAATTTGAACTAGTGAACACCTGTAACTTTATTTTAAAAGACTGTACATTCACTCTAGCTAATCCTCTCATGACCGTATACATCTCTATATGATCTGCCCGCATCCTCCTGCACTCCAAGGAATAAAGTCCTAGCCTGTTCAACCTCCCCCAATAGCTCAGGCCCTCGAGTCCTGGCGACATCCTCGTAAATCTTCTCTGCATCTTATCTAGCTTAACAACGCCTTTCCTATAACATGGTGACCAAAACTGAACACAATATTATAAATGTGGCCTCATCAACGTCTTATACAACTGTGACATGACCTCCCAACGTCTGTACTCAATACTCTGACTGATGAAGGCCTATGTGCGAAAAGCCTTGTTGACCGCGTAACTGATGGCCAAAGTGGGACAGGCCCAAGACCCTGGCGCGACGCAACGTCTCACCTCCAACAGCAGCAGAAGCAGGCAAACGATCGCCGAGCTCGGCCTGGGGCTCACGGCCGTTGCAGATCCGGATCCGCCGCCACTCCTACTCCCAAAGCGGGGCCAAGACGATTGGCCATTCCTTCTCTCCAGAGATGCTGCCGGTCCCGCTTCGAATGGCGTCACGCGCTCCAGACGGCTGTGCAGACGCATGATGACGCGTGCGACCGTCGCACGTCAGTCATTACCGACCTGTCGCGTAAATGACGGCCAAGTGGGACAGACCCTTTAGATTTAGCTCTTGGGGCTAACGGAATCAAGGGATACGGGGAGAAATCAGGAACGGGGTACTGATTCTGGATGATCAACCATGATCAAATTGAATGGCGGTGCTGGCTCGAAGGGCTGTATGGCCTACTCCTGCACCTATTGTCTGTATTTCTGTGTCATAATAGGAGGCCGTGGACAAATAGATCAGAGAGGATGTGGACTGAATACAGATGCTCCCTGATTTTACGATGCTTTGACTTACGATATTTTGACTTTACGCTCGGCGATGGCAGCTAGCCACACGTCACTTCCGGTCACGTGATCACATTGTACTAAATGCGTTTTCGATTTACGATATTTTCGATTTACGACGGGTTTATCGGATCGTAATCCATCACCGGTCGAGGAGCAGCTAGGGTGATTCGCATAGCATTTACCCAAGGCAAATCAGTACTTGGTTCATCAAATTTACTAGAATGTTGCCTGGGTTCCTGCAACTAAGTTACAGAGAAAGGTTAAACAAGTTAGGTCTTTATTCTTTGGAGCGCAGAAGGTTAAGGGGGGACTTGATTGAGATCTTTAAAATGATGAAAGGGATAGACAGAGTTGACGTGGATAAGCTTTTCCCATTGAGGGTAGGGAAGATTCAAACAAGAGGGCATGACATGAGAATTAAGGGACAGAAGTTTAGGGGTAACATGAGGGGGAACGTCTTTACTCAGAGAGTGGTGGCTGTGTGGAATGATCTTCCTGCAGAAGTGGTGGAGGTAGGATCGATTTTAACATTTATAAGTAAAGTGGATAGGTATATGGACGGGAAGGGAATGGAGGGGTATGGTCTGAGTGCAGGTAGATGGGACTAGGGGAAAATAAATGGTTGGCACGGACTGGAAGGGCCGAGAAGGCCTGTTTCTGTGCTGTAATTGTTATATGGTTATATGGTTAAATATATCAGCTGCCACATTGAATGCAATGCACTAACTTGGAAGAAGTGCCAGTGGAATAACTTCTTCCCCAGGCAGGAATGGGTGCCTGGATGGCAGGAAGGGAAAAGGTGGAAGGATAGATTATTTTTGGCTATCACATCGTAAATTGCCCTGGGATAGGTAGTGGCTGGTGCAGTCAGAGGAGCGGAGCAGGGACTTGTGACGGGAACTAACCTTCGCCAGGAACTCCAGTGTCCCAGCACTTGATGATCTGTGCATAGTTTCATGGATTTAGACAAATTGGCAACATTTCTAAAAGCGGGATCATTTCCAGAGTCTTAAGAGCTTTAATTGTTTCTCCTTTATATCTCTTGGCATCTGTAAAAGCATACGGGCACATGACTTGCAAATCCGATTTGGCCAACTAAAGAACAATACCTTAAACTATCAAGGACGAGTCGCACCCTGGCCGCTCCCTCTTCTCCCCTCTCCCATCAGGCAAAAGGTATAGAAGTGTGAAAACGCACACCTCCAGATTCAGGGACAGTTTCTTCCCAGCTGTTATCAGGCAATTGGATCATCCTACCACAACCAGAGAGCAGTGCTGAACTATCTACAGTATCTACCTCTTTGGTGACCCTTCGGGCTATCCTTGATCGGACTTTGCTGGCTTTACCTTGCACTAAACGTTATTCCCTTAACATGTAAATGGATCGATTGTAATCATGTATTGTCTTTCTGCTGACTGTATAGCACGTAACAAAAAGCTTTTCACTGTACCTCGTTACACGTGACAATCGGTACGTTTCAGGTGCCTATGAGCTTTGATACAAGTCTTCGAGTTGACTTTACTTTGAACTCTTTTACTATTGATCTAAATATCAGTGAAGTCGTTTATTTTTGCCTTTATTTTCCATGACATTTAATAGTTCAAAAAAGTTCAAAAGTTCAAAATGCCAGTTGGAGGGACCACATCACCAACGCCCAGTTCTATTCCGCCTCTGACCGAGAAGATCAGGTGGAGAAGGATGAGGCTCGCTGGTCACTGCCACCCCCACCCAGAAATGACCAGCGAACATAAGGGGACCTACCCATGGAAGACGTGACCCGGGACGGCCGACCGAAACGATGCTGAAAACGTTGACGGAAGACGCACGTGTAGAGACAAAAGGGGAGCTCGCCAACTGCACGGAGGACAGAGATGTGTTGTGCGTCCGTCTACCGTGCCCGTCGGAAACCAGCGCCACTGTGTCGCTAATGATGAATGAACAATTAATACAGTGTAATTCAGTTAAATAATCGTTGAACACTGAAACAATAAATCACGCATGGATTTCTAGAGGTGATGGCCTTGGATCACTGAGTCCGAAGACCGATGACCTCAGTCTTAACCAAGAGATTAGTTTATAAATCAAGGCTGGTACTTGGACAGAGTGCTAAGAAAGGGGTTGGACAGGCTAGATGCAGGAAGATTGTTCCCGATGTTGGGGAGGTCCAGGACAAGGGGTCACAGCTTAAGGATATGGGGGAAATCCTTTAGGACCGAGATGAGAAAGACTTTTTTCACACAGAGAGTGGTGGGTCTCTGGAACTCTCTGCCACAGAGGGTAGTTGAGGCCAGTTCATTGGCTATATTTAAGAGGGAGTTAGATGTGGCCCTTGTGGCTAAGGGGATCAGAGGGTATGGAGAGAAGGCAGGTACAGGATACTGAGTTGGATGATCAGCCATGATCATATTGAATGGCGGTGCAGGCTCGAAGGGCCGAATGGCCTACTCCTGCACCTAATTTCTATGTTTCTATGTTTCTAAGGATGAGGACAGCAGATGGTGATCTTTGGGAGACTCTGTCACAGATTTAGGATCGCCATTATCGCCTGTACTTATCTCCGTGGAATGCAGGCAGGGTGTTAGGCCTGTGAGGGCTGCTCGTTACATTTGCAATTAGCAGAGGATAGAACGACCTACACATAACATTAATGGCACAATATGATAATGACGAGAGATAGTTGCAACTTCTCTTCATGGGGCTCATGGCAGCTTTGTTAGGGCTGTTGGCGAGAATAAAGAAGGTGAAAATGGGCAGTTGATGGTTGTCTTACACTTCTTCGTGCTTACCAAGTGTTTGATTTTTTTAAAACTCGGGAGAGCCCTTGAATTAGCTCATACAGTGGGACAGCCCCTTTAGACAGGTACATGGATTGGACAGGTGTGGAGGGATATGGACTAAGTGCAGGCAGGTGGGACTAGGGTAGATGGGTCATGTTGGCTGCTGTGGGCAAAGTTGTGCCGAAGGGCCTGTTTCCACACTGTCTTCTTCTTGCGTATGGCGTGCGCAGCCCAAAGTTGTTCTATTTGATCTTCTTTGATTGTGCACGCCAGGTTGATTGCATTCGTTCAAACCGGGCGGACCACGTGAAGGTCGCAATCTCCCATCCCATCACTCTATGACTCTATGGGTCACCCGTTCGCAATCACTCCCATCCCTAATCTTCACACCCTTCATCGTCTCCCCACAGAGCAGACAGCTTTTGTAAGTTGAACAAGCTACCAGCTAGTTATCGGACAATCACAGGCCGCTCGCCTACTGTATTACATATGTTCCTCACTGACTTAATCACTTCTCTTTCAGAAGAAAATACACATGGCCAGAGGCAGCAGGGATTATCTGTAAGGGGAAAAGGGCACCATAAATCCTTATGAAAGTAAAACGATCGCTGTCCCAGAAGATATACAGCAAAGATTGGGACTAGTTTGCTTATACCCAATCTCCTTTGCTTTCAACCTGCCCTTTCCCCACCATCTCTCAAGACAAATTACATGTGGATGATGCAAACATTTCTTGCTTTTGATGCCCTTTTTCCCCCCTTTGCTCATAGCTTTGCCCGAGAAATGCACCCTCTTCAGACAGGAAGTAAATTGACATGGACAATGAAGATGGGGGCCCCCAGCATACGATTTCACATCTGTACCCATTAGCTCAGATAATGATGCTGCGTATAATGGTAAGAGCAGGGAGATATCCATCACAGGTGCACTGCAGTCAGATTAGGGGAAGATTAGAACAGGAGCCAGCTTGCTAGAGTTGCAAGGTTACACATGACTCTGCTGCAGAAGATTCAAATGATGACTCTGCTGACATTTTTTTAATAGCTGTCATGTTGTTTTCGCCCGCTTACAACGCATGGTGTAAAATTTAAGGCTGTCAGTACTTTTAGCACCGAGCAACTGCTAATTGGAAAATATTAATGTGTGAGGTAAGTTTTTTTTTTACTGCCAGATTATATTTTCCCAAAGGGACTTTAACCCAGCGAAAAATGACGTGAAACCTGTAAATTAGCCTGTTATTGAGAAGTAGCAGCATTAACTTTTAATGGGTCTGCAATCCCTTTGTTTTCGAAGCATTTATGGCAGTAAAGAACTCAAATTAAAACCTATTATTGCAATGCGTAGTGTGCCCTTAATCAATTGGTCTGTATTCCAGCAGAAGCCATTATGTTCTCTGAGCTGACAGATGCTCGTGCAGCTGCAGGAGGTGGGAAGAAAGCCAAGGATATTTTCTTTGCTACTATCTGAGAAGCTAATATGATATTTGAGGTTAATTAAGAGCTATTGACAAGTGTTACTTCTAGGTGCCTCTGCAGCTCTGGTTGTCTAACTGTGTTTTTTGATATAGCTGTTATTAGCGTCTTTGCGAACTGTTAAATGTTATTTCGAAGTGCCAAAAATAATTATGGTAAGGTAATTTGGCCTATCTATGTTTAAGATGAGGCAATTATACTTTGAAATGCAATGAACAATGTTTTTCATAGAGTCATACTGCCCTTCGGCCCAGCTTGCCCATGCCGACCAACTACATTAGTCCCACCTGCTCACGTTTAGCTCATATCCCTCTAAACCTTATTTATGAACCTGTCCAAATGTCTTTTAAAGTGAGGATGAACGCAAATTAGAGGAGCAGCATCTCATATTTCGCTTGGGCAGCTTACAACCTGGTGGTATGAATATTGATTTCTATAACTTCAAGTAACCTCGGCATTCCCTCTCTCCCTCTCCTTCCCTTAGTGTTAGGTAAATTGAATGGATTAAAGACCGATAAATCCCCAGGGCCAGATAGGCTGCATCCCAGAGTACTTAAGGAAGTAGCCCCAGAAATAGTGGATGCATTAGTGATAATTTTTCAAAACTCTTTAGATTCTGGAGTAGTTCCTGAGGATTGGAGGGTAGCTAATATAACCCCACTTTTTAAAAAGGGAGGGAGAGAGAAAACGGGGAATTACAGACCAGTTAGTCTAACATCGGTAGTGGGGAAAATGCTAGAGTCAGTTATTAAAGATGGGATAGCAGCACATTTGGAAAGTGATGAAATCATTGGACAAACTCAATATGGATTTATGAAAGGTAAATCATGTCTGACGAATCTTATAGAATTTTTGGAGGATGTAACTAGTAGAGTGGATGAGGGAGAACCAGTGGATGTGTTATAGCTGGACTTTCAGAAGGCTTTCGACAAGGTCTCACATAAGAGATTAGTATACAAACTTAGGGCACACGGTATTGGGGGTTCAGTATTGATGTGGATAGAGAACTGGCTGGCAGACAGGAAGCAAAGAGTAGGAGTAAACGGGTCGTTTTCAGAATGGCAGGCAGTGAAAAGTGGGGTACCGCAAGGCTCAGTGCTGGGACCCCAGCTTTTTACAATATATATTAATGATCTGAATGAGGGAATTGAATGCAACATCTCGAAGTTTGCAGATGACACGAAGCTGGGGGGCAGTGTTAGCTGTGAGGAGCTAAACAGGAAAGTAGACTATTATCTGAATGGTGGCCGATTAGGAAAAGGGGAGATGCAACGAGACCTGGTGTCATGGTACACTAGTCATTGAAAGTAGGCATGCAGGTGCAGAAGGCAGTGAAGAAAGCGAATGGTATGTTAGCATTCATAGCAAAACGATTTGAGTATAAGAGCAGGGAGGTTCTACTGCAGTTGTACAGGGTCTTGGTGAGACCACACCTGGAGTATTGCGTACAGTTTTGGTCTCGTAATCTGAGGAAAAACATTCTTGCCATAGAGGGAGTACAGAGAAGGTTCACCAGACTGATTCCTGGGATGGCAGGTCTTGCATATGATGAAAGACTGGATAGACTCAGTTTGTACTCGCTAGAATTTAGAAGATTGAGGGGGGATCTTACAGAGACTTACAAAATTCTTAAGCAGTTGGACAGGCTAGATGCAGGAAGATTGTTCCCGATGTTGGGGAGCTCCAGAACAAGGGGTCACAGTTGATAAGGGGGAAGTCGTTTAGGACGGAGATGAGGAAATCATTTTTCACACAGAGAGTGGTGAGTCTGTGTAATTATCTGCCACAGAAAGTAGTTGAGGCCAGTTAATTGGCTATATTTAAGAGGGAGCTAGATGTGGACCTTGTGGCTAAAGGGATCAGTGGGTATGGAGAGAAGGCACGTACAGGATACTGAGTTGGATGATCAGCCATGATCATATTGAATGGCGGTGCAGGCTCGAAGGTCCGAAAGGCCTACTCCTGCACCTATTTTCTATGTTTCTATGCTTCCCCCACCCAAGTTGCACCAGCTTCTCATTTTCACACTACAAACAGCTAACAATGGCTTGTTTCCTTTATCATCGTTACTTTTTTGCATATCTTTCATTCATTGCTCTATATCTCTCCACATCATCGTCTATATCTCTCGTTTCCCTTATCCCTAACTAGTCTGAAGAAGGGTCTCGACTCGAAACGTCGCCCATTCCTCCTCTCCAGAGATGCTGCCTGTCCTGCTGAGTTACTCCAGCATTTTGTGTGTCTACCTTTAACAAAGCTGATCTGTTTCATCCCTGAGAGGAAAATGCCTTTTCCTTCTCTCTCCTGTGAACAGGCTGATAACCGAGAGTTACTCTCAAAAAAGTCAAGCATTCCTAAGCCATCTGCAACCATGATTGTGTTAGCATATTACTTATTAAACAGGAAAGTGAGCAGTTACCAGTTTATTTTTGTTATGCAACATTTAAAATGCTAATTGTATCATTCAGATCACGGGCAAAAATGCGCCAGCATTAACAGAGCCAAAAGGAAAACAAAACGATGACGAGTAAGAGAATGACACGCCACCCTAGTGTTGCCAGGGGTGGTGGTGGAGCGGGACATCATGGTGACATTTGTAGCGGCGGTTTTCACAACTTCTCAAAAAGTCCAATTTCGAACGCCTCTAATTTGTCGGGGGTGATTAGAAAAGTAGTCTCACGCACTCCACGGCACATTTGGAACAGCCGAAGTCGTCTCATCAAAGTCAAAGTCTTGATTAATAGCTTCTTTAATGTAGTAATACAAAACAATGAAATAACTAATAACTTTCCGTTCTTAATCGCCATTCCATCCACGTCATGTAAATCATAAAAACTTCTTCCTGTAGATGGACATCGTCTGACAACATATATACGTCCCGATCATGCTCATGGTCATGGTGGAAAACTGTTTCAATCCCATGCCCGACATCAAATCTGAGGAAGGACATTATTGCCATAGAGGGAGTGCAGCGAAGGTTCACCAGACTGATTCCTGGGATGTCAGGACTGTCTTATGAACAAAGACTGCATAGACTCGGTTTATACTCTCTAGAATTTAGGAGATTGAGAGGGGATCTTATAGAAACTTACAAGATTCTTAAGGGGTTGGACAGGCTAGATGCAGGAAGATTGTTCCCGATGTTGGGGAGGTCCAGGACAAGGGGTCACAGCTTAAGGATAAGGGGGAAATCCTTTAGGACCGAGATGAGAAGGAATTTTTTCACACAGAGAGTGGTGTGTCTCTGGAACTCTCTGCCACAGAGGGTAGTTGAGGCCAGTTCATTGGCTATATTTAAGAGGGAGTTAGATGTGGCCCTTGTGGCTAAGGGGATCAGAGGGTATGGAGAGAAGGCAGGTACGGGATACTGAGTTGGATGATCAGCCATGATCATATTGAATGGCGGTGCAGGCTCGAAGGGCCGAATGGCCTACTCCTGCACCTAATTTCTATGTTTCTATGTTTCTATCAAACTGAAACTAATCATCTGAGCGTCTGCGCCAGGCTCCTCTAGCCAAAAACACGCCCCAGACTACGTTTAAAATCCCACCCACATTAACACAGGCAGATAATAATTAAAGGTAACTAGACTTGACTATAATAAATTTACTTAAGGGCCCTGTCCCACTGTAGGAGCTAATTCAAGAGTTCTCCCGAGTTTCCCCTGATTCGAACTCGGAGAATTACGGTAATAGCTGCTCGTCGGTACTCGGGGCTCTCGTGGACATTTTTCAACATGTTTAAAAATCTTCACGAGTCTTCACAAGCTTACAGCGTTTCCCGAGTACCTGCCGTTAGCGTTACGAGCCGCTAAGAGACGTCCCCGAGCTCCGACGTAGCTGCTATGTACAATCTACGTGCTCACCACGACTTTGATTTTTAAACTCGGGAGAACTCTTGAATTGCCTCGTACAGTGGGACAGCCCCTTTAAGCTTAATGGCTCCAACAACATGTACATGCAGGGAATGGAGAGATGCAGATCACGTGCTGGCAGAGGAGATTAGTTTAACTCGGCAATGTGTTTGGCTTGGACATTGTGGGTTGTAGTGCCTGTTTCTCTGCTGTACTCTTCTAGGTTCTATGTTTAAAACGTTGTTTGTTTAATCATTGAGCTCTTTCATCAAAAGGACCATTTTCATCCAGTCAGTTTAATGAGGAAATGTTCAGGAAGAAAACTGCAGATGCTGGTTTAAATTAAAGGTAGACACAAAATGCTGGAGTAAAGGGCCTGTCCCACTTGGCCATTATTTACGCGCCATTTACGCAACCTCCAAAAATGTGGACGTCGCGTTGTGACGCGCGGGTCGCGTGTGGGTAGCGAGGGATGGGCGCATGGAGAGGCGTGGAGGAGTGTGGAGTTCCGCGTGGTATCGCGCGGCACTCCAGGATTTTGTGCTGCACGAAGTCCTCACGCGCCACCTGCGTGACGTATCGCGTACGCACACTGACGCATTGGGTACGCATGTTAACGCATTGGCGCCGCACGCTGGCATCCTGACGTGTTATGTGTATCGCGTGGTGACTTATGGATACGTCACCGTGCGTAACCATGCGTTGCCGTGCGCCACATGGTATTCTAATGACGTCACGCCCACCGGACGGCATGATGATGCATGATTTGCACACGACGTCGCGTATAACGATGCGTCGACCTATTTTACATATGACGCGTAAATGAGGCGCAAATGACGGCCAAGTGGGACAGGCCCTTAACGCAGCATCTCCGGAGAGAAGGAATGGGTGACGTTTTGGGTCGAGACCCTTCTGCAGACTGAGGAAATGTGTCCTGTTGTGCTTCAATTTGCCGTGATGCTTCCTTTACCCAACAGAAGTAAAAATCATTTAAGAACATTTATATTGAACTTGACATGGTTCTTCCTCGATATATTTTAGTTGAATTTCATTTAGTTTATTGTCACGTGTACCGAGGTACAGTGAAAAGCTTTTGTTGCGTGCTATCCAGCCAGCGGAAAGACAATACATGATTACAAGCCAGTTACAGTGTACACAGCAGCTGTAGGAATAGTGATTGAAGAGTGTGGAGCGATTGTGATATGAGTGTGTAGATCTGCTTCTGTGGCCAGCACGCAATGGCCGCCTGGGTGGGTGCCATCTTGGAAGCAATTTAGGCCTGAAAATTCAGTGGTCTTACCATTTGAAAACAATTTATTTAGCATTTTATAATGTTGATCAGTTCTTATTTATAATGGTTTTAATTGCTTCCAATGTCCAAATTCTCTTTTGAAGAGAACACTCTGATTTGCACCAAATCTTTTGGCTGGGACTCGGCATGGAAACAGTATTGTATTGTTTATTGTCTCATCTTGCTGAAGGCTTATGCTGGAAATTATAATGCCAATTGGGAGCTGCTGTGTCTGTTCTTGTTGCTGTTTCATAAAACTGGGTCATGCTTTTCAAATTGCTCTGTCATGGAAACAAACATTTCTTTCTCTTTCTGGAATTGTTTCTCTCATGATGTGGTATTTTCGGAAGCAGAATGAGAGGTTTGGGCCCATTTCTGATTAGTAGGTCTGTTACAAAACCTTACCTTCAGCGGCACTGCAGTCCTGTCACTGGCCGTGTGTGCGACTTTGGCACCTTTGAGGGTGGGGGTGGGGGGGGGGGGGGTTAAAATGTGATTTTCCCCTTGCCTGCCGGAGTTCTATTTTCTCGGGGTGCCAGTTTTTGCTGAAGATTTGTTCCGACTGCCGGCCTGTGAATTTTTTTTTTATAATCGCCCAACTATTTCAGCGCCGGAGTAAAATAAAAATTACCTTCTAATGCTGTGAACGCCGACAACGGGGGTGGATTTCACATACGGGACAGGTAAAGGAAAGCCGTTTATTTTACATATAAGCGTGCTTCTTAGGATGCATTTAATTCAAATTTCATGTTGCGAAACGGTGATTTATTCCCCATATACGAACCGGCAGTATTTTTCCTGCCGATATGGGGTTTAAATTCACCGCAACCGCAACGTTCCAAATGATCACGTTCAACAAAACCCACTCGCAAGATGATTAAAATGCCCATTAATTTACCGTCATTAAACACTAAATTCCTTCCATTTGGCCTATAAATTCATGACAATGAAATTTAAAAATCATGTTATATTGTGAATTCTTGTGTGAATGTTATTTGGACACTTAGGCTATTTAAAAATGTTAATCTTTTCTTAAGAAATGGATAGGTGTTTAATTTCGTAATTAGCTACAATTGGGTAACTAACTAATTATATGCTTTAATTTCAGGTCATCCAAGTAAGATTGTTTCATATTTGTTTCAGAATGTTTCAATCTATAATAACTGAAAATTTCTTTAATTTCTCTTAATTTTTAAGAAAGTTATGGGCTTTTGACTTTTGTCACAATCTTGTTCCCCATTGGAAAAACAATGGGGAACAAGATGCTAATTTCCGTGTATGAAAATGGCCATAACTTTTTTAATACAGAAGATACGAAAGTGAATTTGGTGTCAAATTAAACTTATTTTTATGCTTTGATGGGATGAATTGCAGACTTGATTTTTAAAATCTCAATATTTTGTAACATTGCTATGATTAGTGCCTCTCCAAAGTATATTGCACACAAAACATTGCCCACTGCTTTAACACTAAACTATTAGATGTATTGCTCTACCTAGAACCCAAGGCAAAACATTGCATATTTCTCCACTAAATACAATCTTTTTTTCTTCTATCTTCAGCCTTGAGATTGTTATCCAATTGTTTAACCATCAAACGTTTTTTCTCTCCAGAAATGCTGCCTGCCCCGCTGAGTTTCTCCAACATTTTGTGTCTAACGTTGGCTTAAACCAGCATCGCCAGTTCCTTCCTACAAAATCTAAATGTCAAGCATTATCAATGGATTTTAACAAGGAGCACACAAAATGCTGGAGTATCACAGCGGGACAGGCAGCATCTTTGGAGGGCAGGAACAGGTGACGTTTCGGGTCGAGAGCCTTCTTCAGACTTCTTCAGAGGACCAGTTCAGTCACAAGTTACTTTAAGTTCTTAGGACCCAACTGCTGCCCAGACGTTGACTAAAGCATATAGCAAGCAAGCAAGCAAGCAAGTTTATTTATATGGCCCATTTCAGCAACAAGGCAATTCAAAGTGCTTTACACAAAGCATTAAAGAACAATCAAAACCAATTAAAAACAGTCATTAAAAAGAATAGATAATAAAAACAAGCTAAAATAGAATGACAAGTATAAAATACAAGAATAAAAGTTACAGTGCAGTGTAAGAAATGAATAATTACTTAATTTAATTCAAGGCAGCGTCAAACAGAAAATTCTTCAGCCCCGATTTAAAAGAACTGAGAGTTGGAGCGGACCTTTCATTTTTCTGGAAGTTTGTTCCATATATGTGGTGCATGAAAACTAAACGCTGCTTGGTTTGGTTCTGACTCGGGGGACAGAAAGCAGACCTGAGGTCTGGATGGTTCATGATGCAGCAGATTATCAGTTGCCCCTAGACCATTCAGTGCTTTATAAACCAACAGTAATATTTTGAAATCAATTCTTTGACAGACTGGAAGCCAGTGTAAAGACCATAAAACTGGAGTGATGTGATCCACCGTCTTGGTCTTAGCGAGGACTCGAGCAGCAGCGTTCTGAATCAGCTGCAGTTGTCCAATCCATTTTCTAGGGAGACCTGTGAAGATAACATTACAGTAGTCGAGTCTACTGAAGATAAATGCATGGACAAGTTTTTCCAAATCCTGCTGAACCATAAGTCCTTTAACCCTTGATATATTCTTAAGGTGGTAGTAAGCTGACTTTGTAATTGTCTTAAAGTGGCTGTTGAAGTTCAGGTCTGAGTCCATGATTACACCAAGAGTTCTGGCTTTGTCCCTGGTGCCGATTGAAGCTGAGCACTGACTTTTAATCGTTCCTCTTTGGCTCCAAAAACAACGATGTCAGTTTTGTCTTTGTTTAATTGAAAAAATTTTTGGCACATCCATTCGTTGATTTGTTCCATGCACTTACTCGGCATTCGGATTGGACCACAGTCCCCTGGTGATATGGGTATGTAAATTTGTGTGTCGTCTACATAATTATGGTAACTTATTTTGTTGTTTTCCATAATCTGAGCCAGTGGGAGCATGTAGATAGATGTTAAACAGAAGAGGCCCCAGAATGGAGCCCTGGGGAACTCCACCTGTCATATTAGTCAGCTCTGATGTGTAATTACCTATAAACACAAAGTAGTCCCTGTTATATAGGTGGAATATAATGGAAGATCCGCAGGTATCTGTTCCTGGTCCACACTGTTTCTTCCAGTGTGACCCTCCCTGGGAATGATATAGTGTCTCTATTAGATAGACCACTCCTTCTAAATGCAATGGGCTGACGTGTAGTACGCAACGGAGCGGAACGTGGGCCTTTTTTTCATCCATTTCAGTAACCCGACTCGACTCGCAGTGTAATCAACGTTGCGGGGGAACAGTTTCTGTTAATAAATTATAATTCTGTAAATGAGGAGAAAATGTTTACAAAATAACTTTTATTTTTACAACGATGTTTCCGCAAACCGGCTTCCGTCACCGCACCAGTTATCTTTGCTCCTCTACGGGATCTTTGGTGCGGAGATGGAAGCCGGTTACGGAAATGGGGCCGAAAGTTACCCATGAATCTGCCCATGACCGTACTACGTCTTTTTCGTCGAGTGATCTATCTTGCTCGCTGTAGGATCTTTGGTGTCAACAACCCCCTGAACTCATGAGGATGTCTTTGAAAGTTAGCGAGGCTGGGATTGAGTGACATTCAAAATCACAGATCACTTAAAAGGAAATAAAGTATTTGCTTTACTGCGACCATTTATTAGCTTGAACACTTGGAACCAATTAAACAATTAAAATATGAAATCAAATACAAAACTCCCTTATTATTCTGGGTACACAAAAGGCTGGAGAAACTCAGCGGGTGCAGCAGCATCTATGGAGCGAAGGAGATAGGCGACGTTTCGGGTCGAGACCCTTCTTCAGACTGGTTAGGGATCAGGGAAACGAGAGATATAGACGGTGATGTGGAGAGATAAAGAACAATGAATGAAAGATATGCAAAAAAGTATCGATGATAAAGTGCACAAAAGGCTGGAGAAACTCAGCGGGTGCAGCAGCATCTAAGGAGCGGCGGAGATAGGCAACGTTTCAGGCCGAAACCCTTCTTCAGAATAATTATTCAGAATATTATTCTTCAGAATAATAATCCCTTATTAGTCTGCCTTCTACTGCAACACTGGCGACCCGTAGCTGTTGTCGCATGAAGTGGAAAGCTTTTAGGGACGGCCTCGTTTTAGCTTTATCTCCCTGCAGCTTCAGGCGGATCAGATTGGAAGGTCTGTCTAATACATGACAACTAAATCTACTGACTAGCTTAAACATAAACATGGGATGGTGAGACACAGGAACACGCCCTTTAGCCCACATTGTCTACGCCAAACATGGTGCCAGAAAACTAATCTTCCATGCCTGCATTTGATCTGCATTCCTCCAATTCCTTGCATACTCATGTAGCTTTTCAGACAGGCTCATAGAAAAACACTCATGTGTCTGCCTCCACCGCCATCCCAGGCAGCATGTTCCAGGCACCCACCAGGCACTCATCTTCTTTATTTGGAGTATATTGGACTGTAAATTGGAGGAGCAGCACCTCATATTTCGCTGGGGCAGGTTGCACCCCAGCGGTATGAACATTGACTTCTCTAATTTCAGGTAGTCCCTACTATCTCTTCCCCTTCTCAGCTCTCCCTCAGCCCAGTGGCTCCACCTCTTCCTTTCATCTCCCCCCCCCCCCCCCTCACCCTCACATCAGTCTGAAGAAAGGTTTCGACCCTATTTCCTTCGCACCATAGATGCTGCCCCACCCGCTGAGTTTCTCCAGCATTTTTGTCTACCATTCATCTTCTTAAAACATTGTTTCTTCCCGCCCTAAATCATGCCCCTCTAGTCTTCAACATTTGAACCCTGGGGAAAAAAGGTTGTGACTGTCTACCATATCTATGGCTCTCATCATGTAATACATTTCCATTTTGTCGCCACCTCCACTTCTGATGCTCCAGAGGAAACAACCCAAGTTTGTCCAGTCTCTTCTTGGAGCTAATACCCTCCAATCCAGGCAGCATTCTTGTACACACCTTCTGCACCTTCTCCTTGTAATGGGGGCTGCAGGCGATATCCTGCAAAACTGCAGGCAATATTCTGAAGATGGGTCTCGACTCGAAATGTCACCTATTTCTTCTCTCTAGAGATGCTGCCTGGCCGGCTGAGTTTTTTTAAATTTTATTTTTTTTAATTTTTTAAATTATTATTAGAAGCAATTGTACAAGAATAAAACAATCGGCACATAAAATTATACAATTATTCTGCAGCTTCAATTTTAACTTTTTAACTTGGAAATAAGGGAAAAGAAAAGAGAAAGAACATGAGAGAGAGAAAGGGAGAGGTGCAAAGGTAGGACCCCTAGACCACCAAAGTAGTGTAGCCAAAGCGTGAATGTAAGAGAGGAGAAGATTAAAATAGGAAAGAGAGAAAAAAAAGTGGAGATTTACCTGCCTCTCGTCCCCCCCCCCCCACACCCACCTCACGCAACCCATAGCTGGATTTAAATCCAAAGTTGTGTTGCACCATACTCTCCTTGTAAGAAGTCGGTCAAGGATGTCCATTTCTGATGTCAACATTGATCTGGCTGAGTCACTGCAGCATTTTGTGTCTATCTTCACAATATTCTAAATGCAGCCTAACCAAAGTCCTATAAAACTGAGCGTGACTTTTTGACTTTTATACTCTGATGAAGGTAAGTATACTTTTTTTATCACTCTGTGTGTGGGAAAGAACTGCAGGTGCTGGTTTAAGTCAAAGGTAGACACAAAAAGCTGGAGTAACTCAGGGGGACGGGCAGCATCTCTGGAGAGAAGGAATGGGTGGCGTTTCGGGTCGAGACCCTTCTTCAGACTGATGCAGGGCAGTCTGAAGAAGGGTCTCCACCCGAAACGTCCCCCATTCCTTCTTATCGCTCTACTTTTGCCACTCAGACAGCTATAGACTTGGAGCGCAATAATCCACTGTATGCCAACACATACAGTAATATCCATTTACTGTATGCTTTCCCCTTGCTTTCACTCTCCCAAAGTGCAACGTCTCACACTTGCCTAGATCGGGGGAACTGCCTTGAGGAAGGTGGGGGGGGGGGGACGGGGGGACGATTGACAATAAGGGGGGGTGTGGGAACAAAGGACAATGGGGACCCGGCATGGGGGAACCGATGTGGGGGGTGCGGGGGGGGGGGGGGGGGGGGGGCAAAAGCGCCGTAGGTGACCACTATCTGTATATATTATAAGTAAGTAAGTTTATTGGCCAAGTATTCACATACAAGGAATTTGCCTTGGTGCTCCACCCACAAGTAACAACATGGCATACAGTGACAGTTACGAATGAGTCGGAAAACACTAAACATTAATAATAATAAAACATTAATGATAAAACACCATTGATCAAGCATGTGAACCAACAAAATACCAGGTCGAAGGTAGGCTACAGATTTTTGGCTGTTGAGTAGAGCAACTACTCGTGGATAAAAACTGTATTTATGTCTGGCTATTCCAATTCCACGGAAACACTTTTCCACACAGAGAGTTGTGAGTTTGTGGAATTCTCTGCCTCAGAGGGCAGTGGAGGCCAGTTCTCTGGATACTTTCATGAGAGAGCTAGATAGGGCTCTTAAAGATAGCGGAGTCAGGGGATATGGGGAGAAGGCAGGAACGGGGTACTGATTGGGGATGTTCAGCCATGATCACATTGAATGGCAGTGCTGGCTCAAAGGGCCAAATGGCCTACTCCTGCACCTATTGTCTATTGTCTAATTAACCAACAAATCTGTACCTCTTCAAAAAAGTCAATCAAGTTCATAAGACATAACTTGCTGTGGACAAAGCCATGCTGGCAAACCCATATTATCCTATTCACTTCCAAATGAGTATAAAACCTATCCTAAAGAATCCTCTCCAATAGTTTCCCTACCACCAACAAGAGGTTCACCGGCTTCTAATTTCCTGCATTATCTCTATTTCCCATCTTAAATATAGGATACTTTCCAGGACTTTGCCTCTGGCTAGAGAAAAAGCAAAGATCATCGTCAAAGCCCTTGAAATCTCCTCTTTTAACAGAGGATATATCCACCTTAATATTCTTCAAGACTCCCAACAACACTTCCTTCTTGATCTCAAAGTTGCCCCTGCAAATTAGTACTCCCTACACTGGTCTCACTGTGCACCATGACCTGAGTCTCGGTGAATACAAATGCAAAGTACGTGTTTAATACCTTGCCTACATCCTCGGACTTCAAGCATAAATCCCCTCCTTTATCCTACCTTTTCCTTGGTTACCCTCATGTTTTTAATGTAGCTTGCCCACGCCATTCAGTACGAGTAGCTGCTAGGAACTGTAATGTCCTGCAGACCGATGCTGTAAGTGGATTTTAATAAACACGTGTTGTATCTTGATTTGTGTTTGACTCGACTCATTACATGGTGTCAGAAGTGGGATCCGAACCCCCGCCTCCAATTGGAAACCACGTGACGGGTCCCCGGTCACATCCCCGGTTCCCTCCCCGGTAACTTCTCCGGTGAAAGGAGGAGAAGCGGATTTGTACCACGCGCATGTAACCACGCGGACGGGTTAGCAGGCCGCCAATTAGATACGGTGATTTTGTGTAACTTTCTAAACTTCCCCATATGCATTATTAACGTTCCGGTTCCTATATTGCTCAGCCACTATGTTCCCACGTATCTATGCTTTATTTTGCTCGGTCTTAAAGGATTTCCCCCTTATCCTTAAGCTGTGACCCCTTGTCCTGGACTTCCCCAACATCGGGAACAATCTTCCTACATCTAGCCTGTCCAACCCCTTAAGAATTTTGTAAGTTTCTATAAGATCCCCTCTCAATCTCCTAAATTCTAGAGAGTATAAACCGAGTCTATCCAGTCTTTCTTCGTAAGACAGTCCTGACATCCCAGGAATCAGTCTGGTGAACCTTCCCTGCACTCCCTCTATGGCAATAATGTCCTTCCTCAGATTTGGAGACCAAAACTGTACGCAATACTCCAGGTGTGTTCTCACCAAGACCCTGTACAACTGAAGTAGAACGTCCCTGCTCCTATACTCAAATCCTTTTGCTATGAATGCCAACATACCATTCGCTTTCTTCACAGCCTGCTGCACCTGCATGCCTACTTCCAATGACTGGTGTACCATGACACCCAAGTCGCGCTGCATCTCCCCTTTTCCTAATCGGTCACCATTTAGTTAATAGTCTGCTTTCCTGTTTTTGCCACCAAAGTGGATAACTAATTATCCACGAGTTGTTTCCTACTTGCTTTATGTTCTACAAGTGTCCTCTGATTTCATCTTCCTAAACCTTGCACCTGCTTCCTTTTTTTTCTCTTTTGACCAAATTTACACTCTCTTTGGTCATCCAAGGTGATAGTTTTATGAAGCAATTAGTTACAAGGAGAAAGCAGCTTGCTCTATGAAAGCAACCACCACTCTGTTATTCCTGCAGCTAATGGAGACCCCTGGTGATGTCACATAGGAGTCATCAACAGGACATAATGCCAGTTATAAAGGAGAACCTTCTCAATAGATCAGAGAAACAAATAATTTGCAAAATGGTGTTCTTGCATTCTTCCGCCGTTCTGTATTCCTGGCGACAGCCAATGTGCGAGAGTTTCCCCTTTTATTTTTCCGTATATTGGCACACGCCTCTGATGTCGTGCGATAGCCAAGGGGTGTGTGCATCGTTGGCTGAAGGTTGGAATGGACAGGAGCTGAGAAAAGCCATAAGGAAAGGCGAGATAACAGGGCAAGTGTGAAAAGGCTCGAGGGCTCTCAGCAGAAGGAACCGATAATGAGGACAAGTCAGACCCCTTGACATCCTCTGAGCGAGGGCTATATGTATGTAGTGATGTGTGCATTTAATCTATGAACCACTGTTGTTTGTTATACTATTCTTATACCAATGTAAAGCACTTTGGCCAACGAGAGTTGTTTTTTAAATGTGCTATAGAAATTAAAGTGACTTGACTTGGCACACACAATCCCAGTTCAAAGCTGACCGATTTCTGTCATATGACGAGTCCCACATGTGAGCATCCCCGAACGAACCAGTTATGCCAGTGGACATAACCCAGTGTGAATACATTAATCGAATGCATCATTTCACCATCCTAAACTAGTTACAGATGTCTTGGCTAATTGCATATGGCACTGCAGATTGCGTTCCTGATTGGCAAATACAATACAATTTATTAAGTGCATGTTATTGGATTTTATTTTTGTTGTTTATTTTGAAGTGAAGGGATGGTCATTATTTGGCCACCGTAATGCGATGGAGTCTTTGTGCAGGCAGGAACTCCAGATGCTGGTTTAATCCGAAGATAGTCACGAAAAAGCTGGAGTAACTCAGTGGGAGTCTGAAGAAGGGTCTCGACCCGAAACGTCGCCTATTTCCTTCGCTCCTTAGATGCTGCTGCACCCGCTGAGTTTCTCCAGCTTTTTGTGTAACCCGGGAGTCTTTGTTGTCTGACTTGTCCTCATTATCGGCTCCTTCGGCTGAGAGCCCTCGAGCCTTTTCACACTTGCCCTGTTATCTCCCCCTTCCCTATGGCTTTTCTCAGCCCCTGTCCATTCCGACCTTCAGCCAACGATGCACACACCCCTTGGCTATCTCATGTATTGCACGATTATTGTAATCGAGCAGTATTCACCTGTCATTTACTAGGTGTCCCATCCCCCACCTCATTCTCGCACCCCCCCCCTCCACTACACTACAGTCTGTTTGAAGCAAAGGTCCCAACTCCTAAACCTCGCTTGTCCATGTTTTCCAGAGATGCCGGCTGACTCACTGAGGTGCCAGCACTTATAATTCCACGCAAAATTCCAGCATCCGCAGCCCCTTGTGTCTCTTTCCCGGTTTCCGGTTAAAAACGCAAAATATGGAAAAGTCGGGCTGCATCTTTGGGACGAAAGCAGCTAATGTCTTATGTCTGAGACCCTGGGTCAGTGTTGACCACTTTAATCAGACAGCTGATGACATGGTATGTTCCCAAAACATCCAGCATTTATTTTCCATTATACCCTTCAGACTGAAGAAGGGTCTCGATCCTAAACGTCATCCATTCCGTCTCTCCAGAGATGCTGCCTGTCCCACTGAGTTACTCCCAGTTTTTTTTGTGTCTATCTTCGGTTTGAACCAGCATCTGCAGTTCCTTCATCCAGCATTTTTTTTTCTGTTAAGAGAGCAGCTGCCAGCATCAAGCAGAGCTGTCAAATCCTCAGTAAACCTATACAGTCCCTTCATATTTAATGATGCCTCTTTATCTTACGGAGTATCTTTCAAAGTCTGTCAAAAGCACCTCTGTATCTTGAGTCTTTAATATTGAAGGGTATTGGCATTGATCTGAGCAGGTGAGAGAACCCTGTTTATAGTTGATATCGTCATTGCCATCTGTCTGGTATTAAATAAGGGAGACGCTGAACTAACTTGAGGCAGTTTTTATTGACATTGCATCAGTACTAAGTTCAAAGAGAATGCCTGAATATCCAGAGAATCCATTCTCTGTCTGAGGCACCCGACACAAGTCTGGTGAAGGTTTAAAGGTAGATTTTGACAGCACTGTTCTCTGCAGTCCTTTAACATTCTGATGAACATTTAAACACACAAACAATCAGACCTTTTGATGAATACCTGTTCATGATAAACTGTCTCCTCATTTTTCTTGGTGTGTGTGGCCCTTGACTACAATCATCCTCCTGTAAGGTCTCCTTGCTATTGTTCAGATATGTGTGTGGAGTATATATGGAACTATAGGTCTAGCTGGACAAAAAATGCTGGTTGACCTAGCATCTCTGAGTTACTCCAGCATTTTTGTGTCCATCTTCGGTTTAAGTTCCTTCCTACACATATAGGTCCAGCTTTCCACTTCTGGCAAGAAAATCTATCTTTCGCTTCTCGCCTTGACAATCATAGAATAGAATCATGCAGCAACTACAAAGGACCTGTTAGTCCATCTTGTCCACGGACTCAAATCCTGTGCCTCGGAACCCTCTGCAATAATTCGCTAGCATAGAAACATAGAAACATAGAAAATAGGTGCAGGAGCAGGCCATTTGGTCCTTCGAGCCAGCACCGCCAATTTCAATATGATCATGGCTGATCATCCACAATCAGTAGCCAGTTGCTGCTTTACCCCCGTATCCCTTGATTCCGTTAGCCCTAAGAGCTAAATCTAACTCTCTCTTGAAAACATCCAGTGAATTAGCCTCCACTGCCTTTGGTGGGAGAGAATTCCGCAGATTCACAACTCTCTGAGTGACAATGTTTTTCCTCATCTCAGTCCAAAATGGCCTACCCCTTATTCTTAAACTTGCCCCCTGGTTCTAGACTCCTCCAACATTTTTCCTGCATCTAGCCAGTCCAATCCTTTTATATGTTTCTGTAAGATCCCCTCTCATTCTTTTAAATGTCAGTGAATACAAGACCAGTCGCCCCGTTCTTAAGTCATTATGAGCCCAACCCATGAAAGGGACAAAAGTTTAACTGGCCAACAAACCACATCTGAAGAATGGTTCCTAACCGAAACGTTGTGTGTGTATTTTCCTGCGCAGATGTTGCCTGACTCACTGAGCACTTTGTTTTCTGCTCAAGTTTCCAACAATTGCAGTCTTTCATGTCTCCAATAATCTACATGTCTCTACAAAACTGTCAGAGACATTCAAAAACATTCAAGGGAGACAAAAATGCTGGAGAAACTCGGCGGGTGAGGCAGCGTCTACGGAGCGAAGGAAATAGGCGACGTTTCGGGCCGAGACCCTTCTTCTGAACACTCAAGTCTTTTAAAACATGGATGAACCATCCTCCGACATTTTTGCCACCTCCAACATGATCCACCTCGAGCCGCATCTTCCCATCTACTGTCCTCCTGATTCATTGTTCTGGTTGTATGCCTCGTTGACACCTTGCCTGCTGCAACAATAAACCATTGTATATTGGGTTACACAAAAAGCTGGAGAAACTCAGCGGGTGCAGCAGCATCTAAGGAGCGAAGGAGATAGGCGACGTTTCGGGTCGAGACCCTTCTTCAGACTGGTCAGGGATCAGGGAAACGAGAGATATAAACAGTGATTTTATATCACTGTATATCACTGGGGGGGGGGGGGGGGGGGGGGGGAGAAGGAGAAGGAATGTCAGGGCCCGAGGGCTAAGGGAGAGGTGGGGTGGGGAGGAGGCAGCCTGGGTTAACAGAATTGAGAAAATTCAATGTTTAAGCCCAGAGGATGCAGACTCCCCCAAGCGGAATATGAGGTGCTGTTCCTCCAACTTGCGGTGTTGCTCACTCTGGCCGTGGAGGAGGCCCTGGACCGAGAGGTCGGATACGGAGTGGGAGGGGGAGTTGCAGTGCTGTGCCACCGGGAGGTCGGGCTGGTTATTGCGGACCGAGCGGAGGTGTTCGGCGAAACGATCGCCCAGCCTCCGCTTGGTCTCACCGATGTAGATAACAAAGGGGGATAGGATGGAGTCGTTCTCACTTCTGCTAACCCAGACTGCCTCCTCCCCACCATCGCCCTCAGCCCTCGGGCCCTGACATTCCTTCTCCATCTCTCCCCCCCCTCCCCAATCGTACTAGCTTCTCATTTTCACACCACAAACAGCTTACAACGGCCTGTTTCCCTTATCATCAATACTTTTTTGCATATCTTTCATTCATTGTTCTTTATCTCTCCACATCACTGTTTATATCTCTCGTTTCCCTGATCCCTGACCAGTCTGAAGAAGGGTCTCGACCCGAAACGTCGCCTATCTCCTTCGCTCCTTAGATGCTGCTGCACCCGCTGAGTTTCTCCAGCTTTTTGTGTAACCCCCCTTTGTTAAATCCCTCCCCACCTATGTTCAAGACACCTCAGACACTCTCCGTCGGCTCCGCACATTCCGTTGTCCAGGCCCCCATCCTCTCATCTTCACCATGGACGTCCAGTCACTATATACCTGCATCCCCCACCAGGATGGTCTTAAAGCCCTCCGGTACTTCCTCGACCAGAGGAGCAACCCATACCCATCCACTGACACCCTCCTCCGGCTAGCGGAGTTGGTCCTTACCCTCAACAACTTCTCTTTTGACTCCTCCCATTTCCTCCAAACACAAGGCGTAGCTATGGGCACACGCATGGGGCCTAGCTACGCCTGCCTCTTTGTCGGGCACGTCGAACAATCTTTGTTCTCGGCGTACCAGGGCCCCACCCCCGACCTTTACCTCCGTTACATTGACGACTGCTTTGGTGTCACCTTCTGCACCCACGCACAACTGACTGACTTCATCCATTTCACCACCAACCTCCATCCGGCACTCAAATATACTTGGACCATTTCCGACATTTCCCTACCATTCCTTGACCTCACCATCTCTATTGCAGGTGATACACTCCTCACTGACATCCACTACAAACCAACTGACTCCCACAGCTACCTGGACTACTCTTCCTCCCACCCTGCTTCCTGTAAGGACTCCATCCCCTATTCCCAATTCCTCCATCTACGCCGCATCTGCTCCCAGGATGACGTGTTCCACACCAGGTCATCACAAATGTCCTCGTTCTTCAGAGAACGGGGTTTCCCCTCCCCCACTATAGATGAGGCTCGCACCAGGGTCTCCTCCATGCCCCGCAACACTGCCCTCTCTCCCCATTCCCCCACTCACAACAAGGGCCGAGTCCCCCTGGTCCTCACCTTTCACCCCACCAGCCAGCGCATACAACAGATAGTCCTCCGCCAATTTCGCCACCTCCAACGTGACCCCTCCACTCGCCACATCTTCCCATCTCCCCCCCTGTCTGCCTTCCGCAAAGACCGCTCCCTCCGCAACTCCCTTGTCAATTCTTCCCTTCCCTCCTGCTCCACTCCTTCCCCGGGCACTTTCCCTTGCAACCGCAAGAGATGCTACACTTGTCCCTTCACCTCCCCCATCCACTCCTTTCAGGGACCCAAGCAGTCATTCCAAGTCCGACAGAGGTTCACCTGCACCTCCTCCAACCTCATCTACTGCATCCGTTGCTCCAGATGCCAGCTGATCTACATCGGTGAGACCAAGCGGAGGCTGGGCGATTGTTTCGCCAAACACCTCCGCTCAGTCCGCAATAACCAACCCGACCTCCCGGTGGCTCAGCACTTCAACTCCCCCTCCCATTCCGTATCCGACCTCTCGGTCCTGGGCCTCCTCCACGGCCAGAGTGAGCAACACCGCAAGTTGGAGGAACAGCACCTCATATTCCGCTTGGGGAGTCTGCATCCTCTGGGCTTAAACATTGAATTTTCTCAATTCTGTTAACCCAGACTGCCCCCACCCCTCCCTAACTCTCCCTCAGCCCTCGGGTCCTGACATTCCTTCTCCATCTCCCCCCCCCCAGTCGCACTAGCTTCTCATTTTCACACCACAAACAGCTTACAATGGCCTGTTTCCCTTATCATCAATACTTTTTTGCATATCTTTCATTCATTGTTCTTTATCTCTCCACATCACTGTTTATATCTCTTGTTTCCCTGATCCCTGACCAGTCTGAAGAAGGGTCTCGACCCGAAACGTCGCCTATCTCCTTCGCCCCTTAGATGCTGCTGCACCCGCTGAGTTTCTCCAGCTTTTTGTGTAACCCTCGATTCTCCAGCATCTGCAGTTCCTTCTTTAAAACCATTGTATATTTCCTTGTTCATCGTCTGCTTTGATCTTTTGTTTTCACACCTTACCCTTCCACATCTCTTGTTTTGCTCTCCCCTGGGCCTCTCAGTCTGAAGAAGGGCGTTGACCCAAATCGTCACCAGAGATGTTGCATGTCCTGCTGAGTTACTCCAGTATTTTGTGGCTATCTTTGGTGCAAACCAGCATCTGCAGTTCCGTCCAACACATTGATGACTTATTAACTTATATAAATAATTAATTAATTCATCCAACATCGTTGAAAACATTAGCGACGCAGTGGCGCTGGTTTCCGACGGGAACGGTGACGGACGCACCACACATCTCCATCCTCCAGTTCCTGCGGACTTCCACCGTTGGAAATGCAGGATTTTGGTGTGTGTGTGCTGTATCATTATTCCTTACAATGCTGTGTACGACAGTGATCGCAACTTCTACTGAAGTGTGGATGGCCGTTGGGTCGCTAGGAGTCCATCCGCCCTTTGACAGGTCTTGTTTTTGGTCCTGCTGGGGGTCCACAGCCCCCTCCTCACCCGGCACACCAGGTGGGGAAGACGGTTTAGTCGCCGACTATCCGACCATGGAGCAGGCAGTACGGGATTACATGGTACCCATGGCGGGGGGAACCCCCCCCGAACTGACCTAATAATAAATCAAACAACAGTTCTTGAGTATAAGAATCAAAAAGTAATGTCGGAGTTTTATAAAACTTTGGTTAGACCATATTTGGAGTATTGTGGAGCGTTTTGGCCACCCCATGGCAAGAAGGACGCGAAGGCTTCGGAGAGGGTGCCGTGGAGGTTTACCAGAATCCTGCCTGGATTACAAGGTGTTAATTCTAAGAAGTGGTTGAACAAACCTGTATTGTTTTCTCTGGAGCGTTGGAGGTTGAAGGGAGACCCGATGGAGCTAAATAAAATGATGAGAGGCAAAGATCGGACAGCCACTCAGATCATTTATCCCCAGGGTGGAAATATCAAAGACTAGAGGACATGGCTTTAAGGCAGGAGATAAGCAGGGCAAGTATTTTATACGGAGACTGGTGCGTGCCGGGAACGCACAGCTAGGGATGATGTAGGAAGCCGAAGGAAAATTGCTGTTTGTGAATTTTAGATGAGGATATGGATATGCAGAGAATGGGGGGGGGGGTATCGATCGAGTGCATGTAGAGTAGACTATCTTGGCGTAACGTTCTGAGCCGAAGTGCCTGTTCCTGTGCTGTACTACAGCTGCTCTTCGACCTGTGATGGGGTTACGGTCCGATATACCCATGGTAAATCAAAAATATCGTGAGTCGAAAACGCATTTAATACTCACCTGACCCGGAAGTGAGCCGTGGCTCGCTGCCTTTGCCCTGCGTTTGCGCCATCGCAAGTATCGTAACTCGACGCATCGTAAATCGGGGAGCACCTGTATTCTTGTTCTAACATTCAAATGAACTCAAGCGAATAAAAATAAAAAAACAAACGCTATATACGCTCGCCTTCCTCCACCACAACCGTTGTCTTCCATCGTGCCAGTTGTTTCTGATCGCGATCGACTCTTCACTCAGAAGGCCATTGCAGGTACAAAGGGCCAATGAGACCTGGTAGATCTGGCAGACCTGGTGGACCAGTCTGAAGAAGGGTCTCGACCAAAACGTCACCCATTCCTTCTCTCCGGAGATGCTGCCTGTCCCACTGAGTTACTCCAGCGTTTTGTGTCTGTCCTGGTAGATTGAAACTCATCCAGAACTCATGCTTATGTTGTCACATTGTGACTGAGCATTCAGTGCTCGCCGTTTTACACTTGGCTGTCAATCTGAGATTTACACTTACATTTTTTATTATTGTCTTTAAATCCTGCTGTAAACTCATCACTTGCGCTTGTGAAATATCCTCCCACCCGAGGTTTTGTTTTGGGATCTCTGGCTACCGTAGTTTCAGGCTTTTTGGAATTCTTTCTCCAAATATTTCTGTTTTCTACCTTTCTCTCCTCTGAAAACATTCCTTAAATCTTGTGCCTTTGAGCATGCTTTTGGTCACTGATTCTAACGTCTCCTTCTATGAGTCGGTAATTTAGTTTGAAGCACCACATGATGTTTAATGCGTTGAAAGTGCTTATTAAGTACAATTTGTCATTGTTATGAAGCATCTCTTTGTGTTTAATTTCACAATCCTCAGCCATTAAGGCATTTGCTAGTCAAGTGAAAACTATGTTAATAATTTTTTATCGTTGTTCCGATGCAATCATGTTGTAAATCCAAGTTCCACCTCCCAAAATATAAGCAATAAAACACTTTTTGAGATTTAATGAATTGACAAAGAAAACCGACATAGTCTTTTATTTTAATCAGTCAGTTTTGGTGCCTGAGTTCTACATAAATTATCGGTCTAAATTAACTTTTAGCTTGACATCGATTAGCATTTTGCATTGCAACTGGGCGGCACGGTGGCGCGGCGGTAGAGTTGCTGCCTTGCAGCGAATGCAGCGCCGGATACCCGGGTTCGATCCCAACTACGGGTGCTGTCTGTACGGAGTTTGTACGTTCTCCCCGTGACCCGCGTTGGTTTTCTCTGAGATCTTCTGTTTCCTCCAACAAGCCAAATAGGTTAATCGGCTTGGTATAAGTGTAAATTGTCCCTGGCGTGTGCAGGATAGTGTTAATGTGCGGGGGATCGCTGGTCGGCGCGGACTCGGAGGGACCTATTTCCGTGCTATATCTCTAAAGTAAAGAAAACTAAACTGCTCATAATGTGTAGGAAGGAACTGCAGATGCTGGTTCAAACCGAAGATGGACACAAAAATCTAATGTATAAATGACTTGTGAGTTCCATTTCTAATTCTTGCACTTTAAACCTCTGCAAAACATTTTCAGAATCACTTTTCTTTTTAGATGGCAATGCCTCTTGCTCACCCTCGCAGGCTCAATCTCCCTCACACGCTCTTTATCTCTGCATCTTTAAGGGCCTGTCCCACTTTCACGACCTAATTCACGACCTTTGTCGAGTTTGCCCTTGACTCATATTCGCTGCATGGTCGTCACGAGGTCGTAGGAGGTCGTAGGTAGGTCTTAGGTAGGTCGTAGGCAGGTCGTGATGCTGTCGTAGGTACGCGTGGCATCAAGTAGGTCGGGGCGTTTTTTCTAGCCTGATGAAAAATGTCCACGAGTAAAAAAGGTCGTGAATTAGGTCGTGAAAGTGGGACAGGCCCTTTAGTTTAGTTTAGTTTAGAGATACAGTGCAGAAATAGGTCCTTCAGCCAACCAGTGATCCCCGCACACTAGCACTGTACTACACACCAGGACAACTCACTATTTTTACCAAAGCCAATTAAGCTTAACCTGTACGACTTTGGAGTGTGGGAGGATACCGAAGCACCCAGAGAAAATCTATACAGTTGCAGGGAGAACGTACAAACCTTGTAGAGACAGCACCCGTCGGCAGGATCAAACCCGGGTCTCTGGCGCTGTTGGGCAGCAACTCTACCGCTGCGCATCCCGTACTGTCACTTTCTTTGTTGTTTCCTCTGCATTTCCTTTTCTCTCTCGGCATCTGTCTCTGCCTTTCATTGTGTACATCGGTTCTGACACGACAGAGAATAAAATGTGGGAGGAAACATTTTTTCAAAAAACATCTCAAAGCATTTTCATAAACTCTTTTGCAGTATTGTGACTGCTCTTGTGTTTGCCAGGCAACCAAGATTATATCAACAATAATGAAATGAATTACCAGTTAATCTGTTTTCATCCGTATCAATATTGTCTCCAGAGAAGACTACTTTTACTTAATTAGTGCATTAAGATCTTTAAAATTTGTAGAAAATAGTTGCAGGAGTAGGCCATTCGGCCTTTCGAGCCAGCACCGCCATTCAATATGATCATGTCTGATCATCTAACATCAGTATTGTGTTAAAGAAGGAACTGCAGATGCTGGAGAATCAAGGGTACACAAAAGGCTGGAGAAACTCAGCGGGTGCAGCAGCATCTAAGGAGCGAAGGAGATAGGCGGCGTTTCGGGTCGAAACCCTTCTCTAACATCAGTACCCCGTTCCTGCGTTTCCCCCCATATCCCTTGATTCCGTTAGCCCTAAGAGCTAAATCTAACTCGTCATGTTAATCACCTGAACTATCAATGTAACAAACATCATTGGTTTAATAATTGGAAAGATCGGGACTTTTTCTTGACTCTCTACCTTAAAAATATCCACTGACGGACTCTTGAGCCATCTGTGACATTTGGAAATGTGCTGATGACCGCGTTCCGACAAAAACAACACTGTCTCTCACAACCAGAAAACTTGGATGAACAGGAAGTTTCACTCTCTGATTAGGTCTATATCCAAGGGCTATCGAGATGAAGGATCCTTCACTGCAGCAGAAGGCCAAGTATAATCTGGACAGTGTGGTCAGGGCTGCCAAGAGAGGATTTTTGGTAAAATCCTCTCTAGACCCCACAGGGCCTCAATTTAATTAAATGAATGCCTGACAATTGTCACGGGGTCACGGGGAGAACATATAAACTCCGTACAGAGAACACCCGTAGTCGGGATCGAACCCGGGTCTCTGGCGCTGTAAGGCAGCAACATTACCGCTGCGCCACCGTGCCGCCCTACTAGGGGGGTGTGGGGGATGGTGGACTCCGACGCGGAGACCACGGGGGAGCTCCGGGGTGGGGACCACGGGGGAGCTCCGAGATGGAGACCACGGGGGAGACTCCGGGGTGGGGACCACGGGGGAGACTCCGGGGTGGGGACCACGGGGGAGCTCCGGGGTGGGGACCACGGGGAGCTCCGAGGTGGAGACCACTGGAGAGCTCTGACGTGGAGACCACGGGGGAGCTCCGAGGTGGGCACCACGGGGGAGCTCTGAGGTGGGGACCACAGGGAGCTCCGAGGTGGAGACCAAGGGGGGGCTCCGAGGTGGAGACCACGAGCAGGGAGCTCTGTGCAGAGATTGCATGGGCGCCAGTGAGCCGAAATAATGACTTATGCAGGTGCGAGTATAAGTCTCCTATTATGTAAGTCGGGGAATATGTGTAGTTATCGTTACTGTGTATATATATTGAATCTGCGAGCTTTATATGAATTTGGAATTCAATTGCACATGGGGCATTTGACCCTAAGATAATATGAAATCTGAAATACTGCACACAGGTACGTGAAGGCCAGTGTGGACACAGTGGGCCAATGGGTCTGTTACTATGCCTTATAACCCATAGCTTATATAACACATCACAGGAGGTTTTTTTTGTGTGCGAGACAAGAAAATTGTACAAAATAGTCTTTATAAATAGATTTGTGATTTTCTAATACTGAGCTGACAAAAATAATTCTTCCCTTGCAAGTATTAGAAGGTACATAATAAATTCTGAGAAATACATTGCTCATTACAGTGCGTTATGTTTTCATTGCCATCAGTAGAAGCAGCAGGCTGATTCCATCACCATGTTTACTAGTAATTTGCATAACACATCCTACAAAGGCTGTAGCTCTGGCAACTAGAAGAAATTAAAGGGCCTGTCCCACAAGCATGCAACTCCATGCGATGAGCGCGACCTAACGTGGTCGCTTGAGCCGTCCGGCGTCGCGGGGCCGGTCTCACTTCGATCGCCGGAGCCGTGAGGAATTGTGCGGAGTTCGTCCCGACATCGCGCGGGGCTCCGAAAAACTGACTATGTTCAAAAATTCTGCGCGGCAACGGCTTGTCGGCTCGCAGTGGCCTCGACGCATTAGACACCGCCTCGACGTCGTGCCTCCGTGACCCTCACTGTAGGTGCCTCCGTGACCCTCTATGTGTGTGGCTCCGTGGCCCTCTGTGTGTGTGTGCCTCTGTGCCCCTCTCTGTGTGTCCCTCTCTGTCCTGGCGAACTTACCTTAAGACTTCGCTCCAAGTTCGCTCACTTTGCGCCGCGTTGCGCCACTCACCCGACCTCCGCGCGGCCCTCGCTGCCGTTTGGTCGCGCTCGCTGCATGCAGGTGCATGCTGGTGGGAACGGCCCTGTACAGGGGATCACCCGACCTCCGCGCGGCCCCCGCTGCTGGTTTGGTCGCTCTTGCTGCATGCATGTGCATGCTGGTGGGAACGGCCCTGTACAGGGTTCACCCGACCTCCGCGCGGCCCCCGCTTTCAGTTTGATCGCGTTCATCGCATGGAGTCGGATGCTGGTAGGACAGGCCGTTAAGGGTACACAAAATGCTGGAGAAACTCAGCGGGTGCAGCAGCATCTGTGGAGCGAAGGAGATAGGCAACGTTTCGGGCCGAAACCCTTCTTCAGACTGATGAAGAAATTAAGTACATTTCAGTAGAAGAAATTAAGAAATTCCAGTTTTGGAACATTTGTAGACAGGATTACACTATCTTTCAGTATATGTCTGTTTAGTTTAGTTTAGAGATGCAGTGCAGAAACAGGCGCTTCGGCCCATCGAGTCCGCACCAACCAGCGATCCCCGCACATTAACACTATCCTACGCACACAAGGGACAATTGACACTTTTCCCAAGTCAAAGCCGTATGTCTTCGGAGTGTGGGAAGAAATCGAAGATCTCGGAGAAAACCCACGCAGGTCACGGGGAGAACGGAAAAGCTCCGTACAGACAGCACCCGTAGTCGGGATCGAACTCGGTGCTCCGGCACTGCAAGTGCGGTAAGGCAGCGACTCCACCGCTGCGCCACCCGTGACCGCTCTGACTGAAAGTCTCCTTAATTTGTGAAGCTTCGTTCCCATCTTGTGCCTTCCACTGTTATTCCCATCTATCACAAGCTCATCCTGGGTCTGCCCAATTAATTTAACACACACGGGCTATTTCAGTCTGGATTTGGTGAAGAAACAAGATGATGGCCGTTTGGTGGCACAGCATATTTTGGCCCCTGAAGCTTTTCTGAACAGTAATAAATTAGTAACATGAAATCGCAGTCGATATGCCTCAGTGCGGATTGAGACTGAAGTGACTATGGGATGTTGAAGAGTTTGTCACAAACCACTCTGCTCGTGCTCGACTGGGTTAGTGGAACATACACCTATACACAATCTCTGTCGTTTGCAGTGGTCTGTTAACGCAAGACCACCAAAGATGTTTATTTAATTTCATGGAGGGTGATGAGGACCTGCATAACATGGAGGTGCAGGAACATGGGCTGAAACAATAATAGTAATAGTAATATTAATACACTATATTGTCAGTGTAAATACATACAATGACATTTCAGGCGCACTACCCGAGCGTAATTCAAAGGAATCAGGTAAATAATAACGACAATGGAAACAGCAAAAACGGCAGAAAAACGGCAAGTCAGAATGTGCAATATATTGGTTATGGAGGGTGTGTGTTCAGTGCAGAGTTCAGAGTGGTGATGGCCTTGGGGTAGAAACTCGTGGTGTTACAGCCGTGTATCTCTGGCTTCTCAAAGGTTGTCTCGCCTCCTTCTCCCCCCCCCCCCCTTTTAAAGGACTTACGTGACCCTTTCCATGCAATGTGCTTTCACCGTCTTAATTACAGCACCAACCTTCCTGTTCATCTGTCTGTATCACATTGGCTATGCACCGTGTGAATTTCACTCAGACAGCGCTCCTCCCCGCTTGCCCTATCCCCCGCCTGCATAACGGGCAGGCGAAGGAAGGTGTGTGTGTGTGTGTGTGTGTGTGTGTGTTGTGCGTGTGTGTTGTGCGTGTGTGTTGTGCGTGTGCATGTGCGTGTGCGTGTGTGTTGTGTGTGTGCGTGTGCGTGTGTGTTGTGCGTGTGCGTGTGCGTGTGCGTGTTGTGTGTGTGCGTGTGCGTGTGCGTGCGTGTGTGTTGTGCGTGTGTGTTGTGCGTGTGTGTGCATGTGTGTGTTGTGCGTGTGCGTGTGTGTGTTTTGTGTGTTGTGCGTGTGCGTGTGGGTGTGTGTGTCACTCTGACAGTCGCCGGAAGTCGCCTGAAAAATGGCCTGTGGGACAGACCCATTAATGTAAGTAAATGGCAAAAAGAATCAAAGGGTTTCGATGGGCAGATATCTCGCAGGGGTATCGAGAAATAAGGAGAGAGACAAAGCTTCAGTCTTGACATAGGCCAAATCACCTGTGCTGTAAAGTAGATAAATCCTACTATTGTGTGTAGGAATGAAACTGGAGATGCTGACTTAAATTGAAGGTAGACACAAAATGCTGGAGTAACTCAGCGAGACAGGCAGCATCTCTGTCGAGAAGGAGCGGGTGAAGTTTCGGGTCTGAAGAAGGGTCTCGACCCGAAACGTCACCCACTCCTTCTCTCCAGAGATGCTGCCTGTCCCCCCGCTGAGTTACTCCAGCTTTTTGTGCCGACCTTAAATCCTGCTATTCTTTGGAATCTTTACAAACAAGAGAAAGTTGTCTTGTTGCTGACATCAAACAGTTGTGAGAGTGTCAGCCACCATTGAAGTTCTGTTCCTGTTGAAGTCGATAGGATTTGAAGTCATGAAAAAAGTAGAGTAAATGAGATACTGAGAATCGTGCCCACTGAATTTAAGTCGGCCACCCATTTACACTCATCTGATGCAAGCCCCCATTTATTGTAAACACATTCTCATAAACCACTTGCTTATTTCCCTTGATAGCCTGAAGAAGGGTCTCGACCCGAAACATCGCCTATCTCCTTCGCTCCTTAGATGCTGCTGCACCCGCTGAGATTCTCCAGACTTTTGTGTACCCACCTGCTTATTTCCCTTGTCTGCTTCAAATGATAAAATTAACAGTCGCAAGGTCTTCTTCTTCCTCTTCTTCTTTCGTGTGGCGTGCACAGCCTAAAGTTGTAGGCCAACTTGTTCTATTTGATCTTCTGTTTGTGCACGTCGAGTTGATTGCATTAGTCGAAACAGGGCGGACCACGTGAAGGTTGCAATCTTCCACCCCGGTTGCATATGTCACCGAGCCCTTTCATATCATAAAAATGGTTCGGAAAGGTTGTAAGCAGAGGAGCGAAAGAGCTAATGTGGAGGCGTTCAAAGTTAAACATAGAAACATAGAAACATAGAAATTAGGTGCAGGAGTAGGCCATTCGGCCCTTCGAGCCTGCACCGCCATTCAATATGATCATGGCTGATCATCCAACTCAGTATCCCGTACCTGCCTTCTCTCCATACCCTCTGATCCCCTTAGCCACAAGGGCCACATCTAACTCCCTCTTAAATATAGCCAATGAACTGGCCTCAACTACCCTCTGTGGCAGAGAGTTCCAGAGACCCACCACTCTCTGTGTGAAAAAAGTCCTTCTCATCTCGGTCCTAAAGGATTTCCCCCTTATCCTTAAGCTGTGACCCGTTGTCCTGGACCTCCCCAACATCGGGAACAATCTTCCTGCAGATTGAAGGTCATCATGCAAAGAAGTAACTTGGTGCATTTTAGACATGCAGTAATCATACTGGAAAAAGCACAATCACTTTATCTATTTGCATCTACTTTATTGTACAAGTTAGACATATTTCTTCTGGAGACAGGTTGCAGCACAGCAGAGAACTAGTTAAGAGAATTAATTTGAAAATTAATGATTTGCTCTGGTTATAGTTCATTTATTATTACACCAAGAGAATCCCTCATGCGATGGTTTAATGCATTTTATCACTTTCAAAGAAATGTAATATTACTTCCTCTGATATAATATTGAGCTTTTAAAAAAAAAATTGGTACCAATTTAATTATAGATAACATTGTAGTTGAACAGTGTAGTAGATTAAACTATAATATATCAAATACATTTAACTTTCAGAAAGTGTACTGTAATAACTAATCTTCAGTGCTGTTTAATAGACAGGATTTTCACGGTATGTCTTTCAAGTTACTTGTTTTATTAAAGTTTTAAGTACTTAAAAAGTCAAATCAGTCTGTTTCTATTTCAATAGGATAGCCAGTCCCTTTATCTTACAGTCTTCATGAAGGGACCGAATGCTCAAAAGATAATTGAAGTTCAGGTGTAATATTGCATACCCGGGCGCCTCCTTTTGCAGTTTAGTTTAGAGATACAACGCGGAAACAGGCCCTTCGGCCCACCGAGTCCGCACCGACCAGCGATCTCCGCACATTAACACTATCCTACACACACTAGGGACAATTTACATTTACACCAAGCCAATTAACCTACAAACCTGTACGGCTTTGGAGTGTAGGAGAAAACCAAAGATCTCGGAGAAAGCCCACGCAGGTCACGGGGAGAACGTACAAACTCCGTACAGACAGCACCCGTGGTCGGGATCTAACCCAGGTTTCGGACAGTGTAAGGCAGCAACTCTACCACTGCCCCACTGTACCACTCTTCTGGATTCCATTTTTTCCCACAGTTTCTGGTCCATCCACCACTTATTTCTGCAAATTCAGGGTATCACTTATAGGAAATACCTCCGTTTTTAAATATGGTACAGTTAGTGCTTCCACACCTCAAAAAAAAAAATCATTCCTTAAATAGAATCCCAAATTTCCTGGAATTTGATGGCATTTCCTGAAATTCCCCAACTGCGCATGTGCGACTGTCGTCCCAACTGCGCGTGCGCGGATACCGGGCCTGTTGCAAACGCACGGGGAGACAGCCTAATTTTGCGTCCTTACCCCGTCACTGGCGCCATTTTCAATTCCCACGCCTCCCCCAACTGCGCAGGCGCGGATGGTCGTGAATATACTTTTTTTCCGCATATCATTCCGCTGGATTGAACCCCTTCGCGGGCTGGATGCGGAAATTGCCCGAAATTACTTAATTTCCCTAAAATTACCCGAAAGAAGACAACCAGAATTTCCCAACTTTCGGGTAATTTCCTTCAAAGTGGAAACACAGGGTACAGTATGCCTGATCATTCACATCACAAAATCCTTCTAATCCTTGGTAACCCACTTGTATTAGAGTGTTTTTCAGTCAATAGGACATAATGATCTAATGTTTCTGTCTCAAAGAATGAGGGATTAATCTCCGGTTTTGTGGCCAATGCTTACCCTTCAAGATACGTTTATAAAATTCAGAAGACCTAGTCATCCTCACACTGTTATTTTGGATGCGTGCTCTGCACAGTTGACTGCCGTTAAACGAACATTAGAAGCATTTAAGGTAGACACAAAATGCTGGAGTAACTCAGCGGGTGAGGCAGCATCTATGGAGAGAAGGAATTGGCGACATTTTGGGTCGAAGCCCTGGGGTCTCGACCCGAAACGTCTCCAATCCCTTCTCTCCAGAAAATGCTGCCTCACCCGCAGAGTTACTCCAGCATTTTGTGTCTACTTTTGATTTAAACCAGCATCTGCAGTTCTTTCTTACAAATTAAAAATATTTAAATGCCTGTCTTTCCAATACATGGTCTTCCAGTCTGAATGCACAGTCTCAAGGCGTCACTTTCCGATAGATTTCATGAGGCAGTGGCCTTTCCCAAGTCGAGGCAAATTAAAACAGTTATTAAATATTTCAGATAAAATTGGAGGTATATGGATTAGTGTGCAAGGGGTTAACGATATTGACCTGAAATTAAAGCATATAATTAGTTAGTTACCCAATTGTAGCTAATTACAAAATTCAATTACTAGGTCTAAACATCTATCCATTTATTAAGAAAATATTAACATTTTTAAAAAAGCCTAAGTGTCCAAATAACATTCACACAAGAATTCACAATATAACATGCTTTTGAAATCTCATTGTTATGTATTCATAGGCCAAATTGAAGGAATGTAGTGTTTAATGCCCATAAATTAATGGCCATTTAAATCAGCTTGCGAGTGGGATTTTCTGGAACGCGATGGATTGGAACGTTGCGGTTGCGGTGAATTTAAACCCCACATCGGCAGGAAAAATACTGCCGGTTCGTATGGGGAATAAATCACCGTTTCGCAACATGAAATGTTGATTAAGGTCATCTTAAGAAGCACTTTTATATGTAAAAATAAACGGCTTTCCTTTACTTTGTCCCCTACGTAAAATCGGTCCCCATTGTCGGCGTTCACGGCATTAGGAGCTAATTTTTATTTTACTCCAGCGCTGAAATAGCCAGAACGAATCTTTAGCGAAAGCTCACACTCCGAGAAAATATAATTCCGGAAGGCATTGGAAAACTGCATCTTCACCCCCCCCCCTCAAAGGCGCCAAAGTCACGCACACGGCCAGTGGCAGAACTGCAGCACCGCTGAAGGTACATTTTATGACATACCTAAGTAAAGTCCAATCAAGGATAGTCCGAGGGTCACCAAAGAGGTAGATGGTAGTTCAGCACTGCTCGCTGGTTGTGGTAAGATGATTCAGTTGCCTGATAACAGCTGGGAAGAAACTGTCCCTGAATCTGGAGGTGAGTGTTTTCACACTTCTGTACCTTTTGCCTGCTGGGAGAGGGGAGAGGGGAGAAGAGTGAGTGGCCAGGGGTGCGACTCATCCTTGATTATGCTGCTGGCCCTGCCGAGGCAGCGTGAGGTGTGAATCGAGTCAATGGAAGGGAGGTTGGAATGTGCACAGTGTACACCTTTTATGGAGTATGCTTTTGGAGACATGTGGATGACGACAGGTTCTGTGTGCAGCCTGTTGCCCAAACTCATTCACGCCCCTCACCCACTTGGGCTGCCTTTTTCTGGATGGGCAGGTGTCCCTACAGGAAGAGTGGGATGTAAATGGCAAGCAGTCTACAGGCTTCATGTCAAACTATTCATAAAGAACCATAAAAGTCTGAAGAAGGGTCTCGACCCAAAACATCACCCTTTCCTTCTCTCCAGAGATGCTGCCTCACCCACTGAGTTACTCCAGCATTTTGTGTCTACCTTTCTTACACATATAATTAGTACAATGTTTAAAAACATTAACATAACATTGTGGGTTTTCTCCGAGATCTTCGGTTTCCTCCCACACTCCAAAGACGTACAGGTATGTAGGTTGATTGGCTTGGTGTAAGTGTGAATTGTCTCTAGTGTGTGGAGGATAGTGTTAGTGTGCGGGGATCGCTGGTCGGTGCGGACTCGATGGTCCTGTATTTCCTGCCGTCAACCACCCCAACCCTTCAGTGTCCTCTATCATCATGTCGATATTTGCTACACGGCTCGATGGTTCTTCAACATTGGTCAGCAAGCCCAACGTTTACATCGCTAATCAACAAGCCTTGAAAGAGGTACAGTGAAATTTGATTTGCCATGCAAGAAAAAGCAACATGATACTAAACTACATAAAGATTAAACATGGATTTAAACGGTCACCACAGCGGCGTGTGAGGATCCCCAAGGCACACGGCGTAAGAGGAGACCCACAGCCATCAGTTCAATGCCCGGGCCACACACACACACGCACACACACGCTCCTTCACCGCGATATGACCAGAGTAGTGCTGACCGCTGTCACTCTCTCTGCAGTCCCTGTCCGCCCGAACAGTCAGAAAGCCGTCCCCACTCGCACTCGACTCCGGGATGTCCTCATGGAGCCATGTCCCCGCAAAACACCGAGATCACTGCACTCTCGGCGCCCCCTCCAAGTCCCCACCAGTGCAGGCAGCACGTCTGTCTTGTTTTTTCGGCGACCTCACATTCCCCACTGTGGTGGAAGACAAATAACATAACTTATTTCCTCCTTTCCTCCCGCAGTCGGGGCAATCGAAACATCCACAGTGGCTTCCCTGTTGTAGACTGACTCCCCTCTTCCAGGGTTGTCTCTCCCCAACTGTCCAGTATTAGCCGGGACATCCCATATATTGGGCTAAATTGGTTTGTCCTGTACGGTCCCGTATTTGACTGCTACTACTCGGGTCAAGGGGACTGTCGGGTCGGAACGCCGCATCCGGTCCTGCCTCACCCGTCCCGACGTAGTGCAGCCCATTGAGTGCAGCAGCAGCAGCGCCTCGCCCGTGGCCTCGTTGATCGGCAGCCCGGCCAGCTGTCTGACCTTCGGACTTTCGTTTACCGCCGATACCACCACCCCTCCTTCTCACGGCCGATCATCGATTCACGAGTTGGATGGGGCGCCGGACTTTGCGCGCAACATCGCTCGGGCCAGAAGTCCTCAGCTGGCCCGCCGGCTGGGCTTTGTGTGCAGTCCAGCACCCGGGCCAACTCATCATTCACCCAGCCACGGCCAAGTCGGTCAACGAATTGCTGTCGGGAATTTGTCCCGTATTTTGACCTTTTGTTCCTTATTTGGGAGTGAGAGAGTTGGCAACCCCTACCCCCCTCCACGCATCCCCAATCTTTGCGCATCCCCAATCCTTTCCTTTCGTCACTTTAAATTTGTGTTTCAAGTATTTTGTGCATTTGGTGACTGTTGGCAGATCAATTTCCCTCCTGGCATAAATAACGTTCCATCGTATCGTATCGTGTCGTGTAGTCAGAGCTTTGTTTTCTGAATGATCTAACCACGCTTCTGAGATTTGGTGACAATTGAATGCCTTGATCACTGTCAAACTCTATTACTCTGATGTGCCAATATAACAGTGAAAACCATATCAGTCTTGCATTTGGGCACTAATCATCCAAGATTACTCACTGACTGGCCAGGAATTGAATATTGATCTGCTGGGGTCTGCTGCCAACCGCCTCTGAGTAAAATCACTGGGGCATTATGAAAGGTAGTTATTTGACCCCTACTGTTTATTTGAATTTGTTACAAAAATATTGAATAAAGAGGAGAATTGCTGTTGGATGGGAGAGGCCACCATGAGGTAAGGAGGTCAGTTAATGAAGGCACAAGCAATGGATCAATGCAGAGTTAGTAACACTAAGCATCACACACATGGCAGGCTGTGTTCCCTCATGCACAAAACTCAGCAGGCTTTTACACAGCAAGAAAAAGATAAGTTTTATATAATTTAAGATTAACGTTTTTCATTTTTATCATTTTTCTGAATAGCCCCCAAGCAGCTTTTTAAAACATTGCTAACATTTTTGTTGGACGGCCGGGCCTGAGATATCATTAAAATACGGTTTTCAAATAGGTGGATTTCTTAAACCTTTTTGCCTTCAGGATGTCTTATCCACCATAAAATGTATTATTGACCTGCAGGGGGTTTTATACATCTTGTTTCACAGAGAAGGGCACAGACTAACCACATGCTAAATGCGTGCACTGAGGGACATGGGAACACTAAATCAGGATTACCATACCAGGATGGGCTGCACAACATGCCCAGTGATGGGGAAAGGAACAGGAGCCATTATCAGTGCCTGAGGTGTCAAACGATATTTGATATTTAGAAATTTAAACTAAGGGTCAAGAAGGGCGGCACGGTGGTGCAGCGGTAGAGTTGCTGCCTGAAGAGAGCAAGTGAGCTCGCAGTAAACTTGCAGAGTGTCTGACTGGAAGGTTGAGGCGTAATAATTCCCACCAGATGCAAAATGTACTCAGATTTTATCTATAATTTTAGGCTAAAGGATCCAACAGAACCTCAGCTAGAAATTCAAAGATGCACAACAAACATATATTGTTCACGGTAGCCTCAGGTTGACATGTGACGTTTTAACTTCAATCAATTTATTTTAGTTTAGTTTATAGATACAGTGCGGAAACAGGCTCTTCGGCCCACTGAGTCCACATCGACCAACGATCCCCGTACATCAACACTATCCTACACTCATTAGGGACAATTTACACTTATATCAAGCCAATTGATCTACATACCTGTACGTCTTTGGAGTGTGGGAGGAAACCGAAGATCTCGGAGAAATCCCGCACAGTCACGGGGATAACGTACAAACTCCGCACAGACAGCACCTGTAGTTGGAATCGAACCCGGGTCTCCGGCGCTGCAGGCGGTGTAAGGCAACAACTCTACCGCTGCGCCACCGTGACTGCCCTCCTCAAGTTTCTCTCTCAGCTCAGGGAACCGGGACTCTGCACGGCCCTTTGCAACGGGATCATCGACTTCCTCGTCAACAGCAAACCTCAATTGGTATGAAATGGCAAACACACTTTCTGCTCAATAGCCATCAGCACAGGTGCATGACAGGGCTGTGTTTGCCCGGTCCCTGCCCCACACTACGTCCATGCCCAAGGAGCTGGTCACGGTTCCACCGCCACCTCCAGTTTAAATTCCAGTTGGAATATTTTGGAGGACCAAGTAACCAAGAAGAACCAAGAATCTTCAGATGCACTGACGACACCTCCATCGTTGGATGGGTTACGGGTAATGAGGATCCAGAATACCGGAGGGAGATGGATGAATTGATTGAATGGTGCCAGAATAACATCCTTGCTCCCCACGCCAGCAAGCCCATGGAGCTGATCATTGACTTGGCTGATGATCTTGGCTGAGAGAGGCTGAGGATTTATGAACCAGTCTACATCGATGGGGACTGAGACTGTGAAAAACCTGATGTATTGTAAACTGGGAAGAACGGTTTGTTTTATGGGGGGGAGGGGGCCAGGGGAAACTTTTTTTTTCAGTTTCTTACCTTGCCGGAGATGCGATTAATTTTCGGATCGCATTCTCCGGTCGCTCTGCGGCCGACCATCGATGGAGCTGGAGGCCTCCTTGGACTGAACTTGGGCCCCACCGCGGGTCGTGGACTTACATCGGAGTTAATCCCTTGCCTGGCATCGCTCCATCCGCAGCCTGCCGACTTTACACCGGGAGCTCGCAGTCTCGGATGACGCAGGGTTCGATCATCCAGCGCGAGGGAGCTGACATCCCCCCCGATGAAGGAGCTGATCGCCTCGACGCGGAGTACCAAAATGCCGGCGGCTACGGGAGTCAAGATCGTCCCGTTAATGGCGGGCACGAGGCTCCCGACCGCGTGAGAATAAAGAAAGGAAGAGATTGAACTTTTTTTCCGCCTTCCATCACAGTGAGGAATGTGGAGGAGTCACTGTGGTGGATGTTTATGTTAAAATGTATTTTGTGTGTTCTGTTGCTTTTTATTTGTATGACTGACTTGGCAAATGAAATTCCTCGTATGTTGCAAAACGTACTAGGCTAATAAAGTGTTCTTGTGATTGTGATTATATGTCAGGGAAGCCCACGTCAGTAATGATGAGGGTACACAAAAGGCTGGAGAAACTCAGCAGGTGCAGCAGCATCTAAGGAGCGAAGGAGATGGGCGACGTTTCGGGTCAAGACCCTTCTTCAGAATGATATTGGTTCTGTACTCTTTGATGGTAGAGATGTGAAACGTGCTGCGAAACTAAGCTTCCAGTTTCAACTGGACAGTTAAATCACCCAATTATTTGTCCTGTGTGTGTGATGTTCTTGTGTGGCAGTCTCTGCAGATTTCCCTGAGCAGGTATTGCAGGTTTCAAAAGACGTGAGGTTCTTTGAATTTGTATGTGGAGTGATCCACTGCCAAAATCGCAGCTTAAGTGCAGTTTTTACTGGCAAAATATGCCACCTCTCGCGCCAAGGTACAGAGGCATTATGTTTAGTTTAGTTTAGAGATACAGTGCGGAAATAGGAGCTTCGGTGATCCCTGAACATTAATACACGGCGACGCACACTAGGGACAATTGACACTTATACCATGTTATCAAACAGTCAATGCCTGTAGTTGGGATCGAACCCGGGTCCCTGGTGGTATAAGCTCTGTAAAGCAGCAACTCTACTGCTGTGCCACAGTGCTTGTTTTAATCCATCCTTATCAAGTCTTACAAAGGTGCAACCTATCTCTTATACGCAATAGCCTGACCTGTGAAGGCCAGCACACCATCTGCCCTCTTTACCTCGCTACCTTCTTGTTTGCTACTTTCAGGGGGCTAAGGACTTTAGAAGGAGATCAGGAGAACTAATTGAGGTTTGGGGATAACTCTGATGGATAATAAGGAGAATCTAAAGAGATTTTATGAATATATTAAGGGAACTGAGGTAACGAGAGGGAGACTAAAGCCTCTTCGAAACCAAAGTGGCCATCTATTTGTGGAGCCGAAGGAGACAAGCAAGGTCCTCGCCGAATATTTCTGCTCTGTTTTTACTGTGAACAACAGATATGTACAGGTATATTGATAAGAAATCTTTATATGCAATTTATATGAGTATATGCAATTAATACAGGCAGATGGGACTAGCTTGGCTAGGGTATATTAGTCAGCATGGACCTTTTTCTGTTCTACGGAACTCTGTGACTCAGACTCAACGTGGAATTGGAGTGCCGAGTGATCTGGAGTTTAGTTTAGAGACACAGCGCAGAAACAGGCCCTACAGAGCCCACACCGACCAGCGTTCCCCGCTCATTAACATTCCCCAATACATACTATGGACAACTTACAGTTACACCAAGTTAATTTACCTACAAGCCTGTACGTCTTGGAGTGTGGGAGGAAACCGAAGATCTCGGAGATAAACCCACGCAGGTCACGGGGAGAATGTACAAACTCCGTGCAGACAGCGCCCGTAGTTGGGATCGAACCCGGGTCTTCCGGCGCTTCAAGGGCTGTAAGGCAGCAACTCTACCGCTATGCCATTGTGACAGCCCAAGTTGGGAATGAGTTGATGCTTGGTTTCACAACCCAATTCTGCTTCTCAACTTCTCAACTTCTGCTGAGATCACAAAACAACCATCTGGTTTTGATGTGTAGGAAGGAACTGCAGATGCTGGTTTACACCGAAGGGAGACACAAAATGCTGGAGTAACTCAGCGAGACAGGCAGCATCTCTGGAGAGAAGGAATGGGTGAGGTTTCGGGTCGAGACCCTCCTTCGGACTAAGAGCCAGGGGAGAGGGAGACATCGAGATATAGAAGGGTATAAAGGACATGTAAGGTGTAAAAAGAACAAAGCAGATGATGATGGAGAAAATGTACAATGGTTCATTGTTGGATGAGTGGAAGATGACAATGAGGCACACAAACAGTAAAATTGGTCAGTGAAACTAGTAGAAGAACTAGGGTGGGGGAGAGACAGAGAGATAAGGAAAGCAAGGATTACTTGAAGTTGGCGAAACCATTATTCACACCACTGGGTTGTTGGCTGACCAAATGAAATATGAGGTGCTGTTCCTCCCATTCGCGTGTGGCCCCACTCTGACAGTGGAGGAGGCCCAGGACAGAAGGGTCAGTGTGGGAATGGGAGGGGGAGTTAAACTGCTTAGCAACCTGGCTATCTCGTTTACCTCTCCCCTGATTCTCAGTCTGAAGAAGGGTCTGGACCCGTCACCCATTCCTTCTCTCCAGAGATGCTGCCTGTCCCGCTGAGTTGCTCCAGCATTGTGAGTCCATCTGGTTTTGAGGACTCACTGCATCCTCCAACCACAGCACCTCAAGAAGGTTTTACATGGATAGGACAGGTTTGGAGGGATATGGACCAAATGCTGGCAGGCGGGACTAGTGTAGCTGGGACATGTTGGCCGGTGTGGGTGAGTTGGGCCGAAGGGCCTGTTTCCACACTCCATGACTATTAATATTAATGAAGTAATTCTTCTTTAAACTAAGAACATAAAGTGTATGCCTGCAAGGTACTGGGACCAATGGTTTTATTTCCAAGTTGAAATTATGCAAATAAATGTTAAAAACAATGTATACCCGTCGAATGAAATAGGTTTGAGCCACATTTTGTGTAAATTATCAAGACTGGGGAGACACGGTGGCGCAGCGGTAGAGTTGCTGCCTTACAGCGCTTGCAACGCCAGAGACACAGGTTCGATCCTGACTACGGGAGCTGTCTGTACGGAGTTTGTACGTTCTCTCCGTGACCTGCGTGGGTTTTCTCCGAGATTTTCGGTTTCCTCCCATACTCCAAAGCCGCACAGGTGTGTAGGTCGATTGGCTTGGGTTTGAACACTTGGTATAAGTGTAAATTGTACCTAATGTGTGTAGGCTTGTGTTAATGTGCGGGGGCCGCTGGTCGGTTTGGTCTCGGTGGGCCGAAGGGCCTGTCTCTCTAGTTTTAGAGAGTGCTGTGTCTAAAACTAAAGCTAAAAACTGTGTCTTTAGGTTACATTTTGGTACAATAATTCATGAGATTCCATGACAGGTCCAATACCTTTAGATTTGTTGGCCACCCCATGCTGCACAGTTGAAAAATCCTTTGCTTCATTTCTGAATTACACTGAACGTCTTGTCACATACATCAAAAACCAAACTGGTGTGAGGTTATTCTTTTCTGGCCCCATTGCTTGTCTCGCTGCAATCTGGAATGATTTGTTGCTCTTCTGCAGAGAGCTGGAAATCGGCTGAGCAGTGGTTCTTTGTCAGATCACCATGAGCCATTGAGAAAGCAAGGCTGATATTACCCACTGGCTCAGTTTTTATCATGCCCTGATCTGTGATACTGTTCCACAACATCAAGGGAATGAATATGTCAGCGGTTCCCATTTGGTACCAATGTGTTTATTCTGCGCTGAACAAAAAACGCGGCAAAGTTATTGATCAGAGGGCAGTGAGAACACCTAGTAGCAATGTTACAAAATTTTGAGATTTTAAAAATCAAGTCTGCAATTTATCCCATCAGATAAAGCATAAAAAGAAGTTTAATTTGACACCTAATTCACTTTCATATCTTCAGTATTAAGAAAGTTATGGCCATTTTCATACTCGGAAATTATCATCTTGTTCCCCATTGCCTTTCAATTGACTTAACTCAAAAGCTGTGATCTGGATCAGTTAAAAGCCCATAACTTTCTTAAAAATTAATAGAACTCAATGAAATTTTCACTTATTATAGATTGAAGCATTCTGAAATAAATATGAAACAATCTTACTTGGATGACCTGAAATTAAAGCATATAATTAGTTAGTTATCTAATTGTAGCTAATTACAAAATTCAATGAGTAGATCTAAACATCTATCTATTTCTTAAGAAAAGATAAACTTTTTTAAAATTGCCTAAATGTCCAAATAACATTCACACAATAATCCACAATATAACATAATTTTTAAATCTCATTTTCATGAATTTCTGGGCCAAATAGAAGGAATTTAGTGTTTGATTCCTGTAAATTAATGGCCATTTAAATCAACTAGCGAGTGGGTTTTAGTGGAATGCGGTGGATTAGAACGTTGCGGTTAGCGGTGAAGTCGGGAGGAAAAATACTGTTTGTTCATACATTTTTTTTGGACCCCATTTCGCAACATGAAAATATTATTAAAGCCTCCCTAAAAACCAACTTTTAATATAAAAATAAACTATTTACCTTTTTTTCTCCCCTACGCACAATCCTTCCGGTTGTCAGTTCTCACGGCTTTTGAAGGTGATTTTTAAATTACTCTAGTTAACAAATAATTTAGAGTAATTTAAAAATACCTTCATTCATGAAATGTCGGAGCGATTTTTGTTCCGCAAAGAAATCGCCCGACATTCATCGATTTTTCCTGCCTGTGGAAAAACGGACCTTTAAGCCCGCCCCCCTCTGAAAGGCGCCAAAGTCGCGCACACGGGGAGCGGCAGAACTGCAGCGCTGCTCAAGGTAAGTTTTGTAACATACCTACACCTAGGATGAGCAAGGAGTCGGTGTTGGGAATCCTTTGACCATTCCTTCCTAATTTGAACTCCAATTTTATCCTGTGACACGCTGGGCTACCTGCCACAGGTATAAATTGAGCACTTCGTACAATGAACACTGCCCAGTCCATCAGGGGTTCTGACCTCCCCACCATCGAAGCGATGTACCAGAGTTGCTGCCTCAAATAGGCAGCCAGCATCACCAGAGATCCAGACCATCCCGACCACGCACTCATTTTGTCGCCTGCCATCGGGAAGAAGATACAGGAGCCTGAAAACTGTAACGTCCAGGTTCATCAACAGCCTTTTCCCCACAGTTATCAGGCTATTAAACACAGCAACCTCCAAATAAGCTGTAATTGCTTGTTTTTATATGTGTGTATGTACGTGTGTAGATATATATGTACACACACATACACACATAACTATTTTTCTCGTTTATTATATTGTTTACAGCGTACGATGTTTAGATATTCTGTTGTGCTGCTGCAAGTTAAGGGCCTGTCCCACTTTCACAACCAAATTCACGACCTCTGCTGAGTTTGCCCTTGACTCATACTCGCAGCATGGTCGAAACGAGGTTGTAGGTAGGGCGTAGCAGGCCGTGATGCTGGTCGTAGGTACTCGTAGCATTAAGTAGGTCGGGGCGTTTTTTTCTAGCTTGATGAAAAATGTCCGCGAGTAAAAAAGGTTGTGAATTAGGTTGTGAAAGTGGGACAGGCCCTTAAGAATCTCATTGTTTTATCTGGGACACATGACAATAAAACACACTTGAGTCTTGATCTCGTCATCATTTAGAAAATTTCACATTGTTTCCCTGACTTGAATTATCAGTCAGAAGCAAGATTTTTACATGGGAGTGAACCCGTCAGACATCCAAAGTCTGCTGCAACGTCTCTATATATTTATTCAAGGACTGTGAATTTATCCCTAAACTAAAGAGGTAAAAAGGACAGGTTTTTAATGAAGACATGGAAGACAGCCTTGGACAGTAGGAGGCGGCCGATTCGGAGACTCCAAGAGTGTTCTTCCGTTCCGACGCTGCAGCTCCGATCATCCGATCATCCCGGCGAGAGAGCCTGAAACATCGGGCTGCTGTTGCGACCACTGCGGAGGCCTCAATAGGCCCCGACCACGGGTGAACAAGAGGAAGAGGACTGGACTTTGGTGCCTTCCCTCACAGTGGGACACATTGATTCCGTTGTGGGGGGATGTTTTATGTTAAATTCTATAGTGTTTTTATCTTATTTGTGTGGCTGCATGGTAACTCAAATTTCACTGCACCAATTGGTGTATGTGACTATAAATGTAACTTCAACTTGAACTATCAGCTACCCGATACGTCACCCCTTCCTTCTCTCCAGAGATGCTGCCTGTCCCGCTGAGTTACTCCAGCATTTTGTGTCTATCTTCGGTAACTTGAAATGTGGAAGAGGCAGGGAGATTTCATGAGAATTTCACTGGAATAGATCATTAATGTATCACTGTGATGCACTAAAGGGCCTGTCCCACCAGCATGCAACTCTATGCGATGAGCGCGACCTAACGTGGTCGCTTGAGCCGTCCGGCGTCGCGGGGCCGGTCCCACTTTGATCGCCGGAGCCGTGCGGAATTGTGCGGAGTTTGTCCCGACATCGCGCGGGGCTCCGAAAAACTGACTATGTTAAAAAATTCCGCGCGGCAACGGCTTGTCGGCTCGCAGTCGTGGGAGGAAACCGGACCACCTGGAGAAAACCCATGAAGTCACAGGGTGAACATACAAGCTCCACACAGTCAGCAACTCTACCACTGCGCCACCGTGCCACTCTTTTGAATTTTCTTTCTTTCATCAGTTTCTGGTCATCAGTCCATCATTTATTTCTGCTGATTCAGCATATCACTTCTTGGAAGTTCCTCCCAAACATATTATCCTAAACTCCCGTTTCTAAATATGGTACAATATACACGATCATTAAAATCACAAAATCCCTCCCACAAAGGACTTGAATCACTTTTTCCTGTCGGCATATTTTTGATAGCTAGGTTTGGAAGAGATTGCATTTGTTGAACATGTAAATACTGGGCTGATATTTACAGAGCATTTTATTTATTTTCTATCAAAACATGTCATCATTTTTTAAAGAGGTAAAATATTTAGATCAGGATTTACAACACATCATAGAAACATAGAAATTAGGTGCAGGAGTAGGCCATTCGGCCCTTCGAGCCTGCACCTCCATTCAATATGATCATGGCTGATCATCCAACTCAGTATCCCGTACCTGCCTTCTCTCCATACCCTCTGATCCCCTTAGCCACAAGGGCCACATCTAACTCCCTCTTAAATATAGCCAATGAACTGGCCTCAACTACCCTCTGTGGCAGAGAGTTCCAGAGACCCACCACTCTCTGTGTGAAAAAAGTCCTTCTCATCTCGGTCCTAAAGGATTTCCCCCTTATCCTTAAGCTGTGACCCCTTGTCCTGGACCTCCCCAACATTGGGAACAATCTTCCTGCATCTAGCCTGTCCAACCCCTTAAGAATTTTGTAAGTTTCTATAAGATCCCTTCTCAATCTCCTAAATTCTAGAGAATATAAACCGAGTCTATGCAGTCTTTGTTCATAAGACAGTCCTGACATCAGTTTTATTATTTACACCCAAGTCAATCTGCTTTAAACTAAATTGAGATTTTTCTTTAATATTCAAAATAAATTAAGTCGATGCCAGCTTTTTCTCTATATTTCTCAATATAGAGTTGAGAAGTCATGATGCAGCTTGGTAGGACTTTGTTTAAGTTCAAGTTCAAATGTATTTGTCACATGCACCATAAGGCGCAGTGAAATGTGATTTACCATGCAGCGGTACAATTAAAAACGGACGCAATACACGACATAATTCAACACAGACATTCTTCACTGTGGTGGAAGGCAATACAGTTCTGACAGTCCTCCTCCTCCTCCACCTCCCTTGTTCACCTGTGGTCGACGCCCTGACCCTCCGTAGTAGCTGCTACGGCCTACGAAGGCGACTTTAGGCCCCATTTGGAGTAGTGCATGCAGGCCTGGTTGCCCTTCATACAGGGAGGACGTGGATACTTTGGAAAAGGTGTAGGTTTGGAATGAGGTTGAACATAATACTAATAATACTAATAATATGAATAATACTACTACTACTAATAATAATAATAATAATAATAGTAATCATAGTAATCATAGTAATCATAATCATAATAACTATTTATATAGTACTTTTCATACAATTGAATGCAACCCAAAGTGCTTTCCACAAAAAACACAGGTCTGAACAAAAATACAATTTAAAACATTAAGGACATAGGCATTTATATAAAGCACAGATTTATATAAAAAATATAAAATATAAAATTGAGTGTAAAAGGACAAAGTCAGTTAAAAACTTGATTGTTATTAGCTGCCGTCAACTGAGTGGGCATCTGGGTTGGATATTCCACACCCTGGGGGCGTCATTGAAAAAGGCCGCTTCACCAATGTTCTTACTGCGGCAGCATTGAGTGGCTAACAGGCCGGCATCAGAAGACCTGAACATTCGAGTAGGGCCATAGGGAAGGAGGGGTTCTGTAAAATATGCTGCTCCTAAGCCATTTAGGGTTTTATCGACAAGAAGGAGGTCTTTATAGTCTATTCTGGCTCTCACGGGGAGTCTGGATTAAAGGGTATGAACCAGAAGGAGAGGTTGAACAGACTTGCATTGTTTATTTCTGGAATGCCAGAGGTTGAGGGAAGACACTTAACTTTAAGGTGAGAGGGTGAAAGTTTAAAAGAGATGTGCCGGTCAAGTTTTTTAACACAGAGTGCGGTGAGTGCCTGGAACGCGCTGCTCGGGGTGGTGGTGGAGGCAGATATGATAGTGGGGTTTAAGAAGCTTTTAGGTAGGCATATGGATATGTAGGGAATGGTGATACATGGATCATGTGCAGGCAAATAAGAGTTTGTCTTCTCATCATGTTCAGCACAGACATTGTGGGCCGAAGGGCCTGTTCCTATGTGTAGGAAGGAACTGTAGATGCTGGTTTAAACCAAAGATAGACACAAAATGCAGGAGTAACTCAGCGCGACAGGCAGCATCTCTGGAGAGAAGGAATTGGTGACGTTTTGGGTCAAGACTGTAGAAGGGCCTCGACCCAGAACGTCACCCATTCCTTCTCTCCAGAGATGCTGCCTGTCCCGCTGAGTTACTCCAGCATCTTGTGTCTATTCGCGGCTTGTTCCTATACTCTACTATTCTTTGTTCTGTATTAACATGACGTTTGTGCTTTTAATACCTCAGATTGGTTCAACTCCTTTCTGTTTTCCTTGATGTTTGGTGCCAAGGAACAATTTTCTTGCAGTTGAAAGTTTTTTTTTAAATTGTGTTGTGGCAACAATGATATATGCGGTTGTGTCTTTGTGTATAAAATAGGCTGCTATCCAGGGAACTCTGTTGGCTCCCTCGGTAAAGAACCTAGGACTGCATAGATGTCTGCATGGGTCACATAGCCATCCCAGATATTTGCTGTTTAACTGAATTCCAAGCCAGTTGAGTTAAAATCAGAATCAGAGCGATATTTGTTCACAGGTCCGCGCCGACCAGCGATCCCTGCACATTCACACTATCCTACTACACCCACTAGGTACAATTTTTACATTTACCAAGCCAGTTAACCTACAAACCTGCACGTCTTTGAAGTGTGGGAGGAAACCGAAGATCTCGGAGAAAACCCACCTGGTCACGGGGAGAACGTACAAATTCCGTACAGACAGCACCCGAAGAAGGGATTGAACCCATGCCTCTGGTGCTGTAACCGATGTAAGGCAGCAACTCTACCGCTGCGCCACCGTGCCACCTAGACTGAACCAGGCACCAAGAAAGTAACACATCACCCTGAATTAATGTCCATGGCTGTCTAAAAGGTTCCTGTTAGTTCCCACCAATACCTTTGTACTGGTGCTCCTCTTATCCCACCTAAACGAGCCCCCTACAGTACAATGAACTATACTTAAGTCTTGAGAAGTTCAGGAAGGCTACCCAACGCCTTCTCAGCAACAGTTAAGATTGGACAATAAACCTCCGACCTTCCTTGTCCCACCCAGATCCTTGAAAAACAAAAAGGGAACTGAAATGAGGGGAGTTGTAAACTTAGCTCAGCTCATTTAACACTTTCACACAAGTTAAAACAAAATCCTTTCACCTTGATTTAAAAGGAATTTATTACCAGAATAATGTGTAGGAAGGAATTGCAGATGCTGGTTTCAACTGAAGAAAGACACAAAAAGCTGGCTGGAGTAACTCAGCGGGACAGGCAGCATCTCTGGAGAGAAGGAATGGGTGACGTTTCAGGTCGAGACCCTTCTTCAGACCAGAATGATGTGTGGTTTAGAGAGTGCCAGCTGTAAGGGCATGTTGGACACACAGATTGTTTTCTCTAGAAGTTGCGAGGTTGAGGGAAGAGCTGATAGAGGTTTGTGAAATTAGAGAGAGGCATAGATAAGACACACAGTTGGAACATTCTTCTCAGGGTGGATATAGACTAGAGGCTATAGCTTTAAGGTGAGAGGGGCAAAGTTTAAAGGAGATATGCAGGGCTAGATTTTTATACAAAGGATGGTGGGTGCTAGCAGGCAGATCAATCGTTGAATTTTAGATATCCACTTGGATTTGCAGGAAATGGAGTGATATGGATCATGTGAGAATCATTTAACTTGGCATCAATTCGGCACAGGCATTGTGTAGCAATGTTACAAAATTTTGAGATGTAAAAAATCAAGTCTGCAATTTATCCCATCAGATAAAGCATAAAAAGTTTAATTTGACACCTAATTCACTTTCATATCTTCAGTATTAAAAAAGTTATGACCATTTTCATACTCGGAAATTAGCATCTTGGTCCCCATTGCCTTTCAATTGACTTAACTCAAAAGCTGTGATCTGGAACAGTTAAAAGCCCATATCTTTCTTAAAAATTAAGAGAACTCAATGAAATTTTCAGTTATTATAGATTGAAGCAATCTTACTTGGATGACCTGAAATTAAAGCATATAATTAGTTAGTTATCTAATTGTAGCTAATTACAAAATTCAATGAGTAGATCTAAACATCTATCCATTTCTTAAGAAAAGATAAACTTTTTTAAAATTGCCTAAGTGTCCAAATAACATTCACACAATAATCCACAATATAACATAATTTTTAAATCTAATTTTTATGAATTTATAGGCCAAATGGAAGGAATTTAGTGTTTAATGCCTGTAAATTAATGGCCATTAAATCAACTAGCGAGTGGGTTTTAGTGGAATGCGGTGGATTGGAACGTTGTGGTTTGCTGTGAAGTTGGGAGGAAAAATACTGTTGGTTCATACATTTTTTTGGACCCCTTTTTGCAACATGAAAATATGATTAATTACAGTACACAGTACAAAATTAGTACAAAGTGAATTTACAGAAAACTCTGCTTTAAGTGTCGAATAGATCAGGAGGACACATTAAAACCATAAAAACCAACTTTTAATATAAAAATAAACTGTGTACCTTTTTTTCTCCCCTACGCAAAATCCTTCCCGTTGTCGGCTCTCACGGCTTTTGAAGGTGATTTTTAAATTACTCTAGTTAATAAATAATCTAGCGTAATTTAAAAATACCTTCATGAATGAAATGTTGGAGCGATTTTTCTTCCGCAACGAAATCGCCCGATATGGATCGATTTGCCCAGTCTGAAGAAAAACGGCACTTTAAGCCCGCCCCCCTCTGAAAGGCGCCAAAGTCACGCACACGGGGAGCGGCAGAACTGCAGCGCTGCTCAAGGTAAGTTTTGTAACATACCTACATTGTGATCTGAAAGGCCTGTTCTGTGTTCTCCCATCCATTGCAGATCAAGTCAAGTCAAGTCAAGAGTGTTTTATTGTCATATGTCTCAGATAGGACAATGAAATTCTTGCTTGCTGCAGCACAACGGAATATGTAAACATAGTACATAACGGGAGAAGAAAAAAAGTTCACATGCACACGTGCTCAATCAATAAACAAGTATAGTGCAATAATAATATTAATAGTCTGTTGCAGTTCAGAGCTTATTTGTTGTTGTGTTTCATAGCCTGATGGCTGTAGGGAAGAAGCTGTTCCTGAACCTGGACGTTACAGTTTTCAGGCTCCTGTACCTTCTTCAGAATCAGAATCAGAATCAGAATGCCTTTTATTGTCACTATACACATGTACAATGAGATTAAAAGCTGCTCCTACTCAGTGCAAAACAAAACAAAAAGGGGGGGGGGGGGGGGATAACGTGCAGAGTTTCTGCAGCGCTATATACATATCTATAAAAAGACAATGGATAAATAGATTCCTATATCCAGTATGGGTTATTGCACATATTGGAAATTACAGTTACAGTACAAATTACAGTAGGTGGATAGATGAAAGTCCGGGGGTTAGGCTGTGAAGTCAATGCATGTGTGAGTTCAGGGAGATAATGGATTTTGGAAAGAAACTGTTCTTGAGTCTATTTGTCCTTTTGCTGATGCACCTATAGCGCCTCCCTGAGGGTAGCAGGTTGAACAGGTTGAACTTCCCGATGGCAGTGGTGAAATGAGTGGCCAGGGGGAAGGGGGTCTTTGATGATGTTGGCTGCCTTTTTGAGATAGCGACTTTTGAGATAGATCCCTTCAACGGTGGGGAGGTCAGAGCCGGTGATGGACTGGGCAGTGGTCACAACTTTTTGTGGTCTTTTCCGCTCCTGGACGTTCAAGTTGCTGAACCAGGCCATGTTGCACGCTCTCTACTGTACACCTGTAGAGGTTTGAGAGAGTCCTCCTTGAGATACCGACTCTCCGTGATCTTCTCAGGAAGTATAGTCACTGATGTGCCTTCTTTATAATTGCATCAGTGTGCTGGGTCCAGGAAAGATCTTCGGAAATATGCACGCCCAGGAATTTGACGTTTTTGACCCTCTCCACCATCGTCCCATTGATATAAACAGGATTGTGGGTCCTCATCCTTCCCCTTCCAAAGTCCACAATCAGTTCCTTGGTTTTACTGATGTTGAGATCATTTGGTCAATCAGTCGATCTCCAATGGAGACCACAAGTGCAGGATATTTAATGTTAAAATAGAAAATGTCTGACACATTCAAGATGGTGGCACCCTTGGGGAGAGTAACACAGAAAGGTCATCAAACCAAGACCTTAACTCTGTTTCTCTCTTCACACCTGCAGCCCGATCTACAGGCATTTCCATTCTTCCCCGTTTGTGTTTCCCAATGAAGTTATCGTTTCCATTGCAACTGTTGGAAACTGGCTTCATCTGTTCAAACCTCTTCTCAGTGTTGAGGCTTGCCTGCATTCTGTGATTCAGCTGGATATTTATTTTAAAGGTAACTTGGCATTTTAAGTTTAAATAGAGAATTTAATTACTGGCTTGGCAACAATATTGTGTTTATCGCAACCTGACAGCTGTTGGATGATTCCTTGCCCAGAATGACTGTTTCGACTTAATCACCTCTGTTAAATAGAAAAATCAGTGCAACAGGTAAGTATCCAAAAGGCACACGGGAAACATGATTTGGACTGTTGGCTCAATCCAATTCTGTTTTTTGCTTGTGATTATCATGTTTAATTGGTTTAAGTACTGCGCGGTTTTTGATGTTGTGGAAAAATAGAATTATATTGGAAGGGAAGGAAAACCAGAGGTGATGGTTCATTCTTTGAAGGAAATGCATTTTTTAAATTATATTTTGGGTATCGTCCCACTGACCCCATGCTTTGTCCATTGAGTCCATAACTCGCTCCCGTCCCACAGTTTCTCTCCTCACATTCAACGAGCAAATAAGCAGCCAGTCCGCATACACCGGCAATGGCACAAGAGGGCAAGAATGGCTTTGGCAGCAACAGCATAACCCGACCTCCCGGTGGCTCAGCACTTCAACTCCCCCTCCCATTCCGTATCCAAGCTCTCGGTCCTGGGCCTCCTCCACGGCCAGAGTGAGCAACACCACAAGTTGGAGGAACAGCACCTCATATTCCGCTTGAGGAGTCTGCATCCTCTGGGCTTGAACATTGAATTTTCTCAATTCTGTTAACCCTTGCTGTCTCCTCCCCTTCCCACCTCTCCCTCAGCCCTCGGGCCCTGGCATTCCTTCTCTCTCTATCTCTCCCCCACCCAAGTCGCACTAGCTTCTCATTTTCACACTACAAACAGCTTACAATGGCCTGTTTCCTTTATCATCGATACTTTTTTGCATATCTTTAATTCATTGTTCTTTATCTCTCCACAACACCGTCTATATCTCTCGTTTCCCTGATCCCTAACCAGTCTGAAGAAGGGTCTCGACCCGAAACGTTGCCTATCTCCTTCGCTCCTTAGATGCTGCTGTACCCGCTGAGTTTCTCCAGCCTTTTGTGTAACCCAGTCATTCCCATTATTTTGGTTCATCTATTGTATCCAGGTTGGCTGATGCTGTAAAAATAGGTAAAGGGCCTGTCCCACCAGCATGCAACTCTATGCAATGAGCGCGACCTAACGTGGTCGCTTGAGCCGTCCGGCGTCGCGGGGCCGGTCCCACTTCGATCGCCGGAGCCGTGCGGAATTGTGCGGAGTTCGTCCTGACATCGCGCGAGGCTCCGAAAAACTGACCATGTTCAAAAATTCCGCGCGGCAACGGCTTGTCGGCTCGCAGTCGCCTTGACGCATTACACACCGCCTCGACACGTGCCTCCGTGACCCCCTCTGTAGGTGCCTCCGTGACCCTCTCTGTGTGTGCCTCTGTGCCCCTCTCTGTCCTGGCAAACTTACCTTTAAGACTTTGCTCCAAGTTCGCCTCACTTTGCGCCGCATTGCGCCACTCACCCGACCTCCGCGCAGCCCCTCGCAGCCGGTTTGGTCGCGCTTGCCGCATGCAGGCGCATGCTGGTGGGAATGGCCCTGTACAGGGGATCACCCGACCTCCGCGCGGCCCCGCTTCTAGTTTGACCGCGCTCATCGCATGGAGTCGGATGCTGGTAGGACAGGCCCTTAAGGCTTTACCCCCTCATCAGGTACTTCCTCTGGTGGGGGAGCACAGCCTCATGTTTAGTTTAATTTAGTTTTAGATTTAGTTGATACAGGAGTGTGGAAACAGGCCCATCGGCCCACCGAGTCCACGCCAACAATTGATCACCCGTTCACACCTAGTTGTACGTAGTCCCACTTTCGCTTCCCACACACTTGTAGGCAAATTACAGAGGCCAATCAACCTACTAACCTGCAGGTCTTTGGAATGTGGGAGGAAACCAGTGCACCCGGAGAAAACCCTCGCGATCACAGGCGAAACCTACAAACAACACAGGAACCTACCTAGCACAGAAAGCCGCACGTAGTCAGGATCGAACGTGGGTCTATGGTGCTGTGAGGCATCAGCCCTACCTGCTGCACCACTCCATGGAAAAGGGATGCCGATTTAAGATTGAGAAAAGGAACTTATTTTCTCAAAGGTTTAGAAACATAGAAACATCGAAAAATAGGTAGGCCATTCAGCCCTTCAACCCAGCACCACTATTCAATATGATCATGCCTGATCACCTAACATCAGTACCCCGTTCCTGCTATTTCTCCATTTCCCTTGATTCCTTTGGCCCTTAGAGCTAAATCTACAGTGATTCTTGCTTGAAAACATCCGGCGAATTGGCCTCCACTGCCTTCTGTGGCAGAGAATTCCACAGATTCACAACTCTCGATGAAGAACTGTTTCCTCATCTCAGTCCTAAATGGCCTACCCCTTATTCATAAACTGTGACCCTTGCTTCTGGACTCCCCCAACATCAGGAACTTTTTTCCTGCATCTAGCCTGTCCAAAAATCCTTTAAGAATTGTATATGTTTCTCTAAGATCCCCTCTCATCCTTTTTTTAAAATTGAAATTCTCTACACTGGAGAGCTTTCCAGCCTGTCATGTCTGAATCTTCTGATTTACCAGGGATGGACTATAATGGTGTTCAGACTGTGCCCAGGTTCAAATTGGGCTTAATTTTATCAGATATCCAAAGTGACTTGAGGGTCTGTGCGGAATTGTGCTGCTACCACATATAATACCTTATAGTATGCCTTTTATTATGTTTCTGGCTGGATCACCGGCAAATTATGCTTATTTAAATCATAACATACAAATCAGGATCATGAGGGTATCATGAGTGCAGCTTTGTAAATTAATTTGCTTCTGACAGACTCGGGCCTGTTCCGACTGCCCAGCGTGAGGCCTGAGGAAGATGGAATTGTGGGTAAGGAGCCATGTCATTCCTTCCATTTTCTTGATTCGAATACTATTTACAGCAGTTGGGAGGCCTGAAATTATTGTGCTCTTCTGAAGAAATATAAGTTCACACCTTCATCTCCTCCCGCCTTGATTACTGCAACTCCCTATACACTGGCATCAGCCAATCATCCCTGTCCCGCCTGCAATTGGTCCAAAACCCCGCAGCGAGACAGAAGTAACCCGTAAAAGGAACCACATCACCCCGATTCTGGCCTCTATCCACTGGCTCCCAGTACGGTACAGAATCAACTTCAAGCTCCTCTTATTTGTATACAAAGCCCCCCACCCCCACCACATCAAAAATCTTCCAACCCACCATTCTAACTCCAGGTCCCTCAGGTTGGCCGACTTTGGGCTACTGACTATCCCGCCGTCTAGGTTTAAGCTCAGGGGAGTAACTCAGCGGGATAGGAAGCATTTCTGGAGCGAAGGAATGGGTGACGTTTCGGGTCGAGACCCTTCTTCATACTGAAGAGCTTTTTGTGACAATCTCCGGTAGCGCTGAGCTGAGGGTGCTGCTAACATTATGTACCCGATGTTGGAGATAATCTGAGGAAGGACATTATTGCCATAGAGGGAGTGCAGAGAAGGTTCACCAGATTGATTCCTGGGATGTCAGGACTGTCTTATGAAGAAAGTCTGGATAGACTCGGTTTATACTCTCTAGAATTTAGGAGATTGAGAGGGGATCTTATAGAAACTTACAAAATTCTTAAGGGGTTGGACAGGCTAGACGCAGGCATTATGTCCTGTTGATGACTCCTAAGTGACATCACCAGGGGTCTCCATTAGCTGCAGGAATAACAGAGTGGTGGTTGCTTTCATGGAGCAAGCTGCTTTCTCCTTGTAACTAATTGCTTCATAAAACTATCACCTTGGATGACCAAAGAGAGTGTAAATTTGGTCAAAAGAGAAAAAAAAGGAAGCAGGTGCAAGGTTTGGGAAGATGAAATCAGAGGACATTTGAAGAACATAAAGCAAGTAGGAAACAACTCGTGGATAATTAGTTATCCAGTTTGGTGGCAAAAACAGGAAAGCAGACTATTATCTAAATGGTGGCCGATTAGGAAAAGAGGAGATGCAGCGAAACCTGGGTGTCATGGTACACCAGTCATTGAAAGTAGGCATGCAGGTGCAGCAGGCAGTGAAGAAAACGAATGGTATGTTGGCATTCATAGCAAAAGGATTTGAGTATAGGAGCAGGGAGGTTCTACTTCAGTTGTACAGGGTCTTGGTGAGAACGCACCTGGAGTATTGCGTACAGTTTTGGTCTCCAAATCTGAGGAAGGACATTATTGCCATAGAGGGAGTGCAGAGAAGGTTCACCAGACTGATTCCTGGGATGTCAGGACTGTCTTATGAAGAAAGACTGAATAGACTCGGTTTATACTCTCTAGAATTTAAGAGATTGAGAGGGGATCTTATAGAAACTTACAAAATTCTTAAGGGGTTGGACAGGCTAGATGCAGGAAGATTGTTCCCGATGTTGGGGAGGTCCAGGACAATGGGTCACAGCTTAAGGATAAGGGGGAAATCCTTTAGGACCGAGATGAGAAGGACTTTTTTCACACAGAGAGTGGTGGGTCTCTGGAACTCTCTGCCACAGAGGGTAGTTGAGGCCAGTTCATTGGCTATATTTAAGAGGGAGTTAGATGTGGCCCTTGTGGCTAAGGGGATCAGAGGGTATGGAGAGAAGGCAGGTACAGGATACTGAGTTGGATGATCAGCCATGATCATATTGAATGGCGGTGCAGGCTCGAAGGGCCGAATGGCCTACTCCTGCACCTAATTTCTATGTTTCTATGTTTCTTATACGCAGAGAGGTGGAGGGTGATAAACCAGAGTGGAGTTTGGACTCAGAAATGAACTAAGTGAGTCTGATCTCTTTGGCTTATGGATGAAATTAATCTTATTACATGACCTTCAATTCATTTCATAACTGCCGCAACCTTGAAAGAAAAATAGCTTTTAAAAAAAAATCTGTTATCTTTCACTGTCTCAGGATATTCAAATGCCTTGCAATTAATGAAGAACTTTAGATCTATAATCATAAGATCATAAGTAGAATTGGGCCATTTGGCCCATCAACCCTACTTTGCCATTTAATCATGGCTGATCTATCTCTCCCCTCTCATTCCATTCTCCTGCCTTCTCCCCATAACCCCTGACACCCGTACTAATCAAGAATAGTAAGATTGAACGAGAACTTACCAGTTCGAAGGTTGATCTTCATTTCATGAGCAGTCGAAGTGAGGGATTTCGTGAAGAGCCCGCCGGCGCGCATGCTCGACATACTTCAAAGTAGCGGCGTGGAATCACAGAAACCAATCAAAAGAAATGACTTCACATAGTAAGAATGAAAACGACTAAGATTACCAGATGAAGGTGATTGAGGGTTGGGCGAGGAGGGCACGAAATCCCTCACTTCGACTCCTCATGAAATAAAGATCAACCTTCGAACTGGGAAGTTCTCGTTCAATCTTACTATTTCATTTCGGAGTCACGTGAGTGACTTCGTGAAGACTTCAAAGCTTCTGTGATGACACGCCCTGGACCACGTCCATGCTGTCACACCACTACCAGGGATGGATGGGAGGAATAACGTGCTGACTAGTCCATACTGCAAAACAAATCATATTTATTAACAACAAATCAAAAAACCCCTTATTCGGGGACATCTCCACGTTCTTGCCCCGCATCTAGCACGGCTTCTGCGAACTGTAGAGGCGCAGCGATGGGCCGGTTGTAGAAACGCTGGAACACCGCTTCATTAGCCCATCCTGCTGTGGCGAGAATATGGTCCATGGGCACCTCCATGACCCTCGCCGCCGACGTCGATGCAGCCCTGGTGGAATGAGATTTGAACACATTAGTGTCGATACCTGACTTACCCAAGACGACTCGAAGCCACCTGGATATCGTCTGTGTTGTCACTCGATGGTGAGGTCTCTTATGAGTGACAAGCAGGTATCTCTCCATTCCTCTGATGCTTGCCGTCACCTTGACATAGTAACGGATGTGGGAGGCTAAACATAGCCTAGCATCTGCGGGGTATGCCGGGAACTTCAGCTGCAGCCCTGTGCACCCAGGTCTATGCTGCTTTAGTAGCTCGTCAACAAAGAAAACTACTTCTGTGGGGGTAGACATCATTCTGTCGACACGTAGTTTATGGAGTGTCTGTACCCTCTGTGCTGAAGTCAGCGCTAGTAACATCACCAGCTTCATGGTGAGTTTGTCCAGCTGGAGCCCTTCCATGGGGGACCACGTCCTGAGCAGAGTTAAAACGACCCTGACATCGCAGGTGATATTGTAGCGTGGTGTAGGCGGATTCGTATTGAAAATACCCCGCATGAGCCTGGACACTAGCCTGTTGGATCCCACCTCAATATTGAGGTAGAATGATAGAGCGCTCCTGGCGCTGTTGATGGCACTGTAGCTTAAGTGTTCATCATGGTGCAACCCCGCGAGGAATTCCAGGACGTCGGTTATAGTCACGGCATCGTACGTGATGCGAGAGCGGCTGCAGAAGGCTTCCCACTTCCTGATGTGAGAGCGGTATCTTCGCCTTGTAGACTCTCGGCACGACGCCGCAATGGTATCCATGGTCCGGGTAGAAAGGCCGTATCCAACTAAAGGCCGATTCAGAATCTGCAAGCCAACAAATTTAAATAGCCATGGCAGGGATGTGGCTCCCCTGAAACAGGGTGAGTAACTAATTCTGGGCTACCCTGCAAACGGACCCAAGGTTCACTGAGCGTGTCAAAGACCATCGGATACCACGGCTGTGTAGGCCAGTCGGGTATGATAAGGATGCCCTTGGCACCATCCATCTGAATTTTACGTAATACCCGACTGATGAGGCAAAACGGAGGGAATGCATAGAAAAAGCAATTCCCCCAGTCTAGCGAGAATGCATCTAACGCTATAGCCCCAGGATCTGGTTCCCACGAGACGTAGGTTGGTACCTGATGGTTCAACCGGGACGCAAAAAGGTCAATGTCCGGTTTCCCAAATTTGGCTGTGATTTTTGCAAAAATTTCAGGATGTAACATCCATTCAATATTATCATTGAACTTGCGTGACCTAGCGTCCGCCACAAAATTAAGCTCACCTGGCAAATAGGTGGCTGAAATCCAAATGTCTCTCTTGACACACCAGAGCCAAATTGAATTAGCCAATTTATCACATGAAACTGACCTGGTACCGCCCATGTGGTTTAATTACGCCACCGCTGTGGTGTTGTCTATTTGGAGCCGGACATGTGCTCCAAAGATCTTGGAACAATATGCACGGAGTCCGTGAAACGCTGCAAGCAGCTCCAAATAGTTGATCCCTTGTGATACCAACATTGTATTCTCAAGGGTATCCCATCGGCCCCCACAACTAGAATGTTGATTCGCAGCTCCCCAGCCATCAGAGCTCGCATCAGTTTGTAAGTATATCATCGGTTTCGCCTCAATAATAGTTTTAAACGAGTTACTAATGTGGCAAACCCACCATCGTAACTCATCCAATGCTGCAGGCCACAGCTGCATTGATCGATCATAATGACCAGCATGCCGTCGCAGCGCAGCGATCTTGGCTCTCTGCAAGTTTTGATAATGCAGAGGTCCATACCGGGCTGCCGGAAACAAAGCCACAATCTTGCCAATGACAGTAGCTGTGTGACGAATCGATGGTATACGAGTATTGATTAAATCTGTACACACCTGTGTTACCTCCTCAATTTTGTTAATTGGTATGGTGACTCTCATGCTAATGGAATTCACCTGGAACCCCAGATAATTAATTACCTGGGTGGGGCAGAACTTAGATTTTTCTGGATGAACAATGAACCCAAGCTGTTGGAACAAATTGACCGCAGCTGCAACCCCTTGTTGAGCTGATTCCAAGGTGTGTCCGATAATTAAAATATCATCTAAATAGGCCATAACGAAATGATGTCGTTGTCTTAAATAAGCCATAATTGGCTTCACCAATTTAGTAAATAATCGAGGGGCTGTGGTGAGCCCATTAGGCAACGCCCTATATTGCCACAGCTGGTCCATCCAGATAAATTTTAAGAACCTTCTGTAATATTTTTGCATGGGTACGGTATAGTACGCATCCTGTAAATCAATACATGCCATAAAGCACCCTTGTGAGATCAATAATTTGGCCGTTTCAAACGTGTCCATTTTAAAATGAGTATATGTTACAAAGTTATTCAGAGTGGTCAGATCAATAATGACTCTACAGCCTCCATCTTTCTTAGGTCGGGTAAAAATATTGGAAGCAAATTCAACGGGCTCATGAACCGTTTTCTCTATGACCCCTTTCTGTTCCAACCTTAAAATTTCCTTATAGCCTACGGACTGTTCCGCAGCCGTTAGTTTAAACATACGACCCGGTCTATGCTGAGACGGAGGGATGTCCCCATTAATAAACTCAATGCTATGGCCCTGAATATTCCGTAACACATACTCATCACTGGTAATATCACCCCATGCACCCGCAAACAACCGCAAACGCCCACCAACATGTGAAGTTAAACAAAGAGAAAAAAGAGAACCAGACCGCCTCACCTCTGTGGTTACCGGCGGTCCCTGACACGAGTGGGTGGACGTAGAGGTGCTGGGTTGGTTTGAGGTCGTGGCGTCCTCATTTTCCATCTCGGCTTCTGCCGAGCCTGTCCTAAAAAAGACCCCTGTGGTTGAGGTGGTTGATATCGGTTTGGAGCTGGAGGGTAATTCCTGGTAGACGTGCTGGCAGACCCTCGTGAGCGGCCAAGCGGAGCTTTGGAGCTCGATGGCGTGGGGGCACTCTGAGAGCGCATGAGCCCCACGGTCTTGGCTTGTTCATCAAGCTCTCTGACCCTTTTGGAAAGGTCTTCGCCAAAGAGCTGACGGGGCGGCGGCGGCGGCGGTGGTTTGCACAACCCTGCAAATTTGGGGTTGAGCGCCAGGCGGATGCTATTTTTCCGAAAGCCGTTGATTTCGTTTTGAGTAGCGCATAGAAGCGCCAGAGCATCCTCCTGGTCCAAATTAAGCTCCTCTCCGTCGACCGACCGCACAAAGGCAGTAATCCCGGCCGTGAGGAGTTTCAGGATCCGCTGAATCTTTAGCTCCTGCTGACGGATAGCCGCACTGATGTTGCCCCATATTGGCGTATTGACCACAGGCACGTTGAGGGAGTTGCTGTTTGATGGAGCCTTGTGACGGCTCATGGCTTGTAGTAGAACTTCCTCCTGAAGCTGGTGATTATTTAGGAAGTCCACAGTGGCTGCCAGTTTTGTATTGATAGGAAGCCCCAAGGAATGAGGGGCTGCAAACTTGGTGGCCACATCGAGGAGGTCCTCCGCCGGTAATTCAGGCGGGGGTGGGATGGGATCGACCACTGCCTCCTCGTCCTGCTGCTCCAGGCTGGTGTATGAAGCTGGTGATGAAGCCCTGTGCCTGTCGCTGCTGGATGCCTGTTGTTGTTGAATGAGACGTTCCAGCAGCCGCTCTATACGGTCAATACGCCCTTCACCCTGAACACTCAGGTGGTCGGAGTCCTCCAGCTCTGAAAATTGGCCGGGGCTCCTGTCATCGGCCCGCACCTCGTCGAGGCCCTGCCGGTGCCGGTAGTTGTCGTCGACAGCCGCCGAGGCGAAACTGCGCGATTCCTGCACGGGCGTGTTCAACCGCCTCCGTGTAGCGGGAGCGGAAGCCGTTGCCTCTAAGGACAGATGCGGCATGGTGTCGGCACCAGCCCAAGCCTGGATACCTTGGGCCCGTGCAGGCTTGCCAGCTGCCCACATCGTGGACCTTGCCGACGCATGGTCTCGCCCACCCATCCATGAGGGGCTCGGCGACCGTGACGGGACCCCCAACTGACTCGTCCCGGCGTCGGAAGTTGGGGGGCGACGGCTGGACCTCACAGCTGCCCCGGATCCCGTCCTGGAACCTGACCGCTCCTTGGCGACAGGCAGAGCCTTAGCCCCGACAGGGTTAGGCTTTTGGGCTCCTGCCCTCCCCCTCCTCAGGGGGCTTCGTGAAGCGGGCCGTGCAGCCGCACGGACCCTTCTGCTCGAAGCCGTCAGCAAGCCTGCTGACGACCTGACTGCCATGGCAGGGTCGTCCTGCTCTGGCGGCACACCACACTCCTCCTCGTCGAACTCCTCCGAGCTGTGGTGTGCGGGCGGGTCCGGACCTGAAAAAACAGAGCTCACCGACATCTCCGCCCTCGTTCCGGTCTGCGTTGCAGGTACGCCCGACAACTCTCGCTCCGGAACTGCTGGCCGGCGACTTCTCCCCGATCTCCGGCCTCTTAAACTCCCATCCATGTTCTTGCTGTGAAGCAAACACAACAAGAACCACCAACTTAAGGTAGCATACTTACCTGCGTGGTTCCCTTATGAAGAGCTGGCGAGGAGCACGGTCCTCCGTCAGCCGTCGCAGCAACGCGGTACGACGATATGTCGAGCATGCGCGCCGGCGGGCTCTTCACGAAGTCACTCACGTGACTCCGAAATGAAATCTATCTATCTCTGCATTGAATATATCCACTGACTTGGCCTCTGCAGCCATCTGTGGCAGAGAATTCCACTGTTGCATTCTGGAAAATCGGTCAATTTGTGTACAGCATTCACCGATAAAAGAGTAGACACTAGGCGTATGTGAAAAATATCTCTCTGGATCTCATGTATCAAAACTTTTCATTAGTTTGCAAATCTTTGATAGGTTTCTGCCCAAGCCATTTCTTAGCAAGAAAAAGGTGACTCGGGCTATTCAACCATTCTTAATTGGCATATTTGTACAATTCAGGTAGCACCCTTTATTTACTGTTCAATCAACCAGGCAGCCAACCAATCTTCCCCCTATTCCATCAGTCTGAAGAGTCCCAACCAGAATGGACATCATTTGTCCATTCCCTCCACGGATGCCGCCTCACCTGATGACATCTACCAGCTCTTTGTTTTTGCTTCAAGATTCCAACATCTGCAATTTCTTGTGTCTCCATTGACAGTCAGAGTTTATGTTAAATCTTCAGAGAAGTGGCATGCCTCTCTTGAGAGAATCTTGAGAGAGGGCAGCACGGTTTTGCGCAGCGGTTGAGTTGCTGCCTTACAGCGCCGGAGACCCGGTTTCAATCCTGACTACGAGCGCTGTCTGTACGGAGTTTGTACATTTGACCCGTGACCATGTGGGTTTTCTCCAGGTGCTCCGGTTTCCTCCTACACTCAAAAGACGTACATGTTTGTAGGTTAATTGGCTTTGATAAAATTGTAAATCATCGCTAGAGTCATAGAGTCATATACAATGTGGATACAGGCTCTTCAGCCCAACTTGCCCTCACTGACCAACATGTCCCAGCTACTAGCTTGGGCAGGTGAGATGCAGGAAAAATGTTCCCCATGTTGGGGGAGTCCAGAACCAGGGGTCACAAATTAAGAATAATGGGTAAGACATTTAGGACTGAGATGAGGAAAAACATTTTCTGCCAGAGAGTTGTGAATCTGTGGAATTCTCTGCCACAGAAGGCAGTGGAGGCCAATTCACTGGATGTTTTCAAGAGAGAGTTAAATTTAACTCTTCGGGCTTATGGAATCAAGGGATATGTGGGGAAAAAACAGGAACGTGGTACTGATATTGGATGATCAGCCATGATCATATTGAATGGCGGTGCTGGCTTGAAGGGCCGAATGGCCTCCTCCTGCACCTATTTTCTATGTTTCTATGTTGAAACCAGCATCTGCAGTTCCTTCCTACACATATGTTCATGTTAGCTCAGGTCATAGTACTTCCAAGTGCCAAGTTCTTACACTCTGCATGTCTTGTTGAGGTACAAGTAAAGAAAGGGTCAACTATAATCTAGAAGTCCCAACTTCACATGAATATGACTGATTCCAAGCCTGGTTAGGAATGTGGAGTAGTTCTGAAATCATTACATTGCCATTTCCTCATGTTTCTTTCAACTGTAAAGAGGCCTGTCCCTCTCATGCAATTGATTCGGCAACTTGCCGGCACCCGTCATAGTCGCAGCAGGTCGCCGAAAAATGTCAACGTTTTGAAATTCCAGTGGCGACCAGAAAAAGGTACAACTCTTTGGGCGGCTACTCACGACGATACAGGCTTCACCCCGCGACATGTCGCCCAAAGAGTCGTACCTTTTTCGGTTCGCCGCTGAATTTTTAACATTTTTTAAATTTTTGGCGACCTGCTGTGACTATGACGGGGTGCTGGCAAGTCGCCGAATAAATCAGGTAAGTGGGACAGGCCCTTAAGTATAACCTTGTAACTTTAACCCATCTTAAACTTACTCACATCAATCAGAAGTCCTCTTCTGAAACTTCATCTTGTCCATTTTACACCACAGATGCTGCCTAACTACTGAGTTCCTCCAGCAGTTTGTTTTAAATTGCTTGTACCATCTCCCTACCTGCTCCAGCGTCTTTTGCACTGTCAGATCCTATTGTTTTTTTATTTTGAGTGCCTGCGTGTACATTAAAGGATTCTAGCAGTTTTCACAAAGCCCTCTCACAAAGATCAAACATGTCGGTAGAAGTTGATCTTGGTTTACTGCTGTCACATGTTCTGAGATACAGTGAAAAGCCATGTCTGTGCACTATCAGTCGAATCATTCCAGACATGAGTACTTTCACTGTAAACCCTGGAGAACAGCATGTATGAGAACTTGAATGTATATCTCTAGCGGAAGTTAAACAGGAGTTTTGGAAAAGTCGAGTGGACCAATCGTTGTCAGACATAGGAGCACTTCACAGCACTTAGCCCTTTCAGCCTGCTGGTCCTTAATACCATCGCAGCTGATATGATTGCGATTCCAACTCAACATTCCCTTTCTCCCCTTGTAAAACCTATTTCCCCCCATTTACCTCTGTTTTTAAAAACCATAAACTCTCCGATTCATTTGCCTTTTGAGAGGATCAAACTAAGACTATTTATAGGTGTACGGTTGATCAGTACGGGTGTCAGGGGTTATGGGGAGCGGCAGGAGAATGGGGTTAGGAGGGAGAGATGGACCAGCCATGATTGAATGGTGGAGTAGACGTGATGGGCCGAATGGCCTAATTATACCCCCATCCCTTATGACCTTATGAACACTGACTTTTCAGTGATTCAGCATTCCTCTACAGGCTGTGCAGTTTTAATCAATGAAAATCATGATAATGTTTTTTGAATTTCAGGTGTTCGTGAAGTATTCTCGCTGTAAAGTAGTTGAAATGCTGACATTTTTGTTACTGAAAGTTAAAGTGTTTTTTTTTCGTAACATGGCCTACTAAGTCCTTAATCACTATCTCATCATAAAAATAAACTTATTTTGTGAGTGTTTGGTAATCTCAATGCCAAAGAAGTTTAAAATATGAGGTTTTAAAAAATATACCACAATAAACATTCCTGTTGTCTATCTGAACGCTTGCACCTTGTTCAACCTTCTCATGTTTTTGAAGCATCATTTGAGTTTGTGTTTCTTTTTTTCCCATCCTGGTTTGTCATTAATCAAAATTCTTCAATATTGGTTCTCAGTTATGTAAACGGAAGCAAGTTGGATCGCTTTTGAGTTTAGTTTAGTGTTAAGGGCCTGTCCCACTGTACGAGCTAATACAGGAGCTCTCCCGAGTTTAAAAAAAAAATCAAACCCGTGGTAAGCACGTAGAATGTACGTAGCGGTACGTCGGAGCTCGGGACGTCTCTTAGCGGCTCGTAACGCTAACGGCAGGTACTCGGGAAACGCGGTAAGCTCCTGAAGATTTTTCAACGTTGAAAAATGTCCACGAGAGCCCCGAGTACCGAATCAGGGGAAACGCGGGAGAACTCTTGAATTAGCTCATACAGTGGCACAGGTCCTTAGAGATATAGCGCGGAAACACCCTTCGACCCACCGAATACGCACAGACCAGCGATCTCCGCACATTATCACTATCCTACACCCACTAGGGACAATTTTTACAGTTGTGACAAGCCAATTAACCTACAAACCTGTATGTCTTTGGAGTGTGGGAGGAAACCGAAGATCTTGGAGAAAACCCACGTGGGTCACGGGGAGGATGTACAGACTCCGTACAGACAGCACCCGCATTCAGGATCGACCCTGGGTCTCCGGCGTTGCAAGCGTTGTGCCCCCCATTAGCAAAATGTGTCCGAATGTAGAATGTTCATGACTCAAAGTTGATTAGTTCATTGTGGGGAGCTATCTTCAAGATCAGTGGCAAGCACTTGCTTCGTTGCAGCTTTCAGGATTTCACTGTGTGCGTCCTCTTTGCATTCTGCCTATGGCGAGTCAAATGAGCCGCTCTGCATTCTGTACATTCGCTTTCTCATTCTGCAGGCTTCTGCATCCCGATGGACTTGCAGGAAATCTTCCACTCTCAACAGTCGACACATTTCATTCAAACGTGTTTCATTCTCACATTCTCGAATGTCCTTCATTCATTCCCAGTTATCTGACTTGCAAAGGAGCTCACGAAATAACCAAAAGAGGAAGATTTTTTTTGGCAGTTTTCACTTGAATTAATTTTGGATAGTTTAAAAGTTTCCAGCAACTCATAGAAATAAATTGTAAAATGTATATATATATTTTTGCTGTTTACTAAATGTGGACCATTCTAACGTTAAATGTGGAAGGATCGAAGACACATGATTATTTGGCACATTGTGCACCAGAACTATGCTGTAAACTTACATAGGAAGTGCATAGGTTTCGGCTTGTTCAAAATGTCTACCTAAGTTTACTTTAGAGATACAGCACAGAAACAGACCCTTCTGAGTCCGAGGCCAATCATTGATCCCTGCACACTAACACAACCCGACACACATGAGGGACAATTTACAATTTTACCAAGACAATTAAAGGGCCTGTCCCACTTGCGCGGCATTTATGTGTCATTTACGCGCGCGTCGTGATGCGCACGTGATTCACGCATAGTGAGCGTTACGCATGCATGTTGACGTAGGCAACCTCAGGATTTTGGGATGTACAAAATCTTCGCGCACCATCTGCGTGACACGCAAATGATGCCCAGGTGGGACAGGCCCTCAACCTACAAACGTGTAGGTCTTTGGAGTGTGGGAGGAATCTGGAGCACTCTGAGAAACCCCACGCAGGTCACGGGGAGAAGGTACCAACTCCACACAGACAGCATTCGTAATCGGGAGCAAACCCAGTCTCTGTCACTGTAAGGCAGGGACTCCACTGCTGCGCCACAGTGCCGCACGCCGTATTAAATTATTTAATTATTTTACATTCAGATTCTGGTATAGATATGGCCAGCATTTATGCTGTTAAATCTGACTTGTTTACCAGTCAGTTGCACGAATAATTGTGTATGATTTAATAATGGCATGTTGACCAGGAGTCGGCTTGTGGATGTTGCTGCTGCAACAAAAGTATAAGACGACCAGTGTAAAAGTGGATTAAGTTTGGCCTGGGAACCCTTGTGTGATCGTCTGGGGCTCTTGACAACAAACTTTAGCTTTTCCAGGTTCCAGGCTACTGATGGGCTATCGCAGTAGGGGCGAACCCAGTATATTATGTAATATAATGCAAAAGATCTCGCTGCCAAAGATAATGAGTCCAATTGTGCTTTCCATAATTAACTGCTAATTATACGGCGGTGAGATGAAGAGGGACCATGTGAATTGTGAATGCCCCCCCCCCCCCCCCCCCCAACCACAAATTACAAGATTCTTTCTGCTGTTCTTCCTCCAGCCTTAGGAAAACAGCGGGCTATCCTTAACTTTCCCATGAGGATCATGAATAGTTGCAACTGTGCCGTGTTGCAACTGGGCATGAATGCCAGCTCTACCTGACAAAGGAAGTTAGGGTTAGCAGAGTAAGTACCATTTTAATCAGGAGATTTTGTGTTTCTGCAATGCCTGTCGACTTCCTGGGCACAATTACGGATGTAAATGGTGCCGCAGCAATCCTATCTTTCAATGAGATTTTCAAATATTTTATCAAATAATATTTATCTACTGTTCTATTCCTCTCCTAATCTTTTATACATTCTCTTTATATTTTTCCCTACCAGATTTAACACCTAGACCACTCTTTTACCCTTTTCCTTTGTATTAATTATTTAAATGTCATTTCATAAAAGCCTGTTTAGTTTAGAGATACAGCGCGGAAACAGGCCCATTTGGCCCACTGAGCCCGTGCCGACCAGTGATCCCCGCACATTAACACTATCTGATACCCATTAGGGGACAATTTTTACATTTACCAAGCCAATTAACCTACAAATCTTCGGGAGGAAACCGAAGATCTCTGAGAAAACCCACACAGGTCACGGGGAGAACGTACAAACTCCGTTCAGACAGCACCCGTAGTCGGGATCGAACCCGGGTCTCCGGCGCTGCATTCGCTGTAAGGCAGCAACTCTACCGCTGCGCCACCGTGCCATCGGGTCCAGGGGCTCTATGCGGAACTTGCATGTGCAGCACTCTGCAGGGCAAAAACCTCTTGAGCTGTTGTGCAAGTGATTTACTTGGTTGGCAGTGGCGGCCAGCTGTCCTACTGCTGAGGCCCCTAAATTTTTCAATTCCCTTCTTCAAACTTTTTTCATCTCAAGTTTTCCTCGAACCTTTATGTTGTGCCTCGGGACAATTTACTATGTCGGAAGTGCAAGTTGCTGCCTTTACTCTGTTTTGCAAGTAGCGCAGGTAGCAGTGTCCCCTGAAGTATACTTGTGGAACATCATTCTGCCTGCCACACCGTCATTCCATATTTGCTGCAACCAAACTTAACAAGCGCACTAATACCACCATTAATTAGGGCAACGTACTGACAAAGCTGATCAAGCTGCTGCCTCACGGCACCAGAAACCCTGGGTTCAACCTGGGTTCAGGGGCTTGCACGGTGGCGCAGAGGTTGAGTGGCTGCCTAATGCCCCTGTCCCACTTAGGAAACCTGGACGGAAACCTCTGGAGACTTTGCGCCCCACCCAAGGTTTCCGTGCGGTTCCCGGAGGTTTTTGTCCTCCGGCAACCACCTTCAACAAGCATCGCAACCGGCTACGATTAAAAAATTACCGATTTTTAAAACGGAAACCACTTTCGACCATTAGGGAGACTGACGAAAACCTCCGGGAACCGCACGGAAACCTTGGGTGGGGCTGCAAAGTCTCCAGAGGTTTCCGTTCAGGTTTCCTAAGTGGGACAGGGGTATTACAGTCCCAGAGACCCGGGTTCGACCCTGTCTACGGGTACTGTCGGTATGGAGTTTGTATGTTCTCCCTGTGACCACGTGGGTTTTCTCCGGGTGCTCCGGTTTCCTTCCCACACTGGCAGGTGCGTAGCAGGCGTACAGGCTTGTAGGTTAATTGCCTTCAGTAAAATTGTAAATTGTTCTAGAGTGCAGGATAGCACTAATGTACAGGGTGATAACCTGGTGGGCCGAAGGGCCTTGTTCCCCGAAGTCAATCCTGATCTCCAGCTGCTGTCTGTGTAGAATTTCCACGGGACTGTGTGGGTTTTCTTCAGGTGTTCCTGTTTCGAATCGCATCGCACAGATGCACAGGTTGGGAGGTTAAATGGCTGCTTTCCGCGCCCGTAATCCAGGATGTGTGTAGTGTCTGGGAAAGGTTGATATGAATATGGGGAGAATAAAATCGGATCAGTGAAGCGTTAGCGCACAAAGAGCGCTCGTTGGTGTTTGCAGGCTCAGTGGGCCAAAGGGCCTGTTTTCAAGAGTCAAGTGTGTTTTATTCTCATATGTCCCAGATAGGATAATTAAATTCTTGCTTGCTGCAGCACAACAGAATATGTAAATATAGTACATAACGGGAGAAGAAAAAGATCAGTGTGTGTATACACACATGCACACATGCTCAGTAAATAAACAACTATAGTGTAATAATATATATTTTTTGATCTGGTTGAATGTAGTTGTTTGTGTTTTTTTTGTGTTGTTTTTCTGGCTGTGTATGTGTGGGGGGTGGTGGGAGGGGGGGAGGGGAGACTTTGGAGTCTCTTTCCTGCACGGGAGACCCGGCTTTTTCCCCGTCGTGTCTCCGTTGTCACTTGGGCCTAGCACCGTGGAGCGGCCTCCGACCGGGACGAGCTGCAGACTTACCATCGTGGGGCTGGCCGGCCTCGGAGCGTGGGGAGCGGTGGTGGCTCGCCGCTGCGGCCCGACTCCCGGCTCCGGAGCTCCGGCTCCAGCTGCAGACCGGTGGACCGTCGGGATATCGGGAGCTCGTGGGTCCGGGTGGGTGACCGCTCTCCGGAGCTCCCGCAACACAGCTTCTCCAGCCCGTGTCGCAGGGTTGGAGCGACCCGGAGCGGGGCCGGACATCGCCCGGCACGGCTTTCATGGCCGCGGGACATTCCAGTGCCCGCCGGGGGCTCCAACGTTGTGACTTTTGGGGCTAGAGCGGGGCCGTACATTGCCTGGCGCTGCCTCAATGGCCGTGGGACTTAACACCGCCCGCCTGGGGCTTCGACCTCGGGAGAGAGATGGTGCGGGGGAGAGAGAAGACTTTGCCTTCCATCACAGTGAGGAGGAGATTCACTGTGATGGATGTTTGTGTGAGTTGAATTGTTTGTGTGTTTTTTTTATGAATTGTTCTGTTTGTATGGCTTGTAGCGACGGAGTTTTGTTCGAACCTCTCTGAGGTTCGAATGACAAGTAATAAAATCAAATCAAATAATAATAGTCTGTGGTAGTTCAGAGCTTATTTGAGGTTGTGTTTAATAGCCTGGTGGCTGTGGGGAAGAAGCTATTTCTGAACCTGAATGTTACAGTTTTTAGGCTTCTTCCCGATGGCAGTGGTGAAATGAGTGCTGTCTGACTCTCTTTCCAACTATTATTAACTTATTGCTTCTTGTTTTTAATGGCAGGTCATCGGATTATGGAACAACCTACGTGAAACTGAACCTGCAGCCTGGCACCACCAACATAATCACCAATTTTTATATCTGCCCTGCAAATAAGAAAAAGGTATGTGCAAACTGGGCAGTGGAGCTGGAAAGCAGACAGAGGGAGAGAGGGGTTGAACCGACCGGGTATTTAAAATGATGTATATGTTCTGCCTTTGCCATACCTGGAATATCTTCAATGTAATTCTTTTGTATTGATATTGAAAGGAAGAGATGCTTGCTGTTGAATGTCACTGCTGTGTCTCACTTGCATTCTGCACAATGTGGCAGGGATACGACTGCCAGAACACTGGTGATTTCCTCAGGGGATGCCACTATTTTAGCGCCGTCAAGAGAATCGGCCTATTTCTTCCCCCCCCCCCCCCCCCCTGTCGTCTGTTTATTTGTCAATGGGTTGACACGTCGAGGCCCCAGCATAAAGCCCACACCTTGCCTGAAGGCCTGTCTTTCTCTCGTGATTGTCTTAACAGCGAAAGTCAGGTAGAAAGAAAGAAGCTATTTTTAAAATTCACATTGTAAGGCTTCAAATGAGATCCATTGCCGGGGTAACATTAAACCCATTATTATTCCAGAATGTCGACAACCCTGAACAGTTTGGTATTGAGTGTTTCCAGTCTGTAATTGGCGGAAACATGCTGATAAGCGTTTTCTTTTTTTTTTTTTTAATTTTTTTTTTTTAATGTGAGTTGAATGAATTGATATGTTGGCTCCTGAATGAAAGGTTTACATTTCAGTGTGAAATTACACACACTTCTTTGAATTTTGAGCCCAGCACCTGGTATATTAACTGTGAAAATACAACTTGAAGAGCAGCATGGACACCTTGTCGTTTGCAACTGAGCGATTTGCTCCTACATTCCACATTTTCTATGTTCGAAGGCTGGTTCCAGCATTAAGGCCTCGCCTTGAAGCCAAAAATGATCTGCGTTTTGAATGATACATCACTGCACACAGTGCAACGTTTCGTTCAACAACTGCATCTGCACCACAAGCAAACAAAACAAGATTGCATTGCTGTGTACTTGAACGGGCCCGGCAGTGCAAGGTCATTTCCGTGACGTGATGAGACGATATCAACCTGACAGACCAGTGCGAAATAATTAGTTGGATGGTATTTTCTGGCCTTGCTCCGTGTCTGCGTTAGTGAAATTGATATGCCAGTCTTTGGAGTTGTCCCTTGGGCCAGGCAAAGTACACACAGTGTTTTCAGAACCGGCTTTTATGCACGTCCAATCTTCTCGCACAGAGAAGACAAGAAAATCTCCTAAATTTGCTGTTTTCACAAAATGCTATCAGTTCCATCTCTATAGCTTAGGGCACTGTTTGAAATTGGTAAAGAGCTTGCACTATCCAGTCGCATCAAGTAAGAAAATTAAATATTCTCGGGTGTTCAGAGAGGTGTCGGAGATAGGATTTATCTTCAAATGACATTTCATCTGCAAGTAATCGAAAAAACTAATGCTACTCTGAGTGGCGTTGTTAGTAGGTTTTCGAAAACCACGTTAAATGTTTTTGAAGATAGACACAAAATGCTGGAGTAACTCAGCGGGACAGGCAGCATCTCTCGAGAGAGAAGGGATAGGTGACGGTTCGGGTCGAGACCCTTCTTCAGACTGATGTCAGGGGAGTGGGCGATACAGAAATAAAATGTAGTTGGAGACATTAAGACTGGTGGGAGAACTGGGAAGGGGGAGGGGATGGAGAGAGAGAGAAAGCAAGGGCTATTTGAAGTTCGATAAGTCAATGTTCATACCGCTGGGGTGTGAGCTGCACAAGCGAAATATCAGGTGCTGGTCGTCCAATTTGCGCTGGGCCTCACTCTTACAATGGGGGAGGCCCAGGACAGAAAGGTCAGTGTGGGAATGGGAGGGGGAGTTGATTGTCGCCGTTTTTTTTGGCGACCGGCTACGACTATGACAGTCACCGGCAGTTGCCTAAAAAATCGGCAAGTGGGACAGGCCCATAAGAGTGACACACTCACACTGAAGATCCATGCTTTGCCATGTTTTCTTGGCCTTTTGTATACTTGTCCACTCGTTCTAATAAACTCCCTACTCTTTCTGCTGGTGACGGCCATTTTCTGGAAAATATAATCCAGGATGCCAGCAGCCACCTTGATGTTCACACGTTTTTCCTCAGATGCCTGTCTGCAATTTTAAAAAACTTTGCATTTATTTGCTGTTCCTGTTTAGATGCACTGATTTATTTATTTCATAGGTTCTAGGAGCAGGAAAGGCCACAATTCAAGTCTACTCCGCCATTCAATCATGGCTGGTCTATCTCTCCCTCTTAACCCCATTCTCCCGCCTTCTCCCCATAACCCGTGAAACACGCACTAATCAAGAATCCATCGGTCTCTGCCTTAAAGATATCCAATGTCTTGGCCTTCACATCCATGAATTCCACAGGTTCAACGCCCTCTGACCAAAGACATTTTTTCTCATCTCCTTACTAATTTGTCAAATCCAACCTCTTCTCATTGAACCTACTTGCCTGTTTCTTAAACCTGACCTCCTCATCTAATTTGCCTTTGTACTTTCATTGCATACACTCTAGGGCCATTATACACTCTGCACATTTTCAAGCCAACCTTTTATTGAACAGTTCCAGACTCTTAAGCTGCGTGCCATTCATATTCACCAGGCCAACAGAGGCTGCTGCATTTAATTTCCATCAATATGGACGGTATCCAATTATGATTCTTTTATAGATGAGTAGATGACTTGACACCCGTAGGTTTTTTTTGGGGCAGCTTCAGTGTCAGATGGACTCGGTGTGTTATTAACCTCGATCAGTCTGCTGATGATCCCTGTGAAGAATGCCTGTGTCAGCAAAGTTCTGCGGGCCGTTGGCCATGGGGCTTTATAAAATAAAATAAAATCCTCAGTCGCTCTCAATCCTTTAATAGGATAGCACTTAGACTGCTCAATAATCTGCATTAGACCAACTCCAGTAATGCACACATTGATGTGACCCAGGTGAAACTTGCATTCATCATGACTGTCATGTCTGCTCACTGGATAATGGTCTATTTTCAAGCACAGAGTTGCTCTCAGTGGGACAAAGTCCCTGATATCTTTTAATCCCTGATATCTGCGTAGAATATCTTCATTACAGATTATTATTTTATGTCATCTTATTCAATGGTCCTTTATTGCCACGTGTACCGAGGTACAGTGAAATTTGATTCGCCGCACTGTCATACAAAAAACTACATAAGGATTAAACATGGATTTAAACAGCCACCACAGCGGCATGTGGGAATCCCCAGGGCACAAGCGGAGACCCACAGCCATCAGTTCAATGTTGGGGCCGCACACACACACGCTCCTTCACCGTGACGTGACCAGAGTTGTACCGACCGCTGACACTCCCTCTGCAGTCCCTGTCCGCCCGAACAGTCAGAAAGCCGTCCCCACTCGCACTCGACTCCAGGATGTCCTCATGGTTCGATGTCCCTGCAAAACACCGAGATCACTGCACTCATGGCGCTCCTCCCGAATCCTCACCAGCGCGGGCAGCACGTCCATTTTATTCTCACTGGATCAAAGGAGCGGTATAGATAGGATATTTAATAATTTTATTTCCCTCAGGCAGGGGAGTCTGAAACTAGAAGGTCCAGATTTAAAGTGAGGGGAGAAATTTCAAGTAGATCTGCTTGGTTGGTTTTTAGTGTAGTCTAGTTTAGTTTAGTGATACAGCGCGGAAACAGGCCCTTCGGCCCACCGAGTCCACGCCAACCAACGATCCCCGCACGCTAACATTACCCTACACATAATTGGGACAATTTCCACTTATACCAAGTATACAAACCCAAGCTAATTAACCTACATGCCTGCACATCTTTGGAGTGTGGGAGGAAACCGAAGATCTTGGAGAAAACTCACGCAGGTCACGGGGGGACCGTACAAACTCCGTACAGACAGCATCCGCAGTCGGGATCGAACCCGCGTCTCTGGCGCTGCAAGCATTGTGAGGCAGCAACTCTACCGCTGCACCACCGTGCCGCGCAGTATTTGAGCTTGATATTAAATGGTGGACTCTTTTATATTCTCTATGCGAAGGTATTGTTAAAGAATGCAAAGGAAAGAATGAGCATTTAACTGGCTTATAGATAGGCAGATGGATGTGCAGGGTGCAGAGGTCCTGTGAAGGCAGAGGGGATGAGTTTAACTTGGTGACATTGTGGGCTGAAGGACCTGCTACTTTCCTGCACTGTACTACGCTCTATCTCTCTCTCCCTCTCCCTCTCTCCCTCTCTCCCTCTCTTCCTTTTGTTCTCCATCTCCCTCTCCCTCTCCCTCTCCCACTCTTCCTCTCCCCCTCTCCCCCTCTCTCCCTCTCTCCCTCTCCTCCTCACTCCCCCTCTTCTTTTCCCTCTCCCTTACCCTCTCACTCTCTTCCTTTCCTTCTCCCTCTCCCTCCCCCTACCCATCCCCCTCCCCTCCCCATACCCCTCTCCTTGTCCCCCTCCCCTTCCACCTTCCATTCCCCCTCTCCCTCTCCCCCTCTCCTCCACCATCTCCCTCTCCCTCTCCCTCTTCCTCTCCCCCTCTCTCCCTCTCCCCCTCTCTCCCTCTCCCTCTCCTCCTCTCTCCCTCCCTCTCTCCCCCTCTTCTTTTCCCTCCCTTACCCTCTCCCTCTCTTCCTTTCCTTCTCCCTCTCCCCTCCCCCTCCCTCTCCCCCTCCCCCTCCCCTCCCCCTCCCCCTCGCCGTCTCCCCCTCCCCTTCCACCTCCCCCTCCCCCCCTTTTTTTTCTTTTTTTCCTTTTCCAAAAACTTTATTCAACCCAATCATATAATACAACACATCAAAACATAATCAAAATTATCACTATAACAAACAAATCATTGTAGTACAACAGTACATTCATTGTTTACAATACTCTCAACCCCACGTGGTGACCAGCGTTGACGGAAGGCCTCCAGAGTCCCCGTGGACACCGCGTGTTCCCTCTCCAGGGACACACGTGCACGGACGTAGGCCCGAAAGAGGGGCAGGCAGCCGACTCTAGCCTGATTCCCCTCCCCCTCTCCCTCCTTCTCCCCTCCCCCTCTCCTCCACCTTCCCCTCCCTCCATCCCTCCCTCTCTCCCTCTCTCCCTCTACCCCTCCCCATACCGCTCTCCCCTCACATTCTCCCTCCCCCTCCACCTTCCCCTCCCCCTCTTTCTCCCTCTCCCCCTCTCTCTCTCTCTCTCTCCGCCTCTGCCTCTGTCTCTCTCTTCCTATAATTTCCCGTCCTCCTCTTCCTCGTGAAAGCACTGGTTAGTGCCAAAGATCACAAGGGACTGATTTCCCCTCCGTTTCTCGCCTCATGCTCAGACAAGATGATAAGTATGAGCTGACAGGTGATAATTGACCACCATGCCCCTGTTCTACTGCGTTCCTTTACGACAGTCAACTAATTCGGCCCTTTGAAATTTAAACTGGGCCTCTTTATTCGTACAGTGCTTCATATTCTCCTCATTTCCTCTTGTTCCAAACGTACCAAAGATCAGTACTCCGCAGAGAAGAAAAGTAAGAATCTCACACCGTATTATCCCCCCCCCTTACCATTCGGGGTTTTGTAAAATTGTCAATTAAAGTAAAGCCTGAATCCTTTAGTACATTGTTCACAAGTTATAGGAATAGAATGAGGCCATTCGGCCTATCGGGTCGACTCCGCCATTCAATCATGCCTGATCTCTGCCTCTGAATCCAGTTTTCCTGTCTTCTCCACACAACTCTTGCCACCCGTTCAAATCAAGAATCTCTCTATCTCTGCCTTAAAAATATCCACTGACTTGGCCTCCACAGCCCTCTGTGGCAATGGGTTCCGCAGATTAACTACACCCTTAGGGGCCTGTCCCACTTACATGACCTTTACATGGTCGTGAGAGGTCCCCGAAGGCCGTGAGAGGTCTCCAAAGCGTCTTTCTGGTCGCTGCTGAATTTTCAACATGTTGGAAGATTTCGGCGACCTATCACGGGTGCTGGAGGTCGCCTGTAAAGGTAGCGTAACTGTGACAGGCCCTTTATGGGGTAGTTTAACTGTAACTATAACAATAACTTATTGTTATAATGGTATAAAGATAAAAATGCTGGAGAAACTCAGCGGGCGAGGCAGCATGTATGGAACGAAGGAATAGGTGACTTTTCGGGTCGAGACCCTTCTTCAGACAGTCATACTGTTATGGCAGTATGACTGATTTTATAAGTTCCCCGTACCATCTCCCCAAGTCATTTTAAGTCTCAACCACCTGCCTTGATGACTTGGTCTTTATCAACGATGCCCTTCGATGGATGTTTAAAATCCCCAAAGTAGACCCAATTGTGAATTGTGAACGTGGCAGTGATCACAAGCTATGTGTGGCCTCTGTGTTAGATTCATTGACTGGCACTGAAACTCTGAAGCAATTGCTACTTCCTCACCATAATCATAAATAATGCAGCACTTAAAATGCACTGAACTTGGAGCTCTGCCTGTGCAATTAATGTTTCAAACAGTGGAAACTTGGTTTTGGGTTAATTAATGAGTTCATTGCAAACCGAGGTTATGTACAGGGTATAATCATTACTAAATTGTTATGAAACTATTTGAATCAATATTATTCACCTTACATGTTATTGCTCTTAACATTAATTTGGCTTCACGACTTACTCAGGCTATGTAAAGATGTAGCCGGGAGGTCGAAAGATGACCAGGGCTTTTGTGTCACCAACAGTCACCAAATGAAGCATGGTCTGATGGCTTAGTTTAGTTTAGAGACACAGCGCGGAAACAGGCCCGTCGGCCCACCGAGTCCGCACCGATTCCCGCGCGCGAACATTACCCGACACACACTGGGGACAATTTACATTTATACCAAGCCAATTAACCTACAAACCTGTATGGCTTTGGAGTGTGGGAGGGAACCGGAGATCTCGGAGATAAACCCACGCAGGTTACGTGGGGAACGTACAATCTCCGTACAGACAGCGCCTGTAGTTGGGATCGAACCCGGGTCTCCGACACTGTAAAGGGCCTGTCCCACCAGCATGCAACTCCATGCAACGAGCGCGACCTAACATGGTTGCTTGAGCTGTCCGGCGTCACGGGGCCGGTCCCACTTCGATCGCCGGAGCCGTGCGGAATTGTGCGGCGTTCGTCCCGACATCGCGCGGGGCTCCGAAAAACTGACTATGTTCAAAAATTCCGCGCGGCAACGGCTTGTCGGCTCGCAGTCGCCTCGACGCATTATACACCGTCTCGACGTCGTGCCTCCGTGACCCTCTCTGTAGGTGCCTCCGTGACCCTCTATGTGTGTGGCTCCGTGACCCTCTGTGTTTGTGCCTCTGTGCCCCTCTCTGTGTGCCCCTCTCTGTCCTGGCAAACTTACCTTTAAGACTTCGCTCCAAGTTCTCCTCACTTTGCGCCGCGTTGCGCCACTCACCCGACCGCCGCGCGGCCCTCGCTGCCGGTTTGGTCGCGCTTGCCGCATGCTGGTGGGAACGGCCCTGTACAGGGATCACCCGACCTCCGCGCGGCCCCCGTTTCTAGTTTGATCACGCTCATCGCATGGAGTCGGATGCTGGTAGGACAGGCCCTTAAGGCAGTAGCTCAACCGCTATGCCACCGTGCCACCACTAGTTGACTTTATTTCACTCATAGATGGAAAATGGACAGTACTAGCAGGGACAGTATTTGTGTTAAAGAAGGAACTGCAGATGCTGGAGAATCGAGGGTTACACAAAAAGCTGGAGAAACTCAGCGGGTGCAGCAGCATCTAAGGAGTGAAGGAGATAGGCGACGTTTCGGGTCGAGACCCTTCTTGTGTGGGGAGGAACTGCAGATGCTGGTTTACACCGAAGATAGACACAAAAACCTGGAATAACTCAGCAGGACAGGCAGCATCTCTGGAGAGAAGTTACTCCAGCACGTCTCGGCAGCAGCTTTCACTCACTTGCCATTTGCTTCATGTACTTCCATTGGGGGAAACAAAATAAAAATTGGATACATATGTACTGCAGTTGCTGGAATCTTAAGCCAAGCGCAAGTGTTGTTGGAGTAACTCAACGGGTCAGGCAGCATCTGTGGAGAAATTGGATAGTTGATGTTTCGGGTTGGGACTCTTCATCAGAACATTTACGCAAGGTCTGCCGGTGCCAATGGATTACCTGCATGTCAATAATACTCTTAACAAAGCCAGTGGCCACCAAGCCCGACATCTTACGTTAATACAATAATTATAAATTGTACTAAGTTTTTTTTTGAATATATTTTTATTAGAGGCCATACATATAACAAATAATATAGCATTTTTTTCCAAATATAGTTGATACATCTTTCCATAATTATATAAATGTTAACAAAATATATATATTGGCCTCACTTTTTTTTATAGAGTGAAAAAAGTATAAAGAAAGAATAGTGAATAATTATAAGAGTATGATTATAGTTGATTAATATAAAGAAGAGAGAGAAGAAAAGAAAAAATAAAAATAAATAAAAATAAAATAAAATAAACAAAAACAAAAAACAAAAAAATAAAAAATAAAAATAAAAATATTTGTGGAAAAGAAAACAGTATACAACTTGTCAATGAGTGGAACAATTTCTAATTATAATATATGGAGACAAGTATGTAAACCTGATCTTAAACATTTTTGTTTGATCTTTCCACCGGGTACTCATTGAGTTTCAATGCTGAGCCCAGCTACCCCTTCATATAATCAGTGAATGGAGACCATATTTGTTCAAAAATCTCAGGTTTATCCATTAGGATAAATCTAATTCTCTCCAATTATAATGTCTCCAACATTTCTACTGTCCACATTTTAATTGTCGGGGATAATGGTCCCTTCCAAAATTGTAATATTAATTTTTTTCCAATTATTAAACAGTAATCCAGAAAATTTCTTTGATTTACTGTTAAAATTTGAGTTGAATCTAAAACCCCAAATATAATTAATTTTGAGTCAGGGCTTAATGTGATCTTTAAAACTGTGGAAATAATTTTAAAAATCTCAGTCCAATAACTTTTAAGTTTTGTACATATTACAAAACTATGATTTAAATCGGCTTCTATGTGCTGACATTTATCACATAATGGTGATATAGTAGGAAAAATTCTATTTAATTTCTTTTTTGGGTAGTGTAATCTATGTATTACTTTGAATTGTATCAAGGTATGTCTGGCATTTAACGAACAGCGATGAATTCGTTGTAAGCTTTCTTCCCATAAATCTTCTGTTATAGGTAAACCAATTTCATTTTCCCATTTTTGTCGGAATAGTTCCGTTTTTGGCAATTCCCTGTCCAAAAAAATATTATATATATATGCTATTAATTTTTCTGTTGTTGGATGCTTGTTAAGTACTTCATCCAGTATACCTGGCTCTCTATTTCTGTAATTTAGCGTATTTAATTTGACATAATCTCTAATTTGTAAATATCTAAATAGATTATTTGCTTGCAGTCCATAAATCTCGTTCAACTCCTGGAATGAGAGGAATTTCCCATTCCTGTAAAGATGTTCTATCCTTATTATTCCTAAGTTTTTCCAATGTCTAAACCCCACATCCAATGTCGAAGGTTTGAACATAGGATTATTCATAATTGGTAAACAAAGTGGTATAGTTTCTAAATGTAAAGTCTTAATGATTTGTTTCCAGGTACGTATATTATTTAAAATTATAGGGTTTGCTTATATAATTTTTTTTGTACCATCCCAGGGGCAAGGAGTATTGTGCTTATGTCGAAAGGGAAACAATCTTCCTTTTCTATTCTTAACCAAGCTGGGTGTTGTTCCATCTGTATCAACCAATAATTAAAGTTCTTAATCTGAACCGCCCAAATTGTACTAAGTTCGAAGGGAAAGTGAGTTAGGTGAGATTGAGGTTGACCGAAGATCATAAGGTCATAAGTGATAGGAGTAGAATTAGGCCATTTGGCCCATCAAGTCTATTCCGCCATTCAATCATGGCTGATCTTCCTCTGCCTCCTAACTCCATTCTCCTGCCTTCTCCCCATAACCTATGACACCCGTACTAATCAAGAATCTATCTATCTCTGCCTTAAATATATCCATTGACTTGGCCTCCACAGCCTTCTGTGGCAATGAATTCCACAGATTAATCACCCCGTAACTAAAGAAATTCCTCCTCATCTCCTTCCTAAAAGAACGTCCTTTAATTCTGAGGCTATGCCCTCTGGTCCTAGACTCGCCCACTAGTGGAAACATCCTCTCCACATCCACTCTATCCAAGCCTTTCACTATTCAGTATGTTTCAATGAAGTCCCTCCTCATTCTTCTAGACCGCAGCGAGTACAGGCCCAGTGTCGTCAGACACTCATCATGTGTTGAGACTGGGAGACTGAAGCCTCCACCAATGTAAAACACTTTGGTCAGTTGTTTTATAAATGTGCTCTAGAAATAAAAGTAACTCGACTTGAATTGAAGCCTGATATGAAAGAACAATCTCCTTGACCAAAGGGTGAAATCCCTATGGTGTTCCAGTACATTATCAAGGATAATAAAGGATATCAAGGACCTTGAAATCCAATCTCCAGCCTCCTGAGGATATTTCTTAACCTTGCATAAGAAACCATTGTGCAGCCTATTCATAAACCACATTGCAATAGCATAGGTTTCATTATTTTGCTTTTGCTCTTTAATACCCAGGGATTTATTGTCACAGTGTAGAAATATGGATTTGCATCACAAAACACACAGCTTTGCTGCAGAGGAGACGAGGTTTGTTTTTTAGTTTGGAGAAACAGCGCAGCGATCCCCGCACATTAAAGGGCCTGTCCCACATGGCCGTCATTGGCGCGCGATTTACGCGACTTGCTAGCGTGGGGGTAGCGTGGGGACGGGCGCATGGAGTGGTGCGGAGGAGTGTGGATTTCATTCTGAACAAAATCTTCGCCCGCCAACGGCCTGTCGCGGCACTGACAGCCAAAGTGGGACAGGCCCAAGACCCTGGCGCGATGCAACGTCTCACCTCCAACAGCAGCAGAAGCAGGCAAATGATCGCCGAGCTCGGGCCTGGGGCTCACGGCCGTTGCAGATCCGGATCCACCACCCTCACTCATACTCCCAGAGCGAGGTCAAGACGATTGGAAAGAGACACAAAATGCAGGAGTAACTCAGCGGGACCGGCAGCATCTCTGGAGAGAAGCAATGGGTGACGTTTCAGGTCGAGAGCCTTCTTCAGACTGAAGAAACGTCTCGACCCGAAACATCATCCATACCTTCTCTCCAGACATGCTGCCGGTCCCGCTGAGTTACTCCAGCATTTTGCGTCTAACTTCAAATGACGTCATGCGAACGGCTGTGCGGGCGCACGATGATGCGCGCGACCGTCGCACGCTGGTCACTACTGGACTGTCGCGTAAATGATGGCCAAGTGGAACAGGCCCTTAACGCTATCCTACACACACTAGGGACAATTTTACAACGTGACCAAGCCAATTAACCTATAAACCTGTACGTCTTTGGAGTGTGGGAGGAAACCGAAGATCTCGGAGAAAACCCACGCAGGTCACGGGGAGAGCGTGCAAACTCCGTACAGACAGCACCTGTAGTCAGGATCGAACCCGGGTCTCCGGTGCTGTAAGCGCTGTAAGGCAGCAACTCTACCGCTGCGCCACCATGCCGCAGAGTTAATCAATGGTATGCTGCCACTTTGCTTTGGAGCGTATGAGTGGCGAGCATTCCCTTCCACCAAAAGGCAATCTTATCCTCACTGAAGGCTCATTTGTGCGTCCAGCCGTCCTCTTCCCTCAGTCTGAGAAACAAGGGTGGCTGAGTTTCTGCAACCTTGGATTCTGCAGATGCTGCCTCACCTGCGAGTTCTATGTTGTGTAACGTGAATCTTTTCTTTCGAACTAGTCCCAACTAGAAAGGAAGTTAGGTGAGCTGTTAGTGCTTGTTCAGCTAATCTTTGGTTGAATCATGAAAGAGTTGACAAAGGCTAATTGCTTTCTGGTGAATTAGATTCTAATCCCGAGGATCACTCCTTTTTGGATAATATCCTTCATTTCGATGCTTAATGTCTATTTATTTGTTCACCCTCACCCTCTCACTTATCACCTGCAGATTTTTAAAAAAACGTTTTGTGTCATGTGGGAAACAGTATCACTCATTTATTTTTCCTTTCGTGGAACACATGGTTGAATTATTCCTGCCTTAAGCCCTAGCAACAGTGGAGCACTCAAAATAAGTTAACCGGCATCACAAACTTTTTTGGGTCTGAAGGAGACCAGAAACGTCACCCATTCCTTCTCTCCAGAGATGCTGCCTGTCACGCTGAGTTACTCCAGCGTTTTTGTGTTATCAACAAACTTTTTGGGTTTGAGTTATAACGTTTTCTCTTTTAAATATTTCTGCATCACCAGATTCCCATTACCACTTATTTGCCACAATGCACAAGAAATATTTATCGATAATGAGCACATTTCTATGAAGGTTACGGAGAGTTGGTCTGTCAAGGAGGACTCTCTCTAACTTCTACAGGTGCACAGTAGAGAGTTTGCTGACCAGTTGCATCGTGGCTTGGTTCGGCAATTTGAGTGCCCTGGAGAGGAAAAGACTACAAAAAGTAGTAAACACTGCCCAGTCCATCATCGGCTCTGACCTTCCTTCCATCGAGGGGATTTATCGCAGTCGCTGCCTCAAAAAAGGCTGGCAGCATCATCAAGGACCCACACCACCCTGGCCACACACTCATCTCCCCGCTACCTTCGGGTAGAAGGTACAGGAGTCTGAAGACTGCAACAACCCGGTTTAGGAATAGCTACTTCCCCACAGCCATCAGGCTATTAAACTTGGCTCGGAACTCTGAACATTAATATCCCTCCATCTGTTATTTGCACTTTATTAATTTATTAATTCATGGGTGTATTTACGTATATAATTGTAGTCAATGCCTTCTATGTTCTGTTGCGCTATGCAAAGAAAGATTTTCATTGTCCTGTCAGGGACACATGACAATAAACTCTTTTGACTTTGACTTGAAGTTAAAAAAAGAATGGGTTAGTATGATGTGATGAGCTAAAGCGTGGCTAGCGGAGTTATATGATAAGAAAAACTACAATGCTTTTTAACCTTTGGGAATAATATTATTTTCCAGGTGTTCCACAGTGGACTACTGTGTTCTGTGTTTTTGTGGGTTTTTTTAAATTTAATTTAATTTTTTGTATGACTGTAAGGGAAATAATTTTGTTGTCTCTTAATTGAAGACAATGACAATAAATTAAATCAAATCAAATCGATCAAATCAAATCAAAAATCAAATCAGATACTGAGAATGAATAGTCAATACTGCAAAGATCAAGAAATCAGTATACTAAACAATAAACATTAGGTGCATTTGGCCCTTCGAGCTAGCACCACCATTCAATGTGATCATTGCTGATCATCCCCAATCAGCACCCCGTTCCTGCCTTCTCCCCATATCCCCTGACTCCGCTACCTTTAAGAGCCCTATGTAGCTCTCTCTTGAAAGCATCCAGAGAACCGGCCTCCACCGCCCTCTGAAGCAGAGAATTCCACAGACTCACAACTCTGTGTGAAAAAGTGTTTCCTCATCTTCATTCTAAAGGGCTTACTCCTTATTCTTAAACTGTGGCCCCTGGTTCTGGACTCCCCCAACAAGTGACTGGAATGATCTGCCTGAGAAAGCTATAGGAGCGGATAAAATTATGATTTTTAAAAGACATTTGGACAGATATGTGGATAAGAGGAGTTCAGAGCGCAATGGGCCAAATGCAGTGGCGGACTGGGTCTAAAAAGATTGGTTCCCAGGAGACAAAGGGGGCCCACTTCATCAGGGGCACACTTGCCATTGGGCAAGCTGACACCCTGGCCAGTCCGTCACTGGCCAAATGTAAGCAAATGGGACTCGGCCAAAAATGCCACCTTGATTGGCATGGGCAAGATGGGCCAAAGGGCCTGTTTCCATGCTGCGTACTCATTTATCCCCTGCCTGAAATCTGTTGCATGGTGACTATTGGATCGAGTCCCATATTCCACAGTGCTGTCTTGATGCTCTTTGTGCTTATTTAACAGGGGGCGTGGGTACGTTTCTTCAGGATGGTTTCTGTTTTCAGGAGAAAGTTAGTCGAAACCATTGAGATGTATTCAAAGTGATATGTGAGCAATCTCAACGGTCCAAATACATTTGTACTATTCCAAACTTCTATTCTGCGTAAATGCTTACTCTACAGGTTCTATGATTCAAAGAGGCTGATGCACATTAGCTCACTGAGGTTACAGTATTGGCAACATCTCTGGAAGTGAACCAAAGGGAATTTCAGACTGGCCTCCAGCATTGGTGCGTCAACCCTGTTTTTGCCATGTGAACGAAACAGTATTTGTATATTTTTGTTTCCATTTAATTAACAAATGTTCGGCACGATGAAGAAGCACAGAAGTGCCGCACAGTCAACAAAGAGTGAGCACTCTGCTTTCTGTCTCGCCAGTCTGTGCACCAACTAAAATACATCGGCATTCATTTTGTGAAAAGGAATACTGAGATCGTGTACCCAGTAATGGGATTCCTGGACACAAAAAGCTGGAGTAACTCAACTGGAGCAAATGAATAGGGGACGTTTCTGGTCAAGACCCTTCTTCAGACTGAGAGTCAGGGGAAAGGGAGACGTTTCTCTCAGTTTGAAGAAGGGTCTCGACCCGAAACATCGCCTATTCCTTTTCTCCAGAGATGCCGCCCGACCTGCTGAGCTACTCCAGCTTTTTGTGTCCATCTTTGGTTTAAACCACCATCTGCACTTCATCCCTACACAATGGGATTTATGGTGCAGATTGGATTATATTAACATAAAATGGAAGGTACGATCTGATCTTTGATCATTCTGCAAGCTCTCCAAAGACGTACAGGTTTGTAGGTTAATTGGCTTGGTAGAAATGTAAATTGTCCCTGGTGTGTGTAGGATGTCAACAAAATAGAGAGAGTACAGAGGAGATTTACTAGAATGTTGCCTGGGTTCCAGCAACTAAGTTACAGAGAAAGGTTGAACAAGTTAGGTCTTTATTCTTTGGAGCGCAGAAGGTTAAGGGGGGACTTGATTGAGGTATTTAAAATGATGAAAGGGATAGACAGAGTTGACGTGGATAAGCTTTTCCCATTGAGGGTAGGGAAGATTCAAACAAGAGGGCATGACATGAGAATTAAGGGACAGAAGTTTAGGGGTAACATGAGGGGGAACTTCTTTACTCAGAGAGTGGTGGCTGTGTGGAATGAGCTTCCAGCAGAAGTGGTGGAGGCAGGATTGATTTTAACATTTAAAAGTAAAGTGGATAGGTATATGGACGGGAAGGGAATGGAGGGGTATGGCCTGAGTGCAGGTAGATGGGACTAGGGGAAAATAAATGGTCGGCACGGACTGGAAGGGCCGAGAAGGCCTGTTTCCGTGCTGTAATTGTTATATGGTTATATGGTTATATGATAGGGTTGATGTGCAAGGATCGCTGGTCAGGGAGGACTCGGTGGGCTGAAGGGCCTGTTTCTGCGCTGTATTTCTGAACTAAACTAAACTGTAAAGAGATATAAAATGGGCTCCTCACTTGGTTTACACTGAAACACAAAATCAATGCCAATAATTCACTTCTTTTGTTATGATTAGAAATATATCCATCAGCATTTGAATTCTGAAGCATCGTGATTTGCTGTGCCACATCCAGTTGGTGGATTCATTAAAAAAAATCTCGACAATAACAATTTTCAGTCTTTAAATATAACTAATTGTTTAACAGCATACATTCCTTGGTATCATTAAACCATTAGCTGTCTCTTGTCCAGCTCATAAAATCTTTTTATTGCCGATTCTCAAATATATCTTTTTTAAATGATAAGTGAATAGCTGGCTGCCGATGGCACGGCAGACAGATAATTGCAAGGAGCAACGTGCACAGTGCGAAGGATCTAAAGACACTGCGTTGATTTCGAATTTGCTCAATCGATTCAAGTAGTCAATGCGCATTTAAACTTGAAGGCTCTCTGTGTTATCATTATCTGGCAAAGCGATATTGAAGATACATGACTCCTGGGTGTAATAATTCCCAGGATGCTTGTCCTGGACTTTCCCGACTGCCAGAAAGGCCTCTATTGTCTGATTTTGCTCAGATCAGATAAATAACCAGCTTTAAGCCACGGAACAAGTAGTGGGATTGTTTCCCACACTGTGGCTGATACAATGACAAGCCGGGCTGGAGTGATAATTAATTGGCCAGATCAGGCTCCATGGCCCTGACTAAATACAATTTACCAGAAGCCTTTTCCATCAGTGGCAACTTAGACTGCGTCTGTGTGCTTGGCAGTAAACACTGTATCTTGTGTGTGTCTTCCTACCTCCCCGCCCCCTCCCCTCACCCTTCCCTCTCCCTCCCAACAATCTCCCTGCCTTGTTCCGAGACTTGAAAGCCGCCCTTAAAACTCTGAGTTATATCGGATTGATCTCGTGCATGGCAATGAAAGAGGGCTGTGTTTTTATGACGAAGATTTAGCTTGCTGACAGTGGATGCGCTTGAAGAATAATGGACGGCGAGCATCGTTAAATGTCATGCGGAGAGGTGGAGAGGTGGTGGGGGGGGGGGGGGGGGGGGGGTAGGGCGGTCGAGCGATTTCCTATATTTGCTTTCAGCTGCCAGAGTCTAATAGATGGGCCATGATGGAAGAAACATTCAGGAACCTTGAACAGCAGCAGAACAAATACAGCAGTTACACTTTTCAAAAATGTTGGGACTCTGATTCACGTGGCCTTGTATTCTTCACAAGTTCATAAGTGATAGGAGCAGGATTAGGCCATTTGGCCCATCAAGTCTACTCCGCCATTCAATCATGGCTGATCTATGTTTCTCTCCTGCCTTCTCCCCATAACCCCTGACACCCGCAATAATCAAGAATCTTTCTATCTCCGTCTCAGAAACATCCATTGACTTGGTTTCCACAGCCTTCTGTGGCAATGAATTCCACAGATTCACTACACTCTTTGAAACACGCAGCTCAAAATCAGGGCCTTTCAGCCCACGCCCATCGTGACTGCGATGCCGATCTATCCTAATTCCCCATCTGCCCACATTTGACCCGTGCCTCTCTGGGCTTTTCCGACCTAAGTACCTGAGCCAAACACCTTCTAAAAAGCGGTCAACATAATCAAACACCATTCACACTCTGGCCATTCCCTCTCCTCGCCTCTCCTGTCAGGCAAAAGCCTGAATTCACACATTATCACCAAATTCAAGAACTGCTGATGAAGCTGCTAACTCACAGTGCCAGAGACCTGGGTTTTTATCCGGATTTCATGTGCTGTCTGTGTGGAGTTTGCTCGCTTTCCCTGTGACCACGTGGCTTTCCTCCAGGTGCTCCAGTTGCGACATTCATCCCCAAAGCCGGCGGGTTTGTAGGTTAGGTGGCCTCTGTCCACTCCCCTATACTGTGTAGGGAGCGGATGAGAAAGTAGAATGACATAGAACCAGTGTGAATGGTCGGCGTGGACTTGGTGGGATGGCGGGCCTGTTTCCATGCTGTGTCTCGAAACTAAACTAGTTTAATTTGGTTTATTGTCACGTGTACCGAGGTACTGTGAACAGCTTTTGTTACGCGCTATCCAGCCAGAAGAAAGACATGATCACAATCGATCCATTTGCAGTTAGTGTGCAGATACATGATAAGGGAATAACGTTTAGTGCAAGGTAAAGCCAGCAAAGTCCGATCAAGGATAGTCTGAGGTAGATGGTAGTTCAGCACTGCTCTCTGGTTGGGGTAGGATGGTTCAGTTGCCTGATAACAGCTGGGGAGAAACTAAACAGCGCTTCCTGAATCTGGTGGTGTGCGCTTTCAAGGAGAAGAGCTAATGACCAGGGTGTGAGCGGTGCAGGGGAGAACTGCAGATGCTGGTTTAAATCGAAGATGGCCGCAAAAAAGCTGAAGTAACTCAGTGGGACAGGCAGCATCTCTGGAGAGAAGGAATGGGTGACGTTTCGGGTCGAGACTGAAGGGTGTTCGTCAAAAACACAAATTACTGTCGCCTTATCGAAATTTCTAGTTGGAATTCATACATGCAACATAATAATTGTGTACAAAACTGGAGTTGACCTCGATGCTTTTTATCATCTGAGGATCTTTCCTTGTTCCTGGCCTGCTATTAATTGTTGTGCAGCACCTGTGCTGTTGTGTTCAGCTTCCCTTCCCCCTTTGTCTTGATGCAATGATAAGCCAGAAGTACCATTTTATATTCTCCAGAATAAAGGATAACATGGAGTAGGCACCTCGTAAAAGAAACTAGCTATAAAAATGAATTAATATCGTAAAAATGTCAGACATAGATGGTCACTGTATTTTAAATATATGGTCTATATTATACAGTATATCCTCTCATACAACCACTCTGGATGCAGAGTAACAAATTCTGTTGGCATTCCTTCTCTCTAGAGATGCTGCCTGTCCCACTGAGTTACTCCAGCATTTTGTGTCGATCTTCGGTGGCAACCAGTTCCTTCCCACACTACGTTTGGCGCATCTCAGCTTGATTACAGCGCTGTGAGCACGCTGACAAAACCATACCGTGGTTGGCCCCTGCCGTAGAACTGAGAACTTGCCCGGGGAGGGGAGGCCAACGAGGACAGACACAAAAAGCTGGAGTAACTCAGCAGGACAGGCAGCAATCTTTGGAGAGAGGGAACGGGTAACGTTTTCGGGTCGAGTCCCTTCTTCAGACAAGTCGGGGAAACGAGAGATACATAGACGATGATGTAGAGAGGTAAAGAACAATGAATGAAATATGGGCAAAAAAGATTAGTCTGATGAAACCCCCTGACTGGCCACCAGAAACGCCACCCATTCCTCTCTCCAGAGATGCTGCCTGTCCCGCTGAGTTACTCCAGCATTTTGTGTCTATCTTCAACTCATGTTCTTATCAGGTAGCAACATGAATTGCTGCCTGATACTGGAGAATCCGACAATAGCACAAAGTCAAAAATTGCAGGATATCGTCTTGTATTCTGTGTGAAGCAATGCATGCATGTCAAGTAACGCAATATGTCTCTGCTTTGTCCCGTTCCTTTTATGGGCAAATATTAGAGCACATCTTCCACCTGTATCCGTTGGCAGCCGAGCCTGAGTTTCTGCCGAAGCACAGCTTTTTGCTCAGCCAAGCACTGTGTCTGAATATCTGTGTTGTCTCAGTGGATTCCATGGAGCCCTGTAAGACAAAACCAATTTCCAGACGTTTCTAAGCTCTCAGGCTGGGATGGATATTCATGCGTTGAACCTATGCCAGGTTAAATCGTGTCCAAGTGTTTGCACCCATTCAAATGAATGGAGCAAATCCACTGCCAAAATGAAAAGTAAAGCTTTTTTTTTTCATTTAAATGAGCTTAGTCTGTGGGTGTTCTTGCGAATGATTTTCATTTAATAATTAAAAAAAAAGATTTTAATTTTTTTAGTGCCCAAAATGATTTTGAACGATTGTGAATTACGGAGGCATTTATAAAAGGTTCTGTGTTAGTGGCAGGTTTCACGGCTGGTGAGCCTGAAGCAACGCCTCTCACCAGCTGTCAGAATGGCTCCATCAATGCAGCCAGTACACTAACTCTGGGAGAGCCTCTGTTCTAAACGGCATCGCACTCGACCACAGACATCAACTAGGAGTAAATGCAGACTCGGCCCAGAAAAACATGCTGAAAACAAAAAAAACCAAGGAGATAGAATTTGAGGAAGGATAATTTGCAGAGAGAAAGTAGCAATGTTACAAAATTTTGAGATTGTAAAAATCAAGTCTGCAATTTATCCCATCAGATAAAGCATAAAAAGAAGTTTAATTTGACACCTAATTCACTTTCAGATCTTCAGTATTAAGAAAGTTATGGCCATTTTCATACTCGGAAATTAGCATCTTGTTCCCCATTGCCTTTCAATTGACTTAACTCAAAAGCTGTGATCTAGAACCGTTAAAAGCCCATATCTTTCTTAAAAATTAAGAGAACTCAATGAAATTTTCAGTTATTATAGATTGAAGCATTCTGAAACAAATGTGAAACAATCTTACTTGGATGACCTGAAATTAAAGCATATAATTAGTTAGTTATCTAATTGTAGCTAATTACAAAATTCAATGAGTAGATCTAAACATCTATCCATTTCTTAAGAAAAGATAAACTTTTTTTAAATTGCCTAAGTGTCCAAATAACATTCACACAATAATCCACAATATAAAATAAATTTTAAATCAAATTTTCATGAATTTCTAGGCCAAATGGAAGGAATTTAGTGTTTAATGCCTGTAAATTAATGGCCATTTGAATCAACTAGCGAGTGGGTTTTAGTGGAATGCGGTGGATTGGAATGTTGCGGTTTGCGGTGAAGTCGGGAGGAAAAATACTGTTGGTTCATACATTTTTTTGGACCCCATTTCGCAACATGAAAATATGATTAAAGCCTCCATTAAAAAAAAATTTTAATATAAAAATAAACTGTTTTTTCTCCCCTACGCAAAATCCTTCCCGTTGTCAGCGCTCACGGCTTTTGAAGGTGATTTTTAAATTACTCTAGTTAATAAATAATCTAGCGTAATTTAAAAATACCTTCATGAATGAAATGTCGGAGCGATTTTTCTTCCGCAACGAAATTGGCCGACATTGATCGATTTTCCTTGTCTGTTGAAAAACGGCACTTTAAGCCCGCCCCCCTCTGAAAGGCGCCAAAGTCACGCACACGGGGAGCAGCAGAACTGCAGCGCTGCTCAAGGTAAGTTTTGTAACATACCTACAGAAAGGGGCTAATAGTAGACGGACACAAAATGCGAGAGTAACTCAGCGAGAGAGGCGAACAGGCAGGATGGAGTGGCAGTAGACAAAATATGCTGGAGAAACTCAGCGGGCGAGGCAGCGTCTATGGAGAGAAGGAACAGGCGACGTTTCAGGTTGAGAAGTGGAGTGGATGAGGAGAGGAAGTTTCCACTCGTGGGGGAGTGTAGGACTAGAGGTCACAGCTTCAGAATTTAAGGATGTTCTTTTTGGAAGGAGATGAGGAGAAATTTATTTAGTCAGAGAGTGGTGAATCTGTGGAATTCCTTGCCACAGAAGGCTGTGGAGGCCAAGTCAGTGGATATTTTTTAAGGTACAGATAGATAGATTCTTGATTACTGCAGGTTATGGGGAGAAGGCAGGAGAATGGGGTTAGGAGGGAGAGATAGATCAGTTATGATTGAATGGCGGAGTTGACTTGATGGGCTGAATGGCCTAATTCTACTATTCCTTATGACCTGGGAAAGAAGGAATGGGTAACGTCTCGGGTCGAGACCCTCCTTTAGTCAGAAGGGTCACCCATTCCTTTTCTCCAGAGATGCTGCCTGTCCCGATGAGTTACTCCGGCAGTTTGCGTCTTCGGTTTAAACCAGCATCTGCAGTTCCTTCCTACATGTGGCTAATAGCGTTGATGAACCGGAACCAGTAATGGTCTGATTCAGTGCAGTAACAATCAATAATGGTAAATTATTGATCAGATGGACACTTTATTCCCTGTAGTACATTGAAATCTCACGAGTGCATCAATTCCATTGATTCTCAAGGGCCTTTTCTGCTAATATTTTTTGCTTATTAATTTGTTGTGCCCCACCATATTGGGCTCCTGAAAGTCCACTTTCAGCTTTTCTCATATCCTGCTTGTTCCAACCTGGTGGATTTGTCAGTCATGATTTCCCATCTGTGAATTCACGTTGACTCTGCCCAATTTTATTTTGGACGTGACCTGTTAGCATTTCTTTAGTAATAAATTCCAGCTTAGATTGGTTTAATTTAGAGATACAGCATGCAAACAGGCCCCTCGGCCCACCCCAGTCCGGGCCCACCCCAGCAATCCCAGCACACCAACACTACCCTACACACACTGGGGACAATTGACACTTATACCAAGCCAATTAACCTACAAACCTGTGCGTCTTTGGAATGTGGGAGGAAATCAGAGATCCCGGACCCAAGCGGTCACGGGGAGAACGTACAAACTCCATACAGGCAGCACCCATTGTCAGGATCGAACCAGGGTCTCTGGTGCAGTAAGGCAGCAACTCTACCGGAGCGCCACCATGCCGTCCGGTGCATTATTGTTCCTCTTCTTTCCATCTCCCCAATTTTAAATAATGGGGCCGTATTTTCTATGTTTCAATCTGTGTAGAATCTGGAATTTAAAAAGATGTAAAAAGCACTTTAATGCGCTTATTAATTCAATGACTACTATTTTCTTTCAGTTATCCATTCATTTTTGATCTGTAGCTGGCCATTATTTCTCAAAGATTTTCTGTATAATTCCACAGACACTGACTCGCACAATGAGAAATTCCTTGACTCCGTTTCCATTGTATCTTTTGAAAGTTCAGTACCATCTAACATTTAATTCCCAACCTTGGTTACTTTGTAAATGGCTGTTAGCTCATCCCCACTTATTTCACTTTATGCTATTAATTCAACAATCTTGCTTCAAATTCTGTGTGGTAGCGATATAGAGCCTTCATTTCAGTCTCCCTCTTCTTATCGTGCCCACGCACAAGATTGGAAGTTGTTCAGCCAGAGCTGAACACACTTCTCGGCATCTGCCTACAACGGTGTCTGTCTTGTTGCTTCTTGTGCGTGGTGGTGGAAAGATTGGTGGAAACAGGGCCGCGATCGACGTGAACGCTCTTCCCTTCAACCCATTTCAGGCTTTCTCCTTCATTTCCCTGCTGTCTCAAATCAGAGACTCGAGACTTTAGACCTTGGAGGTACAGCGTGGAAACAGGCCCTTCAGCCCATCCAGTCTGCGTTGGTGAGTGATCCTACCCTGTATCCTACACACACTAGGGACAATTTACAGAAGCCAATTAACCTACAAACCTGTATGTTTTTGGAGTGTGGGAGGAAACTGAAGATCGCGGAGAAAACCCACGCAGGGTCACGGGGAGAACGTACAAACTCCACACAGACAGACAAGCACCCGTAGTCTGGATCGAACCCGGATCTCTGGTGTTATAAGGCAGCAGCACCACCACTGTGCCACCATGCCACCATACTACTGCAATTTAAGGCAGGTACGGGATACTAAGTTGGATGATCAGCCATGATCATATTGAATGGCGGTGCAGGCTCGAAGGGCCGAATGGCCTACTCCTGCACCTAATTTCTATGTTTCTATGTTAATTACAGAATTTCACATTTCTCTTTGTCCAAGGCAAGCAAACTCGCATTCAGAGCACACACATATGCTGAATCTGCAGAAGCAATAAAACATGGATATAATTGATCAACTCTGATAACTGATGGTCTCTTTCCTACCTTGCCTCTCCTGTCTAGTTTGCCAAATATCTCCATGACCCCTGGCACTGACGGCTCAATGAAGCTTTGGATAAACTTTGCACCTGTAAAATGACAACACAAGCATTTGTTCTTTTCTTATGAAAACCTTGCCTAGTTTTCAAAGGCGTTGTATAATACTCAACTGAACGCATCATGTATTCAGATTACTTGTCAACTGTGAAATGTTATTAACTGCTAATGCATACTTAAGTTGCTGTAGATTGTTGCTGCCCGCGCTTGCAAAAGCATAGTTTAGGATCCAAGCAGAAGAGAGCCAAACGACAACAATCACAGGACTGAAATGTTTAAGTGAAGCCATGTGGCTGATCCATCCAGAAAGTACTTACCGCACCCGTGTTCAGATTCAGGCTTCTTCCTAATAGTTTCAATCCTTGGCTGCTGGCAGAGTGCCCGGGTTTAGTAAAAACATCCTAATAGCCCTGTCCCACGGTACGAGTTCATTCCAAGAGCTCTCCCGAGTTTAAAAAAAATCAAACTCGTGGTAAGCACGGAGAATGAACGTAGCGGGTACGTCGGAGCTCGGGGACGTCTCTTAATGGCTCGTAACGCTAACGGCAGGTACTCGGGAAGACTCGCTAACGGCAGGTAAGCACGGGAAGACTCGTGATGATTTTTCAACACGTTGAAAAATATCTTCGAGAGCCCCGAGTACCGACGAGTGGCCATTACCGTAAATCTCCGAGTTCGAATCAGGGCAAACTCGGGAGAGCTCTTGGAATGAGCTCGCACCGTGGGACAGGGGTTTAAGTGTGGTGTCAGAGTTTATTTTCTAATTCAATCTGAGTGAGCATCCGTTTGGCTCAGTGCCTATCTTTCACCGTTTAGCAGAGGACCGAGAGAGAAAGCAGATATTGCAACCAATTAGCCTGACAGCAGTCAGTGAGGATAAGACACAAGATGCTGGAGTAACTCAGCGGGACAGGCAGCATCTCTGGAGAGAAGGAATGGGTGACGTTTTTGGGACAAGACCCTTCTTCAGACTAGTTAGGGATAAAGGAAACGAGAGATGCCGTAGAGAGATAAAGAACAATGAATGAAAGATATGCAAAATATGTAAAGGAAACGGGCCATTGTTAGCTGTGCGTTGGGTGAAAATGAGAAGCTGGTGCGACTTGGGTGGGGGAGGGATGGAGAGAGAGGGAATGCAGGGGTTACTTGAAGTTAGAGAAATCAATATTCATACCACTGGGCTGTAAGCTGCCCAAGAGAAATACGAGATGCTGTTCCTCCAATTTGCGTTTAGTCTCACTCTGACAGTGGAGGAGACCTAGGACAGAAAGGTCGGTGTGCGAATGGGTTGGGGGATTTAAGTGCTTAGTAACCGGGAGATCAGGTAGGTTCAGGCAGGCTGAGCGAAGGCGTTCAGCGAAACGATCGCCCAGTCTACGTTTGGTCTCGCCGATGTATAAGAGTCCATAGTGGTGGGGAAAATGCATGGGTCTATAATGAAGTAATGTCATAACAGAATGTGTAGAAAGGAATATTTGGATCCTACAGAATCAGCATGGATTTATAAAAGGAAAATCCTTTTTGCCAATATATCGGAATCCTTTGTGAATATATTGAGTAGAATATATTGAGGAGAATCAGTTGCTGTAGCGTTAGATCTTTGGCAGGCCTGTGATATGCACCAACAAAGGAGGCTGTGAACAAGGTTCGAGCATATGGAACTACTTGTTGGTTGGTCAATCATCAACTCCAATTGAAAGAAAAAGTAACTGCAGATGCTGGTTTATACCAAAGGTGGACACAACATTTTTTAGTAAACGGCCTGGCCCACCAGCATGCAACTCCATGCGATGAGCGCGACCTAACGTGGTCGCTTGAGCCGTCCGGCGTCGCGGGGCCGGTCCCACTTCGATCGCCGGAGCCGTGTGGAATTGTGTGGAGTTTGTCCCGACATCGCGCGGGGCTCCGAAAAACTGACCGTGTTCAAAAATTCCGCACGGCAACGGCTTGTCGGCTCACAGTCGCCTCGACGCATTACACACCGCCTTGACGTCGTGCCTCCGTGACCCCTCTCTGTAGGTGCCTCCGTGACCCTGTATGTGTGTGGCTACGTGGCCCTCTCTGTGTGTGCCTCTGTGCCCCTCTCTGTGTGCCCCTCTCTGTCTTGGCGAACTTACCTTTAAGACTTCGCTCCAAGTTCGCCTCACTTTGCGCCGCGTTGCGCCACTCACCCGACCTCCGCGCGGCCCTCGCTGCCGGTTTAGTTGTGCTCTTCGCATGCGGGCGCATGCTGTTGGGAACGGCCCTGTACAGGGGATCACCCGACCTCCGCGCGGCCCCCGCTTCTAGTTTGATTGCACTCACCGCATGGAGTCGGATGCTGGTAGGACAGGCCCTTAACTCAGCAGTACCTCCAGATAAAATGGATAGGTGACATTTTCCCCACTAGTGTTGTCAGGCTAATAGGTTGCAAATCCTGTTTTCTCTCTCAGTCCTGTGCTAAATAGCGAAAGGTAGGCACTGGGTAAAGCAGATGATCATTCAGTCTGAGGAAGAGTCCCAACTCCGAAAATGTCACCTGTCCATTTTCTCCAGAGATGCTACCTAACCTGTTGAGTTACTCCAGAATTTAATGTCTATCTTTTTTTTTAGTATTTATTTTATTAGAAGCGATTGTACAAGAATAAAGCAATCAGCATAACAATTATACAATGTTCGTACAGCTTCATTTTTAACATTTTATAAATTGGTAAATGAATCGGAGGGGAAAAAAAAAGGAAAAAGGAAAGAAGGAAGAAAAATACAAAAAAGAGAGAAGAAATGACCCCTGAACTGCCGAAGAAGTGAGAGACAAAAAAGAAGACAGAGATATGCCCCACTATCCTTCCCTCCCCCCCCCCCCCCCCCCCCCCCGCTCACCCATCCCGATCATTGGTTTTAAATTTGTGTTCGACCATTCTATTGTTGAAGAAATTCAGTGAAAGGAGAACATGTTTTGGAGAATTGGTCTGATTTATCAGCCAAGACAAGCCTTATTTTTTCTAAATGTAGTGTCTCGGTCATTTCTGTGATCCACATCTTCACTGTGGGAACTGTTATCTATTTCCAGAATTTGAGTTTACGTTTTTTCGCTGTTATTAAGTCGTAGTCAAGGAAGCATCTTTGGAATGCCGTTAATTTAGAGCAGCCCTCTGACATTCCTAGAATTATTAATTTTGCATCTAACTCCAATTTAATTTTAAGTGTTTTAGAAATGATATCGAATTTTATGTCTATCTTAACTGTTAAATTGACTCTTGCTTGCGAAGGAGTAGGGAAGTTGATTGGAGAATATAAAAATGTTGACAAGTTAGGTCTTTATTCTTTGGAGCGCAGAAGGTTAAGGGGGGACTTGATTGAGGTCATTAAAATGATGAAAGGGATAGACAGAGTTGACGTGGATAAGCTTTTCCCATTGAGGGTAGGAAAGATTCAAACAAGAGGGCATGACATGAGAATTAAGGGACAGAAGTTTAGGGGTAACATGAGGGGGAACTTCTTTACTCAGAGAGTGGTGGCTGTGTGGAATGATCTTCCAGCAGAAGTGGTGGAGGCAGGATCGATTTTACCATTTAAAAGTAAAGTGGATAGGTATATGGACTGGAAGGGAATGGAGGGGTATGGTCTGAGTGCAGGTAGATGGGACTAGGGGAAAATAAATGGTCGGCACGGACTGGAAGGGCCGAGAGGGCCTGTTTCCGTGCTGTAATTGTTATATGGTTATATGGTTATGGTTATAAGTATATAATTAGCGGAATATGTGAATGCTTGATCTTCATGATGGGCCAAATGGCCTGTTTCCATACTGTTTAAACCAGCTGTCAAACTTGGTAAAAAACTGTTCAATTATAAATCAATTAATCAGAAAATTATCATAAACCTCTTAGAAAAATTAGCAAATTTGAAAAATACTTAATACTTTCCATTGAAGGTTGATAAAAATGCTGGAGAAACTCAGCGGGTGAGGCAACATCTATCGAGCGAAGGAATAGGTGACGTTTCGGGTCGAGACCCTTCTTCAGACCCACTTTCTATTGATATTTAAAATATTGAACAACATGCATGCAATTCACAAAGAGTATATATTAATTTTGATTTGTTACCAATGGCACTTCCCATTCAGGTCACAGTTTTGGCACATTCAGTGGGTAGGCATTGGGAACTTTTTGCAAGTTTAAACATGCTGCAGGAGTGCAGCAGCAGACATGCAGAACAATGTAGCATGGAGTAGACATGGACACATAGAAAGTAGTGCAGGAGTTAACCTTTCGGCCCTTCGAGCCAGCACCACCATTCAATATGATCATGGCTGATCATCCAGAATCAGTACCCCGTTCCTGCTTTTTCTGCTTATCCCTTGATTCCCTTAGCCCGAAGAGCTATATCTAATGTCTTGAATACATCCAGTGAATTGACCTCCACTGCCTTTTGTGGCAGAGAATTCCGCAGATTCACAACTCTCTGGGTGACAAAGTTTTCCCTTATCTCAGTCCCAAATGGCCTGCCCCTTATTCCTAAACAGTGACCCCTGGTTCTGGACTCCCCCAACATGGGGAACATTTTTCCTGCATCTAGCCTGTCCAATCCCTTAAGATTTTTGTATCATTTCTCTAAGATCCCCTCTAATCCTTCTAAATTCCATTGAATGAATGAATAAGCTTATTGACACATACAAGGAATTTGCCTTGGTGCTCCGCTCACAAGTAACAACACTTGACATACAGTAACAATTAAGAATGACACACAAAACATTAAACATTGATAATAAAACATTATAGTTTAAACATGTGAATGAAATAAGATACCAGAACAAAAGTTGGCTATAGACGTTTGGCTACACAAAATGCTGGAGAAACTCAGCGGGTGCAGCAGCATCTACGGAGCGAAGGAGATAGGCAACGTTTCGGGGCCGAAACTCTTCTTCAGACATTTGGTTATTGAGTAGAGCTACTACTCGTGGAAAAAAAAGCTGTTTTTATGTCTGCCTGACAGTCCGGAGTCGCCAGTCGAGCAAGTCTGGGATTTAGGAATTTGCATGAAGATCTGAAACCTTTGCTGCAGAGAACCAACAATAGCATTTCTGCACACATCTACTGACATATGCCTGCCAAATCTAGTCTCTTTGTTTCCAGTGCAAGGTTGCCTTGATGTAAAATTGATAAGGCAATGAATATACTGCGTGCGTGAGCATTTATTAGTGGATGAAATATAATTTGAATGGGAGGCGATGGCATTTTTATTGTGTGACACTGCTTTTCAGCTTATCACTGTAATGATTATTTTTATGTCGCCATTTGTTAAGCACCACTGATAATAGATAATTGTGCAGCTTTTTGAATCTTGTTTAAAAAAAATAATTATTTGACCTATTCCTCTGGAACAGTTACTGTGGTTTTGAGGAACTGGTGCTAAATTGAACTTGTCCTGCTTTTGACAAAGCTTTCTTTTAAAGAACGCTTTCTGATCAAAGGATCTTGGAATCAGTGTTTAATTCCACAGTTGCAATTGTCATGTCAGATTTTAATGTGCATTGCTTATTATTTTTTTTATCGAATGACACCCCATTTGGTCGGGTAATGGCATATTTGATGTACTATTAAATTAAGCAATTCTGGTTTTAGCATAAATTATTCTTACGACTGTCTGATACACTTGATGCACTGAAAGTAATGTTCCTGCCATCATTCATGTCTCCAGGGTTACAGCAATTCTTTGGCTATTTGCATTGTAGAAAGTACTTGGAATTTAATGTAATGTGGTGAAAGGCTGCAATCCTTCAAAAAGTTCTGCAAGAGATGATGTTGCCAACGCACTGTAAACACATCACAAAATGACGGTAGACAAAAGTGCTGGAGAAACTCAGCGGGTGCGGCAGCATCAAGTCAAGTCGAGTTTATTCGTCACATAGGCATACGAGATGTGCAGTGAAATGAAAAGTGGCAATAGAAACATAGAAACATAGAAATTAGGTGCAGGAGTAGGCCATTCGGCCCTTCGAGCCTGCACCGCCATTCAATATGATCATGGCTGATTACCCAACTCAGTATCCCGTACCTGCCTTCTCTCCATACCCTCTGATCCCCTTAGCCACAAGGGCCACATCTAACTCCCTCTTAAATATAGCCAATGAACTGGCCTCAACTACCCTCTGTGGCAGAGAGTTCCAGAGACCCACTACTCTCTGTGTGAAAAAAGTCCTTCTCATCTCGGTCCTAAAGGATGTCCCCCTTATCCTTAAGCTGTGACCCCTTGTCCTGGACCTCCCCAACATCGGGAACAATCTTCCTGCATGCTTGAGGATTGTGCAAAAAAACCCTACAAAACCGAATGGAACAGAATCAGAATTACATATTTGTGGGAGCATCTATGGAGCGAAGGAAATAGGCAACGTTTCGGGCCGAAACCCTTCTACAGAGCTTCACAAAATGACCTTGCCTTTTAACTGTACTTTATTAATCACGGTGAATTCACACAACTTGCAGTTTTACTCTGTCGTTCAAACAATTACTTAACTCTTTAGTTTCACTGCTTCCAAACCTATTACTTGTTCAGTTTTAGTTTGGTTCAGTTCAGTTTAGTTTATCGTCACGTGTACCGAGGTACAGTGAAAAGCTTTTGTTGCGTGCTATCCAGTCAGCGGAAAGACAACACGTGATTACGATGGAGCCGTTCCCAGTGTGTAAAACCTACTGGCTCCAGATTAACCTGGTCAGGGTTTAAAGCGGGTAGTCCTTCTCTTGAGTCCCTTTGCTCGGGATCTTCTTCAATTGACTTATTCCTGCTGATTATTTCATGTCACCTTTTTAGGCATTTCTTTGCATATCATCCAGACGTTACTTATTGCTTCATATCTCATTGCGCAGCTATAAGCCCAGTCCCTAACCAACCCTGACCCCCTTCGAATTCTTATTGGCACTGCTCACACTGACCTCAATCATCAGTTCTATAATGACATGGATGCCTCTTGCAGTTCATCAGAATGTGCCCTTCACAAATGACAGTTCCCAGGGTCGACTCACAGATTCGAGTCGGCATAGATCTAGTTTCTCACATGGACCCTGACCAGGCGCTGCTCTTGTGACCTTCCTTTACAGTGCTCCCTGTTCAGTGATTCCCTCTCCTGCGTCGGAAGGGACTGCAGATGCTGGTTTAAACCGATGATAAGAATTTAGAAGGATGAGAGGTGATCTCATTGAAACATATAAGATTGTTAAGGGCTTGGACACACTAGAGGCAGGAAACATGTTCCCGATGTTAGGGGACTCCAGGACCAGGGGCCACAGTTCAAGAATAAGGAGTAAGCCATTTAGAACGGAGACGAGGAAACACTTTTTCTCACAGAGAGTGGTGAGTGTGGAATTCTCAAAGTCAAAGTCAAAAGTGTTTATTGTCATGTGTCCCTGACAGGACATTGAAAATCTTTCTTTGCATAGCACAACAGAACATAGTAGGCATTGACTACAATTCTATACGTAAATACACACATGAATTAATAAATTAATAAAGTGCAAATAACAGATGGAGGGATATTAATGTTCAGAGTTCCGAACCAGGTTTAATAGCCTGATGGCTGTGGGGAAGTAGTTATTCCTAAACCGGGTTGTTGCAGTCTTCAGGCTCATGTACCTTCTACCCGAAGGTAGCAGGGAGATGAGTGTGTGGCCAGGGTGGTGTGGCTCCTTGATGATGCTGCCAGCTTTTTTGAGGCAGCGACTGCGATAAATCCCTTCGATGGGAGGAAGGTCAGAGCCGATGATGGACTGGGCAGTGTTTACTACTTTTTGTACTCTTTTGACTTTGATTTTGAATGGCGGTGCTGGCTCAATGGGCCAAATGGCCTACTCCTGCAACTATTGTCTATAAGGCACAAAATGCTGGAGTAACTCAGCGGGACAGGTTCTGAAGAAGCGTCTCGACCCGAAACCTCACCTTTTCCTTCTCTCCAGCGATGCTGCCTGTCCCGCTGAGTTACTCCAGCATTGTCTCTATTCCCTATCTGGCACTCGCTCTCAGAGAGCCCTTCCCAGAGCTTGTTAAGGTGCTTGACACCACTATTGTGCAGCTGCATGTGTAGGAGGCCAGGCTGCTTCTCGACTACAGTTTGCCCTGGCTGATCTGAGTGTCGTCTTTTCTGCAAGACTTTGAAGTTGTAAGGAGCGCTGGAGACAGCGAGGGGTGAGGGAAGCAACATGGGGAGGGGTCGTTGGGGGAACAGCGGTGCTGAGGGGGCTGTTTGCCAAGGAAACAGCAGAGAAGGATGGGGGAAGAGCAGAGACAGAAGACGTGTCGAGTTGGGCAGCAGAGCGGAGGGTGGTCGAGTGACACCGAAAGCAGAGATAAAATGGTGAGAACAGAAAGACCCAAGAGAAGAAGATGATTTAATTTAGTTTTAGTTTAGAGATACAGCGCAGAAACAGGCCCTTTGGTCCACCAAATCCGCTCCGACCAGCGATCCCCGCACATTAACACTACCCTACACGCACTAGGGACAATTTACACTTATACCAAGCCAATTAATCTGCAAACCTGTACGTCTTGGGAGCATTGTGGGAGGAAACCGAAGATCTTGGAGAAAACCCATGCAAGTCACGGGGAGAACGTACAAACTCCCTACAGACAGCACCCGTAGTCAGGATCGAACCCGGGGTTCCGGCGCCGGAAGGCAGCAACTCTACCGCTGCGCCACCGTGTGGAACGTAACAAGGTGTGAGGGGAACAACAGGATAAGGGAGAGAATGTTATGGTACCGAAAATATTGTAAAAATTATTCATAAGCATAATGTTCCAAAATTTTTCAAATGAAAATATATGACTTTGTTAGAAGAAAATGCTTGCAATAAGTGGCCCTCGGAAGTGTTCCCAATTGTCAATATAGCCTTCCCTCCCCCCCCTCCTGAAAAATATTCTTCCAGGTTTGCATTTAAACCCAAGATACATTTGTCCATTCTGGGGGTGGGTGTGAAGAGTTACGATTATCCCCAATGTTCCAGCTGATATTTAGCCTCCAATATACATCACAAAAACTGATTATTTTGTACATTTTCACCTTGCTGCTTGCAGGAGCTCCTGGTGAACAAATTGGCTTTTTACATTCGCAAAGTAATTATGGTTCAAAAGGAATCCATCAATTGTCAAGTGATTTGAAACGTTGAAAAAGTGACCTGGCAGACACTGCATGGATGCAAAGTTTTTTTTTTGTAGGTGTTCTTTCTCGCCCAGAGTATAATCATCCTTAAAATAAAACATCCTTCGAAATTCCTCCTTTTTAAAAATTGCGAAATCTGTGAGGCTATTAGCCATTTACCACCTCAAATTCCTCTTTAGCACCATGTAAAGTTTACATTAATGAGTGGTTTAGATCCTAGGATAACCACTAGATCCTAGGCCCAGCCAGATGCAACTAAATTTAAAGTGGCACTTTCTTCCTAATAACCCTCTCAGGCTAAAACCCCTCCCTTCACCACCTCCAGTTTAAATTCCAGTTGGAATATTTTGATGGACCAAGTAACCAAGAACCATGAACCAAGATAGACACAAAATGCTGGAGTAACTCAGCGGGACCCAAAACGTCACCCATTCCTTCTCTACAGAGGTGCTCCCTGTCCCACTGAGTGATTCCAGGATTTTGTGTCTACCTTCGTCTCCCTCCTACACTACTCGTCTACCTACTTGTGTCTCCCTCCTACACTAGTTTAGATCCAAATTGTCCTTGCAGTTCAAACAGAAGCAAATCCAATGGTCCCATAATGGTGTGATGATGATGAAGATAGTTAGCTCAACTGAATAGAAGTGGAAAAATGCGATACGCTTTATAAACTGACAATTGTTATGATTGTTTATTATGGTCATGTGTACTGCAGTAATAGTGAAATGCTTTGTGTATGCTGTCCAATCCAATTGGATAATACTGTACGTGAATATCATCGAGCCAAATGATGGAAGAATGGAGCGACTGGGGCTGTTTTCACTGGAATGTAAAATGAAGAGAGGGAATCTTATAGAAACATGTAAAATTCCTAAGGGATAGGACACACTAGATGCAGGAAACATGTTCCCGATGTTGGGGGAGTCCAGAACCAGGGGCCACAGTTTAAGAATAAGGGGCAGGCCATTTAGACCTGAGATGAGGAAAAACTTTTTCACCCAGTGAGTTGTGAATCTGTGGAATTCTCTGCCTCGGAAGACAGTGGAGGCCGATTCACTGGATGCATTCAAGAGGGAGTTAGATAGAGCTCTTAGGGTTAGTGGAATCAAGGGATAAGGGGTGAAGGCAGGAGCGGGGTACTGATTGTGGATGGTCAGCCATGATCACGTTGAATGGCGGTGCTGGCTCGAAGGGCCGAAGGGCCTACTCCTGCACCTATTGTCTATGTATCTGAAAACAAGTACAAAAGGTTGAGCGAACAGAAAAAATCCACAGATATAAACAAGTTGAGAAGAGATTTAAAAGAGTGTTGTGATTGTCAGGGATGATAGTGGATTGTCCACTGGGATCAGCAGGCCACAGTCACCATCTTGCAGACTGAAGTATTTAATGTACTTTGTGTAACATTGTGTACTTTGTGTAACCCCCTATTTAATGTACTTCATGTGTTAATATGAAAACATAATTGGCCAATATTCAAGAGAAAAAAATGATGAAATTAAGGCCTTTTTCCCCCAACTCGTCGATGAGGCAGAACCTCAGATTTTAAAGCGAATATCTTTGAACAATAAAAATTAAACCAATATCAAAACAATAAAATGAAGTATTGCAGTTACTGGAAATCTGACATAAATCAGAAAAAGGTGGCAACACTCGACACGTTAGAACATGTATGGGGAAAGAAAACAAGATCAAATTGTTCCTTTCAACTTCATCTAAAATATCTTGCTGTGCTGTGCACAGAGGAGCCAAACCGCAAGATGTTGTGGATGATCCCTGCGCGTGATATCTCAAACCATTCTTCATTCTTGGATTTCCTGTCCTTAGCGAAATGTTGGTAATTTGATTTACGGTTTAACCTTTACACTGCGATGTGCTCGGAGTCCTTGAGTCTGTTCTGGCAGAGTGGCATTGTTAAATTAGTTGATCAATCAGTTCCAGATGATCGCCGCATTTGTAGTGGCTTGCTGATGGAGTAGGCATGTTGACTTTATTGTGGATATTGATCACATGGTTCCTTGAAAATGAGTGGCAGAGACATGCTGATTGTGAGTTTTAAAACCTTTGCAGATATATCATTAATCGCAGCGACTCGACTAACCACATTTGCTGTATTCATGGATAACATGAATATAAATAGCAATCGATCACCCAAGTTATTATCTGAGTTAGACACAAAAATGCTGAAGAAACTCAGTCTGAAGTAGGGTCTCGACCCGCGACGTCACCTATTCCTTCGCTCCATACATGCTGCCTCCCCCGCTGAGTTTCTCCAGCATTTTTGTCTACCTTCGATTTCTCCAGCATCTGCAGTTCTTGCTTAAACAAGTTATTTATCTGAGTCGGTGGACATGAAAAAAAGATGTGAACATTTTTACCTCACCAGACTAAAACAGACTTTTTCCTAGATTTAAGGCACAGGTTTTATTCCAATGATTTATCTGTGTGAACACATTCTGTGACTCCCATCTAATAATCTTTTCTCCCTCAGTTGTGAGGGCAGAAAAATCCCTGCATTAGTTTTGCTTTGAAATAGGTCCATGTGTATGTTGAGTTCTTTTTTTGCAGACAGGAATTTATCCCACTTCATTTATCCCATCAATTTATTTTAGAGGTACAGTGAGGAAACAGGCCCTTCGGCCCACTGGGTCTGCGCCGACCAGCGATCCCTGCACATTAACACTATCCTACACCCACTAGGGACAATTTTTACATTTACCAAGCCAATTAACCTACAAACCTGTACGCCTTTGGAATGTGGGAGGAAACCGAAGTTCTTGGAGAAAACCCACGCAGGTCACGGGGAGAACGTACAAACTCCGTACAGACAGCACCCGTAGTCGGGATCGAACCTGGATCTCTGGCGCTGCATTCGCTGTAAGGCAGCAACTCTACCGCTGCACCACCGTGACTGCTAGGTCCCATTTGGTAAGGCAAATGATAGGTGCTGCTCATTGGAGTCATATGAATGGGATCAGAGCCATGTCGGAAACCAGCGTAGAGTCCATATTTTAGGAGGTCTGAAGAAGGGTCTCGACCCGAAACAGTCACCCATTCCTTCTCTCCAGAGATGCTACTTGTCCCGCTGAGTTACTCCAGCCTTTTGTGCCCATGTTTTAGTAGCCTGGCAATAAAGGGTGCGGATAAGTGTCGTTAGTCCTCAGTATAGCGGATGTTGGCCAGAGAGAGGACAATGATATTGTCTCACGGTCCTGGCAGTGGTTTGAAGAATAATGTAGAGGCGATATTGGTGGTAGTCTTCAGTGGTTTGAGCTATTTCTGCAATAAGTCCATATTTCAGAAGTGTACATAGGTTCAAGGTGAAGGGGAAAATTTATAATAGGAAGCCGAGGGGTAACTTTCTCATACAGAGGATGGTGGGTGTATCGAACAAGCTGCCAGAGGAGGTAGTTTGAGGCTGGGACTGTCCCATCGTTTAACAAACAGTTGGGCAGGTACATGGATTGGACAGGTTTGGCGGGATATGGACCAAGTGCAGGCAAGTGGGACTAGTGTAGCTGGGACATTGTTGGCCAGTGTGGGCGGGTTGGGCCAAAGGGCCTGTTTCCACACTGTATCACTCTATGACTCTAAGACTTTAAAGATCAATGATGCTGGGTTACCATGTGCAGGAAGGAACTGCAGATGTTGATTTGAACAGAAGAAGGACACAAAAAGTTGGAGTAACTCAGCGGGACAGACAGCAACTTTGGAGAGAAGGAATGGGTGACCTTTCGGGCCTGAAGAAGGATGTCGACCCAAAACGTCACCCATTCCTTCTCTCTAGAGATGCAGCCTGAGTGAAGGGCCTGTCCCACCTTCACGACCTAATTCATGACCTTTTTTACTCGTGGACATTTTTCATCACGCTAGAAAAAACGCCCCGACGAACTTGATGCCACGAGTACCTACGACAGCATCACGGCCTGCTACGACCTACCTACAACCTCCTACGACCTACCTACGACCTCCTACGACCTCCTACGACCTCGCGCCAACCATGCTGCGAGTATGAGTCGAGGGCAAACTCAGCAGAGGTCGTGAATTAGGTCGTGAAAGTGGGACAGGCCCCTTACTCCAGCATATTGTGTTCCTGCTTGGTAATCATGCACTTAGTGCTGAGTTTGACATCCTGATTTGCAAACACACTTCTCCTCAGATTAAAGCTGTGCTGTAGCACTGACTCTGGTTGTTAACTTCATGAATTTCTTCACCAAGAGGCTCCCAAGATATGGAAAGTGAATCCAGAGTCGCGTAAAGTCAGCGTTTGGTGTCTGCAGTGGGCGCAGATTAGTAGAGGGTTTTTGAGTTATGCTTGTTTTAAAGCCAGACTCCTTCTGTCTTGGACTCCACTAAAGGGCCTGTCCTACCAGCATCTGACTCCATGCGATGAGCGCGATCAAACTAGAAACGGGGGCCGCACGGAGGTCGGGTGATCCCCTGTACAGGGCCGTTCCCACCAGCATGCGCCTGCATGCGGCAAGCGCAACCAAACCGGCACCGAGGGCCGCGCGGAGGTCGGGTGAGTGGCGCAACACGGTGGAAAGTGAGGCGAACTTGGAGCGAAGTCTTAAAGGTAAGTTCGCCAGGACAGAGCGGGGCACACAGAGAGGGGCACAGAGGCACACACACAGAGGGCCACGGAGCCACACACAGAGAGGGTCACGGAGGCACCTCCAGATAGGTTCACGGAGGCACGATGTCGGGCGGTGTGTAATGCGTCGAGGCGACTGCGAGCCGACTAGCCGTTGCTGCGCGGAATTTTTGAACATAGTCAGTTTTTCGGAGCCCTTTTTTCGGAGATGTCGGGACGAACTCTGCACAATTCCGCACGGCTCCGGCGATCGAAGTGGGACCGGCCCCGCGACGCCGGACGGCTCACGCGACCACGTTAGGTCGCGCTCATCGCATAGAGTTGCATGATAGTGGGACAGGCCCTTAAGTAAGTTAAGGATTACCTGGAACTTGGACCCTGACCATGGAGGGAGAGAGACTGGCGTAAGGGCAATAGATGAGGGAACCAAATGAGCTGCTTTGAATTTTGCTGATGACACTAAGTTGGAAGGGATCGTGAGTTGCAAAGAGGATACAGAGGGGCGTTACCGTGATAGATTGAGTAAGGTGACAAAAACATGGACATAGTTTAACGCAGATAAAGGTGAATGTGCTTTGATGGGAATAGCTGAAAGCTGGTGTATGATATAAATGGTATCACTATTTAAAAGATGCACACCCTTTCATACTATCCACCAGAACTAAACACATTGGGAAATAAGCAGATAAGAAGGCTAATGGCATGTTGGCTATCAGAGCAAGAGGATTTGATCGCACAAACAAGAATGTCTTCCCACGCATACTTACACATGGTCTTGTGCAGTTCCAGTCTCCTTACTTAAGGAAGACTATACATGCTATGCGCGGTCCGCTGTTAAAGTTCACCAGAAAGATTCTGCGGGTGGCGGGGCTGAAGGATGCGGAGAACTTAATCTGTTTAGGTTTGTATGGACAAGAGCTTAGAGGAATGAGAGAGTATTTAATTGAAGTTTACAAACCTCTGCCTCGTTTCGATGGGCGATGCAGGAAGAATGCGGGAAGAATCCCAGGCACAGCCGTCAAAAACAAGGATCTTAGGTTGCAGATCAAGAGCTTTAGGACAAAGAGATGTTTTTTCCACAAAGTGTTAACCAGTGGAGTTCGCTATCACAAAGGAGTCCAAATCACTGAATATTTTTAATGAGACAGATAAATATCCCGATGCAAAATATATCAAAGGATGGGCAGGAATATGATACTTAAAGCCCTGTCCCATGGTACGAGTTCATTCCAAGAGTTCTCCCTAGTTTGCCCTGATTCGAACTCGGAGATTTACGGTAATGGCCGCTCGTCGGTACTCGGGGCTCTCGTGGACATTTTTCAACATGTTGAAAAATCTTCACGAGTCTCCCCCGAGCTTACCTGCCGTTAGCGAGTCTTCCCAAGTAGCTGCCGTTAGCGCTAAGAGACGTCCCCGAGCTCCGACGTACCCGCTACGTTCATTCTCCGTCCTTACCACGAGTTTGATTTTTTTTTAAACTCAGGAGAGCTCTTGGAATGAACTCGTACCGTGGGACAGGGCTTTTAGTTCGACCATCTGCCCTGGTCATATTGAATTGTGGAACAGGGTTAAAGAGCTGACGGGTCTTCGAATTTTTCTGTTACCTTTTTACACCTTATTTGAGCATGAATGTTGTAATTTGCTCACTTACTTTAATGTTTTCCAGCACCTCGAAGATCTTTGAACACGGCATTTGTAGTATCTCCATAAATCTTCCTTCCCAATAGACATCGATTCACAAATTTTTCAAAAAAGGATCAGTTGACTTAAAATTAACATTTCCTTCTCTGAGCCTTCAATCCCCCTGCTCATTATCCTGTATGATAAACAATATCCCCCTTGCATTTGCTTGTCATCTGTGGGTTTTGTCCTTGTCCTTGTTCTTGCTCTGTTATTATCTGATTGAAATGCTACGGCTGCCTGCAGGATCTTGTCCCTACACTAAATATCGTGGATCAAAGCCGTGTTCCAGAGAATAACATATCTCAAGAATAATTACTTTGTCAAATGTGGAATCTAATGAAATAGTGAATAAACATTTTATTTTGCAAACCTCATTCCAAGTGCGATCTCTATTCGGTGGGGCTGCCCACCACCACTTATTTAAGGTAGCACCCTTGTAATGGAGGATGATTTGCTTCCATTTTAAAGGGCCTGTCCCACTTGCCGAATTTGTTTCGGCGACTGCCGGCATCATTGACTGACGTATTGGGTCACCGAACAGTTTGTGGCGTGACGCGGCATGATGACGTATTGACGCGCGGTGTTTTTTTCAAGTGTCGCAACATTTTTTTTTGTCACCGCTTGATTTTGAAATGTTCAAAATCTTTTGGCGATGTTGCTATGACGCCGGCAGTCGCCAAATAAAGTGGGACAGGCCCTTAATTCTGTGGATTGTGACGTGACTGGTGAAGCCAGTGATTATGTGCAGAATGTCACTGGGACGCAGGAGGTGATTCAAAGGTGGCCCTCCTGTTGGCTTCCGTGTGCTTGCGACAAGGAATCTCAACGCTACAGGCCAGGGATCGTCAGTTAGGGCGTTACAATTTTCCGCGGTAAGGGGTTTGGACGTTCTGCCCATCATCGCGTGGGTTTTCTCCGAGATTGTCAGTTTCCTCCCGCGCTCCAAAGGTGTACATTTTGGTTTGTAGGTTAATTGGTTTGGCATAAATGCTAATTGTCCCTGGTGTGTGTGTGTGGGATAGTGTTAGTGTGCGGGGATCGCTGATTGTGCAGACTAGGTGGGCCGAAGGGCTTGTTTGGGTGCTGTATCTCCAAACTAAACTAAACTAAAAAGAAACTGGTGGACATTGCCTGGGTCCATCACAGATACTGACTCCCCACCATGGAAGGGTCTACGGGAAACTCAAGAAGGCAGCTAATATGATCATCGACCCAGGCCACACTGGCCACACTCTCATCTTGTTTTCACCATCATGAAGAATATACAGGAGCCTGGGAAGTATTACCTCCAGCTTCAAGAACAACTTCTTTCCATCAACCATCAGGGTTTTGAATCACACTGCACAACACAATCCACAACCCTGCTCCTGCACCGAACCATGAAGCACTTTGCCCCGTTATGGTTGCTTAACCTGGTTTTATGGGCAATAGACAATAGGTGCAGGAGTAGGCCATTTGGCCTTTCGAGCCAGCACCGTCATTCAATGTGATCATGGCTGACCATCCCCAATCAGTACCCCTCCCCATATCCCCTGACTCCGCTATCTTTAAGAGCCCTATCTAGCTCTCTCTTGAAAGCATCCAGAGAACCGTCCTCCACCGCCCTCTGAGGCAGAGAATGCCACAGGGTTTTGTATGGTCATGGTATGTTTTTTTAAAAATGTTGGTGAAGGTTTATTATATGTCAAATGTACCGGCTTGCAGTGAAATCCAATCACTGCGATCCAATCAGGTCAGATAATATTATAGGTAGATAGACACAAAATGCTGGAGTAACTCAGCAGGACTGACGCATCTCCGGAGAGAAGGAATGGGTGATGTTTCTGAAGAAGGGTCTCGACCTGAAACGTCACCCATTCCTTCTCTCCAGAGATGCTGCCTGTCGTGCTGTTACTCCAGCATTTTAGTGTCTATCTTCGGTGTAAACCAGCATCTGCAGTTCCTTCCGACAGATAATACTATACGTGAGTACAATCAAGCAAGACTCAAGTACGATGGAGCAATGGGAAAGATCAGTATGTCAAGTATAGTTCTCAGCATTGTAGTGTAACAGTTCCAGAGAAAATGCCCAATATTCGCAATGAGGTAGAATTAGGACTGTACCCTAACTCGCGGAAGGACCGTTCAGAGGCCTGATAATAGAGGGGACGAATCTGTTCCTGAGTTTGGTGGTGCTCGCATTCGCATCTCTGTACCTTGTGTGAATGGGAGGGGGAGAACAAGGAAAGACCAGGGTGGGAAAGGTCCTTGATATTGTTGACTGATTTCCCGAAGTACAGATGAAGTTAATGGGGAGTCTGGTCCGTGTGATAGACTGGGCAACGCCCACAACTGCAATTTCTTGCAGTCTTGGTTCTATTTGTTGTTGTGTCTAATGTGCCTCTCAAAGGGCTGTCCCACTTGGGCGACCGAATTGGCGAGTTTAGAAGAGTTTGAAAAAATGACCTCCTTCGATGATGTAGAAGACCTCCTTCGACCTCCTTCGACTATGTTGAAGACCAGCTACGACTAGCTACGACTGGCTATGACTAACGTCGGGAAAATTGGATACCGAATAGCGGAGAGTGAAGACAATGTCCTTCGATCTCCTTCGACCTCCCTTCGACTATGATGAAGACTATCTACGACTACCTTCGACTACCCTCGATTACCTACGACTAACATGCCAACTTACTACGATCTACTATGACTAAATCTACGAGTAAAAAAAAAATCGATTTTTTCCATGGCGACAATTTTTTTACTCACGGGCATTTTTTTACATATTGAAAAAAACGCCGCGACCTAGCTGAGGCCTCGAGTACACGGAGACCACTCTCGAGCATGAAGGAGAGTTACAAAGACCTCCTACGACCTCGTGTCGACCATGCTGCGGGTAGGAGTCGAGGGCAAACTCGCCAGAACTCGCGGATTAGGTCGTCCAAGTGGGACAGGCCCTTAAGGCTACTGCAAGGCTACATTTTAAAAGGATCCTTGACTCCATGCATTCACAAGCATTAAGTGTGTCAATCAGTGTTAAAGAAGGAACTGTAGATGCTGGAGAATCGAGGGTTACACAAAAAGCTGGAGAAACTCAGCGGGTGCAGCAGCATCTAGGAGCGAAGGAGATAGGCCATGTTTCGGGTTGAGACCCTTCTTCAGGGAGTGTGTCAATCAGTTGTTAACCCTTGCAAATGATAACAGCAAGGATCTAAATCTAGGAAGATTATTCTCCTTAACTGCGCAGAGTTTTTCTACGGATTAAATGTGTCTCTGTCGTTTTGACTAATTTCTACATTCAGATAAACAGAATTAACAGCATTTCATATCCCGGCTCATCCAGGGTCAGAAGAAAGGTCTCGACCTGAAACGTCACCTAATCCTTTAATCCGGAGGCGGGGTCTGACCCGCTGAGTTACTCCAGCTCTTTGTGTCTATCTGCAAGGTTTTCATTATTCTGTTGCATATCCGGTGAACATGGCAAATAATTGCTACAGACATTCTCTTGATATTCTTACCTGTGCCCCTTGGGAACCGAGTGCAAGACGTTGTTGTAGCCAAGATGATGAGGAATAATCGGAGTACCGGAATGCAATCAGTGAAACAGCAACTTTGCAGCTTTCAGATTCCTGGATAAACAGGGAAATATTTGCAGTTATATTGATGCTTCCCTGAAAATTCTAGGGACAGGTCGCTCAGTCAAGAATTTCCCCCCAAATGCCATGTTGGTTAATTACCATTTTCACCCTGCAAGGATGAGAGAAAACACTTTGGTGGCAGCCCATTACATGGCATTCAAGAGTCTGATGGCTCGTGGGAAGAAGCTGTTGCAGAACCTTGATGTTCTGCTCCTTATGCTACGATATCTTTTGCCCGAGGGCAGCAGAGTGAACAGTCCGTGATGGAGATGTGTGGGGTCTTTTATAATACTGCTGGCCTTAGACACGCAACGTTTGGTCGCAATATCCCCGATTGAGGGGAGAGAGGTCCCGATGATTTTTTCCACTGTTCTCACCACTCTCTGCACGGACTTCCAGTCGGAGGCTTTACAGTCCCCAAACCAGACAGAGATACAGATGGTCAAAATACTCTCTATGGTGCCCCTGTAGAAAGTGGTGAGGATGGGATGGGGGAGGTGAGCTCTTCTCACCCGGCGCAGAAAGTGCAACTGCTGCTGCGCTCTCTTAACTGTTGATGAGATGTTATTCGACCAGGTCAGACTGTTAGTGATCTGCACCCCCAGGAACTTTGTGCTACTGACCACCTCCACATCGCAGTCATTGATGTGTAGTGGTATGGGACTGTGCCGGTTTTTCCTGAAGTCGACGATGACCTCCTTTGTTTTTTCGACATTCAATATCAAATTGTTCGTATTGCACCAGTCCACCAGTTGTTTCACCTCATCCCTGCAAGCCAGCTCATTGTCGTCCCTGATGAGGCCCACCACTGTTGTGTCATCTGCGTACTTCATGATGTGGTTTGTACTAAGCCTGGCACAACAGTCGTGGGTCATCAGGGTAAACAGCAGTGGACTCAGGACACAGCCCTGAGGGGAGCCGGTGCTCAGAGAGATGATGTTAGAGGTGTTATTTCCAACCCTCACAGACTAGGGTCTGTCAGTGAGGAGGTCCAGTAGCCAGTTACACATGGGGGTGCTGAGGCCCAATGGACCCAGTTTGCTTATCAGGTGCTGAGGGATGATTGTGTTCAATGCTGAACTAAATTCCCGTGCTACCTGCTCCGTCGGCGACTAAACCGTCTCCCCCACCTGGTTTGCCGGGTGAGGAGGGGGCTGTGGACCCCCAGCAAGGCCAAAAACAAGACCTGTCAAAGGGCGGATGAGCTCCTAGCGAGCCAACGGCTATCCACACTTCAGTAGGAGTTACGATCACTGTCGTACGTAGCGTTGTAAGGAACAATGATACAGCACACACACCAAAATCCTATACTTCCAGCGGCGGAAGTCCGCAGGAACTGGAGGACGGAAATGCGTCGTGCGTCCGTCACCGTTCCCGTCGGAAACCAGCACCACTGTGTCGCTAATGTTTTCAACGGTGATGAATGAATGGAAAAGACGATTTGTCCAAAGTTTCCAAGAAATAATGGGAGAAGGTTAATTCTGATGGATGATTTAGATTAGAATTGTCTGGTGAAGGTTGTCTGGTTAGATATTTAGAATTCTGTGATTTTTATGGCAAATGGTGACAGACAATTACTTCACATTTACGATCAGTAGATTTTATAAAATTCAAATGCTTTGAGGCAAATATTGGCGGAGGGGGGGAAGCTATAGATTTCATCGTATAGTGAAACAAAGTTAAGAGACCAAATAGCTTACTTCATAGTTGTAGGAAGGAACAGCAGATGCGGGTTTAAACCGAAGATAGACACAAATTGCTGGAGTAACTCAGCGGGACAGGCAGCATTTCTGGAGAAAAGGAATGGGTGACGTCTCGGGTCGGGACCCTGCAGAAATGTCTTCAAGAGGATACATGTGTAATGCACTGCATCTGCCTTCACAGCAGACGTGGCTGAAATAGGCATTGTTGTACGGAGGATAAATGTGGAGCAATGGAAGTGCTAATTGGACAATGCCCTGGAAAATCAGAGACACCATCAGGGTGACCACATCGCCGACAAATTGTCTCTGCAAATTCTGCCTTCTGCAATGTGGTTAGGAATGAGGCAACACGGAGATTGTTCACTATTTCCAGAGAGCTAGCCATTTCCTGTGGTCTACCCTGCATACTGAGTTAAATCTATTTGGTCAGGTCCTTGAGATGTCTTAAGGGCCTGTCCCACTTGGGCGACATTTGCGAGTCACGCAGATGGCGCGCGGAGATTTTGTACATACCAAAATCCTGAGGCGCTGTGCGCGGCTGCGCGTCATTGCCTACGTCACCATGCACCATGCACGCGCAATGTGCACCATGCGCACATCATGTGCGTCGTGACGTGTAAATGATGTCGCGTAAATTACGCCCAAGTGGGACAGGCCCTTTAATTCCCGAATTTCAGATCTTTTTGCTATCTTTTGCTCTGCATTCATCCTCTGCATCTCTGCATTTCAATTGAAAGGTATACAGCTTCTTTGCTAACTATTTCTCCTAAAAGGCTGAACTTTTATTAACACGCAGTGTTGGCACTAAAGTTTAATTTGGTAACATTGAAGAATTGTTTGTAATTTCACGATATGCGCACACCCAATGCCGGTGGCCTGTGCCAGGACAGCAAGTGTCAAAAGCAAAGAACCTATAGTGGAGCAAGATAGACCACTCCTGCTAAATGCAATGGGCTGACATGCAGCACACAACGGAGTGGAACGTGGGGCTTTTTTTCATCCATTTCAGTAACCCGACCCGACCCGACTCGCAGTGTAATCAACGTTGCGGGGGAACAGTTTGTGTTAATAAATTATAATTCTGAAAATGAGGAGAGGATTTTTACCAAATAACTTTTATTTTTACGAGGATGTTTCCGCAAACCGGCTTCCGTCTCCGCACCAGTTATCTTTGCTGCGCTACGGGATCTTTGGTGCGGAGACGGAAGCCGGTTACGGAAATGGGGCCGGACATTACCCACGAATCTGCCCATGACCGTACTACGTCTTTTTCGTCGAGTGGTCTATCTTGCTCACTATAGGTAGGTATGTTACAAAACTTACCTTTACCGGCGCTGCACTTCTGCCGCTCCCCGTGTGCGCGACTTTCGCGCCTTGCAGAGGGGGGCGGGCTTAAAGTGCCGTTTTTCCACAGGCAGGACAAATCGATGAATGTCGGGCGATTTGGTTGCTGAAGAAAAATCGCTCCGACATTTCATCAATGGTGGTATTTTTAAATTACTCTAGATTATTTATTAACTAGAGTAATTTAAAAATCACCTTCAAAAGCCGTGACCGCAGACAACCGGAAGCATTTTGCGTAGGGAAGAAAAAAAGGTAAATAGTTTATTTTTATATTAAAAGTTGGTTTTTCGGGAGGCATTAATAATATTTTAATGTTGCGAAATGGGTTCCCCAAAAAATGTATGAACCCCCAGTATTTTTCCCCCCGACTTCACTGCAAACCGCAACGTTCTAATCCACCGCATTCCGCTAAAACCCACTCGCTAGTTGATTTAAATGGCCATTAATTTACAGGCATAAAACACTAAAATCCTTCCATTTGGCCCAGAAATTCATGAAAATTAGATTTAAAAATTATGTTATATTGTGGATTATTGTGTGAATGTTATTTGGACACTTAGGCAATTTTAAAAAAGTTTATCTTTTCTTAAGAAATGGATAGATGTTTAGATCTACTCATTGAATTTTGTAATTAGCTACAATTAGATAACTAACTAATTATATGCTTTAATTTCAGGTCATCCAAGTAAGATTATTTCATATTTGTTTCAGAATGCTTCAATCTATAATAACTGAAAATTTCATTGAGTTCTCTTAATTTTTAAGAATGTTATGGACATTTAACTTTTCCAGATCACAGCTTTTGAGTTAAGTCAATTGAAAGGCAATGGGAAGCAAGATGCTCATTTCCGAGTATGAAAATGGCCATAACTTTCTTAATACTGAAGATATGAAAGTAAATTAGGTGTCAAATTAAACTTTTTTTTATGCTTTATCTGATGGGATAAATTGCAGACTTGATTTTTAAAATCTCAAAATTTTGTAACATTGCTACTATAGCATCTTTGGCCAAAAGTATCCTGAAGTGCAAGCACTAAATCAGCGATATGGTTGCTTTGTTGCTTCACTGGATAGAAAGACAAATGTCCTTATCCACTCACCAGCCACCAATTTGCTGCTCCTTGGTCTTTTAGTATCAAGGTAAATTAGTGGTTGGAACTTAGCATTAATGTCAGTTCGCTTGCCTCGGGCCCTTCCACTTGCATGATTGTTCAGTCACCAGGAGTGACCCTGCACACGAGAAAATGCCACCGCCACACTTAAGAAAGTGACAGATTATTTTATGCACAAATTCATTATTTGGTATGTGTTGCCGCTCACCTCATGAATACTTAACATGCACAGTTCAAAGGAAGGGCAACGGCAAGATGGATCTGTTTGATGCGGTAATGTGCGGATGCATATTTTATGTACAATTAAAATCGTAAACAAGATGAATATTGTTATTCAAGCTGGCAGTGGCTGTGTTAATTTGCTACGAAACGTTGCACGCCATAATTTGTACCCAAAAAAATAATCCCCCCATTTCCTTGTAGCCAATGGCAATAGCTGTGGAAAAGGTAATTCCAGGTGAAGTGCAGACAGCATAGTTTAAACTACAAAACTAGGATCAACAAACTCATCAGGAAGGCTGGCTCCGACCTGGGGGCAGAGTTGGATTCATTGGAGGTTGGTCTTGGAGGGGAGAATGCTCCTCAAACTGCAGAGCGTCTTGGACAATACAGCTCACCCCCTCCGTGACACACTGGTCAACCTGAGGAGCACCTTCAGCAACAGACTGGTTCCACCAAGATGCAGCACAGAACGCCACAGGAGACCCTTCTTCCCTGCGGCTATCAAACTGTACAACTCCTCCCCCTTCTGTCATGGGGTAGACTGAGACTGACTCACCTTCCCCCCCCCATCCCCACTGTCCAATCTTTGCACATCCCCAATCCTGGACATTCCACTCGTCACTTTAATCTCATGTTTCATGTAGCTTGTGTTTTTGTGACTGTTGGCAGACCAATTTCCCTCCTGGGGTAAATAAAGTTCCATCGCATCGTATTTCTTTGTTGTGTTCCATCAATGCCTTTGAAATCTATTCTTTCTATCTTACTATCTTCAAACTACAATGAATGATGTGATGTTTCTGTAATTACAAGGTGAATATGAACAATAATGAAAATTAACACCATCATGTAATGTCACGGGGCGCAGAGGTAGAACTGCACCCTCGCAGCGCCAGGGACCGGGTTAGACCCTGACCACGGGTGCTGTCTGTACGGAGTTTGTACGTTCTCCCCGTGACCCAAAGGGTCTCGATCCGAAACGTCACTCTCCAGAGATGCTGCCTGTCCTGCTGAGCTACTCCAGCATTTTGTGTCTACCCCCTGTGACCATGTGGGTTTTCTCCTGGTGCTCCGGTTTACCCCCCACAATCCAAAGACGTGCAGGTTTGTAGGTTAGCGTTTTAGGTTTGTTCGATCCAGCATTTTGTGTCTATCATCGGTTGAAACCAGCGTCTGCAGTTCCTTCCTACACAGTGAGAAGTTCACGTTGCCTGTGGATGTTGGAGAGACTGCATGTACAGTATAAAGGGCCTGTCCCACCAGCATGCAACTCCAAGTGAAGAGCACGACCTAACGTGGTCGCTTGAGCCGTCCGGCGTCGCGGGGCCGGTCCCACTTCGATCGCCGGAGCTGTGCGGAATTGTGCGGAGTTCGTCCCGACATCGTGCGGTGCTCCAAAAAACTGACTATGTTCAAAAATTCCGCGCGGCAACGGCTTGTCGGCTCGCAGTCGCCTCGACGCATTACACACCGCCTCGACGTCGTGCCTCCGTGACCCTCTCTGTAGGTGCCTCCGTGACCCTCTATGTGTGTGGCTCTGTGGCCCTCTGTGTGTGTGTGTGCCTCTGTGCCCCTCTCTGTGTGCCCCTCTCTGTCCTGGCGAACTTACCTTAGACTTCGCTCCAAGTTCGCCTCACTTTGCGCCGCGTTGCGCCACTCACCCGACCTCCGCGCGGCCCTCGCTGCAGGTTTGGTCGCGCTTGCCGCATGCAGGCGCATGCTGGTGGGAATGGCCCTGTACAGGGGATCACCCGACCTCCGCGAGGCCCCCGCTTCTAGTTTGATCGCGTTCATCGCATAGAGTTGCATGCTTGTAGGACAGGCCCTTTATAGTAATATAGAAAGAGCTCTAAAGCCCCTGTCCCACAGGTGATTTTTTCGGCGACTATGCTGTCACCACATGGTCGCGGGGTGACGCCTGTATGGTCGTGACGAGTCTCCTCAAGTCGCCTTAAGAGTCGTAACGTTTTTTCTGGTCGCCGCTGGATTTTGAAATGTTCAAAACCTTTCGGCGACTGTGGGCTTGACGTAGCTTGTCTTCTCCTGTCGTAGGTGCTGTGGTAAGTTGTCGCCAGGATGTTGCCAGGTGATGTAGGTTGTCACCGGGTGGTGACTTCAGTTAATTCCATTGGCGACTACCCACGTCAACCGGCGACAGGTACCGGCGACTGGATTGTCTTCAGTTGTCGCCGACAGGGTCGTAGCGTGTCGCGGGTGGACGTAGGTTGACTTTGGTTGGCGTAGGTTGTGGCCTGTGTGGTTGTAGGTTGTCGTAGGTGGAAGTCCTAATGGATCGTCGGTTGCCGGTAGATTGACGTCGACTTGGTGGTAGGTTGTCGTAGCTTGTCGTAGACATTGTTGTGTGGGGGGGGGGGTCCAGTTGCCGCTTTTTCGCCGACCTGCTACGACCGTGACAGTCGCCGGCAGTCACCGACAAAGTCGCCTAAATGGGACTGGCCGGCAAATGACAATGGGGATCCGTGGAGGATACCACAGGGCTCATAGATATGTAGGAAGGACAAAAAGATTCATTTGGTCGGGAGTAATAATGACTAACTGAGAGGGGAAACATCCATGGTTGAATTATAACGTGATTGTTGCATCGGAGATGCCTTGGGCTGAAAGAAATGTTCAAAGATCATACTTAACCACGTGGTATGGCCAAAACTGAAATTAATTTTGTCTATGGTTTAGGATTAGCTGAGCATTTCACTCATGTTGTTACTATTCTTTCCACGCATGGTCAATTGTTGGAAATAGTGGTTTTCCTTCCATTGTGCAACTTGCCAGTTTTCCAATTGGGCCTGTTCCACTTAGGCGATTTTTTGGGCAACTACAGGCGATTGCGGCAACATTTTCAACATGTTGGAAAATGTTTTGGTGACAGTGGCAACAATATCGTAGGTTGACGCAGGTGCTGTCGTAGGTGCTGTCATAGGTTGGCCCCAGGTGTCGTAGGTGAATTCCATTAAAACTGGTCCCTGGCAGTCACCTAAAAAGTTGCCTAAATGGGACAGGCCCTCAGTACCCTTGTCGTCAGGGTTATTTTTGTCCTCCCTTTTGCCCGACAAAAATGACTTCCACTCTCCATGGTCTGACTGATTTTAAAAAGCTTTTAGCTGCAGATTGGGTAAATAATTCATTTTTTTTTAGCTTTGGTTTAATTGAGTGCTTCTTGTGGTCTTGTGAAACAACTTGAAAGGCTAAAGTGAAAGATATTAAAAATGTAAGCTTTACAGCAAAATCCAGTTAGTGCGAAACAGAGAGAGGTGCATACCTGGAAGTGGTGATCAAGTCATGCACTAGAATCAGCCATCAATAGTTAATAATAGTTTAGATCCAAAATGTATCTTGCACCTCTGAACCGCATCCATAAGTCTGTTGTAAGCATACATGTCACAGTGTCCTGATATAAATTGTGGAAGTTGAGTGAATTCATTTTAATTAATTGCAGCTTTTGGTAACTAGGATGTGCAAAGGACAAGTGGCTAAAAGTCAATCTATTGGTATCACTATTACAAATAGAAAAATAGAAATTAGGTGCAGGAGTAGGCCATTCAGCCCTTCAAGCCTGCACCGCCATTCAATATGATCATCCAGCTCAGTATCCCGTACCTGCCTTCTCTCCATACCCTCTGATCCCCTTAGCCACAAGGGCCACATCTAACTCCCTCTTAAATATAGCCAATGAACTGGCCTCAACTACCCTCTGTGGCAGAGAGTTCCAGAGACCCACCACTCTCTGTGTGAAAAAAGTCCTTCTCATCTCGGTCCTAAAGGATTTCCCCCATATCCTGAAGCTGTGACCCCTTGTCCTGGACCTCCCCAACATCGGGAACAATCTTCCTGCATCTAGCCTGTCCAACCCTTCAAGAATTTGGTACGTTTCTATAAGATCCCCTCTCAATCTCCTAAATTCTGGAGAGTATAAACCGAGTCTATCCAGTCTTTCTTCATAAGACAGTCCTGACATCCCAGGAATCAGTCCGGTGAACCTTCTCTGCACTCCCTTCTTTGCACATGGGGATGAAGCATACTGATAAGGAACTGGAAATGGAATTAGGAAATGTAATCGAAGGGGCCACAAATACAGAGAGAGGGAAGAAACTGAGGAGAATTGATTTGGCACATTGTTTTTTCAATAAGTGTCTTTGAATAAGAGGGCAATGTGATTGCCACGATAAATTACTTTTATGTAAGACAGGTCACCTTGAATATTTCATTTATAATTCAGTGAGGCACATTGCTTTTAATGTCTAGTGGTGAGCTGTACTGGATTGTGGTTGATATTTCATATCAGTAATTCTACTTATACAGTAAAGTCATTGCATTTAGCGTGATTGATTCTTCATCATCCAACACTTTAGAAGAACGAGAGTGAATCTTACAGAAACATATACAATCCTTAAAGTATTGGACAGGTTAAATGAAGGGAACATATTCCCGATGTTGGGGGAGTCCAGAACCGGGGGTCGCAGGTTAAGAATAAGGGGTAGGCCACTTAGGACTGAGAGGAAGAAAAACTTTTTCCCCCAGAGAGTTGTGAATCTGTGGAATTCTCTGCCACAGAAGGCAGTGGAGGCCAATTCACTGGATGTTTTTAAGGACGAGTTAGATTTAGCTCTTAGGGCTAAAGGAATCAAGGGATATGGGAAAAAAGCAGGAACGGGGTACTGATTGTGGATGATCAGCCATGATCATATTGAATGGCGGTTCTGGCTCGAAGGGCTGAATGGCCTACTCCTGCACCTATTTTTTTCTGTTTCTAATAACCTTTTATAAATGTATCCAAACGACTTACTGTCCTCAAGCTTCAATTGAGGATTATTAGGCATGCCTGTAATTGTCCAGTGAATTTCTAATCTGTTGTGCCAGTGTGTGAAAATGCAGGGTGGCTCATTAAAAGCCATCGCGCTCTGCCTGCCCACAAATTACCTGCCCTGAGATAACCTTTTGCATTAGTATTTGAATGTGCGCAGGGTTCACGACAGGGATTTTGAGCAGGAATGTTCGAGCCACAGAAGCAGTAAAAGGGGTGACTGCCCACACATACGCTAATGCCATTTTATTAAAGGCTTGGAAATCCAAACATTGGAGGTCGGAGAGGTGACGGGTGCTTAGGATAGCTGAGGGCGATGATGGATAGTGATTGCTAACACGTTGTACAGTGGGCAAACAAAATGAAATAAATCCCGACTGTTGTGTCTTCTTTTAAAATATATCAGTACTGGTTCTGTTCTGTTCTGTGGTTCTGTTGTTTTGCACAATCCCGCAGACATCGCCACTTTCATTTCACTGCACATCTTGTGTGTGTATGTGACAAATAAAATTGACATGACTTGACAAGGTATTGACCAGCTTTTTGCTTGGTGAGGGTGCACTTATTTTCAAGCCAGGGGATGCTTAATTGTCATGTGTGCCAAGACTGGAATAATGATATTCTTACTTGCCGTAGCTTTCCATACACTTTAATCCAACACAACAGATAAATATATATTTAAAATACAACAAATTATCAGTTGTACCGAGTAACTATCAGTTATACCGAGGAATTATCCTTCTGCAGTTGTACAGAGCCCTAGCGAGACCACACCTGGAGTATTGTGTGCAGTTTTGGTCTCCTAATTTGAGGAAGGACCTTCTTGCTATTGAGGGAGTGCAGCGTAGGTTTTTACAAGGTTGATTTCCGGGATGGCGGGACTGTCATATGCTGTGCGACTGGGCTTGTACACTCTGGAGTTTAGAAGGATGAGAGGGGATCTTATAGAAACATATAAAATTGTTAAGGTTTTGGACACACTGGAGGGAGGAAACATGTTCCCGATGTTGGCGGAGTCCAGGACCAGGGGCCACAGTTTAAGGGGCAAGCCATTTAGAGCGGAGACGAGGAAACACTTTTTCTCACAGAGAGTTGTGAGTGTGTGGAATTCTCTGCCTCAGAGGGAGGTGGAGGCAGGTTCTCTGGATGCTTTCAAGAGAGAACTAGATAAGCTCTTAAAGATAGCGGAGTCAGGGGATATGGGGAGAGGGCAGGAACGGGGTACTGATTGGGAATGATCAGCCATGATCGCGTTGAATAGCGGTGCTGGCTCGAAGGGCCGAATGGCCTACTCCTGCACCTATTGTCCATTGTCTATTGTCTAACTAGACCAATATTTATTTGGATTGGGATGTCTATTTCCACCATTATCCCGGAGAACTGGAACACGAGTTCACAAGGACGGTCACGGTGGCGCAGCGGTAGAGTTGCTGCCTGAGAGCGGTTGGAGGGCCGGAGAGCCAGGATCGATCCTGACTACGTACGGGTGCTGTCTGTACGGAGTTTGCATGTTCAAGTTCATTTTGCCACATTAAGTTAAGGTCCAGTGGAATTTGACTTACCGCGCACCCACACGATGAAAAAGAACACAGTACACAATAGAATACGACATGTACATCCACCCGAGTGGAATCAACATTCTTCACTGCGGTGGAAGGCAGTAACGTTCAGGCAGTCCTCCTCCTTTGTTCATCGGGGCCATGAACCCTCCGCAGTCGCCGCTACGGGCCACCCCATGTACAGGCCCTCTTGTCGGGAGCTCCAAACACCCCTGTGACCTGCGTGGGTTTTCTTCCGAAATCTTCGGTTTCCCCACCCCCCACACACTCTGAAGACGTGTGGGTATGTAGGTACGTTGACTTGCTAACTGTAAATATTGTCCCGAGTGTGTGTAGGATAGTGTTAATGCGCTGGTCGGCACAGACCCGGTGGGCCGAAGGGCCTGTTTCTCTAAACTAAACATCAGACCAAAACGGAATTGTCTGTTCTCTGCAACAAAATGAACAGTCCCAGTTTCTAACAGCCCGAGGAACAGCTCTAATCATTTATAAAAATGGAACAGCTCCAACATAACTCCCACCTGAAACCACAAAGAGACACATCTATTGTGATCCAACTGCCAGATTGAATACGGCTGCCAACACATCTTAACAGGGGTGAGCAGTTTTCATTCATATTTCCTACCTCACTTTGAGTGGCCTGCTGCCATATTTGGAGTGGGCGTTCCAGCTGGAGTGTGGCCAGTGCACCGGAGAGCTGTGCAACTCCCCTGCCATCTGGCAAATCCAGGTTAACTTCCAGTAAGCCCAACAACAGGGGTTCTTTCAACATCCCTCAGCTTGCAACTTCAGTCATTAGGTCTTTAGATCATAAGTAATAGGAGTAGAATTAGGCCATTCGGCCCCTCAAGCCCACTCCGCATTTCAATCGTGGCAGATCTATCTTCCACTCCATTCTCCTGCCTTCTCCCCCATAACCTCTGACGCCCGTACTAATCAAGAATCTATCTAGGGTACACAAAAGGCTGGAGAAACTCAGCGGGTGCAGCAGCATCTAAGGAGCGAAGGAGATAGACGACGTTTGGGGACCGAAACCCTTCTTCAGACCTCTATCTATCTCTGGCTGCTTGCTACAATCATGTCAATTTGAAGACCTCATGAATTTGGTGTGTCAACTTCATCATAAGGTCATAAATGATAGGAGCAGAATTAGGCCATTCAGCCCATCAAGTCTACTCCGCCATTCAATCAGGGCTAATCTATCTCACCCTCCTAAACCCCATTCTCCTGCCGTCTCCCCATAACCTCTAACCAAGAATCTATCCATCTCCGCCTCAAAAATATCCATTGACGTGGCTTCCACAGCCTTCTGTGGCAAAGAATTCCACAGATTCACCACCCTCTGACTAAAGACATTTCACATCAACTCTTTCCGAAAGGAACGTCCTTTAATTCTGAGGCTGTGACCTCTAGTCCTAGACTCTCCCGCTGGTTGCAACATCCTCCCCACAGTCCTTAAGCCCATCATTGGTGATCCCTCTTGATACCCACCTGACTCTGGGGCTGGTGCTGATGATAGTCCTGTTTTGGAATGTAACAGTTGAACTAGTACCAGCGGGAGAAATAAAATTTAAAAAATGGGAAAACAAATTTAGAAGGCCAACAGAAAGGGAGGTGAAATAAGAGTAGAAAGGAACTTGAGAAAGAATGAATGAACGAATACGTTTATTGGCCAAGTGTTCACATACAAGGAATTTTCCTTGGCGCTCCGCCCACAAGTGACAACATGACATACAGTGACAGTTAGGAATAACAGTTGGGAATGTTTTATTAATAATTTTTAAAAATCGATTAAACGTGAATTAAATAAAATACCAGAGCAAAAGGAGGCTACAGATTTTTGGTTATTAAGTAGAGCTACTACTCGTGGAAAAAAGCGGTTTATATGTCTGGCTGTGGCAGTTTTGAGCCCAGCCTGTGAGTGCAGAGCAGAACAACAGACAGCCAAGCATGTCATCTCTGGGTGCCCGCTCTACCACCACCAAATGGAGCTCAGGGCCTGACAGACATTGACGTAGAGACAACAACCTGGCTGCTCAACACCCGGCTTGCGATCTAATTATTCCTTTGGCTTATGTTTCGTTCGCAAGAAGAAGGAGATGCTTTGACAGTCCGGAGTCGCCTTCCAGAGGGAAGTGATTCAAAGTGTTTCTGGCCTGGGGTCAGAGATGATCTTGCCCGCTCGCTTCCTGGCCCTTGCAATGTACAGTTCATCAATGGAGGGAAGGTTGCAGCCAATGTCCTCAGCTGATCGGACAAAACTAAACATGTGCAGATTAGTATTCAATGGAGGTTGTACAAGGACAGAAAGTGAACAAAGGATCTATATTTGTTTCAGAATCTATAATAACTGAAAACTTCATTCAGTTCTCTTAATTTTTAAGAAAGTTATGGGCTTTTGACTGTCCTTGATCACAACTTTTGAGTTAAGTCAATGGAAAAGCAATAGGGAACAAGATGCTAATTTCCGAGTATGAAAATGGCCATAACTTTTTTAATACTGAAGATATGAAAGTGAATTAGGTGGCAAATTAAACTTCTTTTTATGCTTTATCTGATGGGATAAATTGCAGACTTGATTTTTAAAATCTCAAAAATTTGTAACATTGCTACTATGTATTGACTTCCTCCGCATGCCCGTCTTCAGGACATCATCAGTTGTCATCTCATCATGCTACTTCTATAGTGCCCTTGCTGCTGTTGTTCGGTGGACAGCAGATCCAAGCTTTGACTTTACCTCCCCCCTCCACTCCTTTCAGGGACCCAAGCAGTCCTTCCAGGTCCGACAGAGGTTCACCTGCACCTCCTCCAACCTCATCTACTGCATCCGCTGCTCCAGATGCCAGCTGATCTACATCGGTGAGACCAAGCGGAGGCTTGGCGATCGTTTTGCCGAACACCTCCGCTCGGTCCGCAATAACCAACCCGACCTCCCGGTGGCTCAGCACTTCAACTCCCCCTCCCATTCCGTATCCGACCTCTCGGTCCTGGGCCTCCTCCACGGCCAGAGTGAGCAACACCGCAAATTGGAGGAACAGCACCTCATATTCCGCTTGGGGAGTCTGCATCCTCTGGGCTTAAACATTGAATTTTATTTTCTCAATTCTGTTAACCCTTGCTGCCTCCTCCCCTTCCCACCTCTCCCTCAGCCCTCGGGCCCTGGCATTCCCTCTCTCTCTATCTGTCCCCCACCCAAGTCGCACTAGCTTCTCAATTTTCACACTACAAACAGCTTACAATGGCCTGTATCCTTTATCATCGATACTTTTTTGCATATCTTTCATTCATTGTTCTTTATCTCTCCACATCACCGTCTAAATCTCTCGTTTCCCTGATCCCTGACCAGTCTGAAGAAGGGTCTCGACCCGAAACGTCGCCTATCTCCTTCGCTCCTTAGATGCTGCTGCACCCGCTGAGTTTCTCCAGCCTTTTGTGTACCCTTTGACTTTTTAATGTGTCTTGATACGTCCTATTTGAGACTGGGGCCACGTGGAGAAAGTGAATTTGAGTAGTATTGGAGCTGGATGAATTGTTCCCAAACATCCCGGCCATCAGTGGATTGACACAAAATGTGTCTTTTCATGGGTGAGTTGGTGCAACCTCTAGTCCCAATCGGAAACGGTTGACTCATGCTGGAGTATATTTCCGCATAACTACACATGTATTTACGTACAAACAGGAGTTAATTCCTGACTGCTAGTAGGCATAACATTGCACTAGAGGAACAGCTGGAGTAACTCAGCGGGACAGGCAGCATCTCTGGAGAGAAGGAATGGGTGACGTTTCGGGTCGAGACCCTTCTTCAGACCCATTCCTTCTCTCCAGAGATGCCGCCTGTCCCGCTGAGTTACTCCAGCATTTTGTTGTCTATCTTAGGTTTAAACCAGCATCTGCCGTTCCTCCCTACACACCGGCCATCAGTAGACTTTCCTCCTTTCCTCTTTCCCTTTTCCACTCGCGGGGTAACGTTTGGGAAGAATTCATCCAGCTCCAACACTACTCAAATTCACTTTCTCCCTCACTCCCACTTTCTCCTCCCCGTTCTTCTTTCCGTGAGGGAATTAGCGGAGGGCAGCACGGATCTGCCGAGCAGTCAGGCAGCAGGATCAATGTTTCAGCGTGCGAAAGTACTCAGCTATTTCACTTGACACCAAGCAGCAAGCTATCGATTTGTTGCGGTGGCTCAAATGCAAAGGGCACACCTGAGCTAATGCAGAATGAAGACATCAAAACTGCAGCCAGGGTAACAGGCATTGACCTGCCAGATTCATTGCTCACTGTCGATTACTAACTGCATGCTTAAGGAGTGGAGACCGGATAGAGGTTTATACAATTAAGGGAGGCGTAGCTAGGGTGGTCAGTCAAAACCTCGTGCGGTGCCGAAATGTTAATACTGTGGGGCATAGCTTTAAGATCAGGAGATGGAAGATGAAAGGATATATCTTTTTCACTCACGGAGTAATGCTTGCTTGGAACGTGCTGCCAGGGTAGGTGGTGGAAGCAGATACAATAGTGTTTTTTCAGGATGTTTTTAGATAGACACGTGAATGTGCGCAGATGGAAGGAGATGGGTCATGTGCATGCAGAAGCATCAGCTTAATTTGGCATCATGTTCAGCACAGACTTTGTGGGCTGAAGGGCCTGTCCCTATGCCACACTGCTCTATGCAGCTATGTTTATACTGTAGTAGGGTTACACAAAAAGCTGGAGAAACTCAGCGGGTGCAGCAGCATCTAAGGGGCGAAGGAGATAGGCGACGTTTCGGGTCGAGACCCTTCTTCAGACTGTAGTAGCTGTTTAGCTTAAAAGCCCTGTCCCACTGTACGAGTTCATTCAAAGAGTTCTCCCGAGTTTGCCCTGATTCGAACTCGGAGATTTACGGTAATGGCCGCTCGTAGGTACTCGGGGCTCTCGTGGACATTTTTCAACATGTTGAAAAAATCTTCACGAGTCTTCCCGAGCTTACCGCTTTTCCCGAGTACCTGCCGTTAGCGTTACAAGCCGCTAAGAGACGACTCCGAGCTCCGACATACCTGCTACGTTCGTTCTACGTGCTTCCACGAGTTTGATTTTTTTAACACTCGGGAGAGCTCTTGGAATGAACTCGTACAGTGGGACAGGCCCTTTAACTCAGTATGTTATAACTATAACCAGTTACCTTTACATTTTATCTGCCTGTAATTATGTGGGTGGGATTGATACGGGTAGTTTGAGGCGTGTTTGCGGCTGGGAGTCTCGCCCAGACTCGCTAGTAGTCTCGTTTAGTTTGAAGACGCATGGGGGAGAGGAGAGGTCACAGTTTACGACCATGCGCGAGTTTGGCCACGAGTTAGATCAAAATGTACTTAAACAAGACGAAGTTTGGATGAATATCTTACTGTTTTTACTACTACAATAAAGAAACTATTAATCAGGAGACTGTGTTTGGAAGATTTATCTTTCGACGGCTTTGAATGTCTTGCGGAGAGCTCGTACATGCTTCGGTGAATTCCATTGGCGACTACCCACGTCACCTGGCGACAGATACCGGCGACTGGATTGTCTTCAGTTGTCGCAGGTGGACGTAGGTTGACTTTGGTTGTCGTAGGTTGTCTCCTGTTTGGTCGTAGGTGTGGTTGTAGGTGGACGCCCCAATGGGTCGCCGGTTGTCGGTAGCTTGACGTAGCTTGACGTTGAATAGGTGGTAGGTTGTCGTAGACATTGTCGTGGGGGGGGGGGGGGGTCCAGTCACCGCTTTTTCGGTGACCTGCTACGGCTGTGAGAGTCGCCGAAAAAATCGCGTTAGTGGGACAGGCCCTTAGGTTGCATCGTGTAGTCAAAGTCAAAGACAAACAAACTTTATTGTCATTTAGAAATACATCGATATATGCAGTTCCAAACAACATTCCATTGCATTTGGCTCCCTGTGCAACACGATAATTAACAGAAGGATAAACATGGATAAAATGGATAAAAAGGATAAAAGGATAAATAGACAATGGTGGCAGCCCATTACATGGCATTCAGGAGTCTGATGGCTCGTGGGAAGAAGCTGTTGCAGAACCTTGATGTTCTGCTCCTTATGCTAAGATATCTTTTGCTCGAGGGCAGCAGAGTGAACAGTCCGTGATGGAGATGTGTGGGGTCTTTTATAATACTGCTGGCCTTAGACACGCAACGTTTGGTCGCAATATCCCCGATTGAGGGGAGAGAAGTCCCGATGATTTTTTCCGCTGTCCTCACTACTCTCTGCACGGACTTCCAGTCGGAGGCTTTACAGTCCCCAAACCAGACAGAGATACAGCTGGTCAAAATACTCTCTATGGTGCCCCTGTAGAAAGTGGTGAGGATGGGATGGGGGAGGTGAGCTCTTGGTACATTGTTCTTGCAACACAACCCTTCATGCTGGGCATACAGCATTTTCAGGTGGGAACACACAGTGTCCACAGGGCCTTTGTAGGCCTTCTGTGAATGTTAGTCACTACAGGGTGGTTGAAATCATTGTGGATACGGCTGACAATGTTGTCATATGATAGTCGATATTTGCAAACTGCGTGCAAGTAGCAGTTTTGATTAATGCAGTATATTATAAACTGTGAATTTATAAATGCAAAGAAAAAATTCTTGTTCGGGAATAATAATGGACTTTCAGGTGGGCAGGGATGGGATCGAGCATCATATTGAATGGTAATTCTAATTTTGTGTCATTGATTGTGAATTACTGAACCTGGATTCAGGGAGTGGGGACAGCTATTTGTTAAGGTTATTTTACCCAATTTTATTGTAGTTTTGGAACAGGAGTTTTTTGTTTAGTTTAGTTTAGAGATGCAGCGCGGAAACAGGCCCATCGCGTCCACAACGACCAGCGATCCCCGCACACTAACACTATCCTACAGACACGAGGGACACTTTGCACTTCTACCAAGTCAATTAGACTTCAAAGTTTGTAGCGTGGGAGGAAACTGGAGATCTTGGAGACAGCACACGCAGACACATACAAGCCCACGCGGGTCACGGGGAGAACGTACAAACTCCGTACAGCCAGCACCCATAGTCGGGATCGAACCTGGGTCTCCGGCGCTGCAAGCGCTGTATGGCAGCGAGTCTACCGCTGCGCCACCGTGACCGCCCAGTTTTATGGATCATTTTTACTTGGTTCAACATGCAGTTACAATGTGTATTGAACAGTTTCTGTCATCTTCGAAATATTATGATGGATCCCAAGAAATCTCTTAACTGTTAATGGGAGTGCATGGTGACATATTCTGCGTGTCATTCTCACGTTGCTTCTCCACGCAGTTTCAGTGGCTGGTCGCTACCTGCAGTCGTTAACATTGCTGCAACTTTGAGTGAGCCTGGGTTCCACAAACCACTTCATCTCCCTCAATTGAAAAAAAAGGACACGTGTTAATCTAACTTCCCCAGTTCGCAACCGTTTATCTGAACTCCTCAAATCTCAGCCATTACATGGACCTGCAATGAGTGATGCATGGTGCGGTGAATAGATCGGATACCATGCTCTGACTACTGGCACAGACCGTCAACAGGGGCATCAGCTGGAAGGAGATTCATACATTTACGAGTCAAGAGTCAAGAGTGCTTTATTGTCATAGGTCCCGGATGGGACAATGGAATTCTTGCTTGCTGCAGCACAACAGAATATGTGAATATGTAAACATAGTGCATAACGGGGGAAGAGAGAAATAAAAAATAAAAAGTTCAATGAATAACAAATATAGTGCAATAATAATATAGTCTTTTGCAGCTCAGAGCTCAGAGCTTCTTCGTTGCCGTGTTCAATAGCCTGATGGCTGTGTGGAAGAAGCTGTTCCTGAACCTGGACGTTACAGTTTTCTACCGTGCACCTGTAGAGGTTGAGGAGAATCCTCTTCGACATGCCGAATCTCCGTAATCTTCTCAGGAAGTAGAGGCGCTGATGTGCCTTCTTTACAATTGCATCGGTGTGCTGGGTCATTTATTGGGACAAACTGTGGATGCTGGAAATCTGAAATAGAGAGAGGGAATGCTGGAAACATGCATTCGTTATAGATTGATAGCGTCACAGAGTGATACAGTGTGGAAACAGGCCCTTCGGCCCAACTTGCCCATACCGGCCAACATGTCCCAGCTACACTAGTCCCACCTGCCAGCGTTTGGTCCATATCCCTCCAAACCTGACCAATCCATGTACCTGTCTAACTGCTTCTTAAACGTTGGGATAGTCCCAGCCTCAACTACCCCGCAGATTCCTATTAAATCTTTTCCCCCTTCACCTTAAACCTGTGTCCTCTGGTTCTTGATGCCCCTACTATGGGCAAGAGACTCTGTGCATCTACACGATCTATTCCTCTCATGTTTGGCTGTTTAACTGGCTGTGCATTGCTTTATTACACAGTACAATATTGACACCTCTTTGAGCTCATATTAATCGTGCAAAGCAATCTCCCACTGCCCGGATCAATGGCATTTTGATATAAAGATTCTAATCGTGGATTCACACTAAGTTTTCAGTAGTTTGAAGATCTTCTAATTGTCTTGCAATGTAATATACATTTGTAGTCCCTTGTCCCTCTGGTTACCTTTGCTACAGAAATAAGTTCTTAAGGGAATTCAGACTAGCAATCAAAATGCCAGAATGGCAATCCAAGGTCACTGTATTCCCCTAGAAAAAAATCAAAGAAATCATAGGTTTATGGTGAAGGGCTAAATATTTCATAGGAATCTGCGGGGTAACCTTTTTACACAAAGGGTGGTGGGTGTACGGAACAAGCTGCCAGAGGAGGTAGTTTGGGCAGGGATGGTCCCAATGTTTAAGAAATAGTTAGACAGGTACAGGGACAGGACAGGTTTGGAGGGATATGGACCAAACACTGGCAGGTGGGACTAGTGTAGCCGGGACATGTGGGCAAGTTGGGCTGAAGGGCCTGTTTCCACACTGTATCACTCTGTGACTCTAGAGGGAATGTGTTTAAAATGGTTCAGTTTCTAATGGATGTATCTTGTGAAAAGTAAACAATTAATTATATTTGTCAGTCACATTGGATTGTTTTGTGTGACCAGATATATAACCATATAACAATTACAGCACGGAAACAGGCCTTCTCGGCCCTTCCAGTCCGTGCCGACCATTTATTTTCCCCTCGTCCCATCTACCTGCACTCAGACCATACACTTCCATTCCCTTCCCGTCCATATACCTATCCACTTTACTTTTAAATGTTAAAATCGATCCTGCCTCCACCACTTCTGCTGGAAGCTCATTCCACACAGCCACCACTCTCTGAGTAAAGAAGTTCCCCCTCATGTTACCCCTAAACTTCTGTCCCTTAATTCTTATGTCATGCCCTCTTGTATAAATCACATATTGATTTTTTCAGTTAAAATCAAAGACAATTTGCACGCTTTTGGGATTCCTTCTCGCTGTGATTTTCCCAAAATCTTAAAAGGTGAAGAATTCACTGTTGTAGAAATCATCAAACTCATCTCATTATGCCGGAATGATTTTGAAATCGATTTTGACCCGTCTATCGGTTGTGCTCTGACTGTTTCTGCCCCATTCTGCACAATGTGTTCAAACAAACCTGTTGAATGGTTAAGCAAAAAGATCCTAGGTGTAAGGGTAAACAATGTTATATCACAACTTTACTGTTTAGGAACTCATGGAATCATTTGAAGGTAGATAAAAAAGCTGGAGAAACTCAGCGGGTGAGGCAGCATCTATGGAGCGAAGGAATAGGTGACGTTTCGGGTCCAGACCCTTCTTCAGACCTTATGGAATAATTAGTCTCATTTTATAATCTATTTTACTTATTTGATCCACTGAGTTTTGCACTGTATTGTCCTAAGCATGCGGGTACAGCAGGCAGTGAAGAAAGCAAATGGTATGTTGGTCTTCATTGCGAGAGGATTTGAGTTTAGGAGCAAGGAGGTCCTACTGCAGTTGTCCAGAGCCCTGGTGAGACCACACCTGGAGTATTGTGTGCAGTTTTGGTCTCCTAATTTGAGGAAGGACATTATTGCTATTGAGTGAGTGCAGCGTAGGTTCACCAGGTTAATTCCTGGGATGGCGGGACTGACATATGATGAAAGAATGGATCGACTGGGCTTGTAATCATTGGAATTTAGAAGGATGAGAGGGGATCTTATAGAAACATATAAAATTCTCAAGGGATTG